>CM028919.1:11875000-12475000 GCA_016801845.1 Polydactylus sextarius
CACTGTGAATTTGCTGCTGTTGTTGCATAATCCCAGTACGGTTTCTTAACATTTATGATTTTTCAATACAACTTTGGCTTCTTCATTTGCTCTTTTTCACTGCCTGTTCTGACTGATGTGTCCGTGTCTCAGGTGATTATAAGGCTGCCATCAGGGAACACCAGCAGGAGCTGGCGCTCTCTGAGGTTCTGAATGATGTGATTGGCCGAGCTGTGGCCAATCGTAAGATAGGAGAGTGCTATGCTGAGATGGGAAACATTGAGGCTGCTTTAAAAGTGAGTTTTTCAGAGCTTTACTTCTCAGAGCTGTAGTAGCCTCTATAAGAATGTTATATAAAGGACTGTATGTATCTTTTTTTCCTCAGCACCAGCAGTGTCACCTGGACTTGGCTCGCTCTGTTAGAGATCATGCAGAGGAACAGAGGGCGCTGGCAACTATTGGACGAACCTACCTCTTCCGTTTTGAATCAGATCAGTTGAAGAACAGTTTAGAGAAAGCAGAGGATGCTTTCAGGAAGAGCCTGGCTGTTGTAGATGATCGTCTGGAAGGTGCATACTGTTACAGTGTTGTTTGTACGAACAGGGATTTGTAGAAAATATCATTTTGATGACTTGTTTGTCCATTTTTCATCTCTCTTTCTTAACTCCAGGAAAAGTGGCAGAGCGAGAGATCAGTGAAATGAAAGCACGACTGTTTCTCAATCTTGGTCTGGTGTGTGATCATCTTGGGGAGCACAAACGCTGCAGCGAGTTTATCCGACGAAGCGTCTTTATTGCTGAGTATGAGGATCTTTGCTGTAATGCCTCTCACTGAAAGTTAAAGGAAATTCACTCGCATGAGAAAAATAGGCATCAAGTGATGTTCATGTGTCATTTTTATCCTGCAAAGGAAGAGTCAGCTGCTGGAGGATCTATACCGTGCAAACTTCAACCTGGGCAACATCTACTTTCGTAACGGTCAACACTCTAACTCTGTGCGCTGCCTCGAACAAGCTAAAGAGTGTGCCAGAAAAATTAAAGAAAAGTTCAGTGAGAGTGAGTGTTTTCACTGCATCGGCAAGGTACAAACTCAACCAACTCCTCTATTTTTTATCAGTTTATTTATCTATCTTGACATTTTACAGTTTGTAATCAGTGTGTTTGTATCCTTGTGATGTTTATCTGCAGGTTCAACTGTCTCTGGGTGATTTTGTAGCAGCTCGACGTTCGTTGAAGAACGCTCTCCGTCTCGGTTCCCAGCAACCTCAAGACAAGCAGGCAGTGAAGAAAGCTTTCAAATATGGTGACCCAGCAAGTTTCGATTCACTCAGAATTTTGTTTATTATATCTTTAATTGATACTTGAATGGATGCCATGATTTTTTTCCCAATTTCCTAGCTGACCAGGGCTGTAAACTGGAGGAAGAGCTGGGGGACGATCAGGGCAAAAGACTTGGTTCCCATCAGTCTGTGGAGTTAGCAGAGCACCTGGGGGACCTTTACTGTAAAGTTGGTTGCTACAGAAAAGCTCTGGATGCTTATCAAGCTCAGGTGAGGAACATTCAAGTTGTATATGAATTATGTTGTAGATTGTCAAAGCATTGATTCATAGAAAGTTGTTTTGTTATTCTGGTGTAGCTTAAAGGTGCTGAGGCAATGGGAAAAACTGCCCGGGAGCTGGCTGTCATCCATGTGTCACTGGCTGCCACCTACACAGACCTGAGACAACACAGCAAAGCAGTGGAACACTACAAACAGGAGCTGGCTTTACGACAGGGCAGCTCCTCTGAGGTAAACACAACCAACCTACAGCGTCGCCTAACATCACTGTGCTGGCCAGGCCTGTACTGGAGACAATAACACATACCCTGAATCTGTCTTTATCAGGAATGTAGCACCTGGATGAACATCGCAGCAGCTCAGGAGGATAGCAGCTGCGCTTCCCAGGATATAGACAAGAGCTACAGTACGGCATTACACTGCGCTCAGAAGTCTGGGCAAGCAAGACTACAGGTGAGGAACAGCTAAAAGGTGTGAAAGTAATAATTTGGTTAAACTAAACAAAATTAATGCAAGCGTTCCCATCTTTTTCTCCCACAGAAACGAGTGCTGAGGCTCTGGTTGGCGTTCCAGAGACGAAGCGGCTCATTAGATGCTGACGACACTGAAGCGAAGCTGCAGGAGCTGTGTGCTGCAGAGGGCTGGAGTCCAGACGGAAGTGATGGTGAAGACGATGAAGAAGAGGAAATGGACAACAGTGAAACTCTGGATGACAGCGATGTGGTCCTCTCAGCCTCGGGTAGGATTCACACTGTCAACTCTCCAACTATTATTTGACGTAGAACATCTCTAGACCACCAGGTTGAATTAAAGTTTTCTTGTTTTCATTTCTGTGTATTTATATTGTCTCTAGATGATGATTTGGAGGGTTATGACAAAATGGTGTCAGGAAGAAGGAGGGGGGGAAAGGTGAGTCATTTATCAGTTGTTAGTTCACACAGTAACCATCATCTTTAAACTTCACTTGTTACATCTGGCATCTGTGTCCTTGTTTTAGTGGAACAAGAGGAATGAGAAGGGTGAGACGTCTCTGCACAGAGCGTGTATAGATGGAAACCTGCAGCTGGTCCAGTATCTGCTGGAACATGTGAGTTATTTTCATTTGAAACATTAGAAAAAAGCAAAATCTGGATTGTATGATAATTATTAAAGTTTGTGTTCATGTGTGTGTACATCAGGGCCACCCTGTTAACCCCAGAGATTACTGCGGTTGGACTCCTTTGCATGAGGCCTGTAACCATGGTCACCACGGTAACTGCTTTAATGTAATCTGTGTTGAACCTTGTTTAAAAGTTGTTTTTTTTGATCTTTGTCTTCATCCTTTGTTCTTCAACTCATGCAGACGTTGTAGCCGTGCTGCTGGAGCGAGGCGCCAACGTCAACGACCCCGGCGGTCCGTTATGTGAAGGAGTGACTCCTCTTCATGATGCCCTTGCTTGTGGAAACTTTCAAGTTGCAAGGCTCTTGGTGGAGCGAGGAGCTTCTGTCACGTTACGCAACTCCAAGGTGCGTGGTTACATGTGTGTTTATTATAATCAGCCCATTCTGACAGGATGAACATTACCAGGACTGACTTCTGTCGGGGACTGAGAGGGACTGGTATCATCAGCAATTCTGCATAAATATATATATATATTTGTATCTGGCTAAACACTACTGGAAAATCACTTTGGTTGTTTAAAGGTTGATCAGCAAAGACAGAACCAACTATGACATGACGACACAGAATATCCTGCTTATCATCACACACAACTCCTGTTACTACCAAAAAAATACAGCACAGCATCAATTCACTACATTAAAGTGAAGTGATGTTTGGCAAAATGTGTTCAGACCAGTGCAGTCATCATTTATGGATTTAATACTGAGGAAAAGCCAAAAAATTATGACTGAATGAGGTCTTTCTGTCACATCCTCACAAACATTTTGATGTTGCTCATAAATTATACAATGTTTAGCTCGTTGTGTGTGTGTGTGTGTGACTCTGACTCCATCTCCCAGTGTAACAAATCTTATATGTATTTTATGCTTCCCCTCTCCTCTGTCAGGGTGAGACGGCCATGGACACCCTGTGTCAGTGGCAGAGGATGTACAGGAGAGAGCTGGACAGGGACGCCAGACAGGAGTGTATCGCCACAGAGAAACTGCTGAAGAAGGCTCTGGCAGGAGGAGGTGAGGCTTTTTACATCATCTTACAATGTCGGCTTCAGTTTGCCTTTTCACTTACCTTCTAAGATCACTTGTCCCAACTCCCACCCCCACTTATCTCTATCTAACACAGTGCCTAGTGCACCAGCTCCAGCCAAGCCTTTCGACGCGCTGCAGGACAGCCAGTTGTTTGATGCCGAGAACTCAGAGCCTCTCGTGTCCTCTGGAGGGAGCTGTTCCACCAGCCAAGACCAGTTGAGAAACAACAGGAGCTCGGAGGTGAAGGGAGCTCCTGCCAGCCCCAAACGGTGGCAGAGCAGTGGTTCAACACAGCGGCACAGAGCCAGAGGAACAGAGGCTGCTCTTCTTTATGGGGTAATGACTGATGAACACTATGTGTGTGGAAAAAAATACTGCATGACCTCTAGTTATACAAACCAGATTGTTTAATCATCTTAGACATTTTAAATATCTACAGCTTCAGTGCATGATTTGTGTGTTTATGTTTTCCTCAGAATAACAGCAGCAGCAGCTCAGATGACAGTGACTCTGATGCTCCCATCAGTCCCCTCCGTCCCGTCCGCCCCAGACACAGTTTCCCGAGTCAAAAGGAAATTCCACCAAACAAAGAGACCAACACGATCCCTAACCCCGGTCGAGAAAGCATCAGAGAGGCCTCCGCGCCGTCTGTGTTCGCACGAGAGGAGTACCACAGCGCCATTCGCAGTTTGGGCAGCGCCAAGTCTCTTCTGCAAGGTGGACTGTCACAGCCCCAGTTCTCCAGCACGCCCGCTGTGTCGTCCAGCAACAAATCGGCTCTCGTTCCCGAGGAAGAGTATCTGGCCGACGACTGGCTGGAGGACGATCTGGGAGAAATGCAGCCAAAGAAGAAGAGGAGACTTAGAGTGGACGTGAACGGGATGAACGAGGATGACGCTCCCTCGTTTTCAGCCGCCAGAAGTCAAAACAGTCGGCACTTAAACTCCGACACGACCTCTAGAGGTAGTGACTTTTTAAACTTTTATTTAATGCCACGTTTCTATGATTATTTCCCTTTAATTACGCTCCTCTTCTTTCTGTTTCAGCAGCTGTGTCGTCCTCCAGGAGTCTCTCTCTGAAAAAGAACAGCTCTCAGAAGCCTCATCAAGTCAAAATGACTCAGATGCCTGGGATGGTGCGGTTGGGCAGACGTGAGGTCAACAGGTCAAACAGCCCCACTGTTACAGACGATGACGACATGAGACCTGAGACGCCTCCACCACCTTCACAAATACGCACACAGGTCAGAAGACAAATACTTTATCACTCTTTTTAGTCTGGTGTATTGTATAAAAGTCTGTAAATGTTAAAAGACTCATTTTACAATCCAAAGTTAAAATTCAGACAAAGATTTCACATTACTTATTAACCACAGGGACTAGGGGCCATAAGTGGAACATCATTTGTCAAGCAGGCGTCCGTCCTCACTTGTGATTAACTTGAGATCGTGATAAATGCAGTGGTAAATGAGAGAGACATAGCACTGATCGTGTGTTTGAAAACCACTGGCTTCTTCCACCATCTAATCTTTTTAAATCATGAGTTTGCACCGGTCACATGTGCACATGCATCTTTATCTTCATTTTCATCTCGTGCTGTGGTTTTCGTCAGTGGTCAATATCACACAGTTTATTCAGCTCATGTCGATTTAAGTTTCTTTTTGATGTGGTTTTTTTCTTATTTTGTGACAAAAACTTATCTTCTCTGTAATTTTGGACGTGTGATGTGGACGACAACAATGACAAAGCCTGTTTGTATTAATTAGATGTGTGTATGTGTTTTGTTTTGTTTGTTATATATTTCAGCCTCCACCTCAGACAATGGCTGCTCCCATGCCCACATCATTGCTTCCACCAATTAGAATGAGGGTCAGAATTAAGGACGATGTTTTCCTTATTCCAGTTCCTCAAAGGTTTGTCTATGTAGTATATACTATATATATATATATATATATATATATATATATTTAAATGAATGAATAGATCTTTATTCTTCATTTTCCCTGAAATATCCTGCTGTCAAATTATGATCTTTGTACTTTTTTTTAGTTTTACACAAGTAGTATTGAACATTACAGTTTAGGTTCAAATTTAAACAATATTCTCACATTGTTTCCACTGTGTTTTAGTGAAGCAGACTCCTGCACCGTGTTGTGGCTTTGTGAGCAGGCAGCTCAACGTTACTACCAGAAATGCGGCCTCCTGCCTCGGCTCTCGTTGCAGAAAGAAGGTGCTTTACTTTCCCCGCAGGACCTGCTGCTGGCTGTCCTGCACACCAACGAAGAAGTGAGTTGCCAGTTAAGCACATACATATGTTGTTGTTTTTTTTTTCACCATCATCAGGACACAGTTATGATATCGTGGTATGTTGCAGGTTTTAGCTGAAGTTTGTTCATGGGATCTCCCTCCTCTTCCTGAGCGTTACAAAAAGGCCTGTCACAGCCTGGCAGTGGGTGAGCAGCACATACAAATACACATAAATGCAATAAGAACAAACACATTTAGATAATCTTTTATGAAGCAAGATGTGTCTTTCTGTGCCTACAGATGAGAACAAACGTGTCACCAGGCTGTGTGAGGTGCAGGATGGCAGCTCTTCTGTGTCAGTGTGTGGTCTCAGTCTGGCCCCTTCTTCCCTCAACCCACTTCTTCGTGCTCTGAAACTTCAAACCAGCCTCATTGAGCTACACATTTCTGGTAACCGTCTCCACGACGACCTCCTTCCCGAGCTAGTCGCCACAGTCGTGACCATGCCTCGGCTTCAGCTGCTGGACATTTCTGCCAATCTCATCACAGGGCAAGGGCTGAAGAAGGCAGTAAACGCTTTAACAGGACATAGCCATCCTGCATTCCCGGTAAAGTTCACAAAATGTCTTAAAAAAAAATGTCTTAGATAAATAAGTATATCTCCATAAACGAGGATAATAAACCCAAAACCACATAAGCCACATTGATGGTTTTAGTTGTTGCTTCTGAAACTTCTTCAAAGTTTCCACTGTTCAAGTCGGAAGCAAAGAGGAAAAAAAAAAAAAAAGAGGAAGAAGAAAAACCAGTACGTTAACACCTTTAGAAATATATATATATATATATATATATATATATATATATATATATACATACCAGTGTTCAAAGTGTTTCAAATGTCATTTTTCAATGCTCTGACCTATCTCTAGAAAGATATAAATTATAAATGATCAATTTTAATATTATTAAATCTTATTAAAAATATTAATTATAAATTTCTGTGTAATTATGAGAATGGGGTGGGGTAGGAAAACCTATTGTTTAATTATTATTTGGGGGTCTTATAAGTGTGTTTTATTATTGTTGTGGTGACGCATTAAACTGCGTCATACTACATGGAAATCAGTGACACCATTTTTCTTTTTTTGTTTTGTTTTAAGGAACAAGTATCTTGTATGTCAATGATTCACAGCTCTTATGCACATGATTTAAAAAAAAGTGCGACCCATTTCAATGTCATCCTGACAGCCCCCACACCCACCACCCTCACCCCCTTTCTTCTCTGAAATGACTGCACATTGTAAACGTTTGAGAAACCACAAAGGAAAAAAAAAAGTGAATGATTCACATTTAACAGAAACTTCAGTTATATATATAATATTAAGTTCTGTTCTTGTAGTGTCTGGAAGAACTAGACCTCAGCATGAACCCTCTGGGCGACGGTGTGTCAGAGTCGCTATCCTGTTTGCTGTCAAGCTGCCCACTGTTGGCCAACCTGTCTCTGCAGGGCTGTGGTTTCACTGCTCGTTTCCTGCAGCAGCATCGACTGCTGCTAGCCAGCGCCCTGACAGGTAACTATCGAATAATGTTACATCACTGCCACTGGAGGTTTAGGGGAAGTGTTACACAAGTGTAGCATGGCAATGATAAAGATGTGTTTGCCTGTAGCAAGTGACTAAAGAGCTGCTTTCTTCCTTAATCCCTCTAATGTCAACAGAAAAGTGTCCTCCTTTGTTGTTGGTTTAAGATGAAAGGAAGAGATGGAACAGAAATAATAATAAGCATTCTCCTTTTTTTTCTGTTCTTTGACCATAAAGGCACTGGTCACTTGAAATCTGTGTGTCTATCCCACAATGCACTGGGCTCCACTGGCTTTGAGCTGGTTCTGAAGACTCTGCCGATAAACTGCCTCACACATCTTGACCTGTCTGCCATCCGCAGAGGTCCTGCAGATTTCCTGGCACTTGAACACCTCACTAATGTCCTGTCACAGGTACGTACTGTACGTACTGTGATGTACATGTGTTAATTGTGTTTTGATTGATTCAGGAGTTTATTTTGAGCTGTAGTTGCAGTAAAAACAAATATGTTCAATCATAGGAGGACTGTTCACTGACCCACCTGAGTCTGGCAGCAAATGGGCTGACGGACAGTAGTGTGACCACCTTGGCCAGGTCTGTGTGTGTGTGTGTGTGTGGCTCATATTTATGATCCCAGCAAAGATGGTTTTCTTTCTTAGATTTCTATGTTTTAATCTGTTGTGATTTTTATTGATTTATTCATAACCCTCCTCCAGGTGCCTGCCTTCCTGTTCATCTTTGGTGAGTTTAAACTTGTCAGGAAACCCGTCGGTCACTGCAGCAGGACTTCACAGCATCTTGAACTCACTCAGAGAGGCGTCTCGACCTTTGATCCTTCTGAACCTTCAAGGTTTGTACTGTGTTTTCTTCCTCCCTCAACATGAACAGAGCTATTTTTCACACCTTTATTTGTTGGTGTTAGGATAAAAGGGTCTGTGAATGTGATCTGCTTTCTCATTAAAAATGAGAAAATGGTAAAAAAAAAAAATCTCATCAAGATTGAGGCTAGGGCTCTAATTGGTTGATGTCAGTAATACTTCATCCAAAACATTGCTGATTTATATTGTTTGCATTTCATTTCCATATGTTTTATGTCTCTGGGTTCATTGTACCTATTGACCTGAATATAAGACGACCCATTTTTGGAGAAATGATCAAAGCATGTGACCCATGGTACCAAGCGTGCATTATCGAGGATTGTTTTTTTTTTTTTCTTTTTGTCATTATTGGTTGGGAATTTTTGCCCTTAATGATAGAGACAGTGTAGAGAGACGGGGAAGGAGAGGAACACACACAGCAAAGCTTGTCTGGGTCAGAACATGAACTGGTGAACAGCTGCACAGCATAAATACACCACAACCACTTGGCTAACCAGGTGTCCTCCATTAGCATTAGCATTACGGCTGTTTTGAAACTATGATTAGACTGTGTTAACGTGCCACAGTCTCATCAATATCTGAAAAACACTGTCTCCTCTGCTGTTTGTTAACTTGCTCAACATTCAAGCTGCTGTTTTCTAGCGAGTCTCCATGTTTCCATGATCCATGTTTCTAAATAATTTTGTCATGGAAATGGACAAACATGAACATAAAACTACTAATAATTAATTTATTGTGTGTGCTTCAAACATAACTGGTGTTTGCTTCTAAATACCTGTATATGGGTGAAGCTAACTAAGGATTTGGACGCTGTGTCTTTGCTCGTCGCTTCACTCTCAGGTTGTCAGGTGTCTGGACCGTGGGACGGTGCAGGTCTGGACGGTTTGCCAGAGCTGGTCAGGGATCTTCGTCTTTGCTCTCAGGGACTCAACAAGCTGGACAGGCAGGTGTTAAAGCAGAGCTGGGACGACGGTTGCTCACATAGACACATCATTGACCAAAAAGCCAAGTTCCTGCTCTCTGCTGCAGCCCCGTCATGAATCTACGTGACGGTAAATGTTTATCACTGACGCTGAGTCAATCAGTAGTTTACTTGTGTGCTGTAAAATAACCACTGACTCACATCAATGAACACTTCATGTGACTCATATCTTTCATATTCTTTTGTATACTATTTATATGTAGGTGAAAGTGAGAAGCAAATAAAATCATTTATGATATTGGCAATGAATTATTGTATTTGATTAAAAACAAACAATTAAAGTGACTAATGAATCGACAGATTTGTGACTGAAGGATTCTTGATGTGACTCTTGAAGTTTTGCATTTTAAAACTTGTTGCACATACATCTCTTCACCATCCATGGCAGTTTGTGGTTGCTGCAGCTTAACAACTTGATGTGAGCTGTGTGAAGAAAGTCTCTTTCCCACACAAACATAGCATTTTGCAGAGTTGTCTGGGGTGTCGAAGAGGTTATTTTAAATTTGTAAGTTAATTTAAATGTGTGAAGAAGAACAAAGGCAAAGACAAAACTGTGAACATGATTGGGTGGGTTGGGCTGTAGAAGAAGAGTAAGTTTGCATTGTAGCAAAGGAACAGAAACGTCTCTTGGTACAATGCAAAATGTTTTATGGTAAATCTTTAAATCATATTTGAGATATTTCAGTCTGGATTAAAATGGTGCCCTCGTGAATTTCAGAAATCGCAGAAACCAGAAATCGAAGAGCGTCTGAAGTTATTACACACTGATTACCTATGACTGATGTCGGACCAAATGCAAACAACTGCTGTGTGTTTTTTTTTCTGCTATTACTGTGGCAACAGCATCCTGCCAGAGGGGGTTTATGGGTCATGGTTATCTTAACGACTTTTGCAGTTACCACTTTTGTCTTTAACAAGTCAAAAGAAGAATCACATTGGTTTCTTTCTCATGATGATATATCTGTTGTCTCATTCTCAGTATTGCTGCTGCTGCATGTGCATGTGGATTCATTTAAGATTAATCTTTTAAAATCTTTCATCTCTTTTCAGAGTCTGACTCTGGACAGAAACTTGTGAAAGTGGCATGGTCACAAACTTGTACTTGAAAGCACAGTCTTCTAAAAAATAATAATAATAATGATAATGCATCATGATGTATGGACCCCATAGCTCTGTTCTAGACCCTCTAGTCTTCTTGCTTTGTTTCACCACTTCCTGGAAATGAAAGACAAACTGTGGTTTCTAAAGGCTTCTAAGAAACTTAGCTTTGCATTCAATTACATTTAAAACATCACAGCCTTTTTTTCAACTTGAAGTTTGACTTTTTTTCCTTAACTGCCAGTTAAATCTTCATTCTCAGTATGTGATATTGTTCCTTTAGTCGGTCTTTAGTCGGTCTCAAAGAATCTATTGGACTTTGTAGGTGCAGGTAATACTTTGTCAAATACTTTTTCATTGAATTTAAAATGCAAACTTTTATTAAAATGGGCAGAACAGAGACATACAAGCATAAAAGTGCAACACAAAGTTAATGTGTCGAAAAAAAAAAATTAAGCTGATCTTTGAAATTTGAAAGAGATCTTTGTGATGTTGGTTACAGTCGATCACAAAACATCTTTAAAAAACATCCAGTTCAGGTTGTGGATCATTGTCTCCTGGTTGGATGAACACACTATACACCTCCTTGGACCTAAAGAAAAACATAGAAAGAAAAAATAATCATGAATGACAGAAGAGTTAACAAAACCATCAACCAATCAACAGACAAACTCTGGTGAAAGGAAATTCTGACTATAGAAGGACTCTCAGAGGACACAATACTATAGATTACAGGGACATCAGAGCAGTGTGTCCATCTGGTTTTAGATCATAATAAAATGAATTGAACCACATCATGTCGGGTCAGTAACTCACTTGCAGGCTTTGGTATTCACACAGATCGTTTTCACGTCATCGCTGGTTGTGAGCTCCTCAATTAATTCTCCAAGGTGTTTGGCCACATATTTTTTGCAGACAGATTTCAAGAGGCCAATTTTATTGCAAACTGTCTTCAGCTTTTCCTCCACTTTCTGTAACAGAGTAACAGTTACATTATTGTTCTTTTCAAGATGCTCTGGATCATCCTGCTCAGACTCTTAGATGCTTTATTTACCTCTGGGGTCAGGATTTGTCCAAGATCTTTCTTCACCTTGTTTAAAGCCCATTTGCAGGCCCAGCACAAACCTGGAAGCTGCAAATGAAAACGACTAATGATTTAAATACCGAGTGATTAAAAACAGAAATACAAATAAACGGTTAAATGTTAAATAAGCAGCATCAAAGCAACAAATACTTTGTATGTATGTTTATTATTGTATTTGTCGCCAGTTACTCCTAAAAACCTGCCTCATCTGATAACAGCAGACGTTTTTGGCGAAACAAATTTATTATTCATATTTTTGCTTCTGTTCTTAATAGAATAGAATATGAATGATCCTCTGGCTCAAAATCAATGGAAGACACAACAACAAAGTGACACTTAGTTGAATGTTTTGTCGTCTGATATTTAAGATGAATATTTGATATTTAAAGTTCAAACTAAGGAGTCGTGTTACCTTTCCAACCTCCACGGACATTTCCACATCCTCCTGTTCCTGATCATAGATGCTGATCTCAATGATTCTTCCTCTGACTATCCAGACTGTGATGTGACCACAAAAATTTACATGACATAGACAATCTTCTATTATGAAAAAAAAAATGCAGGAAATGATGGAGCAGAATACCTGAACATGCCACCAGGATGCACACAAGAAGGATTGAAGTCTTCTCCATTGCTGTCAGTGAGTGATGATCTCAGTGCAACAGTGTCTCTACTAACAAACCCGCATTTTATACACAACAGAGGTGAAGGGGCTGCACAGCAAGACAGCTGCAAGTGTCTATAAATGGAAACTTCATCACATGCTTTTGTGGCTACCGCCTTCTTTCAGTTTTACTAGTTTGCTTGAAGGTTGCACTTAAGTTGTTTAAGTTTTTTTTATTAAATTGAATTTATTTATGGGTTTTATAAATGTATGATTATGCATATTAGTAACTTCTCTATGCTTTCATTTTGGTTTCTGTTCTGCAGTGCAGTTGTCTTTTATTTTCTCACTTTGTGGAAGGAAATACTTGAAATGTCCACTGATCAATTTAAGTCTTCCTAGATACTGGAGTCCCAGCTTCGCCTCACACTCTCTTCTGTTCGTGTTGTCTTCATCTTTCTCATCACGTGTGATGATTCTTGTTTTCTTTCTCTTGTGCATGACTTTGCCTATTGTAGGTGCAGGTAAAACTTCAATTAAAGTAAAAAAATGATGCAGTGCAAGTGCAATGCAATACTGACACGGTGTGTAGTCCAAAGAAGAACATGCATCAACTGAAATGCAAACTTTTAATAAAATCAGCAGTACAGAGACATACAAGCGGAGATTAACATGAGAAACACTGCAAACTAAATCATGTTACAAGATGAAGTGCAACACAATGTTAATGTGGCGACAAAAAGAGATTTGAAAGAGATGTTTGTCCATGTGACGTTTGTTTTAGTTGATCATGAAGCATCTTTAAAAAACATCCAGTTCAGGTTGTGGATCATTGTCTCCTGTTTGGACGAACACACTATACACCTCCTTGGGCCTAAAGAGAAACATAGAAAGAGAAAAATAACAAAATCATCAACCAATCAACAGACAAACTCTGGTGAAAGGAAATTCTAACTATAGAAGGACTTTTAGAGGACACAATACTATAGATTACAGGGACATCAGAGCAGTGTGTCCATCTGGTTTTAGGTCATAATAAAATGAATTGAACTACATCATGTCGGGTCAGTAACTCACTTGCAGGCTTTGGTTCTGACACAGATCGTTCTCACGTCATCGCTGGTTGTGAGCTCCTCAATTAATTCTCCAAGGTGTTTGGCCACAAATTTTTTGCAGACAGATTTCAAGAGGCCTATTTCATCGCAAACTGGCTGCAGCTTTGCTTTCACCATCTGTAACAAAGTAACAGTTACATTATTGTTCTTTTCAAGATGCTCTGGATCATCCTGCTCAGACTCTTAGATCCTTTATTTACCTCTGCGGTCACATTTGGTCCGAGCACTTTCTTCACCTTGTTTAAAGCCCATTTACAGGCCCAGCACAAACCTGGAAGCTGCAAATGAAAATGACTAATGATTTAAATACTGTGAAAAGGACTAAGTCATAAAACGTATATGTAGCATGAGGGTTAAATGTTAAATAAGCAACATCAAAGCAACAGATTTGTATGAGACCATGTTTATTAATCTAAACCTGCCTCATCTGGTGCAACTGATGATTTAAAATATCATCAAATATAAAAGTATAATATACCATAGCTTCAATAACATAAAATCACTCTATATATTATCAAATGTCTTAAATGAAGAGAGAAAATGAGAATAATTCTTTATAGAAATTCTGTTAGGATTAATAAACAGTTAAAAATAAAGAGTCATGTTACCTTTCCAACCTCCACGGACATTTCCACATCCCCCTGTTCCTGATCATCAATGCTGATTTCAATGCTTCTTGCTCCGACTGTCCAGGCTGTGATGTGACCACAAAAACTGAGATTAAGTACAATTTACATGAAATAGATAATATTCTATGATTGTAGTGGCCATTTGTCTGGAAAAAACTAATTAGACTTTAAACCAAACATAATCAACAGCCCATTGATGCACCCTGGTGATGTGGTTTGACGCAGGCAAAAGAAGATAAATGTCCAATCCTGATTCTTGCGTTTTGTTATGATTTATTTCCAAATTAATAAAACAAACAAAAGAACAAAGAAAATCATGGCTGCTGGTGCCTCCCTTGCACTGGTAAAAAACCATATGCCCACCCAGGTGCATGCTGGTCCTCAAAGTGCCTCCCTACCTAAATAACTTCAGGTGCCCACAGTGTGACCCAATTACCAAAAAATGTTAACTATACAGATCTAAGTATCCTAAACAAATAATCAACAAAGAATATCAAAAACTAATCAAAATAAAACAAACACTTAAATTAATCGAAGTTACTCATAAATACAAAAAAAAAAATCAAAAACAAAGACTAACTCTACAAATAGCTCCTACAATGATATATATATATATATATATATATATATATATAAATGGCAAATGATAAAGCAGAATACCTGAACACACCACCAGGATGCACACAAGCAGGATTGAAGTCTTCTCCATTGTTGTCAGTGAGTGATGATCTCTGAGTGACAATGTCTCTACTGACAAACCCACATTTTATACTCAACAGAGGTGAAGGGGCTGCACGACAAGTGTCTATAAAAGGAAATTTCGGTGGTTTTGTGGTTTCTTGTCACCTTTTTCTCGTCAGTTTTATTCTTTCTGTTGAAGTATTTTTTCATTTTTCATCAATAATTGAATTTATATGTGTTGCTTAAATGGTGTTTGGTTATTTATATAAGTAAAGTAAAGTAGCAGAATTGTCTCTTTTTTTTCTCACTTTGTGGATAGAAATACCTGAAGTGTTAACTTATAATATTGTGTAGGTCTTACTTTTGCCACCAAAACAGCTCTGACCCATGTAGGCCTGGACTCCACTAGACCTCTAAAAACCAAGTACCAGTACCAACCAGGTACCAAGTCCTAGTAGTTGTAAAATGTTGTCTATTAGATCAGACTTGTTGGTTTGGTTCAGCTCCCAGATGCTTGACTGGATCGAGGTCTGCTGTGCTCAAACATTCCTGAATCCTTGTCCTTCTGTTGCTTCCTTGTCCGGTTCTGATGCTCATGAGACCATTGTAGGTGCCGCTGGCAGTGAACAGAGGTCATCAAGGGCACCATGACTGTTCTGCATCTACTTGGCCCCATACATTATAAACGCACCTTAGTATCCAAATAAGCATTTGACTTTTTTAAGCAGCATGAACTACTGCTGCTCTTCTGTAAAATCAGACCACAACCACATAGACACCAATGAGCCGTGGGCAGTTAGGTATTGACCACTGCAAACCAGCAACATCAGAGGATTTCTGATGTGCTGACTCAGTCATGTAGCCATCACAATGTGGCCCAAGTTGCCCTAACTCTAACCCTAACCCTGCCCAATTTTCCTGCTTCCAACATCATCAAATTCCAAGAAAAAAAAATCCACATGCTGTCGAATATATTCAACCCACTGACAGGTGTCATTGTAACCTAATAATCACCTGTCAGTGGTCAAAACGTTATAACTGATCAGTGTAAGCAACCAATCTTTCATATGTGTTATTGCTCAGAGAAAAAAAAAACTAGCCATCACTTGCATATGAAGCCAAAACCAGCAGACAATCACCTTAATTAGTATGACTGGAAACAAACTGGCCTCATCCTGTCCTGCTCTCTGCACGTCTGTAGCTCATTCATTAACTCATATATTAAATACCCGAATATAAGACGACCCCTCTTTTTCAAGACCCATTTTTGGAAAAATTAGCAAAGCACATGGCCTGTAGTAGCAAGCGTGCATTATCTAGGACTGTTTTTTTTCTTTTTATCATTATTTGTTGGGAATTTTTGCCTTTAATGATAGAGACAGGAAAGGACGACAGGACACACAGCAAAGCTTGTCTGGACTCAAACTGGCAAACAGCTGCACAGCATAAATACGCCAGTGTGGTACGACCTAACAACTTGGCTAACCAGAGGACCCCAGGTGTTCAACATGCAATCGAGCATAAGCGTTAGCATTATGGCTACCGAGTACTGTAATGAGGACGATTATCATCGGCCCTATTTTAAATCTATGATTATACTGTGGTGGCAGCGCAGTTTCATCAATGTGTGGGAAACAGTGTCTCCTCTGCTCTCAACGTTGGAGTCACTGTTTTCTAGTCAGTCTCGGTGTCGTGGTCGTATCTCTCCAGGTCACTGGTGTGTGTGAGTGAGAAGAAGAAGCTCTGACTTGTTTGGGTAGAAGACGTTTTACACCACTTGTTGGTTTAGACCCCCGGGTCTCCGGACCCCGAATATAAGACGACCCGTCTTTTTCAGACTTTTTTTCTAGAGAAAAAATACCATCTTATATTCGGGTCAATACAGTATTGTTACATGTATTTGTACCAAGTCTAATGAAGCTGAAAAGACCTAAACTTTAAACACTTCTGACCTCTTCGCTAATTCTTGTTTCAAACAACAGTGGAAAAGTCTGAAGATAATCTTCTGTCAGCCTGTGTTTTCACATTCACTGAGGTTATAATGAGACTGGATGAGCTCTGCTGAGAGAGTGGACTTGACATTAATGACTGAGTGAAGAGGAGTCACTTCATCACACAAGAAAACAGGTTTTTATTGCAAAGACAAAGAGACGATGTGCACACAAATATTTCATTATCAAAATGAAGCAAGTGAAGCATTGTGACCACACATCAGTTGTAACTACACATGACTTTGTCGCAGCATCGTTGTATAGTTGTGTCTACTCTTGCAAAGTTTCAGTTTTACACATATAACCTGAGGAGCACCGGGGTGAGTGATGGCATCAATCATTTGCGTTTTGTACTTCCTGATGATCTTCTGACAGGCTGATTTCATGACTCCAACTCGGTCACAGACTTTGTTCAGATACTCTTCAATTTTCCTCTTCAATAAAAACACACACAGTTACGTACGTTAGATGAGTAGCACTTCAAATGAAAACCTGTTTCCATTCATGAACAGTGGCATTGGTCATCATAAGAATAAACATTTATTTCCCCCGTGGGTGTTTAGTGTGGGATCTGATTCTTCTGACTGACCTTCACCTGCGTCTACTCAACTACTGTTTTAGTGCATGTCTGAGAAACAAGCTCACAGACATACATAGATTTTCAATAATAGACTGAAGAGATAGAGTTATAGTTTTATTTATTTGTTTTCCTGTTTCACTCACAGTATTTACAGCATGAAACTTTTACATCATCACATCTTGAGTAATTTATCAACCAACAAAATATTGGCATGTTTTTTTATAGATGCCTGTGTTATTTCCTTCCCCTGTATTTGTGGTTCCCAGTAGCGTCGTAATTTGCTATACTGACAAAATGAGTCTTTTTTTTTTTTACTATATATACACACACACACACACACACACACACACACACACACACACGCACATGCACACACACATGTATAAGTATATCACATCCACACCTATGCCTGTGTGGCTGCACTGCCCTTTATATGTATTTTACAATATTTTAATTTTCTTTTTTTTATTTCATCACATACATGCTGATCCTTTTATCAAGCTAAAGGTCCCAGAATCACATGTATCAAATATAATATAATACAGTTGGCAATAAAGGGTTAGTAATTAGAAAATTAGCAGAAATGAATCAAAATCAGACTGAGGAAGGACTGAGGAAGGTGGTTAAACATTTTAATGATGGGGAAACCGTGAACTTATATATATATTTATACATTACCCTTGACTTATTCCCGCCGATCGCCTTCTGCACTTTGGACACCACAAATCTACAGGCCTTACAGGAACCTGGAAAAGCTCCAATCTGCTGAATCTGATACAAACAAAACTACACAACAAAGCAGTTTTTTTTTTTTTAAGTTTTAATTAAACATTTTAGCTAATGCATTGATCAGTTGCAAAGAGGACAAACATTTTAACTTCAATTTCTCAGATCTAACCTCCTGTTTGTGGTTTTCTGCTCTCACTCCCACATGGCGTCTTAACTTCAAGAGGAAATCTTCATTTTCGTTTTCAATTTTATTGTCCAGAGGTGAGAATGACTCAACAAAAGCTGAAAAAAGCAAAAACAGAAATGACACACTTTTCTTAAATTAACAGAAAAATTTAGAAAATGATTTTAATTTTCTACTTTCTTTCTTACTTCCAGAGAGCAGGAGAAAAGCGATGCTGATGACAGGACTCATGGTTACCGTCACTGATGTTCCAACTTGTAGCTGCATTTTCATTTTTATAGCTTCAGCTTCTTAAAAACATGCATCATTGCAAACACTTGTGGCAAGAGTGTTGCTTGCAAAAGTCAAACACTGCATTTTTTTTTTTTTTTTAAAGAACAGAACACATACTACAACAAAATTGTTAACAGTCAACAGACAAGTTTTACTTCAAACCAAATAAACCAAAAACACGACAGAGAAAAGAGGAAACAAGGGAATATAATATTTCACTATTTCCTGACATTAACTTCAATCAAACTATGACTCACACACAGACTTAACCCCCGAAGTAAAAACCACATTTACCATCCACACAGTTCTGTATACATGGGAGGTGTGAAATCTAGTGTTGAATTGTCAAGTCAAGGGACAAATTACTTGAAAAAGATGTTGTACATAACTGGAATTAAAATAAAGTGAAAATGAGGGTGGGTTTAATCTTGTAGCATCTGTAGAAGTCAGTGTGGGTCACAACATTTCTGTAGCATGTGAAAATACATACGTGAGAAGTTTAAATCCTGCAAAATGACAAATTTAAGGATTCAAAAATAAAGTCCTCATCTTCTTCATCTTCTTCACTGAGTCTATGTCTGACAAAGATACTTTTATTTTCAGGAACATGAGAGAAATTGTATCATTTTCTTATTTGCAAAATGAACAGTAGTGATGTTAATGGGACATATAAACAGTGTTGCTGTTTTGCTAAATGTGTGAATGTTGTTTTCAATGCTGTATTGTACAGAAAAGGCCCAAACTGTTCCACATGTATCAGTTTATATGTCAAATGTACTGATGTGTGCAGTTTATTTCCAAATATTAGATCTTTTTTCATGTTGGGACGGGGTAAAATACAAATATATGGTAGGTCAGTGAGGATACTCAAAAGGACAGAAGTATAAAGACGTGTGGCTGCAGCAGCCTGAGATGGTTCCTGTTTTTATAACAGCAAGACTGATGACTTCCAACAGTGAACTGGCTGTTTTTGGTCCTTTTTTTTTTTTTTTAGTATTTTGCCCTTTTTTCAAAATTATTTGACAGAAAATAATATGAGAGATTGTTGAGGGATGAAATGCAACAAAGGACTAAACATTTAGACAACTGACATCTTCAAAGTACATCATGATGCCCTTTGTATTTGGTTTGTTTGACTTCAGTTGATGTGGTTCAGATCATGTGGTTTCTTCCTTTGTGGGGTGTGGCCATGCACTGCTGAGAGATTCAATGCAAAATTAAACATCTGAACCACAATTGTGTTTATGTGCAAATGCACAATCTTTAACATCTTGATTAAACTAAAAGATCTGTGATCACGTGAACTTCATGTAGCAACAATAAATAGTCTGCAGGTGTTTTTCCAGTCATGCCTGCTGTGAACACATTGTGTATTGTGAATAGTTCTGTTTAAGAAGGTGATTACAAAGAATAAGACCCTTGAATATTGCTGCAATTTATTGAACTTTAATTAAAGAAGTTGAGTGTCGCTCCAAAACTCACAGCCTGATAAAGTTTACTGAGAAATCAAAATACTTTGAACACTGTGGAAGGTCAGAAATCAACCACAACTTGTTGAAATTAGTTCCTGTCTGGTTTTAGGCCACGTCACAGTGTTAACAACCTGACCAGTTCCCACCGAGTGAAAGGTATTTATCACTAAATAATTAATCGGTACATACGTGCATTGTCTGTCTGTACGTTTGCTTTGTTTTCCTTCACAGTTACATTAATGGTTTTCACAGGTTTTTTTTGACAGACCACGAACAGCTTTTCCATTCGGCTTCACACTTTGAGCTGTTGTTAACACGAACATATCGTCTGTTCTTTCCCCGCACGGCATAGTCAAAATGTTTATATTTTAGTATGATTTTAATATGTATGGCCGAGGTCTCAAAGAAATGCTGACACAGCATCGGGATTGTCTTTTTGCTACTTACTTTTTGCTATAATAATTAAACAAAAGGGAAAAAAATTAGTCATATTCAATTTACCACAAATTTTAGATGTATCGGTCTGTAGGTTTGTTGTTTTTCATGGTTTCTTCTGTGAACAAGATGAAAAAATATACTTTGTTGTGGTCTTGCACTTGCCTTTTCATCTGTTCATTCAAAAGTGTTGGAAAAAAAAAAACCCCTCATCTCAGGTTTGAAAGTGTGTGAATGTGTAATTGTCAGTCACAGTTGGTGAATGAATTGTATTGACACCTTTCTGGTCTTTGTGACAATTTAAAGCACTTTAGAAAGTCTGGCGTGTGTGTCTGTTCACGTTGCCAAGCGTTTGATCTTCACCACTACACTTTAATCAACAGAGGGTGCTAGAGTCAAGCGTGTGAGGCCTGTTGTGTCCTGTAGTGATGGCCTGGTGGGTGGCATTGCACAGACACACAGCAGAAACATGTGGAGACACTAGAATAGCAATGTCTGTGTGGGTGTCTTAACTGGAGTTGCTCTGAGCCTCCAGCAACATTTCAAACACGCAAGCGGCTGCTTAATGGAGCTGTAGAGATCATTGTGGCCTGCGGGGTCGGGGGTTGCAGATTGTCTGGTCACATGGATAGGTGGAGCAAATGGGAAGTAATCAGGAGGGTTCAGTGAACTGTGAGAAGGGAGGATGAGGAAGTGAGTTTTGACATTTTAAAAGATGTTTTGTCTGATGTTTTCGTTTCTTAAATCTTCATAATTTCATTGTGATCCAAACTTTTTATTATCATTCACAACTTGCTGTTTTCTCAATCCAACTCTTTCAGTGATGTCTTTTTTAGTTGTAATGATACTATAAAGCAACAATCACAGGAGTAACAATAAAGCTACAGAATAAATTGACATAAACCTGATTAAAACTGTCTATCTTTAATAGAACTGCATTGTTTTTGGAGCTTTAAATTAGATTTTTAGTTATTGGAGTGTCTATTTCATGTACATTTCTTCAGGTAATCTTGTCCTGGCTTTTTATATTCATAAAAAGAGAACTCCATTGATTTTACACATCAAAGTGTGACTGTCTGAAGGAGTCCTGCTGCATTCATAACAAGAGGAAGAGGTGAAGAAAAACTTTCATTGGTCAAGGGTGAGCTGTGCGAATGCTAAGTTGCTAAGCCCTTAATTTCCCTTTGTGATTAATAAAGTATCTATCTATCTATCTATCTATCTATCTATCTATCTATCTATCTATCTATCTATCTATCTATCTATCTATCTATCTATCTATCTATCTATCTATCTATCTATCTATCTATCTATCTATCTATCTATCTATCTATCTATCTATCTATCTATCTCTGTTCAAAAAAAATTATGTTCAAGGTGAAGTTCTTAATATCCTTTTGGAAATATTGAGAAACGATCACTGCCTCCTATTTTGTTAACTGAGATTGAATGAATTTATTTGTCTTTGTGCAGCTGGATTCACACCTCAGTTGTTTTCCTATTAAATCATGTCAGAATATGCATAATAACATAAACAATAACATAATTGTTGTGGGAGTCCGCTTGAGTGAATAATGGCCTCATACTAGATAGATTGGTAGCCTGAGAGAAAAGAGAACGTATGAATGATTCTGACTGATGTCAGAAATATTAGGTGAATGTTTTTTTTATGTGATAGAACTGGAGCGTTACAGATTGTTTCAGGGGGACAAAATCTGAAAAAGAAGCAGGACAACACCATAATAAATGTTGTTGTTATTGTGATAAAGAAGGAAATTTATTTTCATACGTACATTATGTACAATATAGCATACTTGGACATTCAATAAAGCCAAGTTTCAGTGCAGAACAACCTTTTTAAGAGATATACTATATCTACTATGATGCAAAACTTTGCCAGAAATGCACACCACAAGAGAGTGATCACATTTAAAGTTAAAATGTTAACTAGAAATGTGTCATTTTCTTACACGTTTTTAACGTCGTACGGGCGCCACCGTGCGTTCTCGAGTCATTTCCCATCAGATCACACCAGCTTTTAATCATCAAACATTAAAAAAATAATAACAGATGCTGTCCTCGTTAAATCAAAACTGTACCTTCTCGTTCTCTTTTGTTTTATTGCAATTAAAATAAAAAATAAAAAATAAAGACAAAAAAAAAAAAATCTCCTTAAGACAAACTTGGAAAGATAAATCTAAATAGATTCTGCAGCTTGGAGAAAAATCAAAATGTTAAAATTTGGTAAATAACTAAATAATGTTTTATCTTTATTATCATTGTAATGTAAAATCCTGCGATTGCGATTGAGTGAGATGTTGAGACATAAAACAAGGAGTTTGAGGGTGATATTTTTAGAAGACCAGAGAGAATTACTTAGTCTTTGATTGTGTCAAAGTCCTCTGAAAATACTCCCCCGCAACTCGGATGTGCACCTGAGGTGCTTTGCTGTTTCTCACCTCTTAAAAGAGGAAAAAATTAGAAGCCTTTTTTAGATCTGTTACTGTGCACTGGAGGTTTTACAGGAAGTTCTTTTAACAGATATTTAGGGAGTTTAAAGGCTTTAAAGGAATTAAAAGGTCTTATTTTCTCTTATTTTCATTTTCGGGGGATTTTATCGTCCATTTCAGAACCTACTGTTGACTATAGTGTATTAACAGCTACTGTTTTACTTGGAGTAAATGTAAAAGCATGAAAAACTAAACTATCTGTAAAGGGAATGCTGTTGTATGTACTGAAACCTTGAAAATAATAACTGTAGTAAGTGTTTGTTTCCTTTCCTCAGCCAGCCCGCTCTCGTAAAATAAACAGCTTGTAGCAGAAATGAAGCTAATGGGAGAAAACACACACACACACACGCACACACACACACACACACACACCAGCTCTATAACTTAAATCAAATCCAGTGATACGGTGATCTCTTTTCCTCTTGCAAACAACAAACCGTCACCTCTGCATTTCTTTGTGTTGAGAGGGAGTGAGGAAGGTACAGAGACTCTGCAACAAAGTGGAGTCCTTAGTGACAAAAACCCAGCATCACTTTTTAGGTTCAAACTCCAGCTCCTCCTGAAGGGAAAACTCCCTCCCTGATGTCTTGTTGCCATTTCTTGTAGGTTCAGTTTCCTCCTTCTTGTTCTCTGACCTCTGAGTGGCTGACCCTACCATCCTCTCTCTCTCTCTCTCTCTCTCTGTCTCTCCATCTCTCTCTCTGTCTCTCGCTCTCTTTGCTCATCTCTGAGTGTTTCCCTCAGATGATTTCCAGGACGTCGCAGGGCACGAACCCTCTTTTCTTTCCGCAAGCCACTCTGATGAAGCCGCTGCGCTCGCCCTCACTGCTCACACAGATCTGAAAAGAGAAGAGAAATTGTGATCTAATAGCAAAAAAAAAAAAAAAAAAAAAAAAAACAGGGTCATAATATGACACAGACTTTATATAAAGACCAATAAACACATATTGAGGATGCTGTTTCTCTGAGAGCAAAACAATAAAATACTCAAATTAACGAATGTTTGTGGACACACTTGGTCAGTGGAAACTTTGAAAAGGGTCTTGAGATATCGCATCCAATGAGCCAAACACATAACACACAACAACCTTTGACCCTTTGAAATTTTGACCACCAATATCCAAGCAGTTTCATCCTTCAGTCCCCAGTGAACATTTGTGCCAAATTTGTAACAATTCCCTCAAGACGTCCTTGAAATATCACATTCACAAAGATGGGACAAATGGATAGACAACCTGAAAACATAATACCTTTGTTTACAGCGGTTTAATTATGTGGAGGCATAAAAACCAATTAATCAATCACTTAATTCAATCAGTTTGTTTTTTTCTCTAATTTCTATCTGCACTAGTCTCTAATTGTTCTTTTATTTTCATTTCTTCAGGTCAATTCTTAGTCACCTATAACAGCACTAACCTGTGTAAAAGGTGCGATACAATTTGTGATTCGTGAAGTTTAATATCTAATGTCACAAAATAGAACGGAACGTAGAAATAGAGCATTTTTCATTCTCGCTCCAACCGCTCTGCAAACATCTCCCCCCCCTGGGTTTGTGCGACTGGAAAAGAAAGGCAGCGGGTCATGGACTCGTCTTGTGTCCGGTGGTTTTGTCTCCACTGGGGGTTGCCTTCTTTAAGTCTCCTCTGAGTCCCAACATGCCCTGGAAAGAAAGCATTGTGGGAAAAAAAGAGAGGAGCCTAATCTAAGCCCAAATGCTAATTTAATGCTAACTCCTGAGATCCTGCGTTGGACGACTCCAGTTGTGTTTTGAGGGCAGAGTCGCTGTAGTTAGAGGTGACGTGGGAGATGCTGGAGGGTAATAACATGGCTGAAGATGCTGCATGATGATGTGATGGATATTATCATGAATTACACACAGGTGTAATGTGGAAATTTTAATCTCCACGATAAAGGTCGTTGGTTTCCAAAACCTGTTATAATGACCATGTTCACTGCTAATGTTTAGTCTCAGTTAATTCTGCAGCAGCAGCAGCAGAAGCAGAAGCAGCAAAAGCAGAAGCTAACCTAAACAACCATCCTATCACTACTGTGAACATCTTTACATCTCTGTAGTGTCATTTTTATCACAAACTGAGACAACCAGTTCTTTTTTTAGTTTGGTGTTCAAGCCTCCAGCAAGGTTTTAAAGTGTTTTATTCACCAAGGGACCATAGAGTTGTCTTGTCCTTTTAGAATATGTATTATTTCTTTACAGTAAAGCTACTTTGTGCACAAGCGGCGCAGGCAATTAACAAGCTGTTGCAGTCGAAAACAAGTTCACACTCCATCTTGTGTCAAAGCATCATTTTCTCTTAGTGATCTGCAGTGATACAACAGCGCCTGATTTGATCAAAACTCGACACGAGTGTCGTTGAGTCTTCATTATTAGAGCAAACAAATATGAAGACAATCATACCTGTCCCTCCTTCAGGGTGATCTGGCCTTGTTCCTTACAGCCGATGAACGTCCTGTTACACCTGAACACTTGGTCCCCGGCCCGCACCTGATGAGCAAAGGCTGCTGGGAAGAAACCAATCCTGTCCTCGATCACACCCTGAAAAAAATGTAAATAATCAAACAATAACCCAGCTGAATAAATAACTAGTTACAATCCTTGAAGAAAAGAAAACAACAGTGATCCTGTTTGTTATGTTACATTATACCTGAGAAACACTTTAATTCAGCTCATACTAGGTTATAGCTGATAGATTAAACAAAGGAAGTGTTGTAAACATTGTTTTTTGCCAGAGAAACATATGTTTTCACCTATACAGAATATGTACACTGCATGCAGGTGCTACAGTCGGTGACAATTATTGCCTCTTGACTTGTTAAAGTATCTATTGTTTAAAGACCAAACAGGGCAGATGTCTCTGTTTATCTACAGGCTGGAGAGAACAACAACTACATTAAAATGTGTGATGAGTTTTGTCATGGTCTGGTGGCAGCAGGCTGCCTATGTACAGTCACGTTTCGGCCCTTTTGTCTCCCTAATTTATCCGTCATGCATTTCAGTCCTGAGGCAGGCTGTTTCCTCGATGCTATAATTTACAGCCGGACGTTGTGTAATTTATCAATCCATTTCTTCACTCATTTCTGTGGCTTAATGGAAAAAAAACACACATTATATGCAATGAAAAAAAAAACATGCAAACTTTATCTCTCAAATTTAGCTACTTTGTCACCACTTGTGCTTGTTTTGTACTGACCTTCCACCAGTCATCATTAGAGTCATCAGCCAATAAGATCCTGTCTCCTGCTCTGCATTGAAAAAACCAAACAAAAAAAAAAACAATGTCAAATTCAGCCAAAAGGTTTCTTAAGGTTAATCAGGGACCTTGTGGTAAAAATGAACAGTAATGTAATGTAGTGACATGCAACATATAAATATGACACAGCATCTAAAGGTTTGGGTCGTTTGACTCATGTGTCTTGGCAGAGTTAAGTGAGAATTGCGCTGTCATAGTTTTGAAACTGTGATTAAGTGCGATTGTCTGATGTATTAAAGGTCACATGTGGTTGATTCTTTTTTTTAATCGCTTTTTTTTTTATGAAACACGTGCACACAGAGCAACACTTACTACAGACAGTAATAATATCTACAGTATTAAACTAATGTTACAAAGCCAGGAGCCGTATCATTAGCTACTTAACGTGTTATTGTTATTATTGTGTGTAAGCTGCTAATCACAGCTGGCACATTCACTAGGTGGCAGCCAAGATGCTACTTTATCACAATACATAGGCACAATATTATGTAATTAGCAACAAAAATGTTGAAATAAAATGTAAATCCTTTTACATGTCAGCTGTAAGGATTAAATGTGTCCATTAAGTTAGCTTCACTTAGCATTTAGCTAGCTTATTTCAGTCAGATGAGCTAAAAAGCTCCTCTTAGATACGCTGCACAGTGAAGCAGCAGGTGTCTGACACTTTTCTTGGTTTCAAATGATGTGTGATACACCTTAATCTTGTTTACGGTAAGTAATTCTTATTTATCCAGGAAATGCATGAATCATTGAACGGCGTCACCGCATGTGTTGTAATTACGAGCATCTGCTCAAAGTCGTGAGCTTGAAATCAAAAGAAGCAGCACACTTGAAACGACTGTTGGTTTACGTAATTTCCCATCTTCCCCCTTTTGTGGTTGAGTTACAACATTGGCGGTCTTTTGCTCACTAATAATGACCATGACTCAGAAAACACTGTTAATTTGTAGGTGAGAAACAGCACAACATCCGGGCTATAAAATCTTACAAAGCGATGAAAACAAAGTCGATATATGTTGATTCAACAACAACAACAACAACAACAACAACAGCAAATGAACCGGATGAGTGTTTCATTCAAATACTGTGTCTTTAATCAAGTTAATCAAGAAAAAGTGAACTGTGAAAATGAGGAAAAAGGGCGCTGGTAAAAAAAAAAAAAAAAAATCTTAAACCATTAAACAACAAAAAAACAAAAGAACAGAAGTGGATTTTCTGAATCTATTATTAAAATGTCACCACACACACAAAAGTAATCATGTAATCAGAGCATGTGGCATAATCACTGATTTTTTGATTTAATGAAAAAGAAAATGAACCCTTTCATTATAGATTCTGTTTTTTTTCCCTCATTTGTGCTTTATGTGTTAGTGTTTGATGTATTAATTACTGTCTGCAGCAGGACCGTGAGGAGGAAAGAATTGATGCAGATTTTCATAAGAAGAAATGTGAAATGAAGCTCGCTGAGCTTTCTGCTTTAGGGCAGGTAGACAGGAGAAGTCAATGAATTACTAATGAAGCTGTGTGAAGTTTTTTTTTTGTCCTGAAACAGAGCAGGGAGTGATCCGTGTGTTTCTGTGTGTCTGAGGAGGAAATACAGGGAGAGAACAAGTGCACTCTCATTTCCTTAAATCCTCAGAGGATTTCTGTGAGAACCAGGAACAAATGGGTACTCGGGATGAACGACTGCTTGTGATGAATGCTCTTGGTCTTGAGGGCTTATTTCAAAGTGTGTAACAGATGATGCCCTATCAGTTAGAGATAAGACAGAGAGATACAATCTGTAGTCTGAGCTTCACATTTACTTCCCTCATTTTATTTCATTTTTGTCAGAGTTATTGATGTGAAAGAAACATCTGCAGCATCAAAACTCATTTTGTAGCAGTTCAGACATACTCATGTAATAACTCATGTGTGCAATTTGGAGTGTGCAACTAAGTCAAAGTGTGTACAAATATATTATTTTTGGAGACAGACCATTATTAATTATAAAAAAGACAACAGGAGTCGGTGACACCCACAGACTTTGTTTTTGTCATTACTGCTGTATTTTACAATTTTAGAGTGAATTAAAAAAAATAAATAAGAGAAAACACCCCCTGCTCTTTATCCATGTAACTAAAAGAGTTTTTACTCTAATCTGAGACAAAAAAAAGTCTAACTCATTCAGACTAATAATCATAATTAAAAAGAATAACCGTAATAAAGAGGAGCTGGATATGATTGATAAAAGTGAAATGAGCAGTAAAAACTTTGTGTTCTGGATCTTGGTCTGGCAAGTGACCTTCAGGGACCTACGTGTGTGTGCAAATTAATCAGCGCTGGATTCAATCTAACTTGCTGATGAGGTTTAAATCTAATTTCACAGTGAACTTGAATCATGCGTACAGGAGGAGTGAGACTGCAAAATGTTTAATTTGTTTATTCTTTTTTTTTTTTTGTCTCCAGGATATTTTGAACAGCAATAATGGATCAAAAAAGAAATCATAGCAGAGATGTCAGAGTCAATAAGTCTGTGATGTTTCATCAGCAGTCCCGTGTTGAGTAATGACAGTGGGTGGGCAGCAGGAGTTCTTCGCTGGAACGATGTGTTCGCGTGTGTTAACTGACCTCATCTCCAGGTCATGGCTCTCTTGAGGCGTGAAACTGTACAAGGCCACATAGGTGTTGAGCTTGAGGATGTCTTTCTGTAGCTGACTCTCCTCTAACTAGACAACAAAAAACAAACAGAGCCACAGAAATACAAAGATTAGATTCTCGAGAAGTCGCAGGGACGAATGGAAAACGTGGCAAGTTATCAAACACGGCTGAGACAGACAAACACCATATTCTCTATTGTTCTTTTTTCTCACCACTGTACCTTAAAATAGTCTTTTGGCATTCAGATAAGCAGGAGAAGCCCTTGTTTACAGTGCGCTAATAGACCAAGGGGCTGCTTGAGTTGTTCTACAATCTGTTCGTTTTAATCCAGTGTCAACATGAGTGGGAGAGGCAGGATCAGGTTTTCATGAACGTTCAGGAAGTTAAATCAGGGCAGCGATGTGGGCGGGGAGGAAGTTCTCAATGAGGTGTTATCACAATTAGCGGGTAGATATGCCGCCATTCTGCCGCTCTTCGCACCTGCCCAGAAAACTAGTGGGTGCATTTTCCTGTTTTTTTCACCAGTACCTTGTATCTGAATCCTGCCTGCTGAGTCTCTGAAATCCCTCCAAACTTGACTTACTAAGACACACTGATGACTATTTTTCAAAACTGTGGGAGAATTTAACATCCTTGTTTAACAACGGTAATGAAAGTGTTTTTTTGTCATCTTTGGCTCCCTGAGCATCACCCACATGAACCGGCGATGTGGCTGATGAATTAGTTGAGTTAACTTTGGCCACAGGACAAACTGCCTCTGTAGCCTCTGGGTAGAAACAACATCAAACAGTGGCAATCAATTACAGCTCACTAAGACCTTTCTTTGCCGGCCTTGACAGGCTTTATGCTGTGGAGACCAATAACAATAGCTGAAAGGATGGGCAGGACAAGATAACAGCCTCCTTTGAGCTGTCAGTTATGATGGACAATGCATTGAGGAGAAAATGGGAGAAAAATGGAGGACAGTGTGGATTTCTTTAGTTGTTGTTTTGGCTACGTGGGGGCAGTAAAACAAATGATGGAGTATAATGACCACGCACCAGAAAAACAATGAGAGGATTTAAAAAAAAAAAAAAAATCCGTTGAGTCAACACATTGACATATTATCACTTTATAATGTTAATGTGAACGTGTTTGTAATGAAGTGCCTATTTGTGCATTCAACAGATGCGTTATTAGCATTTGTATAGAGTTTCAAATGTGATTTAAATATCTGTCCTTCTTTTAGTTCTGGATTTAGTCTCAACCAAAGCCGGAGAAAACTGTCTGGCTTTTTAAGCTGCTGAGTGTGGACCGACCAAACAATGACTCCAATAATGACTCCATCTGTAGAGCAAATATGACATTCACTTCTCCTGGAAACACCACAAACAATACAAGTTTTTTTTTTCTGTATTAAACAGACGCTTTGAGAAGCAGACAAACACAAATAGCGCCACCTACACAAAATCAAACTTCCCAAACACAAAAGTCAAGCAGAAACAAATCACAGCATGAACCTGACTGTTTTATAGTCAATTGATCTCAAGAGGTTTTCACACTAAACCTGAAAAGTGCGAACAGATGGCGATCCTGTGTGCAATTCCTCGTGTACCCATTTGTGCGTGTGAGCCTCTCATCTCCAATTGGATACCTCTTCTCGGGTGAAGAAACAGTTTTTGAATGTTTTTCTCTGCTCATTACCCCGCGGAGCCTCCATCTGTCTGTCCGCCATCCTGAGCTAATGGACCTGTCGTCTGACAGACAAACAGCACGCTGCCAGCTGTGTTCGGGCCAGTCTGACCACACAATGCACTTCGAGTCTTTTTCTCTGAAATGGACGACTGAACTGCTTGATTGCATTGCAGCGGAGGGATGTCTGTTTGTGTGTGTGTGTGTGTGTATTTTCTTTTGCCTTGTATGGTTATTTGTTCATTTTTCTATTTGTCCAAGTATCTATGGTTCTTTTTCCACTGTTGACAACTGAGATAAACATGTAAAACTATAAAAGTAAACAGGACAGACGGCTGCACATAGAAAATATGTACAAAGAAGGTCAATAATAAAAGCACCTCCACAAATCCCACCGTAGAAGCTAAAATGATAAAAGGGAAAGGTGTTTTGAAATCTTCCCATGAAATATTCATCTTTACTCTGCAGGGGATGATAACATATTGACAGAGGTTTAACCTTTCTCTCTCTTTTGGCATGAATTTTGCACCATCAGCGCTACATCTAGACTGTAGAGAATAAACACGGCGGCACAGATCCCAGAGCTGCAGTCGCAAACATTGAAGTCTAGGCTTCGTATCAGTGCAGGCCAGTAGTCGTGTCAGCTTGGGTATGATTTGTTACAGCAGGAAGAGAAGTTTTCCCTCACAGCCCTGGGAAATTCAGCAGCAACGATGGAGGCGAGGGGCCAAATGCAGCAATGTTTAATGGATGCAGAGTGGACTGGCTGTGTATCAGTTCTCAAGAGTAACAACGCAGAGTTCAGAAGTTGGTCAGTGAACAAAATCGGTTCTCAGGGGTTTTCAGACCACGCCAATAATACTCGCCGCAGCAATTGGTCACTGCAGTCGCTGACTTGTGAAATTGTTCAAAAGAAACAGTTTATTTTCAGTTTATTTATTCTTTTTCTTTCTCATGTAATCAACAGTTTAGCATTTACTAAAATGTTGCAAAAATGCTCAAAATGCAGGTGAAAAAGGTTCATTTAACTTTGCAGTTGATGTTTGTGCTTTAACCTAAATTGAGCAGTTACATGTTTTTCTATGGGACGAGATAATTGTGCAACCGTTTCTACAGGCGTTGAAATAAGTGACAACAGTTTAAAAAAACAGGCTGCTGTTATTGCTCTTAAGCGAAGACAGTTTGAACATAAAAGTTTTTTTGGCAGTTAAATGAACTGAGATGACATTTATGTCAAACAAAGTGTTTTGATACAATAAACATTTCTAGGCGAGTAACGCTACATAGTGTAAAAATGAAAATAATTTCCTGCAAATACAAGATAAATAAATATCCTCAGAGAAAGAGAGAGAAATACAAGTTTTGAAGCACTCTGGCTGTGTCTCATTTATTTAGTTTTTCTGACTTTCTGACACTGTAAAAATGCCTGATGGATTAGTTTCTTACCGGCAGATCGTCAGGTTTTTCTTCTGGCTGGTGGTAATGCTCCGTCCCATTCTCAATAACTGTGAAAACTGAGAAGATACAGAAAAAACATCACTAAATATTAATAATCATCTCAATATGCAAGAATTTATTGTATTAGATTTGATGTTGAACAACATACTGACAGCTTTGCTTCTGGTTAGACGCTCGCTAGGAAATGAGGAAACTAATGGTGGCCACAAATCACAGATCACCACAAACATGTTGGACTCAAGTTCTGAGGTTCAAAAATATTCATTCATAACACATTTCTGGATAACTTTTCATTGACTGTATTTGTCTTTTTTTTTTCCATTAACGCAAGAACTATTGAGAAACTGGAATAAGTTCATTGCTAACATGTAGCTATCAAGGTGAGCTGAATGTATTCATTTCTTCTTTTGACAGGCCAGGTGCTATTCTCTGTAATAAAACGATCTCTGCAGGAAATACTTCAGCAGCATTGTGGCTATGTTTCAAATAGCATTTTCCAATGCCAAGGTCTACGTTGGAGTGTTTCACACACTCTCTCTGCCTTCACCGCCAGAATAATCACATCAGATTGTAAAGGGTCAGCGCCTTGCCCTTCAATACAGATACTGTTGTGCAGCACAACTAAATTAAGAGTTGCACACAATGCCTGTTAAGAAAAGAGGGCTCTGAACATTTATTTAAGCTTTTTGTGTGTAGGGTATTCTAGCAGGGTCATGGTGAGCAAACATAGCACAAAGAGTGAGATCATGTCAGTGGAAGAAGAGTAAAAAATCTCATTTGATGGGTCATAGGAGGAGAATTTGATGTTGCAACCTTCTCAGTCTCTTGTGGGAAGTGCAGTGTTTTTTTTTCCTCCCTCTGTTTCATTACATGGCTTTAATCCAGATGCACACGGCGTACCATAACGGATACTCACCGTCATCACTGTGTTTTCTCGACAGCTCCTGCCTGCTGCTGTGAGCCACCACTTCCTCTGGAACCTTATCCAAGTCACTGGTCTGCAGAGATTAGAAACATTAGAAAGAAATCTGTCAATAATGTTCTCCATTACGCACATAATCTTTCAGTCTACATCATAAAACTCTGTAGCTCATAAAAAATGCCTATCCCTGTATTACAGACTCCAAAGGGATTTTAAATTATTTTTTAAATGGAATCAAGGGAAAGGATGTGACTCTTCATTTAGATGGATTAGTGTCATTTCTATGTACAAAACTTACTCTACGCTCACAGACAGACCAGCTTTCTAGAGAAATCTGTAGTGTTACAACACACTGCTTGTCTACATTTGGAAGCTATTAGCATAACCCCTGTTGAGATCACATTGTCTGTATGAGTCTCCGCCGACACACACACAAACACACACGCTCATTCACTAACAGCTGCACAGGACAGGACAGGATGGCCCAAACCCAACAGCTTTCAGATGTCATCATACAGAGGCTAATGTCCAAATTGCTTATACAGTTTGGCTTACGTTAGGGGTGATACGCTACGAAAAGCAGATTTGCTTGTACATTACACACAGATGGAAAGGAGGCTAGAGATGAATGTATCATTACAATCAGTTCCAGTCCATCCTCAGAGCTGCAACATGAGCTTTTACATCGACATCTCCCGTCATGGCTGCCTGGACCACACTGCCTTTATTGGTAGTGTTTGCAAGGCTGCGATGACAATATCTATTTAGACCATCAGCCACACTGTGTCTGTTGCAGTGGGACAAAATACAACATGTATAATACCTGAACTGTGCTGAGATAATCTACTGGTGTCAAGTCTAGAATAATCAAGAGGAGAACTCATGTATATAAACCTAGAACCTTCTATAAATAGAAGCTGACTCATATTTAAAATAAACAAAAGATACAATATTATGTGTCAACAGGTTAAAAACAAACGGCCCAGCCAACAATAATATATTACCCTTTTCTTACCGAGTTTCTCTGAGGAGAATCAGAACCACTGGTCCTCTTGGCCTTTTGTGCTAGAGATGTCCCAAACCTCAAGGCCTCATAAACAGGGTCCACCTTATTGCCACAGGCTTTAAAAAAAAAAAGAATAATGCATCAATCATCATGAAATCTGATGCAAAATAAATGCTGAGCTTTTATGAAAAACGATATAACACAAGATAGATAAAGGCAGATAAATCAAGTGAACCAAACTTTTATAAAGAGATTTAAACTGCTTACCAATGGGCATAACTTCTTTGATACAACCATATTGTTCCTGGATCAGTAACGGGGAGCTGTAGTACCGACGGAAACCTTTAGGCTGATGAGAGAAAGACAGAGAGACAGAGAGAGAGAGAGAGAGAGAGAGAGAGAGAGAGAGAGAGAGAGAGAGAGACAGAGAGAGAGAGAGAGAGAGAGAGAGAGAGAGAGAGAGAGAGAGACAGAGAGAGACAGAGAGAGAGAGAGAGAGAGAGAGAGAGAGAGAGAGAGAGAGAGAGAGAGAGAGAGAGAGAGAGAGAGAGAGAGAGAGAGAGACAGAGACAGAGACAGAGAGAGAGAGACAGAGAGAGAGAGAGAGAGAGAGAGAGAGAGAGAGAGAGAGAGAGAGAGAGAGAGAGGAGGCAAACATTAGAGACAAATCAATGTACAGCACTGCAGGCAGCACCCTGACACTAAAATACTGCACATAACTCTATTTAATCAGATATTTCAGACGACACAAAGGACACTGCACAGATGCCAGACCAGCAGGCACGAACATATTTCACTGCGCAAAATGTCCAGCGTCATTAGTGTTTGATAAAATACCTAAAATATGAATAAAATGTGGACAGAGGCCAGAGGAGGCCAGATTTGTTCCATGTTCAAAGTGCACATGCAGCTCCCAGCTTGACTAAATGATCAATAGTTGGATATTTAATTAATTCTGATAATCCCAAAAGCAATTAAATGTGACAGCCACGAGTCAATCAGCCAATCAAAATGTTTAAAAAGCAAACAATACTAATACTAATACTAATACTATACTAATACTAATACTAATAGAAGTGCAAGAAAATATCGATACACTAAAATATCGCGATATCTTGATCTAGCGATATTTTAAAAGGCTTAATTGTTTATTATTATTATTATTATAATTATTACTAATTTACATTCAAACATTTACGGATCTGGTTCAATTTGAGTTGCATTTAAAACTCCGGCCGCTAGTTGGCAACAGTTTTATCTTCGATCGCACGAGCACCGGTTTGTAGTAAATCGCGTGCCAACTTAAAACAGTTGGGATACAACCGGCCTTGGCAGCTTTCAGAGCTGATGTGTGGACACATGTTTGCTTTCAAAACAAAGACCGTGCTGTCTGTAAAATCTGCAACAAGTCAAATGCTCGTGCAACACAACAAATTTGCAACACACGTGGCAAAACATGACGACATCAACACGTGCAACCAAAACAACCCAGTCGGTACTTTGTTGCATTTGCAAAAGACACGCGGGCCTTGTGAAGCGTTGACTTGTGGCTCTAAAACCTCATCGACAACACGTCACCGGTGTCGCTCTGCTGAAGTTGCACGGACACATCAAAGCGGTGCTAGACTCGGATCACCAGACCGAGACGACTTGACGCAAGGGACAGTGATTCGTATGTAAATCTCACATCACATGACCGATCAGGGGAAGTTTAAGTCTCATGTGCTGCAAACCTGAGCCACGTGTGCCAGTCACACAGGGGACAGTCAACACACTGCAGCTTTACTAAATGAGGCTATGAATCAATGAGGATTGTTGTTACAGATGATGCATCTAACATGACTGTCGTGGCTATACTCTTATACAGTAAAATCCCTCTGTTCTCATTCAATAAGTGTATATATATATATATATATATATATATATATATATTTGCCAGGATGATAACAGTAGATAACAGTAGTGTGTTTTTACTAAGCTATGACATTTTCCCTTGTATCATGAAAAAGAGTCTCAAGCATGAATCTGGTTACACATCTAGAAAATAATACGCATCATATTTTATTGGGGAAAAAAAGTGTTTTAAGAATATATAAAATAGAGAAATATCCATCATTATGAACCTTTACTGTACAAATGTGGCATTGAACAAATGTGTCATGTGCACCTTAAAGCTGATTGTCTGATTGTATTTCTGTCCTAATTAGACATGAACTGGACAATCCTGAGGGTGGTTACCACAACGCAAAACTAGCAGCTAGCTAACATAACTGGTACCTACAGTGTGCGTCCTGGGGGACGAGTGGGCATCTTGTTTATAAACACTGATTGATGGATGTATGTATGTGTATATGTGTACATATGTGTGTGTGTGTGTGTGTGTGTGTGTGTGTAGATGACACTGTCTAGAGCTAAAATGTCATTAATCAGAGTATCAGTTTCAGTGTGGTAATGTCACTTATTTGGTCGACATCAAGTGGCACGAACAGACCATGACTCCAAAGTTGACTGAATACTGAACAACAAAGTGATTCAGCAGAGAGAAAAAATGCAGACAATATGCATCAAGCAGTGCAACACCACTGCAGCTGATAAATAAAGGTGAAGATACGAGAAACAAAGAGACGACTGATGACTGCTTGAGTTACACGGCAGGAGAGACAGAACAAGGAAGTGGAGCACAGATGTTTGAAGACAGCGTCACACACAGGCCACACTCACCATGTAATTAATGACGTCTTGAATACGTAGTTGACTGTATATGCGCCTGACTGGAAAAAACTAGCCTTTAGGTGGAAGTCTTAATTTATATTATATATAGACTGTCATGTCTTCCTCTGATCTCCCAAGGCCTTCAAACATTTATCATTTCTGTAGCTATTACCTGCCTGTGTCCTGTTCAATCAATACTTCCCCATCGGTTTTGGATGCATCTTTAATCAAGCAGAGACAAAAGATTGAAATTCTCCACAATCCTTGAAGCTATTATGTTATCTCAAGTGCTCTGAGTGATGGTTAATGTATATATTTACAGTTGTTATTGCATTTTCTAAATGTTTTTGACCTCCAGATAACAATTTTCACTCTTCACAACCATTTATTGATAAATTAAATTGGTTCGTGACAACATTGATGTCTTAATTACAGCAGACTAAAGACTCTTTAATGGATGTACACATCCATAGTGGAGACTACATATCACAGGACAGCCCTTTTTATTTTTCTCGTATGTTTACATTTCATGTATTTCAAGTGGTGAATAAAATCTACATCGTTAATCAGGCCTGATTAATTCGTCACTTGATGCTTCTCATACCGAGACAGCTAAAATAAGCACCCTTGAGCTCTTTAGACCTATCTCAAGAAGAAGAGATGTCAGAGTTTCGGGGGCAAACTCATTAAGGAAAAGGTTACGAGAGCACACTGGTGGGAGCTCATCTGGTTCGTCTGCCTGCAAACAAGACACAACTCACTGCTCTCACAACAACAGTGTTATGACAGAGGTGCTTAAAGATATCGTTTTGTTTAAATTAAATCGAGGTAAATGTTATGAATGACTCCTATATGAATCTTTAATGCACGTATAACATAAATTACAAACTGTCATAGTACTATACCATGTTTGGATTTTTTTTTACATATCCATGTTTTTTATCAAACATCAGGAGGATTTATTAATATTGTAAATAAATAACAGACAGTGCGTTTCTTAGAATCTTTAGCTTTAAAATATTGTGGCAGAACCTACATTTGATGTGATCTTGTCTCCACCAGTAACTGAAAGTGTTGTGGTTTCACAACCTGCAGGGAAAGTCACGTACGCTCAAAGCTGCATTCTCGAAAGTCTTCTGATAACCACACCAGATGTATATGTAGACAATGTTGTGGTGGGTGAGTAATGATCAAAACCTGATAAATGAGACATGTTGTTTGTTCGAGTAAAGTTGTGAATCAGTTTAAACTTATCAACTGTGTCACTGCAGCAGATCTAGTGCAATATGGAGCTAAAACACTGTACCAGGACTTATGTCTCACTGGCTGGAGGGTGTAAGCTGGGTTTCAAGCTGTGACTCACAAATTAACTGACACATATTGATTATTAAACATGACTGATTCAAACTGGCAAAGCTCCCAGGAGCTTCAGCTGGCCTGGAGCTGTCAAGACCGAATGAATCTTAACAAAAACCGTGTGTGTCCAGAGGGAAGTCTAATGACTGGCCAGATTTTGTTAGTGACCAACATACTAATTGAAATTTATGTTGTAGTACGAACAGGTCTGAAATCTGGAGGAAGATCAACATACTACGTATCACAACTGTTTCAGCCACATTTGTCACTGTGTCAGTAAGTGTGGAAACCTAATGAAGAAATGTAGATATGAACATGAGGTAACTTGATTTCTTTGCTAAAGTGTTCTCAAGCCAAAAGAAACAAGCATGGCTGAACAAGTGTCCAAGTTTAGAGTAAGTCGAATTTAGAGCTGTACTCCACTGGGGAAACTTCCCTTTTTATGCACGACCTCTCAACCTCATTTTCCACTCCTGAGAGCCGATCATATCTTCTAGCCTCATCCCTTAGGCATCTAGAGAAAAGACGTCACAATGAAACAGAAGAAAGACCATCTTCACTGTCTCTTCATCAAGTTATTCCACAAGTTTTTCCGATAATTTGAGCGAGGTATGGTTAAGGAAGACAGTGTAGGAAATCACATAATAAATACAGTGCAACTGTCTTTCTCTAGTCAGTGTAGGATGTGTGTGTGTGTCAATGAGTAAAGAGTCCCAGTTCAGTCCTGACTGCCAGTTTTCTGGACTGTTATGGAAGTGAAAATGACATTTCCTGGCTCTCAACTTCACTAGTGTGACTGTTCCTTCCCCAATAAAAACACCCTGCCCACCCCTGTGGAGCCACTTCACAACCAAATGGTCTCGTTCTCATACAGGTCCACAGATGATGAGCAGCCTTGACGACTGTGGATCGCGTCATAGCTCACAAACTAAATTATCATCACCAGTAAAGAGGATAGACACACAGAAACTGCTGCTGGGAAGGAAATGACATAAAGTAATGAAATATTTTGATTACAGTTCCTGATCATTACCTCTGATTTGTGGGATAATAACACTGGAAAGTTGACTCATAGACTGTAACAACTATTAAATAAATTTCCCTACTCGAGATATATATATATATATATATATATATATATATATATATATATATATATATATATATATATATATATATATATATATATCTATGTTTAGCTTTATATTTTGTCTGTTTTTACTCATTATAAGCTCTTAAGCTAATATGAGTCAAAACAGGGAGGTAAACTACTTAACTTAACTTTTAAGGCCTAAATGTGCTTCACGTGTCACCAAAAAACATCTGGAGGCAAAGTGTAGCTGTAACTTTATAACTTTGTCATTGCGCTGTAATATTATGTGTCCTGTGTGATTACCAATCCTCCCCATTTGTGCCACTGAAAACCTCTCACCACCTGTGCTGGTGATATAAAAGCTGGAGTTTATTTATTTATTTATTTTTACAAGATGATGATTAATTGAAATATTTTTATAACCAAAGATGGAGGTGATCAAGAGCTCAGCATTTTTGTAAACGAGTGCTATACTAGTATTATCTAACACGCAGACCGACAGAGTGATGATATAACGATGATGAGTGTGATGACGAGGATGGATGCTGGTCACAGATGTACCGGCACAATCACACATACAGTGTGATTTTTGAATCAGCACATTCTGGTGGGAAATGATCAGAGAGCCAATTCCAGTACGTCTGTTTTGGTCGTGCATAATGACACTGATAATTATATTCCTTAAGCTCAGTCTATCGAACAGCAGAGTGAAGAGCGTGCTGCCGTCTATATCATCAGTCTCGACAACTTGTTTCTGTCTGTGTTGTGTGTTATTTACAGTGTTTCCTCTAAGATTTCTTTTAAGGCGCGGAGGCAGGACCTCATCATCATTATGTTTAAAGGGGGAGGTAGTGTTGTTGATGGGGCGGTGCCCCAGCATCCAGTATTGACCAGCCGCCACTGCACGTACATACACGAGCAGGCTAGACGGCGAGTTGTCCAATCAGAGCCCACAGCCAGACCTGGTATTGGCTGAGAACAGGCTGTAAAAAACACCTAAATTTACAGATATATTCAAATACATAGGCTACGGAAATACTTAAAATAAAGCCGCTGTGACAAAATGTATATAGCAGATACCCTGATGTATCTTACCAGTTTGCCCATGCAGCGCTGTTGTCCCACTCCATTCTCACATTTGTGGTGGAGGCTCATCTTACAGGCTTTACAGCGCAGGCCGTGCTTTGCTGTGTTTCCCGCTAGAAACACCACATGTTTGGCTGTGGTACCTGACAAACACAAAGAGAGAGAGAGAGAGAAAATCAATAGTTTTAAATCAGATCCAGGAAATGAACTTGAATGTTTTTTCGTAAGTGAACCCACTAAAAGACAGTGGAAATTAAAAAATGTTCCTATAACCGTCGCATCCATCAACTCATTTTCTATAAACACTTATTCTTAGTGACTTTCTGGAGCCTTTTGCAGTATGCACTGGGATAAAGCTGTGCAATGACATGTGGAACATTTTAATAAGGACAAAAATGTGGCTGATTTAACTCTGATTTAACTCGTACATGATGCACAGAGCTTTCTCCACCAAGTAAAACTATCGAACTGCTGCTTAAAAGAAACTGACCCTCACCTGTTAATATTTGACGCACAGCTGACGAAACTAACGATGATTAATTGTTACACAACATTGAGACTGGAAGCATTTAGCGTGGTTGTGAAGCAGCGATAAATAAAAAACACTGCGACCGACAGAGGAGAGAGAATGACAGAGATGCTGTAGATGAGAGAATAATAGTCATGTGTTGGATGTAGATGTGAGACTGTAAAGAGAGAGCTGTTATAGTGAACGTAGCTCACATGGCAACAGTGACAGACTCGGTCTCTGAAGAAGACGATCGCTGATGTTTGACAGCTAGTCCACATTAACAAGAGAGGACAGTGTTACCAAATCCCACTGCTGTTATTAGTTGTAGTCTGGCAGCGACGAGCTTCCGGCTCTTTATTGATTAATCAATGATCACGTGCACTGCTCTGGCCCACGCTCTCCATGTGTGCGTGTGAAAATATGGACATGAAAAGGAATAATTGATCTTCTTCAAACAAGAGAATCAAGAGCACAAGGGAGGATATAAGATGGTGTGATCAATCCAAGTCTCATCACAGAAAGATTGTAAAGTTTTTTTTATAGAGTTTTTTTTCTTTTTGCATTGTGAGCAGACCAGGTTATCCTTTAAAATGCAGCAGATTGAGTTTGATGAGCAGGGTGAAGAGGGTCAGTGAGCAGATGTAATACTATACGGTAAAAATGAAACCAAGCAGAACACCTGATCCCTGAACAAGCCAACCAACACAAGGTACTGGGTACTTAAGGTACAAAGCCTCACATGAGGTTTACTCAGTCAACATGGGGGAAAAAAAAAATCTCTGCTTGCACTTCACGTGCTGTAATGTGAACTGGGGTCATGCTATCTGGAGCTGGACAGCAGTGAAACTCAGTAATGGGTGGAAAACTGGATCTGCTAAAGCTTGTGTTGCTTGGCTGAGCCGCGCTGACACGGAGCCGACGAGGCTAGTTACACTGAGATGGAAACCGAGAGAAATGCGATCCTGGCCTAAATCCTCGTCGGTCAGCAACAGATCACCACAACATCAACAACAGCAGCATAAGCAGAAGCAATGAGCACAACCTGCACCGATTTTTAGGTCATGCTAAATCAGGTCAGAGGATGATGCTGCTTAATGAGCTCTCCGTGTTTTGCTGTCCTTCAGGTCAGCGAACAATGTCTCCACGGTGTCTTTCAGACATCCTGACTCAAGCTCTCGTCTGTCTCTGAGGATGCACAGGAGCAGGAAGCAAACGTTGCTCTTGTCAAAGATGTCGTTGATTGGCTCGTTCCAGCTGACTCATTCCATCATGGGAGAATAATGGGACACCTCCATGTTAACTCTTAACACAAGAGAAGAAACCACTGCCTTTTAGCGGCATGATACAAGAAGCTGACTTTGTCATCGTCCTTTAGTATTGGCCGGGTGATGACAAAGTCTATGTGTGTTTAAGTGCTTTTTCCTCCAGGCCCAGAGATGCGTCCAAGGCCTAAAGCCATTACAGCTGTGGGGAAAGTGAGTGACAGTGCTGCTCTCTCTGGCATTTGCTCTTTCTTGGCTACTCTGCCTCTAAAGCATATTATTCATTTACACTACAGTAGAGGACAAGACTGCTGCCAGTTTTTCCATCCCTTCTTCATCTTGCCTCTTATTTTTTCCCACACAGTCTTTCTTCCTCCATTTCATAGCCCCCCCCCTCTCCTGCAGAGTCTCTACCATGCTCCACACTGCATAAACTCATCCACTGAGCTGCTGATCTCACCACGTGCCTCCCGATTTCCTGTGCAAGTCGCCTTCATTGTGTGACAATTACTGCACCACCACCTCTTCCCTTTAGGCTCCTTCAAAATACTGACCTGAACAACTTTGGTTTATTTGTAGACTTTAATTAGTTTCTTCCACTGCCATGAGACTCTCCCCCACCATTCTCCCATCTGGGAAATTAAGGGGAAAAAAGGCCTATAATTCTTAATGCCATACGACAGCTGGAGTAAAGCTGTTTTTTCTTATATATCTTCTGTAATCAACTGCACCAAAGTCACATTAACTGTGACAGTTAACCAAAAGTCACAGTTAATGTGACTTTGGTTAAGTTCATTAGCAGTAATAAGGACCATCAGTCTGCAAAAGATGTCTGATCTGAATCTTTCACTTGATGGCAACACCTAAAAAAAAAAAAAAAAACTATGAAGTTTCTATATGAGCAATCCAAGCAAAAAGAAAAGAAAAAAGAAAAAAAGTAAGGTAAACAAAAGAACACATCTGTAGTTTGTGGTGGCACTAGATGGAAAAGTCTTGTCAGCAAAGTACAGACGGTTCAACATGTGGGAACCATGAGCGTCTGCAACATTTTTTTTTTTTTTGCCAAGTCAGAGATATTTCAGATGATATAACAGACGAACATCAGACCCACGTGACTAAAAATAGTTACCTGTGATTTCAGTCAAAGCACAAAGTTGAAAATGTCAGTACATCGCCAAAAGATTTTCGCATTCCTTAAACTTTCTAAGCTGACTTTTTTTTTTTTTTTTTTGGTGACATTTCCCCCGCTGGCACCTGTGCAGTCTGACATTTTATAATGCATTTTTTAACAGTGTGCTGATTTGTGAGACATTTCCCAGACATGGCAGGCAAAAGTCTGCTGTCTGCTGAAAAGGATAAATGCAGGATCACTGGAAGTACGACACAACACGCACTGGTATCCTGTGACAACACACATGTGGAGACGTGTAGCATGTAGTTAAAACTTGTCATAAAATATCCCAAAACATTACTAGCACCCACTTCTATAGACTCACACAGTGAGAGTGTGTGCTAATGACACATGTGTCATTTAGCGCCACAGCAGCATCTGTCTGCCGGTTGAGGTTGAGGCCAAGGTTAAACTCTCTCAGGGGTCGACCGAACCTGTCACATGTAATTGGGGGATTTCATAGCATGGATTAGTCCATGTTAATCAAGTGAGATTACTCTTTAAACTTGTCGTGTTAATTCCAGGAGTTTAGATGACTTGATTTGAGGCATTCGAAGGGAAAGTAAATCATCATCCAACCATCTAACCTTTGAGTTGCTGCAGGAGATCAGTCATTACTGTCTGACAGTGATATTTTGTATCGTATCTTATATTCATGCATCATCCTTTCAAGTTAATACACAAGATCAACAATATGAATATTTAATTTCTTCCATCCTCCCTATAAATTATACTTACCCTCTAATAGACTTCTCTATCACTCTTGTAGACATTTATTTAATAACCTTTTTGCAGCGACGGTCTATAATCAGTATCTCAGCATCAGTCTGTTCTTGAGCCTTTTCATAAAATTCACTGCATTGTGAACCGAGGAGCAAAGTGGTGTGTACTGTCTGCACATAGCATTTTAATCAAAGTACTAAATAAGAATATACGTAGGTGGAATACGCTAAGACAAAAAATGTGTTTTTTTATTAATCTTGCAAAGTTCCTCTGAACATCTTAAAAACCTCTTTGTTTTAAGCTCTGCCCAAGCACACAAGTGTTTTCAGTTACTGTTGGTCACAGCGACTTTGACCTCTGACCTTTGACCACCAAAATATAATCAATCATACTTTAGTATAAGTGAATATTTTCTGCCAAATCTGGAGCAATTCCCTCAAGGAGGTCTTGAGATATCACATGAACATGATATCTCACATGTATGTGGTCACAGTGACATCGACCTTTAGCCACCACAATCTAATCACTTCATCTTTGAGTCAAAGTTTGTGCCAAAGATAAACAATCCCAGCAACAATGATGCTGATTAAATCTCTCGCCTGCTGTCATTTCTGAACAAATCTGATGCAGGTATCATCAGACTTTGTAGTTTCGTTATGACGATGTGTTAGGATTGCTATTCTCTTATATACATTACAAGAAGAACGCCTACAGAAACATGGTAATATGTTTATTGCTCTATTAAATATTTACTAATGTAGTTTACTCTGCTTTCATCTAATAAAGCTAATGAATGACTCAGAGAACTGTAATGTAATTCAACCTTTTTTTTGTAGCATGGGTGACACATTAAGTTTGTAAAGTCTTTCATATAATAAAGGACGTTAGGGGGAAAGTGGGTGTTGAAGATTAGTCTGCTTTTTGCAGCATTAACATGTTCGTATTCATCTATTTAACAGTTCATCATTACTATAGTACACTGTGTCTGTGGATTTAAACACGTTTTTAGTAAAACGGTGAAAGTGACTTGAAACTGATCCTGGAAGTAAAATTAGTGCATTAAAACATCACCTTTCTAAATTGAAATATCTATTTAATTCTATTAGATTTAGTGGTAAATTTCTATCACTATATCTTATTTTATATGTAACTTCTATGATTTTTACGACTCAGACAAGGAGCCTGAGTAATTTGAACTTTGACATTTGTATTAAAAAAAAAAAACACATGTACTTGAGTGAGTTCACTGTGCACAGAAATGTTCAGATGTGGATGTGGATGTTGTTTGCTGCGTAATCATGTGGTTACAAGTATTTTCCATTTTTAACAATCTTCTAAAAACACTGACATGAATTACTGCATCATTTATCTCCACAAACTTATAGGTATGTTTGATGAAGGGTCATTAAGATTTTATGTGATTGCACTGATTAGTTAGAGTGGCCTTCACGTATCTCAATCTCTCGTGCGTGTGTGCTCTTTGACTCGGGCACACCGATTCTTTAACAACACTATTGTGGTTTCTCATTAGAGCAGGACAAATGACGTAGAGGGAGGCATCTTTTTTCATGACTGGACCAGAAGGCGCAGCAGCATCACGGATACACACAGTGTAACAGACAATCAGAGGATCTTGTGTGCTTCACTGGCCACTACACCAGCGTAAACAACAATAGCTGTAAATGTGAAAATTTGTTTTATCGTGGAAATTTGATTCTAATGAAGCCGAATCTGTATAAGCCTTCTTTCAATCACACATTGTATGTAAAAATATTAATGAATTCAAACAGCTTTAGGGCTTAAATGCTCAAAACTACACTCTGAAGTGTTTAATCCCTCTATTATTTGTTAACCGCTGCAGTTGGTTTCAGGTTAGAGGGTTAGTGTTGTGAGAAAAACACACAATCTCCAAACTTCAGCTTCTAAGAACCATTTCATTTTTTGATTTTGATTTTCTTAGTTTAAAAACAGGTAATAAAAAGTAAATCCTGACTTCCAACTCATGATTTAACTTGGGTCAAAACTTTTAAATTAATAAATTATGGGACAATAATTTGATTAAATGCAAATAAAAGGCTGCTACTGGTGTCCCTCCTGCATATATTTACTCATTCACATGCATATTTTTGAACCCACCTACATTCCCACCAGGCTGACGTCTTTTATCTGCTATCAAATGTGATACTTTGGCCTTGTTGAGCAGATGGTATGGACGGCTCTCATTATCATGTTGCGGAGGCTCTTGGAAACAAAGACTTAGTGGTCCCTCAGTACTGGTGGTTAACAAGAGCAGCCAGAGAGACCGAAACATCTGGAACATCTGGTGAGAGGTGAACAGGTAGAGGTGCAAGCAGCGGCTATTGTTGACTATCTGACACCACGGTAGACAGATGGAGGGACTGATCTCAGTGTGTGATTAAGGAGGACGGAAACACTTCAGTCACATGTCAGCAGGTCAAGTTGGATACTCAGTGTCAGATGCCTAATTGTATGTGTGAGTTACAGTGTACATGGAGTACGTGAGCATGTATCAGTGCTCTGCACTAATGTTTTATTTAAAACAAAGGTTTCCATGTCATTTGTGCACATCATTTTAACATTTTGATTGCAGAGAATGTTCACTCTGTGTTTCATTGTGATATCAAGGCCTTGTATAACATAAGTCTTAACATGAAAAGGTTATTCTAAATGCTGCGCACAATTCATTAGATGATGCGCAGCAGCTTTTCTTCTTCATTTTCTGTGCTTTCTGACATTCTAATCACGTGTTGTAACCATACCTACGATCATGTGGTTGCAGACGTCACAGAACGTGGGCTTCTTGAAGATGTGCTCCATGAAGCAGTGTCCCGCAGAGTCTACCTGCAGGGGGTTGCGCGACTGGGAGCGCGACGTGGGAGGAGGAGCGGAGGGGATGGCCGGAGGGACAGGAGGGATGGGTAGGCTGGTGGTGTGCGGCGGGGCCATCCCAATGTTGCAGAGATGGCCCGTGCTGCTGCTCACGTCAGAGAGCAGCCCCGTCTTGTTGTCGTTGCTGGTTCGGAAGAAGTTGTCGGCGCTCTTGCTGCGGATGCTCTTTGTCTTGAAGGACAATGAGCGTTTGAGTCTCTGCAGCTGAAAAAAGAGAAAAAAAGAGTCGATAAAAACTGGAGTGAGGGAGAGAAAACGACATGATATTGCATAAGGACGGAGGATGACGGAGCAGGGAGAAAATTGGGACGTCAAGTTAATCAATTTCAGTAATAACCTAAATGAATTACTAGCTTATAAAGTCTCTAAAAGCTTCAGGCAAATGTCTCGGTGTCTGATGGCCGACAAAAAGACCAGTGCTTGGGGGCAACTTATCACTATTTAGTAGAAAACCCTCCAGATTCCCTACCTGCAGGGTAACGTGCTTTCCAGGTTGGACCGATGCATTATATCAACACTATTTCTCACACGCTGCGCCGTCGTTTCTGGACGCAGACTCTATCAATCTCATTAGTCTCCTCTTTTACTGTAATGCTATTCATAACGCTCCACACTGACAGCTCCTCATTTAACCTCTCAGTGTGCACTTCCTCCCCTGTGAAATCCACTTAATTCTGGGCTCACACGCACAATAAAGAATCTCTAAGCTACCGTAATGTAATTTTATGCTTCTGGTTTCTGGCTAGCATATGGCTGAATGAAGAAAAAGAGTATTATGTTAAATAACTGAGAGTTAGGGAAGGATTCCTAATGATCTGTTATATTCTGGCACGCAGTAAAGGCGTGAATGCATAAACTGTAAACAGGTAAACACCTGCGGGGATTAATGTCCTCTTTGCTGCAAAATAATATCAATGTACACAGAGACACATTTCATAACAACTTATTTTGAGCCAAGATATTCTTATCTTCCTATTAGGCTATAAACTATATATAAACATGTATATTATATGTTATTTGCTGTTGGTATTTTGAAAACATGTCTGAACAAATTATTTATAGCAGCTTTGGCGTGCTGAGGATCAATCGGTTCTACAGGTCACTGCAAACAATCAATTTGGATCCTTTTTCTGCCATTACCACACACACACACACACACACACACACACCAGTACACACATACACATCACATTGTCGCAACCAATCGTAATACTCAACTCATGGCTTTTATATACCCTGAAAAGAAAATATACATATTGATAATTGTTTTGGAAAAAACTAGATTAGATAGATAAACAGCTTTTTCCTGTTTTGCAATAAAAGTGATAGTGTTATAGTAAAGGATGCTACAGTTCCTACTTGTAGGTGGTTGTATTGAAAATAAAAAAATAATTTAATAAATAAAAGATATACCATAATGATCAAAGTGAGGGAATGTGCACATGCATCAAAGAGCTCATGCTTTGTTTGATGGCACCAAATCCATAAGAGCTGTGTTCTATCATAAAGCCAGGAGGGTTAATGGGATCAGAGCAGGTTAATGCAAAACAAACAAACAAACAAAGACAAAAAAAGTCAGTTATCGCATCACATATTATATATCAAACCATTGTGAATACATACACTTACTGATGCAGCCTCGGAGCAAAGAGTGGCCCCTAGAAATATGGGTGATGAAGGATTTAACCTTGGGTGTCATCGACTTAACTATAAGTGATCTATCAAAAGCAGTAAAAGTTGCATTGTGAGACAACTTTTATTTTTCATGTACATGCAGGTATGCTGTTACGATGGACTAAAATCGCTACAGTTTGCACAAGAGTGTAGGCTCACCTTGCGCTTCTGAAGTTCAGGCCTCACAGTATTCTTAAAGGAGGAATAAAAACACAAACACAGCTTTACTTAATGGTAATAGACTTGTTCAGCCGACCGAGAAACTCATTCCACTTATTCCGCCATTAAAGAATGATTAAACACTTACTTATAACGCTCAACCACTCGTTTTTTTTTTTTTTTTTGCTCTTTCAAAGGTGTTTTACAAGTGATTGTCTCTGATACTGGACGTGAGCGTGGCCATTTGGCAGAAGCTTTAAAATTATGTGAAAAGTCAGCCAGGAGTCTCTTGAAATACCCAGTGACTACACATGCCAAAGTCAGAGCTTGCATGCTTCAGCCTTAAATGCAACAAACGTGAGAGAGCGAGAGAGATTGTGTCTTCCATCCCCTCTGAAATGAGAAACCTGACCAGGCAAAGAAACAATCAAATCATTTAAACTGTAAAAGAAAGAAAGAAAGAAAAAAAGAAGGAAAGAAAGAATGAGTCTTGTCTGTCCTTCGTGAGAGATTTGAGGACAGGAGATGAGAGCCACTGTTGCCATCCACTACCATGATGACTGGTCCAATATCATACTGCTAATTGTAGTAGTCTGGGCACCATGTGACCCACATAGATGGCAAAACGCCGGAGGCAGCTGTGGATCTCTATCACACAGCCTACTTTCCTACATCAGCCACAAGTACAAAGTAGAAACCCATATGCCAGTTTTTTATATTAATATCCAAATGACATTAACATCAAATAGCTTCTCCATCCTTATTACTCTTACATCAATTGATTTAAATACCACAATCCCAATGATTGTACTTTTTTCCTACAGAGAAACACTGGACTTGTATTATGTATTATGTGGTCCTCAGTAGTGAGTTGTTACTGATTTCACCCTGTACAACATCATGATAAAATATTCTCTTGTTCAGTATGTGTGGCACTTTAAATACCATTTCCTGCCCCGTTTTCGCAGCTGTTTCCTGTCCCGTTTGTGCATCTGATGATAATTTTAAAGTCTCTGTGTGTAATAGTTACAGTGTCCTCTGTTTTAAAGCGCTGATCTGATAGAGACTGCCACTGAGAGGGTCTTTTTTTTTTTTTTTTTTTTTTTGGAGGGAGCTCATCTCTGTTGGGTCGATATTATTTGTTGTCATGTTGCCAGAAGTTTGTTTACCCTGTTTTATGTATTAATAATAGTTTAGACTGTGCCATCTCACAGCATATCCGTCCACTCAGACTGATGGTAAATGAGACATAATGCCAGGACAGTCTTACCTTAGTTTCCTGCTGGCTGCTGGCGTTTGCAGTCGGGGATTTTGGTGCTTCATCCTGGTCCCGTTCGTCCTCTTTGTCCCCACTTTCGTCCTGAATCATATTGGCCGGCGGGATCATCCTCTCTTTCCGTGATCTGTAAATGAACTGTTGCTCTGTAGAGTTTGTTTTCTCTCACCAGCTGTTTACATCGTTTCCATTCCTCTATAGCCTAGTCGCCGTGACCCGCCACTATTATTTGCTGCTGCTGCTGCTGCTGCGAGAAAAGGAGGAAGGGAGGGGGGTCCTATTCTTATAACCACCGACGGGAAAATATAGGAGAAAAAATATGTCTTGAATAAGCTTCTATAAGATTGTTTTTCCAATCAGAAGTTGAAATTGTGTCCGGTTTAGTTTGAAAATGTCCCGCTCCGCTCGATCTAAACGAGGTTTGTTCGTGCGTAATCCTGCCAAGACATCTCCAAATCCACACCGTGCGCCGTGCGCCTCACAGTGCCAATAAACTGCTGGGCGGAGATCTGAGACAGACCGAGGGAGGGAAGGATGATGGGGAAGGAGGAGAAATATGACTCTGAAAGAAACGAGGCTCTGTCCTGCCAAAATTCACATACACAACAACTCCCACATGGTCAAGCTGAATCACCAGTTTTCACAAAAAAGAAGAAGAAGCTGTGTGTGCGGGGTGGTCCACAAGTGGTTTCAGTTTTTTTTTTCTTATTTCCAGAGCAAATCCAGTTATTTAAAGAATTTTCTGGAACAAATTCTTTCACTTAGGCTAAATGAGAAAAGTGAAAGTTTATTTAGAAGTTCAAATAATTACAATTTAAGCTTCCAAGACCAATATGATGCAATTTAACATTTGAAAAATTACACTTAATAGCTCATTCACTTAACAAACTATAGTTTCAGATAAAAAAGATGAATGACATTCATTTACTCCATATTTTTTAGGTGTAGCTCAATATCCAGCTACTCAGGATCTACTGGTTAGCTTAGATATCACAGCATAAATAGGTGTTGGCTACAAGGGTCATTCAAAAAGTTCTAAGCCTCACCCAGAAGGATTCAGAGAAATAAGACAGTTTGTTACTCTTTGTCAATATAGTCCCCCTTGACATCAATGCACTTGGTCCAACGATGCTCAAGAATTGCAATCGCCTGGTCCTCCAAAAAACTGCAACCTGAGCAGTGTGAACAGGTGCATTATCCTGATTATTGCTTACTTCATTTGTCTTAATTGTGATGCATAGTAATGTCCATTCATAGTTTTTCCCTCTCCCAGGTAGTCTATCATAATTACGCCTTCAGAATCCCAAAAAACAGAAGCCATAACCTTGCCAATGGATGCTGCCTGCTTGAACTTCTTTGGGGGGGAAAACCACAGTGTTTCCATTGTTTGCTTTGAATATTTGAATCAGGTTCAAAGTGGTGAACCCAGGTTTCATCTTTTGTCACTAGTCTGCAGTGGAAATTCTCAGGGTCAGCCTGGAAGTGAGTCAGAAGTGCTCTGGAAATGTCAACCCTCTTCATCTTCTGTTCTGGCGTCAGTATTCTCAGGACCCATCTTGCAGACAGCTTGTTCATCCCCAAGATCTCAGTTAAAATAGTGTGGACTGAACCAGAAATGATGCCTATAGACTTGGCTATCTGCTGGACAGTAGGACGTCTGTCATCCGTCTGTGAATGCCGTCAAATTTTTCATCAGTGGTTGAGTATTTTGGACGACCCACTTGAACTCTGCAGCCCACTTCTTCACAGTTGAATAGGACGGGGAGTCCTCAGCAAGTGTCTGTACCATGTCCTTGTGAATTTCTTTGGGTGTCGTACCTTTTTTTTTTGCAGATATTTATTGACTCCTCAGGCCTCTCTTTTGTTAATGTTTGGATTTTTCGCACATATGTCACCTTTGCATGTGCCTCATTTGCACAGAAATTAAGAAATTAATTTTTCTAGTATAAGAAATTTCTTTCTAATTTTTCTAGCTTTATAAGAAGTGGTGGTGTGTTGCAAATAAAAATTGTTCAAGCTATGACTGTTTTTTTCTGGGTGAAGCTTAGAACCTTTTGAATGACCCTCGTAGCTAGCTAGCTAGTTTTACTTGAAAATACTGACTTGTCAAGTAAGTAATTTAACATTTTGGGAGGCACACATAAAATGAAAAAAATAATTTTACTCAATTTGTTTTAAGCTTTAGAACAAATTGAAATGGGGAGGCATACTGCTATGGCTGCTTGGCTTATGTCTAAAGTTAGGCTAGCTAACTAGCATTATTGTTAGTAAACAAAACAGCAAACTGTTAATTGTTAGTGTGATATTGAGATATGTAAATTAAGACCCTTTAGATCTGCTGTTACTTATGAACAGAGCCAGACTGGGCTAGTTGTTTCTGCATGTTCCCAGTCTTTGTGCTAAAATATGCTAAGCTAATCTGCTAGCTGGTTATAAGTTATGTCATATTGGGAAAAAAGTTTTCACACATCTCGCTTTGCATAAAAAATATAGAAAAAAGTGCTGTTGTTAGCACTAACTAAATGCAGAAATTCAATGAATTTTGTGTCGTAGGATAGTTTTAACGATCACTCAGACGTGTCATTGTAAAACCACTATCACTCATCCTAATTACACTTTAATATAGCACACATCAGCAGAATGTGATCACTAGGTATAATGATTTTCATTGAAGAAATGTAGCAAATCTTCTTGTACTTATAGCCTATTTAGTTTTGTATTAGTATTTATTGTTTATAAGTGGGGGAATTTCCTAAAAAGTGAAACTATTATTCTGCAAGAGTATTGAAGATACACTTTCATATACATTAACACAGAGGCATGTCATTAGTTAGAAAATAGACAACATTATGACACTTTAGCTTTTGAAGTGAGATATGAGGCATCTCACCCACTTCAAATGGGATAGGTGTGATGGCTGCTGTAGTGATACATCACACTGCCTCCCTCCAGGCTCCCCTGTGATGTGATGTCCTTGAAGTTATATTGTGGGACGAAGGAGGCAGGCGCCAGACTGCAGCCTCCTCTCTCTGACAGGAATGCAAACACCAACACAATCCTGAGCAGCGAGTCTTTTATATTATCTTGCTCAGATTTTTTTTGCATGAGATCAGAAGGGATTCCCTCTGTAAAAGTTCAGCTACATCCTCTGAAATGAGACAAATGCATCAAAGAAGGGATCATCATTATATTCACTTTCCTTTTTTGACAGGTCGGGGTTACAGCATTGTCACCGGGCATCAGCATTAAGTAACTCAAGATGCATCTTCTGTTTAAAGGCCATACATCAAGAGAAAGTGCTGCAGGATGAATGAACAGTAGAGAGATTAAAGTGTCTGGGTAAAGGTGTGCAATATATCTGCAGTAAAGTAAAGCAGTGATAGAGTTTAGGCTACAAGTTGTTTACAATGTGTCTTAGGTAGTTTAGAAGGTATAAAAAGAGTGTTATATGTCCACAACTTGTCTAGATTTGTCAAAGAAGCAGAGAAAGCTACATAACAACAAGATAATCACTGGACATGTTTGGCTGCTGTGTTCAGAAATAACATCACTAATATCTGGTCAATAGTCTAATGGTAGCTGAGTTGAATTAAAGTTTTTGGAAAAGGTGTGAAGTGGATCTTGAAGTAAGATTGTTATTTGTTTCTAAACTTCTATTTCCAAGTTCGAGTGTGCAACTTCTTTTCACTAACCTGTTGAAATGCTAGTCTAAGTTATTCCAAACAGTTTTAGGGTCTATCCACAGGGTGCTTTTTTTTTAAATGCTCACAGTTTTACTACTAAAGCTTTTAATACGAACCCATCATCAGCTCACTGGTGACCACAAATGAGCTGAGGTTGTGCGCTTTCACACGACAGCCTGCCACCTGGAGAGGGCACATGACAATCCTGCGAGTTAGTCAGGGAACCAGACAACCAGAACTGTGAGTCAATGTTGCGTTTGTGCATGTATGTCCATTTGGTGTGTGTCTGTGTGTGTGTGTTTGTGTTTGTCATTACTGTGAATCATGTCAGCAGAAAAAAATGCATGACCAGTTGTGCCAGGAAGCAAGAGCAGAGAGTGTGAAAAAGAGACAGAGGGAGAACATTATAATTTCCTCTCTCAGCTGCTGGACCATCGCTGTGGAAGGAGGGCGTGAAGAGATGAGAGAGGAAGACGAAGCAATGGAGGAGGATAGGACAGAGGACTGGAGCGATAGGGGTTAATTATTCCAAATGAAAGGTTTCATCAAGGCAACGTCGAGCCAAGTTGTGTAATTTCATGGTTCACAGTTACTGGTTCTTCTTAAAGTATTTTATTCCCTTTTATTTCGTATAATTATTATTTCTTTTTATGAGAAAAATATGTCTTTTCATCTTTAATCAAAACCAATGTGCTGCTAAAACAAACCAGAGCGATCTTCTCAGTTTCTTTTAACATATTGTTAATGTGCCACCGGATGAGTGCGCCAGAAAAAATAATGAAAATATCTGAGTTATTCAGCAGGTTGTGTCAGAAATCGTTCCATCCAGACATTTCCATTTGGTGGTTTGTGGTTAAAATTTTCCAGAAACGACTTTCTCTGCTCAGTTTTCATTCACTTCTCAGAAATTCATTCGCTCAGGGAATACAACTATTTGTTATATAAATACATACAGATCTGGTTTAAAATCACAAAATATGCCAAATATGTGTTGCGATTGCTTCAGTATAAACTTGAATATGGTTATATTTTTATTTCTAGCTGAAGTTGATACTGGAATTCACAATATAAGGTACAAATGTCACCGTGCAAAAATAATAATAATAATAATAATAAAATAGCGACGTCTGTGTAACTTGATCACACTCACAAACATGATTTACACGTGAGTTCACATTTGTTGATGAGGGTGTGTGTTTTAAGATGTGCTAAAATGTGTGTGTTTGTGTGTGATAATTGGGAGTAAATCTTGGTTTAATGTCTGTTGTCAGGTTGTTACCACAGAGTTGTAAATGGTTGTTATACAATTTGACTACCTCACTGCATATATAATGATTTGACACATAAATGTGTCGTTCCGGGTTAAAAAAAAACTGCTGCTAATTTTAGCCCTTCAGAAGATTAGTGAGACCTGAACCTCATGAACCTGTAAAGATACAGGACCCAGTTAGCAAAATCATTACAGGCCAAATTTGAATCAATTTTGGTAAAGTTTCAGGAACGACGTATGGCCCCTATGTGGCCCAAATTAAAAAAAAAAAAAAAAAAAACAAAAACAAAGACGCCAAAACTTACCCAAAACTAATTATGGAACTCCAAAACATAGACATAACTGTCCCAGAAAGGATCTGAAATCCTCACCGTCGAGCTAAAAGCCTTTGCCTTGCTTACCTTTGCTTTTTAAGTCGTGTGGTAAACCATAACTAAAGACCTTCACCCTGCTTCCTCTGTGACAAAATGAATCCAAATATGCCAGATGTCAGACACAGTCTTTGCTATCTGGGCATACTTTCCTCTAACCAACACAAGTCATTCATTTACATTAAATAAAACCCTTAAATTTTGAATTAATTTTGGATTATTTTTAATATTTGGTCACACTTGCTCGATATAAAAGAGGGATCTGTTGTTATGTATGATTAAATAAGTTAATTAGAAAACAATAATCAACAAACAGTTGCACCTATAAAATGAAGGCGATGGTGATGTTCTTATGTTTTGAAGACAGTTGTCTGTTAAAATCATCAAACAACTATTTAGTTGCTAAAAGTTACAGAAAATAACAAGTTGTAAACAACCTCTGTTGCTGTTGTTGTTACATTTGAAGTAGATTGACATTATTGATGCTGTTTGTGAGTGAGAACGGTGTGATATTAAATCAAATTGATTTCCATGACTACGATTGGCACTTCTGCAACAGATCCCATAAACTCCTCGTATGATTTGTTGTTCGTGTCTGTTTGCTGAGTTGTCATATCTCTGTAAACAAATCACAACATGTGGGTTGGAAAAGTTACTTTTTCTGTGTAAACACTACGTCCTTGATTCATTGATGCTATTTCCGCTCATTGTCTCAAGTAGCAGGAGGTTATGAAACCCCCTCTCCGATGTTGTCACACTTGCAGGAGCCAAACTCCACATTTTTTGCCTCTTTCTGGTGAGTTCTCATCCTCTCCGGGAGACTCAACATGTCAGCCAACTATTCTTGGAGTGTAGTTTATTGCTCACGCACATGGTGTTCGCCTCAGCTCCTGGTGCCAAGGAGACATTATGTGTGTTGAATCCTGTCATCAGTTTTATCACGTTCAGGGCAGAAATACAAGGCATTGTTGTGGTTATGAATAATGATACATCCATTTTTATCATCTTATCATCACTTTATATTAGGAAATTGATGGGAAGGTGACTTTCTAGTTGTATCAATGGATCTACTTTGAACACTGCAGCAGTTCTATTATTTATATGGTTCATAAGGCACTGTAGAGTAATTTCAGAGCAATCAGCAAAAATATAAAGTGTAATAAGAAAAGTCATATTTGAACAATGTTAATTACAAATGAGTGGAAGTAGATGAAGGAAGAAAATGATATCAAATATTTTGAAATGGGTCTTTAATAACACCTGACATCTGAAAATATACAGCAATAATTTATGACGGGTCCTGAGCTCAAAGCAAAACTGAAGATATTAGCAACTACCAGGCAGTGACCCAGCCTGGCATTATACAACATGTATACACACACACACACACACACACACACACAAATTTGCCCCAGCATGTGTTACAGTAATGGGCAAATGGATTCCCTAAGAACCAGGGCTAATTATCTCATCTTATTATGAGCTATCCCAGGAATAGTCTCTGCAGGGCACATGACAGAGTAATGAGAGATAGAAGTATATGTGTGTGTGTGTGTGTGTGTGTGTGTGTGTGTGTCTGACTGACTTCAGAGAAATGTAATTTAGAGATGTTTAAAGAATTGACAATGACAAAGTATGGTTTAAAAAAAGTAATGATGATGCGTTCAGTGTCCTTATGGAAAACTGTTTATACCAGAACCACAAACAAACTTCTGTCTGTTGTTGTTTTTCTCCTTGTGTTTTCACGTCATCAGCTCATCCTTCATCTTTTCATTAAAGCAAATAAAAATCAATCACTCACGACTCACGACAAACTTTTGCATTTCAGTGAGAGCATGTTGCTTAACTAACCCATTTACACTGTTGTTACATTAGTTCAATAATCAGATTTCATTTTGCTTTACGTTGCCGAAAAAAGATAGTTTCGTTTTCGTTTTCGTTCTCTTCTTAAGAATCAGATGATACCAGTCTCATTTCACGGGAGGTCACACACAAAAACATAACCTTATATTTTAGTTTTATATTTGGCTTTTGTGCAATGAAACAAATAAGAAACAACTGTTGAAATGTGAACATGCTGTGCCCCATTTATTGACAAGTTATAGTTTCATTAGGTAGTTTTATTGTGGGTTTATTTCTTGACAGATCAAGAATGTTTGGTTGTGAATGGGTTTATTATTTCTCTGTGTGCTGTGTTTTTGTGAATGTGATGGCAGTTTGATATTAACTGAAGATTTATATTTAAGTCTCGGTGTGTCTCTACTGATGTTCAGCACCTCTCTGGATGTGACACTTTAAAGGTGTAAAACTCACGGAGTGAGATGCTAAACGCTGGTTGCTGATGGCGACGTGAGAGAGCTGCTGTTCAGACTGAAGGATCATTCTTTCATCACTGCATTTGATCCAGTGACGTGCGGCTAACCCCCCCACCGCCCCTCAGCGACCATGTTACTGGTCTCCAGCTGGTCATTTCTAAGTCTTGGTGTGTGTCAGTCACAGCTAATGAGACAGTGGAGGCTAAAAACAGCACAGAACAGCAGCTGATGCACTGAGGGAGCATCACGTCTGAGAGGAACAGCGAGGCAGGTTGACCTACGGTTACAGAGGTCTTGCTTTTATATTGGTTTTATTTTTTTAACTATATATGGAGGCTTACTGTTATATAAATCTGATATAAATCTTTAAAAAAAACATGCCACAAAGACAACAGATGAATTAGTGAGTCTCTAAGACAACATTGTTTGACACTTTTGGATGTGTAAAGCATAAACATTACAGTCAAAGACATTAATGACATTTAGAAAATAGAACATTTCAATTTCTGTATATAAATAATACCGGACTAAAAACCAGCCAGAAGTGTTATATTTTAACTCAGATTTGATCACTGGGTCTATACTTATTAAATATGAAATTCAAGTGGAATTGCCATTTTTTTTAATCTAACACAGTTGGCCTGAAGTGATATATTTTATTTATACTTGGGGCCGTTTAAGCCAAGTGATTTGATTTATTAAAGACGGTTTCTAACCATGCTCTTAATCCCACATAAAACATTATCTAGCTAGCCTGCATCAGTTGCTATGCCAATGCTTGTACTAGCAAGGGAGCTCGTTAGCAGCCTCGCTGTTTCTTGTCAGTCTTTGATTCATATATATTTACACTGTTCTGAAGATACTCATCATGCACTTGAGAAAAGGTCCTCGCTATATTTATGAGCACTTCAGGGCTGCCAGTTCAAAGTAAAAAAGAAATGCAAAACCCATAACCCCAGTCTCTTTAAAGTGAAATGTGCAGATAATGACACCATACACTCTGGTCTTAGTTTTAGTTCTATATCTGTCAAAATCATATATTTGGCATCAGTTGTGTCATGTATGATCATAGACATTCAAACTCCATATTCTAGATTTAGCAACACGGAAGAGATGAGGAACAACAAATTCATTTTATACTGATTTATTCGAGTGGACGTGTGGACGCACCTGTTTGTCTTTGTGGTTGGTTCCAGTTGTGGTTTCTCAATTGCTGCAATTTTGTTTGGTTATTTTCATTGCTGGTTAACTGGACCCTGGAGACATTAATGATTACTTATACCTTCATGGTGTTGGTCATATTTGGAGGTAAAAATGTATGAATAAACTATATATAGAAATTTCATTGGCTGAAAAGCCATATTGGCTGTTGAACAAGGGTTTATTTCAAGGAAATTCAAGTTATTTCACAAGTTATATTATAAATACATCAAGTTTGTCATAAATGTATGTATAGAGCTGAACAGAAAGAAAACCGACCACTGTGATTTTGGTTTTTCTGCGCCATCTGAATCATTTATGAACAACTGCCGCATAAGTTGTATTACCAGGGGACCATCTGGGTTCAGAACTTATCAATTTCTTATCAAAACGTGATGTGTGAGTTAAGGGGGGGAAGAGCATGAGAAGGAAAGAAAAAGAAAAGAAAAGAAAAAGAAAACAATAACTAGCCTCCATCTCTTTGGGGAAGTTTTCTTTGATTTACCAAATGTGCTTTATTTGCCTTCTTTTCAGCTGACTAGTGATAAATAAAGCTGACCCTGTCCTGAAGATAACGAATGTCAGTTGTCACCCATGAGGAGCTGGCAGGCTAAAACAAGGCCATGGTGATGACTTGCTCCAATTAATGGTGTAAAAAGATGGATGTGAACACAGAAAACATATCTGGGTGCTGAACTGTCCTAATACAGTTCAGTCTCATCTGTAATCCCTCCTCATTACACCTCTTCCTCCTCAATTTTTCCATCTATTTCTTCTTATATCCTTCTTGCGCATTACTTTATATTCCCAAAATGTATTTTTTAAAACTTTATTACAGTATTAAAAAAAAGAGAAATTTAGCATAAATGATTTATTTCATGTCTTAATGGCTGTTTGAATCACACAGATTTCCATCTGCTTAACAGAGAGCATATTGAGTTTAAACACAACACTGAATAAGCAGCAACAGGTTCAGCGCAGTGTTACAGTGTGCAACACCACACTTAAGTGCTATCCACAGTTGCACTTATGGACGCAATTTACTTTGCATCACAAAGCAATAATATTTAAGAGGATAGGCCCACTGACAAGACAGAAACACTACAAAGGCCCAAAAATAGAAACAAGCGAGTGAATTCAATGGAGCTGCAGCCACTCTGGTGGAGCTGTTACTGTTGTGACTCATAAGTGTTAGTTTTTGTGTCTTGATGACGCGGGTGGATGCGTGGGTGACTGTGGGGGAGGGTGGGTGGATGGGCGGGCGGGCGGACGCAGCAGATGCAACGCTTGAGTTTTCCCAGACCTTTGTCGTCCACTCAGTCTCGGCTTCACGCTGCTGGTTGTTGCTACGATACAACATGGGGGGATGACACTTGAACCGAACGCGCAGACGAACACACAAAAGCTGTTTGTCTTTTTTTTTTTTACTCACTCTAGGAAATCTTCCCTTTTTTCAGCCACAATTGAAATGTCATGCCCACATCAAGTCAACTGTGAACATTTTACTGCTACAGTTTGAATAAATACCACATTAACTGCATTTGACATCTTTAGTGCAGAGGCTTTTCCCATCAAGTGATGAAGATGATGAGTCTTTGACTGTATTTGGATATGATATTCTCACTGTGCTCTCAGGTTGCTTCTTCTCAAGTGTAGATAATGAGCAGGACAGAGTTTTGGGAGCTGTTTTAATCATCATGAAGCTCATGTACTGTGCCACTGGTTTTTCCTACAACATTTCCAAACTGTCATTTCTGTGCAGAAAAGTGTTTAGGAAATCTACTCATATTGAAATTTATTTATAAAACGTGTCTGAATCGACAGGAGTCACAAATCTATTTACAGTGAAACACTAACATTAAATCAATACAATGTTGCTGCCAAAATGTTTTAAATTAAATGAAAACTTGGAAACAAGCATTTTACGTCTGTGCAGGGCACATTCATTTATGAGTAGAACCTGATGTTTTCCAAAGATGTCTTGGCTCTTGTCACCCCGTTGGAGTGGGACAAAAAAACCTCATAACCAATAACACACTACCCATTTTTGCCATTCTCTGAATATATATAACCACTGTGTCATTTTCTGAACATTAAAGTCTGAACATTACATTAAAGTCCAGTGAATCAAGGAAGATCACGACAGAGGAAACATTAAACTCTTCCAAAAAATAACATCGCAAAACAGTTTACTCCGCTGTGATGACTACTAAAATAAAATATGTGTGTGTGAGGGAAGGAAGGAGAGATTTAATATGATAAAGGTAGCGCTATAAATGATTGATCAGATTGTCACCCTGTTCCAGATAAAAGTAACATTGAATAAACTGCAAACTCACCAAGGCAAACCTGAAGAGAGTGAACTCCTTCGGTGGATCTTTTAGAAAAAGTGATGGCATCCTGTAAAAGTGTGTAAGAGTGTGTGTGGTGTGTGCTGGTTTTAAACCAGCGTAGTGAGGACATTTTGCCTGTGTCACCTTATTATACTACAGCAACAACAAGAGTTTGAGTTTGAGAACTAAAAACATAACAATAATGTCAGGTGTAGAGTTGTTTAAAAAAAGCACGAGTGTTTCAATTTCATGTCCATATATTGTCCATCAACACCCTCAGAAAGCAGCCTTATACAGCGTATAACATAATAAATATGTTATTAAAAAGTAAAACTATTTTATTGGCTGGTCGGACAAAACAAAGACACGTGTCTCAGCCCCAAAAACACAGTTTCTAATGGAAAAGTGATCTGTCAGAAGTCCAGTCCAGCCCTGCACCTTAATGACCACAAGACAAATACAGAAATCAACAGTATCACATCACCGATAAATTCTTTCCTTATTTCCTAGAGTTGAGAGGAAATCTGATTTTCATTAAGGAACCCAATAAATAAGGTTCATTCCTCCAACTCATTAAGGAGATAAACTTCCCTCTTGTTCCTGTTTGAAGAAACTTTTGTGGTTTTGTAGAGATATTGATTTTGTGTTTGTTGTAATGTTATAAAAGTTATGATGATGACATTGCCATTTATGAGCAATCTATGCAACTTTTGAATCAGGAATGCTAATGCAGCGTTTTGAGACATGAACCATGAATGACAGCAGTTTCCGCTCCTTCCCAAATGGGTGCAACTGTGGCAATAAATAATACCTATAGTGTGATACATCTTCTGTAACACCTGCTCTGTGAGAGTGATAGTTACTGGAGTGATCTGTCTTTCTCTGGTTTTGCTTCATCTCAGCTGTAGCTGAGTGTTACCCTCCCTGCTGCAGCAGTGCTTGACGCATTTGTCAGAGAAATTAATCAAAACCAAACGCAAAAAAAAAAAAAAAAACCCTTGCAATGTTTCCATCCGGAGCCAAACTTCTCTCATACGGATGGCAGAAGACAATTCTTGCTCCATGAAGAGAAACCAAAAAGAAATCCCTTTAATCGTGTTTTTTTCATGAAGAAAATGTCAAAAGTAATAAATGGGCTTGAAACCCAATGACCCCTGGGCGGTGTGAGAAAACGTCTTGGACATTGGGGGAGGAGGTGAGTTTCTGTTTCCAGTGACAGGTCTTCTTATGAAGAGCTTCCAGACACGTAAGGAGACAGTGATGAAAAGCTCTGAGGTTCAGGGAGATGGAGTTGCGACGCCAACCAGTCACAATGACGGATACATTACCTGTTGGCATGTTTCCTGCTTCACTGCCACTTATCACAGAGTGGGAACTTGGCTGGGGATGCTGTACAACATTGTGCAAGTGACCTTACTAAACTACAGAGATACTCCTGCTGAGACACGTCCAGATGGGGCAAATTCATTGTTTTGTGTGAATGTGCAGACCAACAGCCCCCTGGTAAAATCCAAGTCCTAAATAAGTCACTTTGAGATGCAAATGTTAACGTGTTAGAGAGAGTAGACACAATAGTCTAAAATTATTCCCGTAAACACTGGGATTTTTTTCACAGTTAGACTCAAATCAACAAGCTGCTTTAGGGCTTAACATTTGCTTTAAATTTGTCTCACAAACAATAGTCACCTAGTTGTGAGAAACCCTTCAACTGCCTCAGGGAACCTCCAACAATAGCTCCCTCAAATACGTATTAACCTGCTTTGCAATTCTCGCAAACAAGTCGTGTAGTGATGAAAATGTGTCAATGTCACTGTGAACTAAAGGCCTGTATTTATAGGTTTAACAGAGCCTCATTTTGACACAGAGCCCAATTAATTGCGCTCTCCACAGACATCTCCCTGTATCTAAAATAGGTAGGAAGTCCATCGTGGAGGTGAAGAGGGACAAAGTAGGCCAAGGACTCTCACAGAAAATAGACTGTGACTCACTGAGGGGTTGGATCATCTTGGCAAAGAACAGGAAATGAAAAAGAATGTGGGTTAACAATAATCCTGGAAATTACAGGCTCATGAGCACAGTCCCCCACTTTACCCCCCGAGGTGTGATCAACTGAAGAGGTACCGCATGTTATGACTGTGAGTGTGTCTGGGTTTTATTCAGCTGAAAGTGCTGATGTGTCTTGTGGCTGGACTGAAATAGTTTATATGAATAGTTAGATGATGTATCAATAGATACATATATGGATAGATATACTTTATTGATCACGTCAGGGAAATTATTTAGGTAGTGAAGTAGAGTTTATGTGATTATGTGGTATGATTGTTTATAAGGTAATAAACACCGTTTACAACCTAACAGCATGAAAAGTAGTTCCTGGTAACACTTAGGGGCAGGGAACTTTTCAGAAACGTCTTCTCACTCAGCTCTTGGAGCATCTGTATCTCCACTGAGGGTAAAAACCCGAAAAGTGAAGCAAAAGAGGATGGACGGACTTTGCTGACACATTGATCATTATATGTAAAACCCTGCGATCATTTGTTACAGTTTTGACTGTGTCGCTTCGTTTGCGTCTTTTATTCTATTTGTAGAAACTATTTATTGATACACTTCTGCCGCTGGGTTTGTTTGTTTGTTTGTTTGTTTGTTGATGACATCATGTACAGTCTTGAGTTACAACCAGTCATCACAGACTCCCACCCAAGAACTTTTCGGGGCTGAACAGAGTACCTACCCCAGGGCAGGGACTTTTTTTCAGCCCTGTAATGGTTCCTGAGTTTCTCCTCACAGGAGACTGTTCCTGTGGTGGAGACACACGGTTCTTGCAGTGGAAACGCTAACACCAATCTGTATAATGATTATTATTGATTCTTTAAGACCATTTTGCTGAAAACTCTTCCAAAAAAAACTCTTCCTGATGTTTTGAATGAAAGACATTTACATTTACCCATTTAAAACAGTATTTCTTCTACCATTTAATTAAAAATTCAAAATATAATGTAAAGATAAACATATATGCTCCATGTATTTCCCTGTATTTTTATGTCAAAGTATTAATATAATTTATTTGGGTAAAAGTTACAAAATCAAATGGTATTAAAAGTCGAAGTGCTATAAGCAGTGGTGCCTATTGATATTATAAAGTCTTTGACTACACAGATGTAAAGATCATATTCTGAGCAGTAACTACTTTATGTAATTTTCAATTTTTTGATTTCAGTAGATTGAAAAGTACAGTATTTTCTTTCCAATTCATCATTTAGTCATTAAGTAGTATTATAAAATAGCATAAATCTGAAAAACTCAATTAAAAACAAATTACCCCAAAAATTAATTATGAATTCATAATTTACTGCTAATAATAAAAGTCACTTAATTATTTACAGCTGTCTAGTGGTGTTAAGTGATCACTTCTTTTACAGACAGAAATAAATAATTAAAACAAACCACTAGTTTTGTTCACCTGCACTGCCCCACTGTGGTGACACTTGTTACTGCAGGTTGATACGAGCACAAACACACACAAATGTAGTCACGGTCTCAAAACATCAGCCCATCTTTATTTACAGGTCCTTACATGGCAATAATAAACTAACAGGTGTTGGTGGTGGTAGAGCTGGTGTTGGGCTCAACTCACTACCCAGAGGTACAATGGTGAGAAAAGCTTAAACAAACAGTCAAAATTCAAAAATAAAAGTCAGTAAATTGTGTGGAAAAATTCTCTACTGAACTAAAAACTTCCCCTCAGTTTATTATCGGGTCTAAGTGATGCAGTTGGTAGAGTTTGCTGAGTAAAGTTCACAAACATACAATGAACGTATTTAAACTTGCATTAGTATTTAAACTTATCAGTTTTATACTTTATCACTTTGGCTGATGAAGAAATGAACTAATGAGAAAAAAAAATGTTTAAAAAAAATCGAGGGCCAAGACGTACTTCAAGACAGACTTCAGTTTCATTGCATACAGCGACACATAGATGGGCACATTCTTGTTTACTCCAAACACATTAGCTGTAATTTCTCACACTGCAAAACTACACTATGGCATTCCCAAGTCATTTAGGCATAAATATGACAACAAAAAAAAAAACACATAGTAGGAGTGATATGGGTGGATGTTAAAGTCACAAAACACTTTGTATTTTCTTCTAAACACACATACGCATACGATTTGTTCTTGACATGGTCCTTAATGGTTTTGTTTGTGAGATGAACACAAGGGTCAGTTATTAAAGTGGAGGAGGATCGAAGGGAATCTGCAGGAAAAGAGGAGGTGGGCTGATTGAACACAAACCCGTGGCACTTGGAGCTAAATAGGGAATAAAATCAAGCATTGAAACAAGCGATAGACCTGTGGTAAGGCGTCAGCAGGTATATTCATGGTGACACACACGCTCACAAGCATTTTACCCATGGCTTTGTCATAACTCTGCATACAGTTTGATGTAAAAGCTCAGCTGTCTTTGCCCAAAACTGAAATCACTTCTCTGATGTGATGTCACGTGACAAACATCATCGAAGTGGCTTCATCTGACCACTAAGAGATTTTACAGAAGAGGAAATTAAAATGTAAAGACCTGTAGAAGCTTATATCTGTTGTTGCCTTCACTGGAAATAGAAACAACTGCAAATGAAAGCAGCTGCACACAATCTTTAATTTTTTCACCACAGAGTTCCCTCTACAAACTATATCATCTATGTATTTTCAGTTTGGGATCTAAAAACCAGTGTCCTGTGGTTCAGTGACTATCAATCTATATGTTAATCACAAACTAAAGGACATATAGAGGCGCGAGAGGTGCAGTGGTTCAAGCAACGTACATAGTGCTGTGCACATTTGCAAACTCATGTCCTTCAATGCAAATATTAACAGCAAATGTCCAAAGTTCTCTCTCTGTGATAAGCTTCAAGTAAAATTCAGCGGATGCACTAGATCGGTTTCATCTGACAAATATTCAGCGAGTTATAGGACGTCAAAGAACAACTGAAACAAACAGATTTTTGCATCTTTGTTATGGAAATGTAACGAAAAAAAACCCCAAAACCCATCTTTTCATAGCAGAATGGATGAAATCATCCTTAAAGGGACATTACGCCATTTCAATCCACGTCAGTCCCTTCACCTCCTTCTTATAACATAACACCCAGAATGGATATGGACCATGTTACAGCACTGGCATCAGTCTGTTAAGTCCTTATTAAAAATAACAAAAAAAAAAAAAAAGCTTTTCCTTTCACAGAGAAATACACTGAATGCAATATGCGACGCAGTGCTGAAACTGGTTATTTGTTATCAAGAGTTGGCCGCTCCACTTCACACTGCTCCAGCACTGTGAAGTTCACATTTGGTTTTGAATGTCTGGGACAAAGTGTTTTTTTTCTTTCTGTTTTGTTCTATCTCTGGCAGACAGCTATTGCCTTGGGTCTGAAGAGCAAGGTTGTGGATCCATGGGTACATATTCCACAGGCAAAAGCCTAAAAATAATGAAGAAGAAGAAGAAGAAAAAAAACACACACACAAAAAAAAAAAAAAAAAACCCACAGGTCAGCTTTAACATTTTTCCAATGAAAACATTAACCCACCACTTACATCAATGTCTTATTATACAAAATACTACAAAAAAAACAAAACAAAACAGAAATGTTCTTTAATAAATGAATTACAAAACAACAGAAAAGCTCTAATATCCTGTCCTGACTTACATGGAACAGCAGGATCGGGTTGTGACGACAAACAAGCTACTTCCGTTTCACAGCAGCAGTATCTTCTTCCTTCAAGACAAACTTTTTCCTCAAAACTTCTGAAATCAGAGAAGCAGAGTCCTCCTCTCTCAGGGACGTACAGCCTCTGTTGTACCTGCAGCGACAAAGAACAGAAAACACAACCTGGTGTCAAAGTTGTTTCATTATCAAAATACGTAACAATCCAGCTCCAATCCAGAGCACGGGAACTACGCTTATTCATCTAGGATCTCTCTAAAAATATCAGTCAAATGCTCAGCTCAGCATTAAGATTTGAAACAAGTGGAATCATCTAGTCTTGGTCTGACCAACTAACTAATTAAATAAAATATCTATCTATTTATTATTGTTTTAATAACACGTTATATGAAACCTTCATGGCAACCCGTACCTATCTTTGCTCATCTTCATACGGTTCATGTCCCTCAGGATGTCCGTAACATCAGCAAAACTGGTGGACTTGGACAGCGACACCGTATCCTCTTCAGCCTCCCGGAAGTCCATGGTGGGCCTATCCAGGTCAAAGGTCGCAGATGCCGTCATGGAAACAGGAGGCAGAGGGTCAGGGACCAGCTCCGACACCACGGAGACCATATCTTTCTCGTCTTCCTCCTCCTCCTCCTCTTCCTCCTCTGTGACATCACTGATGACGAAGGAAGCGGCGGCCGTGGCGGCCGGCTGGTAGGACGCCGTCTCGAAAGGCGCCATAGAGAAACTCATGCTCGTGTCGTCGGGGGAGAGCAGATCGGGAGTCAGGGGGTTGGAGCCTGAAAGAAACCAGCAGAAGAGAGAGATCAAAGGATCTGTAATTGCTGGAGTCTGAGACTGACATTAAGAGAAACACAAATGTCATTACTATTTTTATCCGTCATTTCCAGTGCATCCAGAGCACGAACATGCTGCTGTTGTTTGTCACAGCTCTGCTGCCAGACAACGCAGTCTAATACTGCAATCTGATACTATACGTGTGATCCGAACATTTTTGCATGACATCCTGTTTGAAATATTTAATTAAATGAATTAATGAACTCCAAACCACCACAGAACTTTAGATTATCTTTAGTCACTGTCCTACAAACTGATGCCAAGGCATCTTCGTACCAAAGAGCTTTAGAAGAATCAGGGCAGCTGACCTGGCAACGAAACTGCAGTCACGCAAAAAGCAGCTCTGGTGAAATAAACTCATGTAGCCTCAATAATCTTAAATCTACATTGCTCCAAGCAGCTTTATGAATTAGAGTATTAAGTTTAATGTGCAACCACATACACAACATCCACACAGATTCAGTCTCTACATTGTGATTTCCGGTGGGAGTTACCTACCAGTATCACTTGCTACAATCTTAGCGATCTGTGCACGGAGTCTACTGAGCTCGTCCTGCAGGGCTGTGGTGCGATTTAACGCCGTGACCCCGGGCTTCCTGAGCCCCTCCATCCTTTTGCCCTCACGGCGGAAGTTGGGCACAGATGAGTTCCTGTGTAGGACCAGGAGAGGCGTGGGCCGCCATTCGTGTTTTAGAGGACGCGTGTCGCTCCTGAAAACAGAAGAGAGTGGGATTAGTGTCATGAAACATAAGCCTTAATTACAATACGTACTGGATCCAAGTCCAGCTTTTACTCTGTGCTGCATATTCCCTGATGACTTTTTCATTTTACCCGCTACAATAAATCCCAGCTCTGATGTACACTAGCCAACAGTTTATTACATCCACTTGAACAAGTCAGATGCAATCCAGCAAAACAGCTCTACAATAACTCCTGTTACTGTTTTAAATACTGCTGCAAATATTACCTTAAAGCTGAACCAACACAGTATCAGCAAAAAGGGACATCATGACCTTGTACTACATTTCTTTAGGCTGCACGTGTCCACATAAGGTCAGAAGTCAGGGATAATGCAGTTAGGAAGAAGTGGCTTGGCACGACAACAAGAAGTAATGATTGACTGTATATTTACCGCACTCTGGCATATGTCTCCTCTTCATCTGCAACAATCCAGGCAATGTCCGCCAAGGTGGGAACCATAGGACCGTCCATAGGCCGCAGAGGAGGTAGCCCCGGTAGTTCCTAACGCATAAAGACACAAGTTAATGTTGTTATGTTAATGTTTTTATTGCTCGATATAAAAATCAGACCGCAACAGATAAACTTTGTACCTGGAAACATGCTCTCTGAGGAGGTCTGAGTGGGAGAGTAGAACCTATTCTTCTTACAACGCTACGAGTGGCTCCATGAGGCTTATTCTGCCAAATAGGAATAACTTCCTGCAAAAACAAAAACGCCGTCAGCCTCTTCACAGAATACAAACAGAACCGTTACTCAGTTTTCACACTTTGCAACCACATAGAGAAAAGGCAGTTTTAAGTTTTAAGTCATGATATTACTAAAACCGAGAAAGCAAACTTACCGTTTCCGCTTCCATGTTGATGGTGGGTTTGTCGCATTCGCTGGGAAGTTGCACACCACCGTTTGGTGCGAGCAGTGGCTGAGGACGCAGCAGTTTAGTAAACAGATGCCATGTCTGTCCGACTGCCAACTCTTAGGATATAAATTAGCAATTAGTTAGAGCATCTGTGGAAAGACACAAGCAGGAGAGTGACTGAAATGAATGCATGTTTTAATCTCTATTAAAAAAAAACAAAAAAAATGGAAATTGTTACTCAAATGACTAAAAGTTAATCAGTCAAGATGTAAACGATTGATAAAATATTTAAGTTGCTAATTCTTTTAGGTAAAATCCACGTGGTCACAACAGTGATGCTTCGTATTAATTGATGAGATCTTAAGACTTTGGCACCACTACTACCTCATAATATAACATTGATTTGATCAGGTAATCTCATTAGGATCAATATGTTTTCCTTCAGTAGAGTAAGTGCATACAAAAGGTCTGTGTCTCTCAAGTTAAGTACAAAGTACTTGGTCATTTATCGCCACTGCTGAAAGTATCAGACATTAATGTCGCTATAATTGTCTGAATTAGCGACGCATCACCGCTCATATTACTCAACTAAAACAACAGACAACTAAAATAATAAATGAGAAGCTCTTATATGTTTTGTTAAACAGTTAGTGAGCGTTAGTTCAGCTTCATCATCTCATCGTGTCTTAATAAAGATGTGCAGCAGCATCTGAGCTAACACGGCTAACAGCTGCGTCTATGTGCTGTGCCAACACCGCCGCTACTGGCTAAATTTACCGTCACATTAAGGTTTAAAGGCCAGAAACGAGAAATAAACACCAACCGAGTTGTGATTTATGAGCAGCGTTGCTGTGTTCATCTTTAACCGGTTGCTACGAGGCATCAAATACTCACCGGGACCGTCAGTTAGCATTAGCAGCACCGACATCGGCCCCCGGTTTGACCCTCAACCCTCGGCCGTCATTAATCACGATGTTTCGCAAATATTCACGAAATGCAACGGACATCGCATGAGCACAACTTACGGTAGATTGTAGCTGATTCTAGAAGAGGTATCGGGTTAAACCCTGATAAAGTAGCGGCTTCTCCTCTTCGTCTTTCAGATTACAACTGTGTTGTCGTTCATCAGGCCGGAAACCTGTGCCTCCCTTTCCTGTGATCTGATTGGCTGCTGCCCGATGAGCTCATTTTAACAGACGTGGTGCTCGAGCGCCCCCTAGAGGAGGAGGAGAGTATTGTTCAATACATCATGTCCGCTCTGGGACCATTTTATAGTGTGATAATAAAACATAATTAATTGATTTTGACAGTAGGTTGTAAACTTCTGCTTTGTAGAGCGATTATATTCCATTAATAGTAAACAAACCTCTAGCTTTTTAGTTATTTTCATTGGGGGAAAACTCTACAATTGACATTTGACCACATATTCTGACCTGTGTTCCTTACTGACAACTGAGTAATGGTTTCTGTATTGCATGAACATCAAAATACAGTTAAACTGTCTAAATAAATGTCTTTAAAATGATTATAAAATGACTCCACTCGTCTTGAGGCCTTAACATGGACGAGGGTTTCCAGCAACCTTCCAGTTAACAGCTTACACCAAATAAATAAATCATTAGTAAACGCTATATTAACCATTAATGTTTTTTTTTTTTTTTCAAAGCATCTGTGTGTGCTACTTTACTGGTGATATCTTCTGATTCTCTGTTTCCATCCTTGACAACCTCTAAGCTCAGGAAGCATCCAAGAGAAACCTTTGTTTATTTTGGTTTGTAAACATGAATGTGTAACAATGTGAAATATTGTTACTAACCACAGCACAATGAATGTGAAACAAATATAGGATAAAACAAATCTTAATAAATAAAGAAAATGTACAACTTCTTTCTTATTGAGTGGTGGGGAAACCATGCACATTACCTGTTTTTTTAAATAGTAAATAAATGTATATTTTTATTTTGCTATTCATGAGGTCTGAAGTTTTGCATATGTTTTTGATGGAATATTCATTATTATTGCTAGACATTACATATACTTTTACACTTTGAAATTAATTCAGTTGCTCTTTTTCCCTCTTTCATGGTGCTTTCTCTTCATATATTTGCATATTTTTTATTTTTTTATGGTCAACCGAACTGCTGAATCTATCCATCTAATTTATTATTTTTTAATTCACAAAAAGGAGACGGTTGTCAGCAAAAACAAAAACAAAACAAAACAAAAGAAAAAAGAAAAAGAAAAGAGCAGCACAAAGATGATTGTTCCGCTCTACCTCATCAAGATGATTCACTCCACCTACATCCGCCGACGCTAAACGACTTCCGGTCGAGGCGGAACCATCTTTGTCGGGACCTTCAAAGCACAGGGCGGAGCTTCAACACTGAACTTGTTACCGATGTCTGCAGTGATATCATAACACTGCAATATGAAGACGCTCTCATATGACCGACACCAGTCTGCATCCCCGGTCAAGACTCAGGTCAGTACAGATACAGCTCAGTCTGCCTCCTTCTCCTGTGATTTTTTCATCTTTGCTCAGCTGCTGATGTTAGATTTTTTTTTCCTGCCATAGCCGCTGTTGTCATTATTCTGCAATGTCGTCTGAAATGCCTACTTCCTACACGGTGACAACATCTACCAGCAGCGTTTACAGGAAGCAAATTGTTGTCATGTTAAAAACCGTTGTGACTGAAAAAATGTTTGAATGGAGGATGAAGAGGGAGCTAATGTTATTCTTGCTGTTTATTCGGGGAAAATACAGACAAATCACCAGTAAAACGGATGTGAGCTTTGTAATACTGCAGATAAGAGGCTCCAGGAGGATGATGTAGCCTGATTCTTTCCTGTGTTATGATATGAAAATAGTCTGAGGTCATGTTTTACAGCCAGGAAATGCAGTGTCTGATCATTTTAGAAGCAACACAATGTTATGTAGTTAATCTATTTAGTTAAACAACAGGAAATCTGAAATATGAAGCTGTTTACTTGTGTAAAATGTTTCTAGTTTTTCTCTCTTGATCAGCAGCCCTCAGTATACAAGCAGCTCAGACACACTCATTACCAGCACACTCACACCCCAGTTACTTGGATTGATTGACAGTTAAATTGAATTGGAGAAAAGGCTCCATTAAGATGCTGAGTGTCTCAGTCACTTCCTCATGGGGTCAGGTGGTTGCAGGTACAGAAGAGTCATTACCGTGTCTTTTACCATCCTCCTGGCTGATTGTTGTTTGTAAAAAATTAGCCTCAGATTTTATGACTCACTGTCTTGTGTAGGTGCTGTAAACTGGGGCAAGAGGTAGGCATGGGGAATAAAAGAAGGAGGAAGGATGCCAGCTGAGCTCCCCCAAGCCTCTGCATCCGCTACCACTGCCAACTCCAGCTTCACACTAAAGAGAGACAGGAAATGGCTCAGTCTGTGAGGAGGCCGGAGACTTTGGGAGCCATGGACCACGAGCCCAAGAGGGACAAGAGCAGGACCGGCTACTTTGGCAACACTAAGAGCAGGTCAGGCCTCTGAATACTTGGATTACTGGAAAGAAAAGAAGGGAGAAAGCTCGTGTGACGTATTTGGCTTCCATTTGCTTCTCACATTTAAGTACTCTATTATTCATTCTTTCACGAGAAAGTCTGTCACAATATATTTTTTTTTATAAGTATAAAATACACATTTTCAACCAGCTGGTTTCATCCGCCATCACTTAAAGACTCAGCCTCATGTGGGAGAGAGATACAGCATCTTGCCAGGAACTCACTACCCTAGCCATCTCGCCGACAGCTCCCACTCCACTATAAATAACTCAATTCAGACTGTGAACACTGCTTCGCACTGAGCACAAATACGCTGAACAGTGAATCCATCAATCCCTGACATTAAACACACAGTTTACATATCATAGCAGAAGTTTATCCTTGACCATAAATAGATCATTATGCAGAAATTAGAAAAGCAACTATCCTGATATGTGGATCTCTGAATTGAAAATTTTTATACTTTGGGGTTTGTGAATGTTTGTGAGACAAAACAAGCAATCGGAAGGAGTCACTTTGTCTCCGTGGTGTCTCCATGGTAAAGTGATTGGAATTGATTAATTGAGAAAATAATGAGCAAATGAGGAGACTGTAGAGATCAGAGGAAGAAAACCTGGTTGTTTCTTTATAAACACTAAACATTCGAGGCATAAAACCTCTAAATTATTCACCATGTGATTCTAGCAAAGGTGATTTCTTTTGAGTAATGCATGTAAGTCAAACTTAATTGGATGAAATATCTCAGACACTTCTAACTACCCTTCATTTCTGATTTCCTGTTTTTTCACTGTCTGTGTTGTTCTGTATTGAGTAGATTTATGTAGTTATGACAAGCTATGAGTGTGTTTTTGCGTGCGCGTGCTGATGAGTAACCCACTTAAACATAGTGCAATGGTTTAAAAAAAGAACTTAGCATTTCATCTGTTTTTTCCTTTTCCATCTTTCAGGCTGAGTTCCAAACTTCCTCCTGGTGTTTCTCAGCCTCCACAGTTCGCTAAGCGACCCTGGGAGACTCATCCTCAGCCTCGAGTGATGCAGGAGTCCACATCCAGCGGCCAGCACCAGCTCCAACCCGTCATGGGTCGACCTCTTGACCACATCCCTCACATCAGAAACCCCAAGCTGCGGCAGTACTACCTGCAAGGTGTCCTGCTGTTTTTTTATCCTCAGGCAGGGTGCAGGCTGTGTGGGATGAACTCCAGCATGAATTTACATTTTATAAGTCACACTGAGCCTGTCGGCAACAGCGCTGAAGTTATTTTCATACAGACATGACTGGCAGGCGTATGAGCTGTAGTGGCTTGTATTAATCCTGTTATAAAGTGGTGCCGAGGCACTGCTGCTTCCTCAAACGTCTGATGTGTTGTGGAAGTTTTGTCATGAGACGTGAGAGAAATGTTTTTTTTTTTTTTTCCTCACAGGGACTTCATGGGATCTGAACAGTACTGCAGCAAAGCAAGAGCATATGGATGGACTGTCAGATGACAGAGAAAGCAGGAGGGTGAGTCACATGTTTTTGTTTTTGATTTAATTTCACATTTTGTGTTAACTGCCGTGAGAACAGGTAATGGAAGAATTAAGGGAGGGAAGTCGGGAGGTGACAGGAAACAGATTTATCATCTGACTATATGATGCGGGCGCAAGCATTTCGCTGCTTTGTGTCGTAATTTATGGTCTTGAAATGGTTTGATAAAGAACGGCCAAGGTTCAGAAATGAGCTGTGGTCACTGTTGCTCTGACACCATGGGGAAACAACATCTATTCCAGAGGATCTTTGACAAATCCAGCAGGAGGAATATATATTCAGATGTCTATTCTAAGGTATTTTGTCACCTTTTTTTAATTCTGTTGCTGAGATGTTAATAACTAATCGATAAAAAAGTTTACAAGTGTCCTTTTAAAAAAATCTCCCTGCAATCAGCTCTGCACCTTTGTGAATGTTTAAAGGGCGTTGGAGCTTTTTTCTAAGAGCTCTCATTTGTTTGATTTTGCTTGAAAATATAATAGTGTCATTCATCATCCTCATTTATTTTCTTTCTGTTTTTTCTTTTTTTGTTTGTCTTTAAAGTGACTTTAACAGATTTCATTTGCAAAGCATATTTTGAAGACAGACGTAAAGTAAAATAAATAAAGTTAATCACACATTTTCCGTAATTCCTAATAATCCAAACCACATCTGTCGGTTTGTGGTGAGATCAGGGTGATCAGAGTGGTGAGATTTATTAGGTAGACCTTGCTAAACAAAATGCAATAAATCAGACTTTTATGATGGTTATGTTCTTTTTTTTGTGTTTTTTTTTTTTGTAAATGCAACTTAACTGTTGGACAGCTTTTATCAAACCCAGATAGTAAAGATTGTGGCTGTAGTCTGGCAGACTTTTCTGGATTTATTTTGTCTCAGAGGAAGCAGTGAAGGCCTTTGGTTTGACTATGGCATAGTTATGGTTTTGGGACAGTGGTTATGTCTGTGTTTTAAGGTTTCATAACTGGTTTTGGTGTCTTTTTGTTTTTTCTTTTGCCCTCCTAAGTAGGACCAAGTAGGTTTATAGGTGCTGTTTTGTAGTAATCTGAGAGGCTTTTTGAGATTTAAAAGGAGATTTTTTTTTTTTTTTTTTGCTGCACATAAACCTTTTATTTTGTAGTTTTTTTTGTCGTCCCAGTAGTGTTACAGATCTAAAGATGTTTTTTTTGTCGTCCCAGTAGTGTTACAGATCTAAAGATGTTTTCAGATGCTCAATCCCTGCACAAAAAAAAAAAAAATCACACAGTGCTTCACTGGTCACATATAATCTGTCAGCTGCTGCTAATCTAATTTAGGTCAGTGGATCCATCTGTCAGTTGTAGAAGTGATGCTTCACTGCTGTTTCATCTCATGAACTCGACGGTCGTACTTAACAAACAATGATGTATTTTATTCACAGGTTAATATGCAACCATGTAACTGTCTTTTCACACACAAAAATAGGCCATTAACTAAAAAAAAAACTATTTGGGCCTTTAAGCAGCTTTGGATTTGTGACCTTAAAAAAAACTCCTCTAATTCACACAGAAATAAAAAATAACATCACATGTTGTGATCTGGCATAAGTTGAGGTCTGATCATCCCCTTAAAATGTTTATTTTTAAAGGGTCTCCCCAGTGACACAGTGTTCAGCGTCTCATCTCAGTTCAACAGTAACGTTATGACCTCAGTGGATGAGAGCAGAACGGGTCACCATCCCTCATCATCCCTTGTTTCTTCAAATGTTTCCTCCTCGTCTGCTGCCCTCATCTCCAGAGAGGTAAGAGTCAACTGTCAGCACACGATGGACCTGGCGTGTGACACACACGACACAAATATGCAAATAAAGTCAAAAGCTGGATATTGTTCTATTTTTTAGCTTGCTGGTGTTAACTGGATTCAAATGCAAAAACTTCCACGTGACCACAGGTCTGATATGTTATTTTAGGCCATTGTCATATTAATGTCATAAATAATTTATACAGTAGCTGTGAAACTACACCCCCGACCTCATACATACACAACCCTTATTATTCACATATCACATGGATCTAAGATGTGACGACAAACAAAGAGAAGTGGGTAGATACAGGCCGGCAGAAAGAGGAAGTAGTCACTCCTGTCACTGGGTTGTATCTATTTCAATGTCAGAGCTATTCTTATCATGGCTTCCACTCTAAAGCAGCTGGTCGTACCGAAAGGAAAAAACACCAGTCAAGGATCGACCACCGATCGACCAGAGACCAACTCGCACTCGGATCCTAAAGAGAAACCAGAGACAGAGACGGATCGAGACTTTTTGGATACGCTCCCTGCTCCGCCGCACTCCCCCTCACCGGAGGCAGAATATGATAAACTGCTGGTAAGAAGAAGAAATAATGACTTCACCATATGTTTTGCAATATAGACAGTCCTGATTTTTCTGTGCTTTAAAACATACACGTGTTACTCAAGTTCAGAGTTGAGCTTAAGGTTTATTTGTTTATATGTAACTTACATTTCACTCTTCTTTCTATATAAATATATGTTAAATGGTGTTTAAATATCCTCCCATAAAACTATTCAAAGAGGTCAAACAAAATCAAATTTGTCTTATTTTCTATCAGTTCACTGATCTTCACCTTGACCAACTCCAACAATAAAACATTGTTTATCAGTATTAAAAACTTTATAATCTAACATGTGACAACGTATCAGTCACAGAGGCCATTTTACTTTTAATGATTACTTGATGATTACACGTTTATTGTGAAACTTTTCAACTATCCTGGTATTTTCACTGAAGCAGGATATTGATCTTGAGTGTTTGGACTTTTACTTCTAATTGAGTGTTTGTTAAACTGTGGTGTTGGTGTTGATACATAACTAAAGGATCAGAGTACATTGTCCAGGACATGTGACACATTCCTGTGGTTTTGGGTTAAACAATACGTTGACTTCAAAAGTGCAACAAATTGTTGGAACCGGAGCATTAATCCATGTCAGGGAATAATAAATAGAAAGTGAGAAAGTATTAATGTCTGTATGGACGTTATGTTACATAACACGATTTTTGATTAAAGCGCTCAAACAAAACAAAACAAAACAAATACTTGAAGTAAAAAAAAAGGTGTGATTGTGTTTTCTGTCAATAAGGTGAAACTCAGGCAGTGCAGCAGCTTCTCCTCTCAGCTTTTAACAACATTTTTTTCTGTATTAAAATGAAGAAGAAGAAAAAAAAAGAGGAGAAACCTTTTGTAGTTCGACTGATCTGATCATCTTAATGGGATCACTGTGCATTTAGTCCCATTACAGACTCTTCTTAGCCGTGGTGATGAAATCGGAGGTTTGATGATGGATCAAATGAACGGAATGTTACCATGGAAACAAGCGACCAAACAAGATGCAGTAATAAAAACATTAGAGTGCAGGAAAACATCAGCACTGCAGCTTTGTGCGTGCAGAGATGTCCGTGTCCTGATTTATACAGACGATAAACAATCAACAAACACAAACATTTTCTAAATTCTCTGGTGTTTTGTTTCGTTTTTAACCAACCAGTGACCATGAAATGAATCTAGTGATGAAAATAATGGATAATTTGTTTTGCAAAGACCAACTTAAATTATTTAAATTGCTTATTTTGTCCAAGACAGCAAAAAAAAAAAAGCTCCCAACCCTAATTTATTTAGTTTACCACTATAAAAAAATCACAAAAGCAGCAACTATTTACATTTATTAAACTAAAACCACTACTTTTTTCTTTAAAATTAAGGATTTTTTCCCTAACACTAATACTGTGTCATGTTTTCAGGATGTGGAGGAGGTACCGATGCCCGATGGACAGCTCTGTTTATTGGCTCTACCACCAGAGTGTTGTCAGGGGGAGGGACCGGGGGCCATGCCCTACCTCAAACTGTTCTGCCGCCACATCACTGACCGCAAGGTGGGTGGAGGTTACGTCTGATTTTCTACGGCTGTAGCAGATATTTGTGGACTAACGTAAACATTTTCTGTCTCCGTCAGGGCGTCGTTTTCGGGATCCTGTTGGTGACGTCTAATAAAATCTTCTTCGACCCGTGTAAGACTCTTCCCCTGGTGAAGGAGCATGGCTGTGAGGAATACCTGCTGTCATGTTCTGTTGACAACCTGGCCTCCGTCTCCTTCTTCTCTGACATATCACATGTTCACTTCAACACCTCCCAGCAGAGGTCAGTAAAGAGACACTGTCCTGAAACATCACACACACACACAAAATCACTGCTCAGTCAGATTAAATGAGAGGCTAATACCAGTATTTTATATTCTGTCCTTTTTAGGAGAAAAGGAAAGAAGATTTTGCAGAAATTGAAAACCGCCAAAAGCCGAGAAGTCACTTTCCCCAAACACAAGGGAGATTCAGTTCCAGCTCTGGTGTCAGCAGCTCCCTCAGATTTGTCCACTCTGGCTCTGAGCCTGACCAAAGAGGTTTGCGGAGACGAGGACGCAGAGAGCAGAGACATGGCGGAGGCAGAGCGGGAGCTGGACGGCATCCCGTTGAAGTCGCTGTCCGAGGCGTCTGTCGGCGGCCTCGGAGCGGCCGTGCTGAGCAGCGCTGCCACTTTCTGCTGCAGAGGTCAAGACGCGGCGAGTAAAGCTGGAGCTGCACACGACAACGAGAGGTCTAACGTGAAGAGTCAAACTGCTGGTGCGAATGTGAATTATGATCTGTTGTTTTAAACTGTTTGTAAATTGTTTTCATTTCCTCTTACAAATGTTGACGCTTTGTTTTCCTTTTTATTCTCCAGTGCCTCGTAGATCATCAGACAGTAATCTGGGGAGTCTGATGTTTGTTCGTCTGCGGGTTCAACAGTCTGCAGGGAAGAAAAAGGGTCTTCACCTGGGTTCAACCAAAACCTTACCACGACGGGACGCCTGGCTCGCCCTTTCACAAGAAAGGTAATAATGGCACAGATTTAAAGTAGTAAAAAAACACCAGAGACTTAAATATTTCTGGCTTTTTGTCACAATCATGGATCACAATCTAAAATCACTGGATCTCTACATTTTCTCATAACCTTTCATTAAAATACACACAGTTTTTTTCTAAATGTTTAGAGAGCCACAGAAAACATTATACAACTGTGAAGTGCATTTACAGTGTGTTTGAGTTATTCATCATCCGCTTTGTTTTGCACTAAAACAACACTAGACGTGCCTGCCTCAGTTTAAAATGAACACTGATTCATAACGTTGTCTTAATCCAAGTCACTGTTGTTATATATTAACCCTTCTTCGTCTGCTCTTTTCTCTCTGAGAAAGAGAAAACAGAAGAGATTTTTACTGACTTGATGATTTGCTCGTAACGGCGCATTTAAAAGAATGAGTTGCGTTGAAAAGCTACGCGGCCTCGTTTCGGCCGCGTGTCATTCATCATTGTGTTGACGCAGCTGCTGACGTTGTTTGTCGTTTCAACATTTCTGAGAACAAGCGCATTCTTCTCCCTCTGTAGCTCTGACGAGCTGTATGCCTACCTGACACACTGCCGGCCAGATCTGTGTATACTTGAGGGAGGGGAGGAGGAGGGCGAGGCCGACCGTGACGAAGAGGAGTTTGTATTAATTGAGGACAAAGAGGAGGTGGAGGATGACGAGGAGGATGAGGAGGTGTTTCAGAGGCACTGCAGCTCGACTGGGGACGACTGGGAGGTCAGTGGTCATTTAGTCGGGGTTACTTGGATGTTTGTTTTCACTTTGTCCCCGATAATGGAGAATAAAGCTGCGTCATGTTGACAAAGCGAGATTTTATGCTTCTTGGTTTTCTAGAACAAACTGACCAGCCACGATTCCCAGCTGCAACAACAGGGCTGGTATTGATATTGTTAGTGTGTGTGTGTCTGAAGAAACCCGCTGTAGTGGGGACTATCACAGAGGAGAGTTGAAGTAATTTAGCAGGTGTTTCTATTCCTGACCGGTGTCTGGTTTGTTCAGTTTGGAACGTGTCAGTGTTTCTTTTGCAGATGGTGTTGATGGAAGACAACGGGGACAAACCGACTCTGGTCATCGACAGGGATCCTGAAGGACTCGGTAACATCGTAGAGAGCAGCCACGTCCTGGAAGCATCACATGTTAGAGAGGTTAGTAATGCTCAGATTGATTACATTAAATCCGACTGCATGAGGTGTTTGTAAATCTACCCTGAAGTTAAACCTTCTTTAAACAAAGTCAGGGTTTTGTGCCTTAACATGAATGTGTTAATTGCAACATTGTTAATTCTCTGATCTTGATAAAAGTGATGTTGGATTATGATTATAATGATTTTAAGATTAGTGATGTTGTGATGTTATATAACACTTTACGTACTATGACCTCTAAGACATGATCCAGGGTGAGTAAAAGTTGCTGTCACTGGAAATTACAACACTTGTTACGCACCATTTTTGATAATAAACACCTTCATCGTGGTTTGGCTTGTTACTGTTTACGTGTCAGGACTTTGCTCCTCTTTCTAATTCTAACCCACTTCTCCTTTCATTTTAATTTTTATCACAGTTTCTCAATTCGTTCTTATCTTTCCAGTTAAGTAAGGAGCTTCCCCCGAGGACGGTCGGCCACACCTGGCAGCTGGCCTACAGTACGTCACGTCACGGCGCCAGCCTCAAGTCCCTCTACAGAAAACTCAGCTCCACAGACTCACCTGTGCTCATTGTCATCAAAGATGCGCTTGATGAGGTAAAAACACATCTCTAGTATCAGTCAAAGTTTCCCCAGAACTTGATAAAAACTGTGTAAAGTTTTCTTTGCTGTTTCATTATTATTGTCACTGTATCTTGTGACTTTTCTTCATCAGATATTCGGGGCCTTCCTCTCTCACCCTCTAAGGCCCAGTGAGACTTTCTACGGGACAGGAGAAACATTTCTCTTCATGTTGCACCCTCGCTTCAAAGTAAGACTGTTTAAATCTACGTTGTGTTTTTTTTTTTTTTTTGTCATAAATTTTGAATTTTTCCACAAATTGAGTATCTGTGATGTTTCCTTTTATGGTAACTGTGTTTCTCTGCAGAGCTTCAGATGGACTGGAGAAAACTCTTTCTTCATAAAAGGAGACTTGGACTCTTTTGCCATTGGTGGAGGAAGGTAATGTCTTTTCCTCCGCTTCTGTCCAATTTCAGCTTTTTAAAGGATATTTTACACATTTAAAACCAAGTTATCTTCTCTGTTTCCTCTGCAGCGGTCACTTTGGTTTGTGGGTGGATGAGAACTTGTACCTGGGCCGCAGCAGCCCCTGCTACACTTTCAATAACTGTTGCCTCTCGGAAACAGACGATTTCCGAATCATGGAGCTGGAGGTTTGGAAATTCAGCTGAGGAATTTCTTATGTGAATTCTCAAGTTTTCTCCTTCGTCGTTTGCCGATCAGCTTATCAAGACGGCGTTTATCACCGAACTTACACGTCAAGCAGCTGCTCCCTCATTTCATGGTGACGTCCACGTGAAAGAAAGAAACAAACTACAAACTGCCGGATTGGATTTGCTCATGTGATTAAAGTGAACTGAACAAGGCTGATCCTGAACCGTTCGATGTCCCTCGGTGGAATCTAATGGACTGATTCACGGTGGTTGACTCATTCCTGTGGGTTTGGCAGCCAATCACACTTGAGTTCTGCTGTAGTGAGCAAAAGCCGAACGGTCGTGAACCTGGATTCTTCAAAATCCTCGTTTTTTTTGAACGGAGTGAGTTACAAGTCTCAGAAACTGCACTTTGCTCTGAATGTGAATCAGTAAATTTAAGATATTTAATCATTTACCATGTGAACATGGTGGTACGCCTCTCTTCATAAACATTGCATGTCCCTAATTTCATACTAGTGTGTTCCAGTACTTTCTACACTGCACGTGTACAATCCTGCCGATATTATTCGTTCCCGTGGGTTTACATCATCAGAGGATAAACTAACGCTGAAAATAATTATTTCCAAGGACACTTGGAGCTCCACGTTGAAGAAAAGTTGTCCAGTTAGAAAACATCTGTACTTGCAGTGAAATCTCATTCATGCAGTTTTGTCATTCAACTGTATCTGTAACATCCTTTTCTCTCCGGTCTACTTTCCTCACATTGTACAGTATTGTAGATGATTAGTTATTAAAAATCTGCACAACATGATAATTATAAAACTGTGACTGATTGTGATTTACCTGAAAGAACACAATTCAATTTGTAAAAAAAAACAAAAACAGTTTTATTTCACCTTGTGAAATAAATGGCACTAGTAGGTTACAGAATAACAGTGTTTGTTTTTCTCCCTAAAGGTTTCAGTCAGATATTTCACACTGACGGGATCTTTGCATGAACTTAAAGATCCTGTCAGTGCTGCAGTGGCTCTTTACAAAGTCACATTTCGACTTGATGTCACATGTTGTTTTCTTCTTCCATTTCACACCAAGCACAGGAATTAGGACGAGGAGGATAAGGAGGAAACATTTCTTTTTTTATGACTTGGAAAAAGTGAAAATTAGACAAACTATGACTGGTTCAGATGTTTTTTTTTTTTTCTTTTTTCTTTATCTCGCCAAAGACACAAAACCAAAACTGTACAGGGTACCACGTCATGAAAACAGTGCTGCTAAACATAACGACCATATTCTTCTACTGAGTCACATCGATACGAACCAGGTGGGGAAAAAGTAAAAAAAAAAAAAAAAAAAAGTCTTTTTTGTGCTCAACAGCTGCCAACTACTGTACGTATCGGAAAAAAAAACAAAAACAATATTCTTTGGTGTGGTCACATTGTCATCGAAACAAAAACAAACTGCAAAACATTTGGTTTTAAGTAAAAGTACAACAAAACAATTGAATTACATCATTTTATATGTGCCACAGTCCAGTTTTATCTTTCCTGCTGTGTGTGTGTGTGTGTGTGTGTGTGTGTGAGTGAGTCAGAGAAGGGAGTTCCCCTCCTCCAGCAGCCTCAGCAAGAACATCAGGCGTTGCCCAGCACACTCAGAGCTTTCAGGCAAAGTCTTCACAAATTGCTGAGCCACAGGCAGGAGGCAACAACTGCACCGACTCTGCCTCTGGGGCCACAGCTCCACAGCAGGAAAACTCACTCAGACATTAAATATTGCACAGGCAACACCAGGATCTCAAACATGAACTATCGAAAGTTACATTGAGCCGCGAGTCACCCTCTTGATTTGAGTCTTAGGGATGACGACGAGAACGACTTGTGCAGTCTCATTTTATATCCGCAACTACAAGCAGATTTTTAACATGTTTACATGTTCGTTGCTGCTCAGTGCAAGGCCTTTGTGTTTCATTAAAATATACAATACTGACACTACAGTACAGCGTGTGTACTGATTGTCACAATAATAAGAAATACTGCATATAAAACTTCATTTCTGACGAGACACAGAAATAAATAGTAACAAATCAGATAAAAGGCATAAACGTTTGTCAGCTTCTTGAAGTAACTGTCGGAGGCTTTTCCTTATCTTGGATCGTTACCCAGAGGAATAGTCATTTCCTCCTTTCTGTTTACCACATGTACAACGTTACTGTGCCATGTAGTCCTTGGCTTTCTCCAAACCCTCTTTCAAGAAGCTGATATAAGTGGATGTGGAAGGGTCTTCAAACCCCGTAGAGAAGCTGAAAGTTGCTCCTTCTTCCTCTGGTTTCATGGCTGTCTGGTCCAGGAAGAAGTTGGCATTGATGTGGTGGACCTAAAAATTAAAAAGCATCTACTTTGAGCTACTTTCTCTAGAAATATGATCTGAGAATATTACAAAAAAAAAAAATACTTACAATAGTTCCATTAGGCAGCGCCAACATCATCTCCACAGGGAAACTGTACTTCTCCAGATGTAAACGAGCCTTTTCACTCAACACAGGGTTCTGCTCATCAGCCTGGTGAAGGAAGATTTGTAACAATTATAGCAACATTAGCATCAGTTTACATCTGGAACAACTACAATGAAAGTAGTTGTAGTTGATAGAGCATTTATTTACTTTATGAAACTTGACTTCTCACCTGCATGTTCTCCAGTTCTTTGACCAGAGACCAGCTGCTAATGAAGCTCTGGTTGAGTAAGGCCAGGACGGGCGAACTTTCCAGGACTGTTTCCCGGAGAGTTCGCCCCGAACCTGCAGACAAAGAGAAAACAAGGAAAAACATTTACTTCAAGGACTAAACGATCTTAAAGTAAGATTATGTGACTGTGGCTACAAGTGACATTGATGTCAGCAGTTTAGATTAAAGTGATGTAACAGTTTGGAGAAGGATTAAGATCAGTGACATGTTGTTACATTAGCAGCTATAAGCTACTGCTCATATCAGATTATTACATTTCTTCTTCTTCTAAGTTCGATCGTGTCTAACTGTTTTTTTTCCTAAAACAAAGTGTCAACTGTTTGTTTTTAGCTTTTATGGGATCATTTATATAAACCTGCTTTTATGCCATTGTTTATTTTTGTCAATGGGCCATTTTTCTTTTCCAGCCTTGTGATTCAAATCTCTCTCTTCTCAGATGTGTCTAACAGTGAACCGCTTGTTAATGATCTGACCTCAGCAGGACTGGTCGTCTAATGCTCCCCAAAGCAGAATGGAATGCACCAGCTTCTTCTCTGCCTCAGCTCGCTCAAAGGCTTCGGAAAAAGGCAAGTAGGACACCTGGACAGGAAATAACAGTGTGCTGACTACACGTTTCATGTCAAATAGAGGGAGAAACATAAAAAGAAAGATTAGTGGTGTGGCTGTTTACCTTCTTAAAAGGGTAAAAGGTGACCTCCATGCGTCGAGCGGCTTCTTGCTGACTGATCTCAGACGTCCAGTTTATGTCTTCGAAGACGAACTGGATCGGTTCGCTGCTGCCGTCCCGACTGTCGATGACGTTGCCTTTCTCGTCCACGATGATGGACGGAGTTGACGGGCCGGTGGACTGCAGCTCTAACTGGAAAAACGTGACAAAAACTTTTGATGCAAACAAATCTTCCATAAAATAAAATAACATCCATCATGCTGTGATAATAAAAAAACTATGATCCTTCACTTGTTTCTGCTGTTAAATGACTGAAAAAGATCCTACAACAAACCACTCAGTTGGACAGAAATTGGACTAAATCAGTCTAACATAAAAAATTCATTCATAGCTGTGAAAAGATAAGAGCACTAAGAGCTTAAGTATTCCAGTAATGAAGATAGAGAGATCTCTAACTGTTTTTTTTTTAAGTAGAAATGCATCACTGCAGTTTTACCTGTGGCAAGTATCCGATGTCCACCTCCATGTTGCTGCTTTCACTGGCCCCGTACAGCCACTCCATGTCCACATTCAGAGACCTGGGGCCAAACACAACAACATGTCACATTTGCTCTACAGCAGTTTAAAACAAACATCTGGACTCTGTGTTTGAGGGTTTTAACCTGTCGTTAGGGACATGAAGGTTAAAGTGGCGGACGTGAGATGCATCTTTAGAGAGGACGATGTTCCCGGTGAACTGTCCCGGAGTGAACCAGAAGGGATAATCTGGGACATCGTTGAGCTGGAACTCTGCATGAATCCTGCAAAGAACAAACAGAACAAGTGATCATCTGATCGTCTTTATTCTCTTAATTAAAAATCCATTGACCATTTTCCCAAGCAAACCAGCAGCTCTAGCAGGCTTGATGAATTTATTTTACATCAGATCTCAAAGACAGATTCAGATTTAAGTTCTCTCACATGAAAGTACAGTTTTGTGAGTTCTGCTGTGAAGATTTTTCAAACTGTGACATGTGACATTCGAGGCCTCGGCTAAAAATGATTCCAAAATGTATGGATGCATAAAATGGATAGTGTAACATTGACCTTTCCTGAGTCTCAAACTGCATCAGTCTCAGTCTCAGCATGCTGATTTTACAGCATAACCAATGGCAGCCTGCCAGACATAAATCTAAAAATTCAGGATATGCTCTGGCCTCGAGTCAGCACTAATATTATGAAGTATGCATAATTTGTAAAATAATGGCTGTTAGATCAGACAGCAGCAGTACAATATGATGCATCTCTTTCTCACCTAAAGACAATGTCATAATAAAAGTCATTAGATGCTCGGATGCAGGCGACTGTGCCCTGAGGAGCAAAACGTGATTTGATGAACGGCCGTGGATGAAACATAGTCAGCAAGGTGTGGATGAGAACCTGTGGCATTAGAAGAACAGATTCAGAATCACAATCAGTACATGACGTCATAATCTTAAATTACTACATAGTCCGTTACTTACCTCTTTGCCTTTTGGTGTGGGTGGGTGGTACCGATTGTTGGGCAGGTATCCAGTAAAGATGTTGAGCTCGCTGGGAATCACCCACCATGTGTCTCCCACTTCCACCTTGTTCTTGGGGGGCAGGAAGACCCTGAACTGACTGGCAGAGAAGGAAGAAGAAGGCACCGCTGGGCTCTTCCAGGACCGCAGCCCACTCAGAGAGCTGTGAGACACCTGCAAGAGACGATGGCAGAGAGCCAGAGATATAATCAAATCTGTATTGGTAAATTCTTTAGAACTTGGAGAAAAGAAAAAAGAAAAAACTCAGTGCAGAACAAAACTACAAAGAAATGCTTCAAAATCACACACAGTCTTGGTGCAGCCTCTTATGTGATTTTGTTTTTTAGGATAAACCAGGACTTTTGTTAAAGCTGCTCTCTGCAAAGAGAGAAAAAAAGAGATCATGTGTGAAAGGAGCCTGAGGGAACTTACCCCAAGGAAACCATCCTTGCTTTTTGTCATAGTGTCAAGCAGCAGAGGTTGCATTTTGGCCTCCAAGGTCAACGTCTCTCCATTTGGGTCGTGGATCACCTCTTCCTCTAAGTCCACCGGTGGCGTAATCCCTGTGAGGGAAGCGCAGGCATCAGTCAGTGCGGAGTTTTAAGTGATGAATGACACAGAGCAGAGAGCAAGATAACACACAATACGTACCGGTGAGTTTCTCTGCAATAGGTTTAAACTCCTCCGGACTGAGATAAAGGTCGTGGTCGGTGTCTAAGGAGGAGAAGAGGAAAAGCCCCTCTGCGCCAAGAGTTCGGACAATCTCCTCCTATAATGGAGGAACACATGCATCAGACTGAGCTTTATTGTCATTTTACAAGCTTCAGAGATTTTCAATGTGGCATCAAAATTAGGCCAGTGACCTACTGTATCACATAAGACATTAAAAAAAAAGGAAATCTACAAACTGGAAACAGATGTGCGCTACTTTTAATCTTAAGGTGTTATATTCTTCTAAAAGCACACAACAACACTGTAGTATTTTGTCTCAGCGGTGTCATGTGGATAAAGATCAGCCCAGAGGCCACAGATTCCTCGCGTGTATTTCAGTCAGACCACTCTTTCTCTCTCAGACAGATGCGTGCCTACTTGCGCACTTACAATGGAGGGGAAAGGAGGAGGGGGTGGTGTCTTGGAGACCCTCTGTAGTCAAACAAGTGCGAATTTAAACAGGAGGTTTGCAGAGTTTTACCATCTGTGACACAGAGCCAGAGCCACCCCCTCTAATAAAACACCATGAGGTGGAAAAAAACTGCAGTTGTGGTAGTTTTGATGTGTGATTAATGACCTAATCTGAACACAACATTATATAGAAATAATAATGAAACATACATTTTTAAATTGATCCAGATGAAGAGTAGACATACATGTCATAAAACGTACTTTAATGTCTGCTGCAAACTTTCTAAACACGAGTTTTTGTAAAGTTAAAAATCACTGATAAATTATGGGATGTGAATAACGTTATTACAGATGTGGATCTCACATGACGTTTGATGACTTGAGCATCTTGATAGTACTTGATCCCAAAAGCGAGAAGAGGGACTGCACCGACTATAAGCAAGGTCCATATCCCCCTACAGATCCAAGATCCAGAACCCGGACTCTGGCGCTCGTCCTGCGGCGGATTTTTGCTCTCATCCTCGGGGATTGTTTTATCCACGTCCGCAGCCATCCTCGACCTCCACCGAGGCTATTTAGACGAAGACATGGTCGTCGGATAAGGTCCAAAAAAATAAAATAATAACAATAACGCTTCGGTTTTAAAGTTTCTCCTAAAAGTGTTAAAAATTCACCGACAGTTCTGTTACACCGCAGCCGGCGGACCGCGCGTCTTTCCCGGCCGTTACGCTCGAGTCGCTGGAAGCAGCTGTGAAATGTTAGCTAGCAGCAGATTTCTTATTTCCCACATCCAATACACAACCATATGGATGTGGTTAAGGTGCGTCAAGCGCGCGAGTAATAGACGCGATTAAACCGGATGTTTGGCGTTTGTGTTTTCACAATAAAATCCAGTTCGCCTGAATCTAAACTAAAATTCACGCTGCTCTGTGACAAAAACATTGAAGAAGTGTTACCAACGAAGATTGGTAACACTTCTGGTAATAGAGGTTTGGTAATTTAAATTTTTCCACAAATGTAACTAGCCATTAGGTTCGATTTCGCAGTCGGTGCTTTTATTTTGAAACTACTAACCGGATGTTATGCTTCATATACTTTATCGCTTCACGACAGACGGGAGGTGGTACAGTAGTCGCATTTAAAGGGGCAGGGTCGTATTGTTGAGCCCCAGGAATGTCTGCAAACAAGCTTCAATTATATGTTTCTCTTCCAAAGAAGTCTATCATTATATTTTTGTAACGTAGTGTTTACTGTTGTAGTGGAAGTGCAGGATTTACCCTGTAGGAGTTTCACATCCATAGTGAGGGGGCGTTATAATCTTTAAGTCACAATAACTTTATTTTTAAATGTACTTTGTTATGTTTTCTTCTGTATTTAGAGGAAATATAGACACAGTTGATACACAATAAAAATCACCGACAATATTAAAACTGAAGACCTTGTTATATCTAAAGTGTGTTAGACCATCACGATTTAGCCAAAATAAAGTCTTGTGATCACTTAAAATTAAAGTTATGACAAAAGCTTGAACATGAGTTGTACATGGTTCCATATAAACAATGATAATTGTGATTTTTAGAGGACTAAGTTATAAAAAAGGCTGTGTATAGGTATTTATATATAAGATATTCTACAAGAAAAACAAGTCAAATAAATACATGAGATTTTCTCCATTTCTTTAATCACCTGTGTTGGAACGACAGATTGAGAAACCTTTCTCTAAACAAAACCTGGCTCATTCCACTCTCTCTTATAGTTTATTATCAGTTCACAGACTCAGTATTTACATAGGTACATGTTGCATCACAGTACCCAGTGTGCACAGTGAGGCTTTCCTGATTCTGGTGATACCCAGAAGTTGAACAGCACAGTTTTTAATCACAACTGGCTGATAAATCAAATAATACTTGTCACAAAAAAAAAAAAAAGCATTGAATGATGAATGTAACAGGAGCATGATCCATCCTGTCAATGCTTCTGTTATCGAGCTAATCAGTCCGTCGGGTAACGTTGACGGCTCTCAGTCCATGTCTTCTTCCACAGGCTGTGTCTTCACTTCAATAGTTTTTGGTGGGATGTATGAGCCCATACCTGCCGCTCTCTCTGCCTCCGCCTGAGTGTACGGCTCCTCTCTGAGCTGTTTCAACCTGGTTGACAAGGAACAGATTAACTTGATGAACTTGTGTTGTAGAGCAGAATCTTAATCGATCGAGGTGTAATGAGTTGAATGTGTTTTAAGTCACAGTATAAATAAGAGCAGATAGAAGATGATGGCGTCCTACCGTCTTTTGTGCACTTTGCTTTTGAAGTGCTCTTTCATTGACCTCATATCCACAAAATATCTCCTGTGAGACATAAAGAACCACAGTGTTAAAAACCTGTGACCCACTTTTGAGTCATGTGGTTGTTGAGCCACCACAAAGAAGACGAGATGAGATGATTGTATTTCTGTTACACAAAACGCTGCATTTTTTCCCCTCAAAATATTCTGAAAACCAACTTGTTGTGTCACAAACCACCGATCTGTTTGAATGACTGACTGACTTGGGGCCAGTTGCTATGACTATAACTGTTATTGGTAGCTATAACTCTCACAATAAATGTCCAAGTGTCATTTCTTTCACATTTAAAGACAGATTTTTGCTACTAGAAGAAACCAAACAGGTAACTGAGGTTTCAGTCTCCTGCTCTTGGCAGAAAATGACACAAAAACATTCAGATCAACTGTATGTGTTAGATCTATCACTATGTTTTAATTTTTAATTCTTTTATTAAGAAAAATCACATCCTGATAATCACTGTTACCGTATCCTTCCTGATTGATTAAGATATTATTTATTGATCCCAATGTGGGAAACTCAGATGTTACAGTAGCTGAAGCAGAGTAAATATGAAAGTAACTGGTAGCAATGATTTGTTTATTATTGTTGTTTTTAAGCAAAAAAGCCCAAAGTTTCTGTTTCTCAACAGTCAGGATTTGAGTTGGGACTTTTCCTTTTCTTATGTGATAGTTTATCTTGTTCTTATATGACATTAAATCAAACAATTATTAAAATAATAAGGTTCTAAATCTGGTTATTAGTTGAAATGAGGAAGTGATGTTATGTTGTTTATTTCCCTGCTCCATTACCTCTGCTGAGACAAACAGGGATAAACTTACGCGCAGTGTAAACAGTAGTGTTGTGCACATCCTGTCACATCGTAGTCCACCTCCTGGTGCAGCAGCTTGGCCGCGGTATCTGGCTTCAGGTCTGAGTGGATCTGGTCCAGGTCTTTGGTCCTGCGCTTTGTCTTCCACGTCTTTGAGATGTTTTTCTTCTTGTCGCTCTTGTGGTTTCCCTTTTGTTTGGATTTACCCATCGTGGATCCTTCAGGACTGGAGCGAAACACGGATCGATACAGGTGAAGTTTAATATAACACAGATAAAACCTGATTGAAACCAGATGAGTTTAGGTTTTAAAACACGAACTGTCCGTTTTTATGTCACAACCACCAGCTCAGATTTTAATCGATAAACTAAAACTGATGCCAAACCGACTTAGTTAACTTAACAAAAACACTGATATGTGATATTTGTTTGTAAAAAAACAATTGTCAGATTTCTCTTACCGTCTACACGTGTGACTGAGAAAGATAAATGTACTTCCGGGTCAAATTAAGAGTAACTTTCCTGTGTTGACCGGTAGATGGCGACAAATAACCGTGATGTCTGAGAATAAAGAGTAAAAATAAAATAATATATAATATAATAATAATAATAATAATAACAATAATAATAATAATATACAATAATAAAATAAAGAGTAAATAACTGCTATGTTATAGTTGTATCAATAATTAACTGATAAAACATGAAACATAAAAAAGCAACGTATCATTTTTATCTACTGAAACAAAACCTCACCAAGTAAGTTACTGAAGTTTTATACTTTAACTATTATAGATAAATACATAAATATAAATAGTACTTTAGGTAAAAGTATGTAAGTATGGTCAGAAATATGTTTTAATTAATTGATAATTAATATGTATTATTAAGAGTAAAATTACTCTGTGCAGGATACTGTCTTATGTACTGTTTATTATCATTTGAGGTTACTGTCACTTATATTTTCTTAATTTTGCTCTACATTTTTTTGTCTTTTCCATATTTTTTATGGATAATATAAACACGTATTTGTTGCACAGTTGTCTTTTACTTTGGGTTCAAAGAGAGTGCAGTGCAGCTGTAACACTGATAATATACACACAATAATAATAATAACAATAATAACACAATAATATTTTATAGACATGAGGTTGGATTAAATGATCTTATCAAACTTATTGCCATCTCAAATATAATATAATATAATATAATATAATATAATATAATATAATATAATATAATATAATATATATAATATAATATAATATAATATAATATAATATAATATAATATAATGTGTACAGATTATTACTATTACTACCTATATTATTACACAACCTATAATACATATGTATTATATAAACAACAATGCTGTATCTTTATTTACGAGAGCAATTTCATTTCTGGGATCAATAATATATTTCTGATTCTGAATCAGACAATAACATAAATGCAATAAAGTCACAAAAAAAAATGACAATCAGTTAGCTAGATGTCCAATATTATGTACAAATGTGCAAATCAATAGAAAAAAAAAATGGGAAATTAAACAACAGAATGATAAATCAATAATTAAATAAAGTAAAAGTAGACACTGAAAACTGAAATAAATCATCAGGATGATGCTGACTTCTGTCTATATATTTACTATAAGTCGCCCCCTCCTCGGTGTGTTTGGGGTCGTTCAGGTGAAGTTCAGCTGACAGATATAAATATTCCGACAGCACTTGAAGGCGGCGTCAGACTGCACTGCATACGCGCCGTGGCGGAGAGCGAAGATGGCGGAGAATAATGTCGAACCAGAGCACGAATGGAGCGACCGGGCCATGGACACGGCCGAGGACACTCTGGTCGCAATGGAAACATTACTGGCCACACTGAGAGCCTTTGAAGATGTGCTCAGGCAACAAGAAATATCCATAGCATCCTCCACAGAGTACTGCGACAACTTCTGTCAGGTAATGTGTACATGCAACATTGATGCTAACGTTAGCCTCGCCGTTAGCTCACCGTGGATTGTTTTTCTCGCAGCCCGCAAGCTAATCTGCGACGGCTACTGGCCCGTTAGCTACCTGGTCAAGTTAAAGATGTGTATATAACCACATAGCATTAACGCGTTACGCATTGTTTATTTTATTCGCACTCACAAATAAAGCATAATTTAACAACAGACGCCAATTTAATTTATCCTCCGTGGATTAAAACCAGTGGGTGAGTGATGGGGTTCCTCCGTTAAGTTGTGCAGTAAAACTCGCTTTAGTTTTATCGATACCACTGGTTTAAAATTCAACATTACCTCAAGATTGCAAAACAGGAAGCATATTACATGTTTGCGTGCACATGACATTGCCACATTTTGCACATTTTGCATGATTGCATGAGAGTGGGGCGGGGCGGCATCCTGAGTATGTATCTAAAATGTTCAGCTGAGGCGACTGCAAAAAAAAAAAAAGAGATATTTTTATTTTTATAGAGATTTAAACTGGTTTATTTATGTCTTGTAGCGATTATATTTGTTTCTCCAGCTTTGATCGCAATGTCAAAAGGTTGTGCATCCACATACTTTTGTTGTTTTTATTTTATTTTATTTTATTGTGTAATTATGTGAATCTGCTTTAATGTTGTAATTATCCTCCTCATCAACATCATGAAGATGTATTCCTATTAAAAACACAAATTACACTAATTTCACTACAGTTTAATGACAAATGCGGTGCTTGGCTGAGGAAACTGTAATGAGGAAATTATCTCATCTGGGACTTTCCATAGTCCTTTATTTGAAGAGACCAAATCAGATACCAGTTGTGATTTTTTTTTTATTACTTGAACCTGTGTGCATAGTTTTTACTCAGGATAGCATCAAGCGAGGATCATCAAAAAGAGCAATTTATTAATAATATCTGGTTTTGTTTAGTTATTCTGTGGTCAGTGTTGAAGCATGAAATCGTGGTCTACCAAAGTTTGTCCTAAAGTAATATCTCTTCAGTACAGAACAATCGAATATTATAGAGGGATGGGACCAAAAAAAAAATACGAAAATTAATAAGGGAATTTTTGTGTTTAAAAAGCAATTTAAATATTAAAAACATTCATTTGATTTGGTCTCCACCTTTCTACAACCAGGTTGGAGAAGACAAATCACTGCAAAGCATCAACTGTGCATATAAACATATAATTACTACTGTGAAAAAATATCAATCTGAGCAAATATATTTAAATATATTTATATATTTAAACAGAAACTTGACAGTTTTGTGACAGTTTTGACTCTTCTTTTCCAATCGGAAGTAGTCCAGATGTAATTAGTACACTGATGGAGTCTCCAGGGTTGAACTTTATTCGTGGTTTCCTCTGAGGGCGTACCTTATTTTTGGACTGAGGGGAATTAATTTAGTGACTCTGTAGAGACGAGTGCAAACCAGCAAATGTTCCTGCTGTCTGACAAATGGGACTCATGGGATGTTGATAGTATGATATTTAATGTTTATGCCTGGCAGCTACGTACAGGTGACTGACTGGTTTAGGTACACTCCTCTATACCTGGGGACATGTGTGACAAACATTTTGCTTTGTTGAATGATAGTGTGAAATTAAAGCGATGCATTTTTACGATTGGAATTTTGTTCAATGGTCAAATTGGACGAAATCATCGCCTTGTTTGTAAAACTAGTTTAGATAATATTAAAAATGATGAAAAGTGATACCAAAGGTGTCGCTCTGTACTTTGTGCACCCCTCCCTACACCCACCACCCTTGAGTAGGGTTTTGTCATCCATGTTGACTCAATATTAATGGTTTAAGGTTGTTATATTTTGTACAAATCCCCTCAGGCCCAATCAGGGGAACCTCACCTCAGACATCAGTGTCATTTGGGATCAATCAGATAGAAACCGTTGAAACCCCGCAGGTGGAAAACCCCTGATCTTCCTGACAAATGTGTCTTTGGGGGATTTCCCTTAAGCTGTTTTTTTTAGTATTTACTCTCTGTTTTCATAACTGTCTTTTATGGACTGTATAGATTTTTTTTTTTGTGATTTATGTGTCTGTATCTATGTTTCTAGGCACTGATACACTATGCGGGGAGCAGGAACTCTATGGAGCATGGTCTGCCCCTTCTGGAGGTCTACTGTCTGTCTATAAACTGCTTTGCTGCAGCCAGATCACTCCTCACTGCAGAGTCTGACAAAGTGGCCCTGGTTTTGAAGAGACTAGCTTTGTGAGTACTGAACCGTTTTCTCTGAAAATAAACATTTTGAGAGAATTAAATACAACAAACTCTCACTAACAGAAAACACAAGCACAACCAGACCGCAGAAGAATGAAACAACTATCAATTAGAGCTTAGATGGACGTATATTCTGTATATCCAGCCTGTGTTACATTGTTTTTGTTATTACTGTATAGACTTGAGGTGAAAAGTTAATTTCTTAAGTTAATACTCTAGTAATATGAGCAGTAGCAGCAGTACAGTTTGTACAGGAGATGATCTTCAGCTCTGTTCTTCACACAAACATCAGCATCAACCTTCATGTATCTGATCAGGAAAGGATGCATCAGTAGCGTCTTCACCACAATTGATTTGATCTAAATCAGGGTGTACGGGGTGTCCTATTCTAATAGAAATTCTGTCTGGTAAAGTTTGTTTCCTTAGTTCATTTAAAATGTGGCTTTAGCACATCTGGGCACATAATCAAAGATCCTCGTCTCAAGCCTGAAGTCTCAACTGTGTATGTTCGATGCTGACGTCATATTCAGTGGTCGTTCGACATCTGAAACACTTTGCGTGCTCAGCTCAATTGGCTGGTTTGTGATTTTGACTTGCTAAGGCGTACGGGGTCTTCACCGTCCACACAACCATCGTCCTCGTCATGGGCAAATACAAGTTTTCTGATAGCTGGGTGGAAGATCCAGTGTTCAAGGACTGGCTCAAGTCTGCCGTCATTGTTTGGTTTGTTAAAAAAAAAAAAACATTGATTAAAGAACCAGAGGAGCTCAGGCAGCAACACAAATTCCCGGACGATGTCTTTGCCGTCCTTGAAAATGATGCCAACAAGTTGGCAGAGGAGGCTGAGGGGAAGGCTGGGTCAAAAATGGCCCAGCTAATCATTAAATCCAATACACTCAGAATGAGATACAAAGAGAAACTGGCTAAAATGGACAAAACTATTGAAGAAAACTCCATGCAATTAAAACACTTGCCATTAGATTCTTCTGCTCATGCGTTTGTATTAGACCTCATGTTAAAAATACATTATAGCAGTTGGCACATACAGTGAACTTTTATCTCTTTATTGCACATCTTATGTAGTTTGTTTTAATTTTTATTCACAAGGTGAAATAAATGTGCACGATGTGTGGTCAAAGTCAGTGAGTCTCTAAATCTATTCTGTCTTGTCTAGTGTTTGGTCAGAATCTGTTTCAAAGGTCGAACACTTGCAGCTCAGTGTGGTGATGGTTTAAATAAATCTGGAGATTGTAATTTATTAAATTTAACTTAAAGATTGACGTATATACCCTGTAAATTCATTGAGTGTAGGAATCAATTCACTGATCAGTTTTGGTTTCGGTTGCATCAGAGAAGAACTATTGTTGCGTTTAGTGGCAGTTTTAATTCTGCAACACTTAACAAGTGAGGTTTCCTTTATGTTTCTTTTTTTTTATTGTCCTTTAAAATACGTTTTAGGTTAACTTGTAAATCCACTTTCACTTTTCTATTGTGGACAAGAGATATATATCTATATCTTTGGTTCATACACTTATAATATCTGGCATCGATGTGTTACAGCTCACACAATGAATATATTTCATTTCCCTCAATGCCAAAATGTTGGATTATATTTTATTCTGCAGCAACAATTACAATTCAAACTCTGTTCTGGTTAAACACACATAAAGGACAACAGCACTGAGTATCAGTGATTGGTTGTTACTTTGTGTTAGCGTGACTCTTGTTGTACTTTCAGGTGCATTTAAAGGGTTCACGCTGCAAATGACAGCCTGTCTGAAGGAATTTACTGAGCATAGTGACATGACTTGAATTAGGTCAGTCAGAGATTCATTACGTCTCTTTCGGTTAATTGCCGAACCCTTGCGATATGCTTCCACACACACACACACACACACACACACACACACACACACACCTTCAATCTGAAATCTCCAAGTGTTCCTACATGAGGGTTGGGGGGATGTTTCTCTGTTTTCAGTGTAATAGAAAGTTTTACATGAGGGATCTATTAATAGCTACATTGTAATGGTTAAATTTAACTACTGACAGATGTAGTCGACTCCACCTCAAAAACATGTCACCACTGTTCAGTCTTTTCTCAAATCAGATCAAGTATTTTTGACATGTTTAATGTATCAAGATGTAAAGTGGTTTCTTCTGAAACATTAAAGCTTCCTCTGGTACCGTCAGAACAACTGCAACATCATGAATTGAATTTTAGGTAATTTCATGCTTTTTTTTTTTTTTTTTTTTTTTTTGAAAAATTGTATTTGTAGTTTGGGTGAAACAATCCGTGATTTTTTTTTTTTTTTTTTCACCAAAATGGAATAATGTTCAGAATTATCATAACTTACTGATTCCAGTCGTATCTGTTTTTTTTTTTTTTTTTTTATTTCTTGCAGGAGCTGTTTTGAATTGTTGCTGTCGGTGCCTGAGAATGAAATCCCATATGAAGCCTGGGTTCAGTTTCACCACTCTGTTCAGGTAAGAGGTCACAAGAACTCATAACTCATATGAGACTTGAACAAAAATATTCTTCTGTGTTACTGTGTGTGTGTGTGTGTGTGTGTGTGTGTGGCAAGAGCAAAAATTTAGGGGCTCGATTATTTACGTCTCTGTGGGTGTTATTGAAGGCTTCTGATAAGAAGTGAGAAGAAGTGGTGTAGCTGGTTCTGTTTTGTTTCTGTTTGTTGAGTCTAAACCAGCAGCGTGTGACCTCTAACACATCATTGATTGTAGCTGTGTGTCTTGAATAAAGATTGAAGGAACTAATACTAGAAAACTTTTTTAAAAGAATAAAAAAGCTTTGTAGATTTCAGATTCCAGTTTAATGGGGTGGTGGAGTCAGATTTGTTATAAACGGTTTGTACAAACTGTGCTGAGTTGAGACAAGTCAATAAGTGATTATCATGCTGCAGTTGTAGTTTGGTAAACTCTTTATTTGTCAGGATTTTATACGAGAATAACAGTTTGATATGATTTCAAACAACAAAATAACACATTTTCAGCAACATAGGATTTTTTGATATGGTTTTTTTAGACGTTTTTTTTTGTGTGTAGTGTATTTAAATCCTTATGTGTGATGCAACACATTAAAGCCAATAATGTAGCAATGTAAACTACTGGTCTTGAGGAATTAATGTGAATTTCATTGTGTTCTTGTCACATGATTTCTAGAGTGTGACATGTCAGACGACTATTTTTTTTTTTTTTTTTACTTCTAGACATCAGAATGCAGAGTAAATAACCATTTTTATTGTATTTATCTACATTTTGTGGTCTTTTTTATTGCAGATTGCTCATGGTAACTTGTTACAGTATGGAAGCACAGACCTCCAAGCTTTATTGCAGATCACAGGAGAGGGAGGAGCATGGAGCAACCCGGTCCTTACCTCCCTCCTCACCGGACAAAACACCAACCAAGAAGAAGGTTGGAGTTGACTCATTTGTGTCGTGTAAATGAGATATGACAGAACCAGAGTTTACTTTTTTGTGCTTGATGTCACGTTGACATTGTTACAGTGGTTTTTTAATCAGTCTTTGTTTCAAATCTGTTCCTAGTTGATGCGTATATCAGCTTGGAGGGCGAGGGCTTTATGGAGATGCGGGTGAAACATCTAGAGAAAATGGGCGAACTTGCCAAGGCGGTGGTTCTGGCTAAAGCGTGCACTGAATGCAGCTCCATCTCTAACCAAGCTACGTTTCGTCAGACATACGTCTCCCTGCTCTGTCACCTGCTACCGAATGAAGAAGCTATCATGGAGGTATTACAACATTTTAACTAGAGTTGACTTTGATGTTAACTGAGTTAAATGACACTATATCATACAGTGATACATTAGTTCACATAACACCTAATGGTGCTAGTTTTCACATCTAGAACATAATGTCAGTAACACGGATACAAGCTGAGTGACAGAGCGACAGCAAAGACTCTCAAGAAGTTAGAACGAAGATACAAAGTGTGGAATACTTCACAGGGAACAGGATGGTATTTATTGACACATTATATGCTCAACAAAAGAAACAATAAATGCAAATACGCACACATACATACACACACACACATATATATATATATATATATATATATATATATATCAAATAAAGACTATTTATAAAGTTTATTTGCAACGTCTCCAAAAATAGAGCCCTAAATTCATATGCAAATGTGAGCTCAAGGCTTTCTCGCACTCAGACTCAGAGGAGAATTTCGGTAAAGTTTGGCTTATTTTTCTTATAAGAATGATTACATTACAATATCCTGTATGCTGCCAAGCTTCATCATTTGCACCCCTGTTTTTTTTTCCAATGATTTTATTGCAATTAAACCAATTGTTTTTTTTTTACTCCAGGCAATAATAAAAATTCTGTGTAGAAAAGGAGACACAGCGTGGTTTTATGGTTATGATAAGTCTGCGACTTGGTTGTTTATTGACTTTTATTGCCATGTTTATATCAGAGCTACATGCATATCAAGGGTTCTTCAGTTTTTGGTTGTCTCTTTAAAAGCCCTCCATATATCGTTTAAAAAATCACGGCCTCAAGAGCAACAAATTAATAACCAGTTAAAATGAATCTGGTATCTAACTTCCTCATCAGTCCACAGTCGTCATGAGAAATCATCAAAATTATGAGATTATGAGTAAGATGAAAATTTAGCTGTTTTTGTGTTTCTGAACTCATAATTGCGCAATCCCTTCTCATCTCGTTCACACATCCTGTTTTTTTTTTTTTTTTTTTTTTTTGTTTGTTTGTTTCTGCCCGGGGTTTAGGAGAGGAGGGACGAAGGTTATATTGATGAATGCAGGTCAGACAATGGTGAAGGCTCATCTATGATTTAGGTTCAAGCTGAACAATTAAAGCCCTTCGCTGTTGTGTGCAACTAATTAAACACGTGGCATTCAGAAAGTATTCTGTTGTTTTTTCCTGTTTTTTTTTTTTAATGTTGCAACCTTGAGCTAAATTAAAAACAAATCCCTCATCAGTTCTGCACTCAGCACTTTATGATAACAAACAAACATTTATCAAAAGAGGAAAAACAGAAATACGTTAGTGACATAAACATTCATGCTATTTATTCTCTACAGTTGAGCTCAGATACATCTCGGTTACATAATATGTGTCCTATGTGCTGATGGATGCGTTTTAGATTGATGCTGATGGCACAACTTTGAAATCCTGACTTGGAGCTTTTTTTTTCCATCCATCATGTTATAAGTAGCACAGGACTAACAGGTTCATATTTCACCAAAGCAGAGAAATATGACTCTACATTTGATTCTTCCGATATAAAAATAGCTCTAGATATGTTGCCTGTTATATTGTTTTCTAAGTATTCATGATTAAATTTACCTCCCTTCAAACAGATCTCCAGACTTGACTGCAAGGATGTGCTGGAGATCACATGTACTTTAGAGTCAGAAGGGGAAGAGAATACAGCCTTCATCTTGTGCACAACCTTCCTGACTCAGCAGCTTCAGCAGCAAAGTCTTTACTGCTCATGGTGAGTGTTTCCTGTTAAGAGCGAGGGGTCAGGTGCACTGCATGAATGATTGACTGAAATTGTTTGCAGCAGTTTCGCTCGATGTCTAAAGCTTAGATTTATGATTAGATAATCTGATTTGCGTAGTTGTCAAGAGTTAAGTGTGTTTATTTATTTATGTTTTTTTTTTTAGACAGAATCATTGTGTTGTTTAATTTGTCTTTTTTCCTCAAAAGGGAGTTGACTCTGTTGTGGAGTAAACTTCAGAGGAGGATCGACCCCTCGTTGCTGTCTCTTCTGGAACGATGCCTTCAGCTAGGGGCCATTGCCAAAACAGTCCACCATTTGCTTTACCTGGTTCGTGTGATTCACACAGAGGTGAGTATGAACAGCTGAACAGTCCACAGTTGATGCTGAGTTTGAATTGGTACATTGGTTACATGATGTGGTGACGTCTTGAGTTGATCAGATCTGTAGAAACATCCAAAAGTATTTAAGATGCCTTGAAATGCACCTACAGATACAATTTATATTTACATTTTATTAACTAATGAGGAACGTTTCTATCCCTCCACATGCATCATCTTCACCTTTATCATCTTTATCACCATCAAATCTAAAGTAATTTTTCGTTCACTCTTTTCAGGCCGAGGATGTGGGGGTACCTGCCTCAGTAGAACTTTGTGTCAAAGCTCTTCAACTTCCAAAGCAGGATGACTCAGAAACAAGGATATCTGTCTGTAAGACGGTGTCTTGCCTTCTTTCAGATGATCTTGAAGTGCTGCGTGCCTGCCAACTCACAGAGTTCCTACTCGGCCCCAATCAGGAGGTCTTCAGCAGTCTGGAGGAGATCTATTCACGCCCCGACCAAAAATATGACCAGGAAAACGAGGTCATTCCCAACTCACTACGTTGCGAGTTGCTACTAGCACTGAAAGCATACTGGCCTTTTGACCCCGAATTCTGGGACTGGAAAACACTCAAGTATCACTGTGTCACACTCCTCGGGTTGAAGCCGGAGTCAGAGGGTGAAGAGGATGAGGTTGTAGACAAACAAGAGAAGGTTAAAGTTGAACCCCAGGAAATCACAGTGAAAGTTGATTCTGAGCTTCAAAAGAGGATCAATGGAAATCTTGATGGTCAAGAGCAACAGGATAAAAAGCATTGTTCTAACTCATCAGAAGTCCAAGAGGAATCAGAGGCAAAGAGAAACAAGTTCTCCTGTCAGATTTGTAAGAGGTTGGTCACTGACGTCCAAATTATCCACCACTCAAAAAGACATGCAGAAGACAACAGCCACCCGTGTCCCGTGTGTTTGGAAAAGTTTAAGAGCAGAAAGGAGCTTGTGCCTCACATTAAACAGCACATTGAGAATGAAGATTATCACAAAAACCATGTAAAGAAAGAGGAAGATCAGAAACCGATAGATGAGGATGATGACGTTGAACCGGGTGAAATCACCATCGACCCTTCTCTGATGTTGTATTATAAATCTACACACGATCCTGACGTGCTGCACCACATCGTGCAGCAAGCAAAAACTGTGAAAGACAAGCGCGTGGACGACGACGAACACGTAACGTTCGAATACATTGACCAGCACTTCAAACTGCAGAACAGGGATGAGTATCCCTGTCCAGGAACCGGTTGTACTCGTATTTTTAAACATTCCAAGTACTTGTATGTCCACTTAAAGTCAGAGCACAAAGGGGATGAAAATGTGAAATATTTTCATCAGATGAGAGACAAACGGGAGAAGTGTGTTTTTTGCAGACGCCATTTTGTCTCAGCCTATCACCACCGCAAACATCGAAGGGTTCACTACGGTGAACGACCTTACACGTGCGTGGTCATCGGCTGTGGCGCTCAGTTCAGAAGTTCCAACGAACTTGTCACACACAAACAGACCCACGGCTATCAGCTCAACTACCAGTGTGAGCTCAAAGGCTGTTATGTGACTTACTCTGACTTGGGACAAATCTATCACCATGAAGCACAGCATTTCAGAGAAGCAGCATTTCACCTGCTCTAACGCTGAATGTAGAAAATACTATTTATCCAAGAAGGAATTTATAAAGCATTTATCAACACACAACATCACCTTCTCTGAGGATGACTTCGAGGCTCAGAGGAAGGCAAAACGGAAACTGTTTAAGACTGTTAGTGAAGCAGCCCGCCTTAATAAGTCGTCTGATTCAGAAGAGGTTGTAAATGGAGAAGTGTTAAACTCTTCAACAGCGAGCTGTGCCTCCTCTTTGCAAGAATCTGAATGCAAAGAACGCAAAGCGACAATGACCCTAGTGGCTGTGTGTTTCGACGGAAGTAAGTTCACATGTGGGTTTGAGAAGTGCGGTATGACTTTCTCCAGAGCCAGAGACGTCCAGAGACATCTGAAGTGTGCCCACCCGGAGCATCTGAAACTGGAGAACAAAGAACACAAACATGACAAAGAACGGGGCTCAAAGTCCAAAGGGATAAAGACTGAACCTGAGCCAGACACTGAGGAAAAAGGAGAAACTGAACCTTCAACTCCATTACAATCCACAGAGGCTGGCAAAGACAGAAAAACATCCACTCATCCCCAAAACACTGAAACAAACTCTACAAGTCTTCAAACAAAAAACGATGCTCTAAAAGAGATTCTCGTCGGGCTCAGTAAACTCAATCTGAATTCCTCGTCCCCTCAGCATGTGCCAAGTGAACTCCCTCAGTCCAGCCCCGAGTCCAGTACATCACAAAAGTCTCTTCATCAGGCCATCATGGCAAAGCCTCCTGTCGTAGTGCTCCAGAAAAGATCTCCATATCTACTTGAGGAAAAGCTAAAACTCAAAACTGAACAAACATCAGCACCTAGTGAAGAAGCTTCCGTTGAATCACTAGCTACTGCTAAGCCGTATATCTGTGAGGTAAAAAGTTGTGGCTTCAGGACTGCTCAGAGTTACAGTTTGCTGCGACACTATAGCAACAAACACGGCCGTACTCTCGAACAGGCCAAAAGGTTGACTTCTCTGAAAACCACGTCTTTTAAGCCTTACGTCTGCCAGCTTTGTTCTAAGAGTCACAGACAAAAGAATGTGTTGAGGGCCCACTACGTTCAGATTCACAAGCTGAGCGAGTCTTTGGTGGACAAAATAAGCTGCGGAGCAGTACGGTATGATGGAAACAAAGACTCTGCAAAGCATACATCCCAGCACCCAACGAACCAAGGTCTAAACGTGAGGAAGAAAGAGATCCCAAAGTTGCAACGACAACCTGAGAAAAAAAACTCGCCCGCAAGTAATGAAAATGGAGAAAACTCTGATAATCACTCTCCATCTGAAGAGGAAGGAGATGACGAGACAGAGAGTAGAGAGGAAGATGATTCTCAAACAGGAGGAAGTGAAGATAGGGCCACACAACAAGTCAGGACCACAAGACGTTTGGTAGCTAAAAGTAATCTCTGCTACATTTTGGATAAATTCAGTAAGCCCTTTCACTGTGTAGCAAAAAACTGCGATGCAGCTTTTTCTACCCAGGGAGGTTTAGTGCGCCACCTGCAGTTGGTACATCATTATAATCGCTCGCAGCTTTTGTTGGAAAAAGATATTGATGTGCATCAGAGTCCAGAAGTCAGAAAAGAGCCGGCGAAGAAAAGGCCTCTCCCACACTCGGATGAACCTCAGCCCCAATACAAATGTCACTTTGCCAACTGCCACGCCTCCTACCACCTTAAAAGCAGCTTAGTGCGTCACACTCGAGACTGTCACTCTCAACCACCAGAGCTAATAAGGTGCAAATTTGAAGGCTGCACAAGAGTGTTCAGCCACGATGATGCACTTAAAAAACATACGCTTTATAGTCACTGTGAGTACTATGATTCACTGGTGGTACGTCTACAGAGCACTCACAAAAAGTCTATTAGTGGATGCCAAAAAAAGCTTATCGTCCCACCACAGAGTCCTCAGAAAGAAGAACCCGGTTCACCTGCTGCACAGGCTGAGAGATCGAGCTCCACGCCTGAAACCACCGCACTGCCTGAAGAAATGTGCGAGCAGAGTCTCGAGGAGAATAAAATGTCGGGAGAAAAAAAAGAGAAAAGAAATAGTTACAGCCGTTTTGTCTTTAGATCTCATGAAGAAGCACTACAGATGTGTCAGGACCGCTGCCTTCGCGTGGCCTACCCCTGCATGGTCCAGGACTGCGATTCTGTGGTCACCTACATGCAGAGCTTGCACCGTCACTACTTAAGGGTTCACCGCATGCGTCGAGAGGATCTGGTCAAGAACGAAGAAAAGCTTGTTTTCAACGCCGAGCAGCTAGAGGAACTCATCCAGAGAAAGTCAGCCAGGCCGACTGTGACGGGAGCGTGTGCCCCAAACGGAGTTCGGAAAATGGAGTATCAGGCAGAGGCGGAAGACACAGCGGGTCAGACTGCGACCATGAGTCTGCACTCCATCAAGACAGAGACACAGGATGAGGATAATCACGATCCGCTGGGATTTCCAGAGGAGGAAGAGGAGGAGCCCCCACCGGTTGAGAGGAACGGCGTCCTCGTCGGTGCAGATGAGGTGTTGTATGGTGAACCAAGCACCGGTGGTCACGCTGAAGACTCGGCTGCAGCCGCACAGATCAGTCAGAAACAGGAGGAGAGATTAAGCCTGGATAAAATCAAGCCTCTGCTTCGTCCCGTCACTGTCGACCTTTCTCCACCGTGCTCACTACGCTTTACTACTGAAGAGGGCTTCCAAGACGCGTCAGTCAACAAGGATGGTGGTAAAATGTTGAACGGGTCAGTGGCCATGCCCACTACTCCCGTTCGCCAGCCGCTAAAACGGAAAAACGAATTATCTGAACAGCCTCCGAACATGAAAGACCCTCAGCTTCGTAGCCCTTCTCCACGCCCTTTTGATATCGCTGCTTATAAGCCCATGGGCTTCGAGTCGTCATTCCTCAAGTTCATACAAGAGACTACCCCGAAAGACAAAAACGCAGGGCCAGTGAAACGGCGAGACGTTTTCAGGCGCAGTTGTTCTGTTAAAGAGAACAACCAGCTGGGGATCTCTCACACCCGCAGTAGACGCACTCATTCCCCACTGCTGAAGCCCCACGCTATGACTGGGGACTTCACATCTGTCCAAAACTTGAAGTCCATCCTGGACAAAGCTCTGGCTGGGTGTGGGGACCTGGCCATTAAACAGCTCCAGTACCTCAGACCTGTGGTGGTCCTGGGGAGACCTGTGTGCACCACGACCCTGCCTGACCTCTTCCCATCAGACACCAACAACAGCAAACTGCTTCTTGGAAGTTAGTTAAATTGAGCACCTTTTTAACATGGCTTTTGCAAAAATTACTTTGTATTTTCACACTCTGTGTACCAATATTTTTCTTTGTCCCAAAATGATAGTATTATGGGTTTCTGTTGTTTTTTTTTTTTTTAAGTTGCCAGACTTAAGCATTATAGAAATTAGCATAAGATAAAAACCAACTTAACCAGTGCGCAACAAATTCAAGATGATTTTTTTTTTTTTAGACAGCAGTTATGAAGGCATCCAGATAACCACTGTTATGTTAACTCATCACTAGTGTATATATCGTAGTTCTCCAATATAAATGTACAGATTTGCAGATTGTTAGAACTGGTTCGTAGCGCATTGCAAGGCCTTTTTACATGTGTGAAAATGTGACTGGAAAACATTTCCTTACTACAAAGATCTTGAGGAATACGTTTGGTTATTTTTCACCTCAGTTTATATGAAATCAGTGTTGGGATGCAGTGGACAGACGTTGGCAGACATGTATGTAACACTTTCTAATGAATTAAATGTGGAAATGAAATAAAGCCATTTGCTTTCTGATTCGTTTGACTCTTTCTTTAGCACCATATTATGACAGACACAGTGAAATGACATCTTTGGAAATGTTTACTATTATATTAATAATAATTTAAATGTAATAGATGGGCATGCAATAATGATAAATTGAAAGTCTGTAATTTTACTACCTGGAATATGAGATTTTAGTTGACAGATATATAATGAGGTACATTTTAAATGACTGATCATTATTTCAAAAACATTTCATATGATGATGGAAGAAAGAAGAAAATTCTAGTCTTAAAACCTAAATTTTCCTGAATAAAACAGTATTTGATCAGATTTAAACCTCAAATTGTTTGATTTTTGCAGAACAATAATTCTGTGGCCATTTCACGTGATATAATAAATAGGAATAGCATTTATAATGATTAATATAATTATGTATGAGGCTCTTATATACTGTATTATATATATATTTAAAGTAAATGCAGATTTTCTGCACAGGTTTTAGGTGTGGCACAGATTTTACTCATTCATTGATGAATATGAGTCATCTTTAAACTGAATGTCAGATTAAGAGGAAGAACTGTTTCCTGTATCCTCGATTGTTTCTGCTTTTGCTTCGACTCAAACGGAAGCCACATATTTATTGTCTGCCTCGTGTTTAAGCGAAATTTAGCCACATTGTTCCTGTTGAATGTATTTAATTTGCGACACAGTCTCAAAACATTTAGTTGAAGACCAATGCAAAAATACATCCACGCAAAAATATATGTTATTTTTGCACTAAGTTTAAACGAGGTTGACTATAATTAGACGTAACGTTATTTTGGTAGTTTACTCATTTTTTTCCGTCAGTTGCGCAGCAGCGGAACTAAAAGTTTAAGTGGATGTTTCAGTGGGGACACAATTCGTTGTCACACGTCACCGACATCCTTGAATCTCTCATGAATGGAAAGATATTAGCTGTAAAAGCCTCGACTTAGGAATGGAAACTGGATGCAGATATTTTCAAGTAAACGTTAGTCCGTAAATCTGTCGATTCAACGTGGGGACTCTTTATCATTTTACTCAAGTTTAAAGTGTTTCTGTTTGTGTGTGGAGCGGGAGCTAACTAGCGGCTAGCGTGACGCTAGCTACGAGTCAGGCTAGGTGCCGTTAACATTAGCATTAGCCTACCGAGCTAATCAGTCCTGCTCCTACAACATAGACGAACAACAGAGCAAACATGGTTGAAACACAGATATTTTATGCTGTTTTGGGATTTTCGTGGACGGTGTATCTATGGGAAGCGTATCTATCTTACAGACAGGTGAGTCACAACCACTATAATATAATGTGCAGCCCCAAGACTGTCTGCTTTGAAAATGTCTGTTTTTCACTTGAACTCTGAAATGTATTTATTCATGTTATGAGCTAACTTTGGGTAACTTAACTCCTTTTTGTTGCAAAAAGTAAAAAATAACGAAATGCATTTAATTAAAACAGTTTTTTTCATGTAACAAGGAACTATTATTGAGTTTCTTTGATGGGTGTGTCTGTCAAAACTGGGATAAATGATGGGAAAAGTTACACGTGACAACAATGCTTGGTATATTTGGTCAAGAACCTGTCTGAGAAATGTTGCTTGGCGTAACAAGAACAATGATTCCTACCTGTCATGAATAAACTGAGGTTTAACATCTGCGCTGATCTTTGTTTTCTGCAGAGGAAGACATACAAATCAACAACACATGTGCCGGACGAGCTAGGGAAGATCATGGATTCTGAAACCTTTGAAAAGTCCCGTCTTTATCAGTTGGATAAAAGCAACTTCAGCTTTTGGTCTGGACTCTATTCTGAGACTGAGGGGACGGTACGGACATCTAAACACATAACTTATTAGATAGTATCTGTTCTTCAAGATCTGTGATGAGAATGTGATAGAAGTGTGTTGATCATGAGTGTCAAAGGGTAATGATTATGGCAAATATGTAAAATGGTCTTCATAAAGGTTTAATTAAGTTTTTTGTTTGTTTTTTAGTTGATTCTGCTCCTCGGTGGAATCCCATTTTTATGGGCCGTCGCTGGTTCTGTGACGATTGGCTTTGGGTTCGGTCCAGAGTACGAGATCACCCAGTCGCTTGTGTTTCTGACACTTGCCACCTTGTTCAGTGCCTTAACTGGACTTCCCTGGAGTTTGTACAATACATTTGTCATTGAGGAGAAACATGGCTTTAATCAGCAGGTACGACTGACTGAACAGCACTTACCCTCTGTAGACATGAAATATGGTTTGTAGTTTCCTGTGATTGTGATCTGTGTGGTTTTGTGATGGTTTCAATGACTTTCTGCCAACATGACCTTAGTTATGTCTCATTATCCAACTTTTGTTGGCTCCAAATCTGCAAAAAGCAGTAGTGGTTTGACTTAATTGTGAGAAAGAACAATATCTTGAACATAGCAAATCTGCATGTAGACGTCAAAGAATAATTAATGCTGCACATTTAACTTATTTTAGTATTTTCTGTGAATAATCTGATATAGTCACTGTTTGCATAGAATTGAAGCAGCTCCACAACCATTTCAGTAGTATAGGATGAATTTGTGATATTTAAAAGATTATCAGTTAAAAACATACACACATCCTGATACGTTGATCTCTTTCTCTGCCATTGTTTATATTAATGTGTGCTCTTCCTCTTAGACGTTGGGGTTTTTCCTCAAGGATGCTGTGAAGAAGTTTGTGGTGACCCAGTGTATCCTGCTGCCTGTGACTGCGCTGCTCCTGTACATCATCAAGATTGGAGGAGACTACTTTTTCATCTATGCTTGGCTCTTTACCCTGGCTGTGTCTCTGGTTAGTGCTGGTCAGGCATCTCTGTAGTTTAGCAACGAGTGATAAGTTAAAAGTAATACATGCGTCATTGTTTGTGCTGTAGTTGGTTGTTTTATCATGATGTTGCATATTTTCTTCTTTGTTTTTAGGTACTTGTCACCATCTATGCTGACTATATTGCTCCCCTGTTTGACAAGTTCACCCCGTTGCCAGAAGGAGAGTTAAAGTCTGATATTGAGGCCATGGCCAAGAGTATAGACTTCCCCCTCACTAAGGTTTATGTTGTAGAAGGTAACCTAATAAGTAAATCCACATATAATCCTGTAATGTTGGTTGTAGGCCCAAAACTGTTCAATTGTCTAAAGTTTTCTTTACATATTTTCAGGCTCCAAGCGTTCATCACACAGCAATGCCTACTTCTATGGGTTCTTCAAGAACAAGCGAATTGTGCTGTTTGACACGTTGCTGGAAGATTATTCACCTTTCAACAAGGCTGGAGAGTCTCAGCCTGAGCAGCAAGAGAGTGATGACACATCTGGTGAAGCAAAGGCCAAGCCCAAGGTTTCATAACCATAAACATATTGCTTTGATAAAACCCAAGGATTCTTCACAGCCCAGAAATCATTTCAAAGTTTGTCACCTTCAGAAAGTATAAAATACAAATTTTCTCTTCCATGTATTTGCACAGAACAAGAAACAAGGCTGCAACAACGCTGAGATCCTTGCAGTGTTGGGTCATGAGCTTGGCCACTGGAAACTTGGTCACACTGTGAAGAATATTGTCATCAGTCAGGTCAGGATTTCATGAATTTCTCTTTTTATCATGTTACTTTCAATTTGATGTTTATTACTGCAACAAGACCATGGATTTGATCTGTACAAATTGTTGCAAATGCAAATAAAATTCACTGACCTTTATTTCTACAGATGAATTCCTTCCTGTGCTTCTCCCTGTTTGCTGTTCTGATTGGACGCAAGGAGCTGTTTGTAGCTTTTGGCTTCATTAACATCCAGCCCACTTTAATAGGCTTGATGATTATCTTCCAGTTCATCTTCTCCCCGTACAATGAGGTGACTATGAGACTCTATAAACATTACATCAGTGAAATCGGTTATTAAGTTGATTGATTTATAGATAGTATTGTGACAGACATTTATATTTTGTCTTTCCAGCTCCTGTCCTTCTGTCTGACGGTTCTGAGTCGCAGGTTTGAGTTCCAGGCAGATGCTTTTGCGCGCAGCATGGGCAAAGCCTCTGAGCTTCACTCTGCCCTCATCAAGCTCAACAAGGACAACCTGGGTTTCCCCGTGGCTGACTGGTTGTTCTCAATGTGGCACTATTCCCACCCTCCCCTCCTGGAGCGCCTCAGAGCGCTGGGCAACATCAAGCAGGACTGACGGGGCTGGAAGGAGGAGCGGCGAGCGCCGTCTCCTCCGAAGGGCCTCCGCAGACCACTTCTGGCCGTGTGATGCATTCCGGTCCTTCTTCACATGTCTGCACCCCCCTCATCTTGTTTTATCTCATTCTCTTGTTCTAGTCTTTTCTTGCTTGCCATTCTTTCCATTTTGCTCCCTCTTGAAACTTTGTTTAAAACAAAACCAAAACATATCAGTCCAAGGCTGCCTAAAAAAAAAAAAAAAAAAAAAAAAAAAAAATCAAAAGCCTGTACTGAACTCTGCTCTTTGTCTAGAGACACCTAATGGGTACTTGACAGCAAAACTTCAGGACAAAGTGGGTTTAAACAAGATCATATTACAGGTTACGTTTTGCAGATTGTTTTTGAAATAATATCTATACCTTTATTTTTTAAATTTAAAAAGAAGATTAACAAAGATAATTATTTTATTTGTTATTTACACCTGACATTTTACTTGTGTTCGTATGAGACACAGCATCCAAACGTTAAGAGGAAAGAGACAGTTAATCCTACAGTTTACTGAGTTTTATTTGCTGCAAATTAAAAAGTTGAACACAAATACATTAATGGGAGGTGGTCAGACACACGACTTTCTACAAATACACAGAAAAGTATTGGATTTGCAACTGCTGGCTTTTTAAAAGCTGTATCTTCGGGCAAAGTCAAGAGAATAAATAATAACCCAGATGTCAAAATTTAATCTGGGTTTTTGCTAAAGGAACTATGTAGGTGTTTTATCACAGGGAAAAATTGTGAGTGCCTCTAATTACTGCTGCTTTTGTTCAGATAATGGAAGTATAATGAACTGAGCAGTGCAGAAAATTTCATTTGAATTTAGGTTGGACTTGTGATTTAGGTTTTTTTTTTTTTTTTACATGAGTCGGGGGAGGTCTTGTTTTACCTTTTCAAATGCACTTGTTCGACCAACAAGGTGCAGTCACACATGTACATATGTAACTTTGACAAGTAGAATATTGATGTATCAAGTGAATTGTGTAAAATGTTGAATATGGATTGAAATTTTAAGTTGATACTGTTTTTGTTTGTTTTTTTTTTTTTTTTTAGTTTCTTCTCTTGGATTTTGGGCCGGATTGAGTGCAGAGTTGCCTGCAAAGCAAAAGTATTTATAGGGGACTTTTGGGGAGGGGGCCTGTGAGTTTCCTTTCACCAATAAAAAAGAAAGAAAGAAAGAAAAAGAAAAGTCCTTTGTTTTGTTCAAAGAGAGGACTGTATTCTTCCTTTGCAACATTAAATAAAATCCTTCAAAGCATTTCACTGGGGACTTCTGTTTTTTTTTTTTTAAAAAAAAAAACAGAAATGCAGTTGGAAACATATTAATGACACAGCAAATTATATCTCTTGTATATAAGTCTGTTTCATTTTAATGTCAACAATAATATGCTACTATAGTATAATGTTTTCTGAATGAATTGCTCATTCCACCTGTACGTTGTCTCCACTGACTTCGTTACAACTATAAAGTGAAATTATCTTTAATTAATCATTGTAGTTTTAATAGTAATAATTTAATGTGAATTTTCTCTCTGTAGGACGAATAAATCTTAATTAGGACAGTGACAATTTTAAAGAAATTATTCAAAAAATAGTTTAAGATGAAAACTTCAATAAATTCTGAATATATATATATATATATATATATATATATATATACCAAAAAAGGAAGAAAATAATTGACCATTTAAGTGTTAAAAATGAAAATAAAAGAAGCTATTCCATTCCAGATTAAATTATAGAGCTGTAATTAATTAATTAATAATTACCTTTAAGATTTGTATTATTATTATTGTATTAATTATTTTGGTTATTTTCTATTAATTATCTTAATTCTTAATTGTTTATTCATAATAATTATTTTTAAATTTAAAATCATAATTTTATAATGAATAAACAATATGTACAGTATTGAGTTTTGGTATAATAATAAATAAGTTAAATATTGAATAGTTGGGTGAAGAGCTCCATCCACTGACCGTGTAGAATAAACAACATACGTCATCACGTTGTCCGTTTGAGACCATACCATTAAAAATATATATTTCTTTCTTTATGTCATAACATATGAGTATTTACACATATAAAGACAAATTTAGCTGCGTAAAATAAAATATATTGTTGAATTTTATTTATTTATTTTTTTTTAATTCTCCGTTTTGCACGAGACCAACGTGATGCTCGTGTCGTCACCCCTGTCGTGTTAAAAATGGCGCCGTCCAGTGGCGTGTATTTGTGGACAAGGACAACAAGCCGCACTGTGACGGAGCTGTCTCCTCGTCCGAGAGTCAACCATGGCGAGGTTTCTGAGGCCCAACATCAGGAATTTTGTCACTTCACAGCTGAGAATGTCTTCAGACCAGGTAAAAACAAAAACACTTTTAAACACAGCGCTTGATTAAAAACGTTTCCCTTTTTGTGACCGTCTCACAGCTGCGTGTGAAGCAATTCAAAATGAATCAGTCTGTGTGAAATGGACCAACATGACAAGTGACTTTATAGGTCAGAGGACAATGACGATTCATTAGCATGAGACTCATTTTATTTTTGATTTTAAAATATCATGTTTTAAACACCAGTTGCCTGTAAAATCATTTTTTTGTTTTGTTTTTTAAGAAAATAACATTTTTGAGCTGGTGTTTGTCCTGAAATTCTGGTTTCATTGTTGTTGTTTTTTTCTAGTCTTTTCCAAATAGGTTACCTCTATTCCTCTTTCTATTATCACCTGGAAAACAAAAGAAAGCCCTTTCCCCTCCTCTGTGAGGTGAACTCAATCTTGACCTTCAGAATAGGCTGCATTTCATAATGTGCAACCACTTTAATATCACATACTCATCTGCATAACAAGAGAAAGAAGGGAATTAACACTGCAACTGTGTAATTTTGAGCCTCTGTCCTTTGAACAGCAATGTCTACAGGGTGACAATCCATTACAACTTGTTGCTGAATGTTTATACTAAACAGTTTTTTTTTCTTCTTGGGATTGCTCAGCTGGGTGAACTGGGCAAAGGTGCAGGAAAAGGTGGTGGTGGAGGAGGGTCCATCAGAGAAGCAGGTGGAGCCATGGGGAAAAAGCAGGCTGCTGAGGAGGAGATGTACTTCAAGTATGTATTTTTTATTTTCTTTTTAGTCAAATGTGGACAGAGTGTGTCCACTACTTGTAGATGTGTTACTTAATTAACTTCCTTATTTAAATTTATTCATGAAATCTCTGCTTTCTCACTGTGCATCTCTCCTCTTCTCTGCCGTCTACCTGCACACAAGGCGTAAAGAGCAGGAGCAGCTGGCTGCGCTGAAGCAGCACCACCAGGAGGAAATCGATCACCATAAAAAGGAAATTGAACGTCTGCAGCGTGAGATCGACCGCCATAAGGGGAAAATCAGGAAGTTGAAGCATGACGACTGAGTGAAGCCTACCTGAGGGGAAAAAAAAAAAAAAAAAAACGTTTCGGTTTTCTAACTGTCCCAGTCAGACACCTTTAGTAATTACTCAAATTGCCTCATACACTGTGTCACTGGGACAGTGAATGTATGGATGATTGGCGTGTAAATGCTTGAAAGATATTAAAACATATTAAATTCATAAAACAAAAGTTTCCATGGCATGCTGTGACCTAAGTTGTACACCTTTTACAATCCTGTCACCTGTTTTGTAGTAGGTCTGTGTTGTATGTTGCAGGTAAAAAGCCAAAGTGGAAAAACATAAACACTTCACGTGGCAGCATCAGTGTATCTTCTTGTGTGCTGTATCAATAAATTTGTAATGTAAATGGCATCAATGCATCAGTAGCTCAATGTTTTAGTGCTGTGACAATCAGCTGATCAACAGAAATTTAATCTTCTTAGTTTTGTATCGGTCCATATTTAATACCTATACATCTGAATTTATATTAGTCTTTGATTTCAGTACAAGTTATTATAATGGGTAGAAACTTGATAATGTCAGAGAAGAAACATTATTAAAGCAATTTGAATAATTGTTAAACAACATAGATCCTGACAGTTCCTACTGACTTAAGGATCATGAACCATTTGACATATGGATCCCTGAGGCACAAATTTAAAGTGATTTAAAGCAGAATAGAACAGTATCAACAGTAGAACAGTAACAGTATAGAACAATATTGGAAAGCAGGAGACTATGCTTCCTTAAATATGTAAATATATGTAATATATGTCAATAATTCTCATTTGGGAAACAAGAATAGTTTCAAGTTTTAATTTCATACACAGATAAGAATGTAGCATCATTGTCTATAATAAAATTTCTTGTGCTCTGAGCTTCCCACAAAATCGCAAAACCCAATTAATGAATAATAAGAGTAGAAGTAAAAAAAGAAACAAGAGCAGAATATAGAAATAAGAACTGAATAGAATAAGATAAGATAATAAAAGTATAACATATTCATAAAATAAATAAATAAAAAACAGTTGAATAACACAACATTGCAATAAATGGAAATACAATTAAAATATTAATTATTCATCAATATTGCTCATAATCTTTTTAGTTTGATACAAACTCAGATTGTTTATAAATATAATCTTAAGAGTTTTTACATCAAAATTCTAAAATGACGTCTTCATGAAAAAGGGGGAAAAGAATCCACACATCTCGCGAGAAACTAACAGAAAAACGTCACTTCCGCCTGCCCCTGTCTTTTACCACGAGCAACCCCGTGTATCTTTCTTTTCGCACATCATGGCGGACCGGTTCAATAAGGTGGGCAACCGCTGCTGAACTATAATGTCTCTTATTTGCTTATTAATGCAGATTAAACGTCAATTTTGTAATTAAACTGCGTAAGATAATTACGGTAACACCTAGTGTGATCGGTGTTTTCTTGGTGTTTTATTTAAGACGTTATTTTTATGATGTTTGAGAGCGCTAGCTAAAGCTGAGTGGACATGCCTTCATCATGGCAGCTTCCCTAACGAGTCAATGTGTTAGCTTAGTGGCTATAGCGTGTGTCGTGGTCTAAAACCAGTTGACGCATGGTCTATTTTACTGTGATATAAAGTATTTATACTGGGTTGTACATAAGATTACCGCGCGTTTCTACCAAACTGTGTTACCCAAGTTCAAATCGCTGTTAACGTGTTGGCATGGTTTGACGTTGATGCTAAGCTAACGTTATAGCTTAACCGGCGACACACTGATGTCCATGTGCCAATTACTGTAAGACTCGTGGAGGAAACTATGCGTTTAAAAAAACGTGTTTAACTTGCACTGATTGTTTAATATGTGCAGTTATATTAGTTTCTACTTTGAGGTGTTAAGTGTGATTTTTAAAATGCGACTAGCTTAGCAGGTGCTAGCTAAAGTGTGAAGCATTTATTTGGTTTGTTACCTTGCGAGCGGATTTTAGTTCAGAGGTAAAATGTCAATTTTTTCCCCTTTTGCCTGCAGGTTCTGCTGCTTGATGGCAGGGGCCATCTACTTGGCCGGCTTGCTGCCATTGTGGCTAAACAAGTTCTGTTGGGTGAGTGCAATAAAACACTTTATGGTGTAATAAAAATGGTAAATGAACTAAATGTTCTTGTCTATATGTCTTTCTATTAAAGTTGTGTATGTTGCTACATGAACTTAAATTAAGTACGATCTGTCAGTGATGCTATTTCTACAATGCTCGAGTTTAACGACCATGAGAAAACTCACATGCACTACCATCTGAGACAGAATATATAATTAACAGGCTGAATTATTATATAAAGATCGAAAACTTAAAAGGTTTCTTTTTCCTGTAGGACACAAAGTGGTTGTGGTGAGATGTGAGGGAATCAACATCTCTGGCAACTTCTACCGCAACAAGCGTAAGTGATTTGTGTGTTTGTTCACCTGAGACTATTTTCTTGGGGCAGTTTTAACATGCTTGCTGTCAATGATGTTTTTATCACTGTTATTCGAGTTTCATTGACCATGAGATTATCTTACATGCACTACCATCTGAGACATGAGCATTACACTCTGAAGTATTGGTTATCACTCCTTCAAGTCTTGGAAAAATTTGTAATGGAGGTTTTTGTGTCATGAACCTCTCTGCAGTGAAGTACCTGGCTTTCCTGCGTAAGAGGATGAACACCAATCCCTCTCGTGGACCTTACCACTTCAGAGCCCCCAGCAGGATCTTCTGGAGGACTGTCAGAGGTGAAAATGAAATCACTGCTACTGATTTAGTGTCATACACTCAGAATATAGAGAAATAAACTGGACATTTAGTCTGAAAAATATGTTATAAACCCACTTTATAAACACTTGCACTTGAACATAATGGGTCAAGTTATGTTAAAATGTTGGTTATAGGATGTGAGAAACTTTTCAGCAATAAGTGGTTTACTACCTATAGCCAGTCATATGCAGCTTGGTTTAGCTGCCAAGACCTTAACAATGAATAAATAAACTGAACAGAGATGAGGTGTTGGATTGAAGACTGTTATGTGAAGGATTCAGTTTACAACAGACTTGATGTAAAATGTGACGTCCGTTCATTTGCTCCAGCACATTTGTCCCCTATTTGACAGTGATGAGTTCTTATCTCGAAGCTGATCATCTTTTGATGAGAAACTTTACGGATCTGATTGCTGAGTTGAGTGGGGGTGTATTTTTGTGCTTGAGCAAACGAATGAAAACGTTTTAAACAGCTGAAGTCGTCCTATTTGACTTTGTATTGAAAACATTTCTCTCTGTATTAATCAGGCATGCTGCCCCACAAAACCAAGAGAGGCCAGGCTGCTCTGGAGAGGCTGAAGGTCTTCGACGGCATCCCTCCTCCCTATGACAAGGTGAGATCTTGGTTAACAATAAGGGGCCACATGAAACCTATATTCTGTTTGGCTCCTACTGATGATTTCAACTCTGCTGTCAGTGATGTTTTTTCATTCCTTACCTACCTTGTCTGAATAGTGACAATGAAGAGAAATAATGTCTGAGACATGCTGTCCTGTCAGTGTTTTGAAGAGTTTTTTTCTTCTGTGTCTAATTTTTTTATATTTTGCTCCACAGAGGAAGCGTATGGTTGTCCCAGCCGCTCTGAAGATTGTGCGTCTGAAGCCCACTCGCAAGGTGAGTATCAAACATTAACAAGACGAGGTCACACTTTTGACTTTTTTTAATTGTTGATCTTACTCGGCTGTAAAATTAAAACGAATAAATGCAAATTAAAAGGCTTCAATTCACCTGCCACAACAGTTTTTACTTGACGTTGATGAGCTCTTTATCCCGAAACTGATCATCTATTGATGAGACAAACTTTACGGATCTGATTACTGAGTCGAGTTAGAGACGAGTTGTGCTGCAAGTTGAAGCTGTAAACAAACTCATTGGTTGTTTCATAAATCTCCTGCCTTTTAACAGAATTCATATGTTTAAATGTGAAATCGCACGTAACGAAAATATCTGGTTTTACTTATTGTAGACTCCTTATATGGTGGTTTTATAGTTTGATTACCATGATGAGTTTGTTGGTGATACTTTCTAAAGAATTTTATTTCTTCCTTCCATAGTTCGCCCTCCTCGGGCGTCTGGCCCATGAGGTCGGCTGGAAGTACCAGGCCATCACAGCCACCCTGGAGGAGAAGAGAAAGGAGAAGGCCAAGCTCCGCTACTCCAAGAAAAAGACACTGGTCAAGCTGACCAAGCAGGCAGAAAAGAACGTTGAGGGCAAGATCGCAAAATACACAGACGTTCTTAAACAATATGGCGTCCTTGTCTGAGCTGATTTTCTCTGGCCAATAAAGATAAATAACTGTTTATAGAACGTGTGTTGACTTTTTTATTCTTAATGACTTGAAATTAAACTCGAGATTGTAGTTATATGAAGTGAGATTCATGTCAATAGTTCCATTGAATATTCAGATATTCATACCTGGGTAATGAGTGGTCTGATCTTCCCTCATGTATTCAAATAAATATGTTTGCAAGTAGCCTATCAAATGCATGATTGTAAACAGTCCATCTATAATGGAAACAAGATCTCTAATGTACAGCATCTCTACTGAGAGTGTGCAGCACATGGGTTGAGGTTTTGTTCCTCCAGCTCATCTATTGTCATTTGAAACCATGTACTGCTTCTATTAATAGTACGACCAATATGATGCTGGAAAAAAAACTGCTGAACAGAATCTTCTTATTTCCGCTCTTGAGGGAAACGGATAATTGTTTTATATTGTCAGTGTGAGCCGGAGGCGTTTTAACCGTAGAAGACTGACAAAAACATTAGTGTGATAAGTGTGGAGAAAGGAAGTAAGCATGAACATAATTGAGCCCTGAGGTGGTTTAATATATGTTCTTCAGAAAATTAATATGACTTGAGTCTACAAGCTGACGGGGTTCATGGTTGAAAGTTATATCTTTAGATTAAATCCACCTTTTCCACATGGAGATGATGTAAAGATCAGAAACATGCAGAACTTTCTCTTTTTTTCTCTTTTTTCCATCTTTCTGTGCAGTTTGGTTTCCATTTTTTCACCATCTACTACTGCTGGTAAATATAAGTTAAGTAGCTGACACATCTGACAGCACATTTAGTTTCACACAAGCATCACAGATAAGGTTGAGAATATCAATTTAACATAAAACTGGCAGGTTTTTGTAAAATCAGATGCAGTATTTAACTGAAAATGTGACTTTTTCTTGTCGCAGTTCAAGTCTTCTACCACCAGAGAGCAGTGACGTATTTAATTTGTAGAAATCCTCCTCATATTAATTCATTAAGCATCATTCATCTCTCATTATTGAAGGTAATGAACCCAGGGTGAAGATCTTATCCATAACTGAAGAGATTAAAGAGGAATGTTGCAAAAACGTCTCTTTTTCATGTCAGGACAAGCATGAAACACATTAATTTTTATATATATTTATATTTAATATATATTATATATTTATATATTTTAGTTTAGTTATGTGACTGCTTTGTGTTAAATATGCTACAGCCCTTTAAGAACCTTACATACTTTATTTTAGAACAAGTCGAACAGAAGAAAATGTGTCTAGACAGGTAAAGATTAAATCCTCAATAGATCCATAGTTAATTACATTTTGATCAAATATGATTTAAATCGTTGATAGCTGCACATCAAAGTGTGTAAAACATTATTGCTTAAAGGATTTCCAGTCAGCTCTGCTCAGAAAGTAATTGTTAACAATTTTGTAAGATTTTTTTGTGACATGCTGCTAAAATAAACTAACCTGCATAACTGCACCTTCATACTAAAGAAGCTGAATCTCCTGAGGATAAATGTGTGACCCACGGTACCCTCAGATTGTTTTCTGTATCTCCTCTACTTAAAATAGAACAGAGTCTTAAAATAACATTAAACAACAACGATTCGGCCCAGAAACTTCAGGAACTTTTGCTTTTAGTTCTGCTGAAAGTACTTGATGAAATGAGGCTGATGTGGCAAACGAGACTATTTCAGCTTCATGCATCGACGTTCGTTTTAACGCGGTGACATTTAAAGAGCATCGACTTTGTAGAGGATAAACCAGCCTGACAGTAAAGACACAGCTGCAGGTTAATATGAATTGCGTTGTGCACTGTTTTCCAGACTTTCAGTATAATTATAATTACTAAGTGTTTGTCCCGTGAGGATCATTATCGATCTTTTAATTGTGACATTTCACACTGTTTCAGTCTTTTGTCGACATTAAACCTCCAGCATGTGGTTGCAGCTGTAGCAGGCAGCCATAAAGCTTCTGACCTGGAGACTAAATAAGTGCTGGTACTGCAGTGGAAACAATGAGTACTTAATTTTTTTTTGCCTGTGAATTATTAGATGAAATGTAATTGAGAGAAACTTAATCTGCTTCTCTTTTTTTGTGCATAAAGATACTTGTTGAGATAATCTGCCTGTTTTAATCCGCATATCTGCTGAGTCTTATAAAACCCTTCTCACAGGATGTTGTGCTAATTAGATCCGACTTCTTTTTAAGTTGATAATCTGTATTCTGAAGTTGCCTCCTCTTTTTTCTCTGTCCGCCCTCTTTAATTTTAATCTCATTATTTAGCATAATAGGACATGTGTGGGGTGGGATAAATAAAAAAAGGAAGTTTTTTTAAAATGTAGTAGAGGGTGACAGCTTCAGGCTGCTTCCTGTCTATTTGCTGGAGTTAGATTCTGAAGGATACATCTTCACGTACCTGGATCAACACTTCACCTCCTCTAAACATCTTGTAGTGTGCTGGAGTGAGTCGTCACACGTGTGTGGGTATTGTATTTGTGTCATGGGACGTTTCTCATTTTGAGTAACTCCAACTGAAATGAAATGTTGGTTGTCTCCCTGATTAAAGGAAATGATATATGGAGAATTTCTTGTCTCACCAACAGCTGCCAAGACATCTCATGCTTCATATGTTCCTCTCTCTCTATTTCCCTCTTATTCTCTCTGTCTCATTGATATCCAGATACTTTTTCCTCAAAAAAAAAAAAAAAAACAGGGTTTGCTGAATCTAAGGCAGGAAGCCAATCTGATGCCTGTCTACATGTGTTAAGAAGAGACGTCGTGTCTCCGAACAGATGGAGAATCACTCTGACGACTCCAAAAATGAGATTTTTTGGATGATGCTACCTGCGGCCGATCACTCTCTAATCACACCATCTGAAGCAGATTGAAAAGACCATGATTGTCTGAAAGAAAGAGCAGTTTCAGCATATAGATATCCTCCTCCTCCTCCTCCTCCTCCTCCTCCTCCTCCTCCTCCTCCTCCTCCTCCTCCTCCTCCCTCAGCTCTCTGGAGTTGTGTTGCTCCATTTCAGAATCATCTGTGTGGGAACCTGAACATATTTTTTCGGATGAGATTTAAAGTTTATTGCAAATTTTCCACACAGTTTGAACTATAATACTACTTTTTTTTTTTTTTTTTTTTAAGAAGAGGATGAAATAATTTTTTAACATAGTTAAAAGGAGGTGTTGCTGGGAGACCTGCTATCACCCTCTGTTTGTGTAGTCGACTAATATTGACACGGGGCATTTTCTTCTCTTATTCAGCACGTTTTTCTGTTGACTTGGTCAGAGACATAATCTGTGGTTGTCTGTCCGTCCGTTTACTTGGATTCTGCTCTGATTAAAAGTTGGTTGAAGCTCAACGTCACTGGGACATGACAAAATATATTTTTGGCCTCTTGGATGTGATATCTCAACACAGTCTTGAGGGAAAATTTGTCAGAAATCTTGATGGGAATTTGGTGGTCAAAGGTCAAAGTTCAAGGTCATTACAATGTGTTTTGTGGTTGAATTGTTTTTATGCAGTTTCACTTCATTTAGTTTGCTTAGCTTGTCAATATTAGCACTGATTCCCGCACAGTCAGCGGTAGCGTCTCTAGCTGGAGCTTGTGCATCGTAGTGTTTCTCTCTCTCATGGGTTAAACTGTAATGATGACAAATGACCAGTTACAACTATACACTTCCACCATAATATAGAGATTGCTCAAATTACTCATGGGACGTGGGCAATAGCTAACCACCTTGAGGATGCTAATGCTAAAATCAGTAGCTCCCCATTTAGCTGCAGGATTGCAGCAGCTACACAGAAGACAGTCATTACAACACAGCACGTGACATTATACAATAAACATGACAGAGACAGAGAAGATAAGGTCCTAATAATTCAATAACTAGAATATAGGAAGTTTCTTTCTGTATAACACATCTCATATCATAATAAAATCTGTTTCTGGTGTCCAAACATATACAAAATATATGAAAAACTGTCAGTTTCACCAAAGTTATCAACACGTTTCATCTAATACAGTCAGCAAAACTATAATCAAATATACAAAATAATCTGAAATCACATTTATAATTATAATAAAATTATGATAATTACAGTTGCACTTTAATATAATCCAAACACATGAAAACAGACTATTCCAAAACCAAAACCCTAGACACCTAAATTATATTATATATATTATATTCACATTTTAGTGAAAATAGTTGATTGATTCAGCTTCTCCTGTGTCATTTCACAGTTTTCCTGTGATTTGTCGAGGGAATAGTCTGTTATATGACCGTATATGACCATGTGGATATGACCGTATGTTTGACCGGTTCTTCTTTTGTGTTTTCATTTAAATGTGTCTATTTCTGTAATCAGATGTTCACAAAGTTTGTCAAAACAAACATCAAGGATGCTGATGTCTTGGCAAAATGATCAGTTTGACTTGAAGGATTACAGTTATCTTATAAAGTTAATGAGAATAAACAGGATGTGAGTAATGAGAACGATAAAACGGTATTTCCTACGTGTCAGTGCAAGCTGATTAGCTTCTTAAGCCTTAACTTGATGTTTGACTAATGTCTCATTTCTGCTTCTTCAGTTTGTCTTAAGCTTATGCTATTGAGTCATTATTGATCCAAAGACAGTTTTTAAATCAGATTAATAAAGTGGAACTTTTCAGGGTGAACAATTCAAATAAGATTTCTGATTTATTCCTTGTTAAACTTGTTAAAGTTTGGTGTGGGTCTGTGTGAGCTCTTTGAACAGTGTGATTTTTTTTTCAAGGTCATCCTTGAGTGGGAACAAGTTTATTCAAAGTCTCAAAGCCTGGCTGTGACTGTGAGAAAGTACGAACAGACTCACAGATTCTGGCTGTAGTCTGGCAGACGTTTTGTCACAGAGGAAGCAGGGTGAAGGTCTTTAGTTAAACTATGGTATAATTATGTTTTACCACACTACTTAAAAAGTAAAGGTAAACAGGGTAAAGGCTTTTGTCTTGACTGTGGGGATTTTGGACTCTTTTTGGGGACAGTTATGTCTATGTTTTCTATAACTGGTTTTGGGTGAGTTTTGGCGTCCTTTTATTGTGTCTTTTGCACCCCTAGTTTGGGTCATATAGTGGCCGTACATTCTTCTAAATCTTTGCCAAAATTGGGCCAAATTTAGCCTGTAATGATTTTTGCTATCTGAGATAGATGTCACCAGGAATCACAGCGCAATCGTCCATAAATCAGTGGAAACCTTTTAAAACTACTGCAAGAATTAAATTCAGATCATATCTATTTGCTTGCACATAGACACGGTCAAATCAATAGTTTTCATTTAACTTATTTCAACTTACTGATGTAGAGGCAGATCAGATCAGAACAATCACCTTCTTTTCATTTCTTTTCATGAGAACCTGTGAAACCTGGTTAAAAAAAAACCTAATCCTGTAATATATTCACACACAACCATGCAAATGAAAATTACACATGAAGATGGTCCTAGCTTCCCACTATAATATATTCAAGTACATACATTTTTCATCCCACACAAAGTCGTTGATGAGAAGTCATAAGTACCTCTCAAAAACCTGATGTATGTGTGGAGTGTGTTGCCCTGTGATACGTGTTTTCATAAACATGAGCTTTGTTTATATTCAGTGACCTCTGGGTGTAATTGAAATGATTTAGAGTGACAGTAGCGCAGTTCGCTTCATTCACTCATGCTGAGGTCATTATATCTATTTACAGACAAGAGCAGCTCGTGGTGAGAAATTGGCATCGGAGCTTCCAGAGTCACAAATTGGTCTCAGAAATTCAGAAGAGAATAATCGGAGAAGAACGAACGTACCGGTTGTGGGAAGCTTATCAAATACATTGTAATGAAGTCGTTTTCACGCCAGAGCACACACACACACACACACACACACACACACATTCATATAAACTCATGACACAAACACACCAACATGTCCTTGAGTAAATAAAACCTCTCGGCTGCAGATGTTCGACACAGTGATTCTTTAGTGTCCAACAGTGTTTCATGGGAAAACACGAAGGAAACAAACCCTAATTACATAGTGTATAGGACTGTGTAACAAATAATTACTTTTTCTTTTTCCTAATACATACTAATTCAACAGTTTTGCTGCTCAATTATAGCGCCTGTGTATTGAAGTAACAAATAATCAATAAGATGCTAAATTGAGTGTGTGGCCCGCGAGTGTTAGAGTGAACTATATGAAACAAATGTGATTAGATGAATAAATAAATTATTCAAACATCTATTTTGCAAAGCTGCAGTGTCACATGTAAAAGCAGTGTAGAGTGAACTATATGAGCTGAAAGTGTTGATGAAACATGAAAATGTGATTAGATGAATAAATAAATTATTCAAACATCAGTTTCATTTGTTCAAAAGCTGCAGATGAAACATGTAAAAGCAGATGTGAGTTATAATTTGATAAGATAATATACAGTGGTGATGAAACAGATACGATACTTATTTGGGAGTCACCATTTAAAGACAATCACAATAACATCTCTTGTCTTGATAAACTCTGTATAGAAAATAATGAAAGCTCGAACGATTCCTCCTTGTGTCCAACAGTGTTTGACCATTTTACAAGTAATTTCAGCGCTTTTATAAATGTAAATATCTTTGTTTTTAATATTTAAAACTTGTAAAATCACACAAGATTTCATGTTAGGAAACTGTATTTCAATACCTTGACTGGTTGTAGCCTTTATTCACGAAGTACCACCTCACAGGTTATTTTTTCTTTTTTAAATGTCGCGTTTTTGGGCACAAAGTTTTCCCTTCTATTTGTAATAAACATCCCAACATGTCTGCATAGTTAAACATGTAATCCTTTGCTGAAAGTTTCTTTTTGAGGTGTTATTTTCCCTTTAGTAGTAGTAGTAGTAGTAGTAGTAGTAGTAGTAGTAGTAGTTTTAGTAGTTTGAACCCCAGATTTGACCTTTTTGAAGAAGATGATTAATAATCTCCTTATTATCCTCTTGAATAGATCTACCACTTGACCTTATATTCATAGTCAATGGGGGTTATACTCTACGAGAGAATATAGATCACAATAAGCCGTGAGGGCAGCTTTAACCTTCTCTATCAAGTTATAAATATACGTGGTTGGAAATAAATTCACACACACACACACACACACACACACACACACACACAAAAAGGAAAAACAAAAAATGGCTTCTCAAGGTCACTTTGTAGTGACCTTGAGAAGCCATGGATGGGATCAAATCAAATTACTGCAAAAAAAGAGATCATCTTTGTGTAAGTGTAAGTAATTGTACAAGGAGCCAAAACAAGATCATTATTGGGAATAAAACAGATGTAATACACTGAATTCTTTCAGCTCAGCAACATCATTACAAGCAAAACAGGGGAAAGTGGCTTAAATTGTTTCTGCGTTCTTCCCTCATTATTTGGCATCATTGATTTTTCTGTGTGTACGAGATGCTCTGCAGCACAATTGATTATGTACCCTGACTTTGCATGGGAGGGTAAAGAGCAGTAACTGCGCTGGATTATCAAATCTGATGGACAGAAGCTATTTTCAATATCAGTCTCAGGAGAATATTAAACAATTGCTGCATATTGATTGTTGCTTGTGCAGTAACACTGTACTGTATGCAACTGCAAACACAATATATATGATATTAAATCTAAAAGGACTGACCCCTTTCACAGTGGGTTCCCTTGAAGAAATGCCCTGTTATATACGGAGTAAAACACCATCTTGAATCGTTGATCTTCAAATCAGAAGGTATAAACTCCCCCGCTCTATATGAAACAAGTGCATTTCATGTAGAGTTAATGCATTTGCCAGAGGCATTCAGGAGGCTTTTCTGTTGCTGTTTTAAGCTTCTATAAGCACGAGTGAGGGGTTTAAAACTGGCATTTGAACAAGCACTCAGGTATGCGTCTGTCTTGCGGCGCAGCAGGCCACTGAGCGGCACAGCATGGAAACCATTATGGCTTCAGGTGCAGCCATTCACCTCAAAGCACGCAAATGCGTACACAGGGATCAGCGCCACCGGTGGAGCTCATCCAGAACAAATTCTACCTCCAGTGTATCAATCTCAACCGTGCAACGTGAACTGTAAAATTATATGAATTATTTTTCAGTTCTTTTCAGTTGTTTTGCTTGTGTGAAATTACCTATAATGAGGCATTTTCAAAACAAATGGACCTTGACTCTCTCTCTAAAAAAAGAAAAGAAAAAAGTTTATACAGACAAACACACACATGCATTTGTTTACATTGCTGGCATGAGCAAGCACAACTATGCATTCATTTCCTCCTTCCTTCCTCATCCTCAACACACACACACACACACACACACACACACACACACACACTTGGGAATAAAACGCCATGAGCTATGATATGAAACAGTCCCAAAGAATCTGTCAACACAGACATCCCCAGGAGTGTACTAGTTATCTACAGCTGTGAGAAACATGCTGGAGCACAAACAATCTCTGTATTTGCTGGTTGTATACACACCTTCACCTCCCACAACCTGCCTGCTCAACAAGGTCATGATAAACCACAGAAAAAGACTTAAATCTAATGATTTTCTTCATAACTTCAATAGGTGGGCTTTATAATGTACCTGTCTTCATATTGATCTATACCATCCTTGTGCTGAGTTTTAAGATTGAAACTAGAATTAAATGAAGCTCAAGTCATAAAATAGCTTGTCATTTGCATAATATCCCAAATGATGTGTGTGATGAATCCCAGCGGCAGGTTGTTGATAAATTATTTGCAGCAGTGTTTGCAGGTGTTGTTGTGTAATATTCTGCGTAGTGTGTACTGAGGGAGACGCTACAGAAGGGCCGATTTCTAAAAGATCTTTCTAAATGTATGAAGGTTTTTTTTTTTTTTTTTTTTTTCCACCAGTCACAGAAATGTATCTGTATTCAAAACCTGTGGCACTTTTTAAATTAGATCAGATATGGAGGAACCGAAGGAGAAAATGCATCCTTTATTAACACACCAAAATAAAGCAGAAAAAAAAACCTTTTGCTGAACTTCTGGAGTTTAATGAGAAGAGTTTAAGCTGCAGACAAACCAGATTTTTATTTCTGCTCACTGGATAAATCTTGTCAGGAAAAGCCACACAGAGGCAGAGAGTGAGAGTGAAAAATGTTTGCGAGCAGAAAACCCCCCCAAAGTAGTGATGAACATCTCTAATGAGGCTTTCAAGCTTCCACGTCTCGTACTTGGAGCAAAACGCAGCACTCCCATGCTCACCTGTGATCTGTAGAAAAGTAGTTTGAAAGTACCTTTTTTTTATTCTTCCTCTCTAGAAAGTAGGAACGTGATACACATGAGATCAGATAAGGAAGAGCGAAGGAGTGTGTAAATTGATCATGATAAGCAGTAATGAAACTCGTTCAGTTGCACGTCGAGTATTGATTTTCTCTCCTGTAACATGGTGTGCGCAGTCATCTGCAGTCATATTTAAGCCTCTCCTTGACAATCATTGATGGCTATGGCAGCAAATAAGAAGTGTCTCTATTGCCAGTGTGTACTGCACCCTGTTCCCATGAGACCTGCTGCTTTTTCCTTGGTCTCTCTATAGCTACATTAATCAATTCTTCAATAAGAACAGGCTTGGCTCACAACAGCCTTCAAGATCTACTACTTTTCCCCCAGCTGGGGTTCTCTTTGTACCTCCTTTAGTATTATTTATTAGTATTTATTTATTTTTTCTCTAAAAAGCTTATCCCCACTTTTAATGTCGAAACTTAATACTATTTAACAGTGTAGTTTAATTTCTATATTTGCTGTACATCTTGGTAAAAACCACAGAAACAACCCACATAGCAAAAACATTTTAAGCAGGAACATTGTGAAGATAATCCGGTCCTCTCCTTCACAGAGCTGCTGGACACATCAAAATGCCTGTTTTCTAAAATAATTAAAGTAGGAAGAAGTTCAAGGTGTAAATAATGGTATTCATGAGGACAGATAAATAATAATTAGTAATGACTTCAAGGTCAGTTTTATACCAGGCTGTGAAAAAACTCCTTAATCCTAAAAATTACTGAGTTTATCCTGCATATTAAACCATAAGGCAGTGATAAATGTTAATGTTTTTCTCTTATTTTGTGTTTCTGCAGCAGCTTTTCCAGTTGGTCCTAGTCCTCTTGATAAAAACTAAGGACAAAATAAAAACAAGGTAAGTGTGTGAACTTGGTAACACTAGTATTTTTTTTTGGTGTAAAACAGTGTCTGGCTTTTGTTCTCCATGTTGATTGTGATCTGCGTCGGCCTTTTGGTTTTTTAATTTTTGGTTTGTTGTTTTCATTTGACACTATTTTGCTGCAGCATTAAAAACTGCAGAGGTCTGTCGCTGACAGAAAGGTCCAGTCTGTGGGCGGTATTAAACCATCACAGATAAAAAAGCTCTGAAACAAGACCCTGAAACCGCCTCAAGGATCCTGCGCTCAAGGCCAGCCAGCGCTTTCTGAACTGAACTTGTAATTTGCATTGTGCGAGTGGAGGGCAATCGGTGCAGCTATGAGAGAAATTTGGGAAAAAAGTCATTAATTTTAGATCTTGAACTTTCTAAAGTTAAGTTGAAACTTTCTGGCAGCTTTTATATTATCGGTGGTCTGTTTTAGTGGAGCAGCACAAGGTGCTGTGACAACTCATGAGCTCAACCTAATATGGTTTCAATTCCACATTTTCTTTTTCTTTTTTTTTTTTTCCCCAGGTTATTCTGTGAGTTACTTCAATCCTCTTTAAAAACCCACTACTCACATTATGCAAAAAGCAGCATCACTCTAGTGTCATTGTCCTACATCATCTCTTCGTGGAAGATATTGTTTGTCACTAAAAGGCAAAGACAGACACACTGATTTTAAATCTTCATTATAAACTTAGTGAGAAAAAGCCAATTACCTCGTCACATTGAAATGTTTAAAACGGTTTGACTCTTCCCTGAGCAGAACTACACATTATGAAACAGACGTTTCATGTCTCTGACGATTCACCAACGCTCTCTTAAAACTTGTTTTTACCATCCAAAACATTTTGGATCTTCATTTTTCTTCATTTCCTAATGGTCCTACTGTACACTTGCATGATTCACTTTTCATTTTTCAGTACGGTATAATTAAGCAGAGCATATTCATGATATTCAGTGTGAGCTGTGACTGAAGAAAAATATGCAAATAGACAAAAATACAGCAAATAAATAAATAAATAAAAATGACAGTCAAACCTAAAGATGTGTAGCACGTAGCTGCTATAAGTCATTTTATTTAATTTGGCGGTTCATTTTAAAGGGGATACGCTGTCAAATCCCACTGTACAAAGCTTAAAGACTCTGGGACCCAGTTAATGAATGAATGACTATGTCAGCTGAGACCCTCCTGTCAACATTAGCAGCCAGGCCCCTACAGGCCCCTCAAATATCATGCAAACTTTTCCACCAACTTTGCTAACCCACTGTCTGCCGTGCATTGTGATTTCAACTGTGTTATTATACTGGATGATTTTAATATTCATATCGATAATCCCAAGTGTGACAGCTTTTAAGAAGTTTTTCTACATCCTGGTTCCCAAGCACATAGTAACACATAACGAGGGACATTAGACATAATTATTTCCAATAAGGCAATAAGGATGATTGATATCAGTATATCAAAAAAAAAAAAGTCTGTTCATTACTCATGCAGGATTATACACCCACACCAACCCTCTGCCCCTGAAGATCCTGAAAATGGTTTTCGTAGGCGATTTCAGTTTTAGTGTCAAAAAGTTATTGATTCCATTGACCCTACGGAGACCAAAACCGTCCAAAAACAATTGATTAAAAGTGCCATTATGGAGTAATGCCATAATGATTAAAGTATAGACAGGCAGAACACACAGACTGCAAAAAGCTAAACTCCAGTTTTGTGAAGACTTTACAACTTTTGGAACCTGAAAAAAGGAGCGAGACAGTTAGTTTTCCTTTGAGATAATCATTAAAAATAACAATGGTACAAAGTGCTAAGTTTCAGTCCCTCATGCAGTGACTTCACACATAAAAACCTCTGTTATTCCAACTCTATCCTGTGCCCATTAGGCGTCTGCTCTCATTAATTTGTCACTAATTGGCGCTTGGCAGCAGGCACATCTACAGGCACCTGGGGTCCCGCGCCAGGTGACTGTTCCCCCTCGCGCCAGTTCGGCGTTGGCGCGTCGCAGCGTTTTTGCCGCTGTACCCGGTGTTTGTTTGAATTGTTTCGTTTGCTGATACTCTGTTGTGAGCGAGTTTCTGTTTAGTGGTTAATGTGGGATGAAGGGATGAAGTTGTCGTGTTTGTTTGCGGCTGATGCGCTCTTTATTCTGTGCAGGTGAAGCCGGTGCGCAAACGTCGCGTTACCCGCTGTTTTCCGTTTTCTAACGCGTTTCTTTGTTGTTAACCAGCGTTTATATGGACATTGCGGCTACAGCCCAGATAATAATTAACCACACTACTTATAAAATAGAGGTAAATGTGAGAGGTACATTTTGGACTCTTTTTGAGACAGTTATGTGTTTTATAGTTATTTAATTAGTTTTAGGTGTGTTTTAGCGTCCTTTTGTTTTTTTCTTTTGTGCCCCAAATTTTGGCCATATCCTTCTGAAATTTAACCAAAATCTGGCCAAATCTGGGAGATATGTAACACTGCCACGTGTTGTAAGCTATGCCTAGGGTTCTTTGTCAAATAATGATTTTTATAATTAGCCAATGCAATGTTTTAAATCAATTGTTTGTTTGCATCATGCATAGGGAATTCAATTTTATTTTAATGTTTCTTATTGTTTTATAGAACCATATGGCTACACTGTGTTCTGGCTGATGATATTTGATGGTGTTATATATTATCACTGTGTATGTATTCAGTTGTTTAATGACCAGTCAATACAACTTCTGAAAATGTACTTAATAAAGAGTGTCATTTTGTACTTTTTTAAACACCTGACTTGAGGATTTCTGGTTTTAGTTTCCCTTGTACTAACACTGATTAGCTCAGTGGGTGGTGAAGTCAGCTGTCCATTAGGGGGCGTCGCACTACAAATATACATACAATTTGTTCATGTTCTTTCAGAAGGCTAGACTATTTTTATGATGTTGTCACAAGTCTGAGTAAAAAAAATCAAAATGAGCAGCTGTGGTCCTCACTAACAAAGTAGATGCACATCACACTGGTCCTTAAATCACTATAATGGATTCTCATGCGTCGGAGGACACATTTAACAATGCTGTTACTTGACTAAAAAGCACTAAATGTTCTCATCTTTGTTTATTCGCAGGGCTACTTTACGAAGTATCCAGACCTCTCACATCATCTGCAACTGGTGTATTCAGTCAGGAAATCAGAACTAAGAAAGGTGAGTGAGCTTTTAGTTTCCGTTCTCCTAAAGCTTCCTGGATAGGAGCTCTGCTAAAACCACTCTGCCTTTCCAATACATTACATATGCAACAACTTTTCATGCATATCTTTAACAATTTAGTCGATTCTTGAATTGCTTTTGTTTGTGTTCTTATCAAAGTCATCTTAAAGCCACAAAGTGTAATTTTTCTGGTTGTCTATTAGCAATTTTTGTTTTTCCCATTCACAACTGATCTTATTCATTATTAATTTCCTCCAACAACAAGTCAAAATGTTCCAGTAGGTTTTGAATATTCAATTTATATAAATTAAGAGCAACCCGTGCGACACAGATCGCCCTGTTGTGTCGCTTTATTGAAATGAACAGAAATGACATGTTGTGTAAATAAGATAAATGACACGGGTGTTTTATGCATGTGCTGCATGACTGCTAATTGTGTTAGCCTGTCTATGGCATTTGCCATTATGTGTTAGCATCAAGCTAGTGGACTACTCGCTAGTTTTCCACATTAAATGTTAAATGTTTGTATTATTGGAAAAACAAGTGAGAGAGAGACAGAGGTGTCATGGTAGTGGTGTGGTTGGGGAACAATGAATAAATATCTGTTGTTTTTTTTTTTTTTACCCAAATAGAAAGACGACATCTTGTTGATACCCCTCTGCCCACGGGCTAAAGTTACTAGTCAGTTGGTTGTGATATAAGAACTCACCACTAGATGGGGGTAAATCTTACACAACATGGCTTTAATATTGAATAGTGTAATTTATTATGCCCCCATCAAGCTAAGGTCTAATCCTTTTCTCTATCACTTGTGTTTGTAAACTCATCTATTTTATTATGACTGATTTGAGTGTTTGAAGAAATGCTAGATAACATTGTATGCGGATGACTCCCTCTTTCTTTATTGTTAATAATGACACATTTTCCATTCTGTCTAAACTAGATCGTATTGAGAAAATGTCTGGCTATGAGCTGAATCTGGTGAAATGTAAATTATATCCTGTCAGCTGAGACGGGTGAAGCCTAGATACCGTGACCTTGTTAAATTTAATCCAACCTCCTCACTGGATAAATGTAGGAAAGAATTGGAAACATGACGTTAACCTTATTATTCAAATGTATCAGGGAAATCTGTATATTGTGAGGGGGAAAAAGTACAGTACATTACGAGGCTAAATTATCTTCTCAAAAAGCTTCAGGACTTGGAAAAAAAAAAAACCGCACACGCTGTCAAAAGTAACACGCCTCCTCTCGTTTCTCCGTGGGGACAATACTAAACCATCAGAGAGTCATGTATGAATGCTTACCTAACTCTGAATTTATTCATGATGTTCCTGTGTAAAAGCATGGGAATAAATCACTTTTTTTCTGAGAAACCTTTCTCTTCTCACCCCTGTCCCTTTTCATTTCTCTGGAGCTTTAACTCAGAGCAAGAGGTGCTCGCAGAGGCGGAGAGAAAAAGGGCAGGAGAGAGAAAACGAGAGAACTCATTGCCCCGGGAGGTGGAATTAGTTATCACACTCAAAGAACAAGACGTTTGTTAGCAGGTAGGAAGATGCTGGGTAACACTCCTTTGAGTTATGAACATATATTATCTTAAATGTAGCACATGCTAATGGGAGAAACCAAACAAGTAGCATCTTGGTATATGAGACACAGGATGTTCCTGCTCCTTTCTGAGCATGTGATGTGAAAGATTTCGTTTGCATTACTTGTATATTCTATTTTTCTGTCTCTTTCTGTTGCAATGTTTGTTTTTAATGTGTTTGAAATAAACATCACTACAGTAAATACAGCAGTTTAGTGTTGCATTTGATTAAGATGGAGCTCATTTATCTCATGTGTAAATCTTATCTGGTGACGTCATAAATGGAGGAGGTTTGTGGATGAATTAAGGAGCTGGAGACGGCTCTGGAGTTGATGCAGCTTTGGCATGAGTCTTTATTACACAAACACATTAACAACCTCAATACAGAGTCCACCAAACCCTTTGAACAGTTGGTTTTTGAGGAGTATGTGTGTGAGTGTGACACTCTCCTATCTATTTCTCACAAGAAAGTACCAAGTACCACAGAACTGTTAGATAGAAATAGCCGTCTTATCCTGTACTGAGGGTCACACACTTTTAGAGAATGTGAACATGGATCAGTACAATTGGTCTCACCAAGACTTCCACACACCACATATTTCCGCCCTATGAGACAATAAAAGTACTTCCTTACATCCCAACACTGATTCCTGCTCAGCATGTTCTGCTGGTGTTAAATCCTTTTCAGTGGAGTATGTATATCCAAAAGGCGACCTGAGAACCTTTTCAAAGCTTTATCTCCAAGTAAACCTTTTTCCGAGCTCCATCTAGGAAGTCTGGTTGACTCTGGTTAAGCCTCTTCTCCTTGACCTCTTTGGTGTCCTTTGCTATACATCTCCTATTGGCAATTAGGTGGAATCAGAAATGCATCATTAAGTGTGAGAGGAGCCATCTGTGTGACCGCCTCATCTGTCCCGTCTACGTTGGACCCAATTACCAGTAAAGAAAGGGGAGTTGGGTTGTTATTTAAACTCAGATTGCGGGCGACAGAAAGACAGAAATGAGGAGGCGGTGCATGTTTTCAAGGTGGTGGAAGCAGCAGATAATCAGATGTGTCAATGTATGTCTTATCTGTAGGATACTTAAAATTCCTAGTGTCTCTCTCACTTTTTCTGTCTTAAATCCACTCTCTTCTCTTTATAAAAGCGAGCGACTGTGTGTGAATCTAATGACACAAGAAGTAAATCATTACAGTGCACAGAATAATGGGAATATAAAATTAGAAGCTCAGTTATTTGATTCAAGGTAGCATGCTTTGTTCATCTCTTTTCCTGTGCGTGGTCACATGTCAGTGGGATTCTCTCCGTCTAAGTTGCCAGTTCCGTCTACGTGGATTTCCTCTGAGACCGTGATACTTCATTCTGACGTCTAACAAGGCAGGAACAGTGTGCCAGCCTGAAGCTCCCTGTAGACCGACAACGCCCGAGGTCAGAAACAAAGAAAACATCACGGTTGGCGCAACCTTGAAATAAACAACAGCTTGAGCACAATACAAACACGTCAGCTGACGGCGTCATTGAATAATAATAATAATACATCAGAGCTGGAACAATCATGCAAGCAAGGATCTAACACACACTGCAATTTTTTTCCTAAAACATAGCTGTATCTATTGATTAAACATGTTCCCTGAACACACAGAGGAGTGAATTAAAAAGTGTTTCTTTGTAGGCTGTGATCTGTCTAAAGTGCATTTTTCAGTTTAGATAATTTCCTGTTTTACTTTTTATAGTTTTTCCTTGCGTCTTGTCTGTTGTACAACTAAACCCCACATTAATTTGTGGCACCTGTGTTTTCTCTCCTCTTTTGTGTGTACGCGCCTCCCTTTCCTCATTGCTCCTTGTTTGGTCGTCTGTGTTGATCCTGCAGTCTCAACTCGTAAGTTTTTTTTTTTTTTGATTCTTCTCTTGTTTGTTTTTGGCTTCATGCGTTCTAGTCAAGTTGGTCTCTGGGTTCAGATTTGTTTTTTGTTTTTTTTTGGGAGTGGAGGGGTTGCTTTATCCGACGCATTGAGCTGTTTACTTTCTGTTCCTTGAATTTTAATAAACCTGTTTTATAGACTATACTGCACTCTGCTTTTTGCCTGTTAGCACTAATTCATGAGTCTCTGCTGCTTATGAAAGCTTATACATTACATGTAATGTATAAGCCTCCCATGATGGTGTAAAGTTGAAATGAAATAACTAGTCTGTTGCTTTATATTTTTTCCCTATTACTCGTAATACTGAGATTACTTAGGCCAAATTCATGGACAATACTCTTTATTATATACTTTATTTACACGTCTTCAACTGGGAATTGATGATACCGACATAGCTTCAATATTTTGTCATGACATTGTGTATTAAGCTGTTTGACATAATTATCATATTAAACTGAGATGTTAGATGCTGCACTTTCAGTGAAATCAGAGTGATTGTTAAATCATCAGCTAAAGTCAATCGATCTGATGGTAACAGTTGTCATCTTACAGCTGCTGTGTTGAAATAAGCCTGTTCCTTGTCTGAATCTGATATCATAGATTCAATGTTTTAAAAGTATTTCTGCTGCTAAATCTTTTCTAAACTACATGCGCCGTATGAGAATAGAAAACTTGACAGGTTGCAAACTTAATGAGGGGTTTCCTGCTGGGAGGGGCAGACAGGAAGAGAATAAATCACCACTATCACCACTTTTTGGCTGTACAGATAATTATTTTTTTTTTTTTTAACTTTTTGCGATTTGCAGCTTTTTCTAAACCATTCATCGCTCTGCAAGGTTTGGAAATGCTGACTCGCACCAACTACAGACAGCGCACACCGAGAATTCGACACAATCCTCGGGAGTTCAGCGATGGGGAGTCGCAACTCAACTTGAAAAACTTCTCACAAACAACCGATCAGCAGCCACTGGCATGAATGGAAAATCCTCCTGAAACTTCTCTCTCTCTCTCTGTCTCTGTACGTGACATAGGGTGTACTCTGGAGGAATGACACTGAATCGCCTGCTTTACTTTTACTGTAACTTCAAAAATGAACTTCAGGTTGTTCCTACTCTCGATTCATCCACAGGAACTATTCATGTTTATCTTTCCTTTTTCTTCAGCTCTGTGTCAAAGGCCCCTGAAGACATCAAATTCTCAGGTGAAAGAAGCTGAAGTAAAAGAAGTGGGAGATAAATCTTGGATATGTGTAGGTGAATCGGGGAGAGGGAAAAGGGAAAAAGCAGGGTGCTCTGGGCATCACAGGAGACTTTAATCATCAGCTGTGAGGTCAGAAAGTGATGTTGAATAGATCCATTGTTCATCTATGGTGGGTCTGAATATAAACAAACAGGAAAGTGATGAGAGGTGCAGGTTACCGTGTCCGTCTTTTATGGTTTTATTTCATTCTCTTTATTTCTCTCTGCCCTGCACATGATTGATGATTTCAAACCCCATACATGACGTACTAAGTGAACCATTGCTGCAGGAGAGACATCACATACTGTGTTTGTTCCTCCACGGCTCAGAAAAGTTCAGCCTTTAGGTGACTTATTAAAACTCTTTCCCTGACATCTTTATTATTCACTTTTGAATAAGTTCTCAAATATGATACAAAAGCCTTGTCTGGTACTTGTTACTCCGTCTCAGTTCTGTTATTTGACAGCATCCCGAGGAGACGAGCTCCATTTAAAGCTGTAATCAATTGTCAGTTGAAAAGAGAAATAACAAAGGTCTTTCCTTTTGTTTGACAAAGAGACAACTGGAATGGGTAGAAAGAGAGGAGAAAACTGATATAGTATTTCTATGTCTTGTTAAATTTACTTTCACCCAGAGCCCGGAGAGAAAATGAGATAAAATTGAACGCTGGTTTCTTCAGAAGGACTCATTGTATTGAAAAAGTGAGTTTTTGGAAAAGTGCAGAGATTAATTTTGAGTTTGTTAAAGCTGGAACATCGTGTGTAGATGAGCCTTTATGAATGTGAGTTGGAATCAAAATATCACAAAGTTTTTACACTTGACTAAGGTGGAGAAGTTTGGTGTAAATGAAGCATTAGATAACTTCTCCCACTTAGTTAAAAGACAAAATTGGCAATTTATTTTGTGAATCAATACATGAATCAAGCATAAAAACTCGCATATTTAAGTTGTGTGCTTATTCTTTCTCTTTTTTTCTTCAAACTTGTGATTGCTTTGCAAAGAAACATGATTACTAATAATTTTTTACTTTAATTTTATTAATTTTCTGGTTGTGGCAGAAATGGTGGAGGTGGATGATCTGGTTGATCTGTTGTTGTTGTTGGGGATTAGGTTTAGTCTTTATTTAAATCCAAAATGATTATTTATCAGAAACTGTGTGGGTGACCATGTTCGTCTCATCATAGTTAGACACGCGAGTTTTAAGAATAGTCTTTGTGGATTCTGTTTGTCTGCTGCCGCTGTGGGCGTCATTGTTTGGGTGGACGTGTTAATGCAAACTGTAGACGAAGACGAAAGAGGAGTTGGAGGAGAAGATGGAAACGAGAGATGAGAGAAACATTCAGACCATTAATCACGACAGCTGATTGCGCTCTGTAATGCGAACGTCTAAAATTGCTTCCCTGTCTCTCATTAGCACCACTCTCCCTTGTCTGCTCGTCTCTTGTCGCTCACCTTCCTCCTCCCGTCCCTCTTGTTTCTTCCGTGTGGGACTTGAGCTAGATTATCACTTTCCTCCATTAGAAAAACTACTTGCCACAAAATAAATCACTGTCAGTAATGGATTGGTTGAAAAGTAATTGCACTGGGTTAGCAGGACTCCGGCTGTCGTCTGCGTTGATGTAAATGACAGAGACTCGTTTAGTGACACCTCTTCTTCCTGGTCGACCTGAATTAATGAGCCATTGTTTCAAAGTTGCCTCGGGAACTTGGTTTCCCAGGATACATGCACGCAAGTTCAGTTCTTGTTTGCATCTTTAATACTGGAGACCAGAGTCATAAAGAAGAAAGGAATCCCAAACATCCAGAGATAATAAATAGTCGATGACGCAACGTTGCATCAAGTTTTATTTGCCTAAAATAAATATTTCTCTTTGTCCTGCCCTTTTTTTTTTTTTTACAAACCACGTCCAACACATCCCCACTGGAACAACGTTCCTTTTGAAGTTGAATTTATGTTTCAGGGCTCGTTATTGTATAGATCAGTTTTGTGTTTGTTCTGTGTGATTTTAGGAATTTAAAGTTCACAGCAAAATGGAAAACTCTGTATAGAAGTCATATAAACATGACTGAAATATATTTTTGACAATGTAAAGAAAGAGACACAAAAGTTTGAAACCAAGCACTGAAGAAGGCAACAGAACTTTAAGAAAGAGTTTCTGCAGTTTTGAGCGACTAGCAGAGAGTTTCAGGTATTTATCCTACAGCAGCAGAGAGTTGTTAGGGTCACATGGGGTCGGTGACCCTGGCTGCCATCCTGTGGGTTGTTGGGTCATTGGTTGCAGGTTGTGAAAAGCTGCTGCGAGTGAGAAGTGAACCCATGACTGTATGGTCGGTGGTTGATAAGTAGCGTCTCAGCTTTCCTTGTCGATTCTGTCACGGTGGCGAGAACATCAATGTTCTGACCTGACCAGTACAGTCAGAGCTGGAGAGGCCTTGTTTTCAAGAATTTTAAGCAACTCTTGTTTCCCTCTGCAGCATTTATAGTTTACTATGACCTTGATGACTGAGAACCTTCACAGAAGAAAGTTAAGAACATATAAACTTAAATATGCTTGGATGTAAGAAACCAAGAAATGCATGAGCTGTGTTCATGTGAGTCTGTTTCACAGATTAATTCATACCCCAGTTTGACAAATGATATACAGGATACCTTACACTGTATATTGGAGTCTACCTGAGATAACATACACACCCACTGTGAACCATTTTACTTTTACATTTAACTGCCTATGCAGCCACTTGTCTGACATGGAACATTTTTCCTGGAAATGTGTTTTCATATCATATGTGACAATTCAAATGATGGGGGCAGCGACACAGGAACGACGGAAGAGAATGCACAAATGTAATTTCTTCCTGTCAATGTTTTCAGATGAGAAAGATTCCACTGGGTTGAATTATACACATCTATACATCACTGGAATAGCATGTTTCTTTGTCAGAGCTCAGAAATATATTAACATAAAGTGAAAAAGATAAATATATGGCATGTAAAAATACAGGATAAAGCAATATATAACATAAAATGTGTTCTTTTTATGAGCATTGTGACTATTTGAGACAAGTAAAAAAAAAAATGTATGTCTGATGAGAATTTTCTATTTTTTAAAGGACCACCCAAGATTGTCCAATTAGCTCTCATAGCTGAGATTCGCAAACCTCCCTGACAGCCCAGGGGCTCCTGAAATATCATGAAATGAGCATATCTTAAGATGCAAATCATGTTCTCTGCATATGAACGGAGGAAAGAAAGAAGCGGAGTCACGACTGGAAACAGGCAGCAGACTGACTTTGAAACGCAGTAGGAGGTTGGAGATGAAAAATGTGCTTTTTCATTTGCACATTTCAGTATTTCCCACACTTTCCGCTGCAAGTGCACATCTTTATGTTATAATCAGCGTGCATGGAAACTGATTGAATGAAACCTCTAATGACCTGAGATGGGTCTGTTTTAATGTGCGACAGTCTCAATCAGCGAGGTATCAGTCACTCAAATCCTCTGCTCGTCCAGGTATTTTTTTCACAGCATGTCGTTGATCCTTTGTCATTGCTGTGTAATTGTGACAACAATCAGGTGTATGGCTGCCAATCAGACCTGCAGTGTGAAAATGTCTGAGCGTGTTTTCTAATGTCAAACAAGATTCAGTAAACCGCATATACAAAAACCCAGAGAATAGGAAAATATGACATCAGCATAAATCAGCAGCAGCAGATGGTGAATGCAGCATAATGACTGTAAAACATGAATATAGTTGTTGTTTGGGTTCAACATCTCGGTGTCTTATCCACATATGTGTTATCTAGAACAGGTGTTTACACAGTGGCTGACTGGTTAAGAAATTATAGAAATACGTAGAAGCACTATTAACAGCTGTAGGTGAGTAAAGGAATGAAATTGGATGCTGAATTTGCAACGATTTGTCTAGTAAATAAACAGCTGTTGAAGTGATGAATCATACATATGCTGTATCTTAATTTAAATGATAACTATTAGTGTGAGTCAAGGCTGTGTTTGTCATTGTCAATTTATATGTAATTCGTTAGACTACAAACCAAAAAGTTGCGTAAGTGACATCGGGTCAGAATTTCTTCTCGCAAACTTTTCACTGAATTTCTTTCCCCCCTCTCTTCCCGGTTGTTCGACTTGTCTTTGTGGTGAAACAGACCCTGGGTTCATATTACTCCAGACCCTCACTTAAACTGGCTATTTAGTGATAACAAAACCGGCCACACAACTGGAGCTCATATTGATGAAGTATAAACAGTAATTTTCATCTGTGTTTATATTAAATATGTTTGTTTTCCAGTTCTCTATCCATCTAATGTCACTGGACTTCAACTGTTGGGGATGACCAAATGATGCTCTATTGCTGTAATCAGATGGAAATTGCTGGTCTTGGTGATAATAAGTGTTGTATTAGTTAAAGTAACAGTACAGTTCAGTAGCTCAGTGCATCGTCTCGACTGACGGCACCGTGTTGAAATCAAAAGAATAAAAAGCCTAATGAATTTTAATGAGCTTACTCAGCAACTTGCCACTTTCTCTCTGCACATTTGCACTTTTGAGTAAAGTAGAAAAGGAAGAGAGCAGGAGATGAGATGGAGAGAAATGCATTGAATTTGAATTGAATATATAATGTCCAACAGTGCTATAGAAAAGAACATATAGCAATTTTTTCATGCTGTCACTTTTGGATTTGGTGTCTGGATGTTTTTTTTTTTTTTTTACCTACTTGAGGAAAATGAGATTTGATATCCTTAATGGACAGTTGAATCATAGCAATATAAAAAAATAGATTTAAACTACAAATGATCCAGTTTTTGCAGCCATACATGATCTTATTAAGACCGATCACTGCATTTTAAAAATCTTTTATTTCTTATTTTCGCTGTGTTTTCACCTTTTTCATCCGTGCATCTTGTGTGAATGAAACACATGCCTAAAAAAAACAAACAACAAAGATGTGTTAAAAAAAAAGTGTGTAATATGCTTGGATTTAACTGCTCTCCAGCATCCTGAGGCTGCTGCATGTACAAGCAATAAGAGCAAATTCCAGTACACAGCGGCGGTTTTCATCACGTCTGTTTAAACCCGTGTTTAAACCATTTTTGAAGCCTTTTATGTTTGAGCCTTGAGTGGTAATTATGGTAACAGCTCATTAATTCACCATGGTGCATTTTTTTTTTTTTGTAATTGCCATTTTTGTCTCTGTGAGACAAATCAATCTATGCTGTTCTGTTGTTTTAATGTGAGCAAAAACAGTCGTTAGACTATGTCTTCATTTCGGTGTAGATAAAAATTCTCGTTGGCATTCACACAGGTGTTTATCATTGTATTGCTAATTTTGTGGTTTGATGCTCATTACCAAATGCATGAGGCTGCTCAGAGCCGGTCTCTAAGTTTAGTTTAGTTTAGTTTAGTTTAGTCAGCCTTTGCAGAACAAAATAGTGGTTTGTGTTGAAAATAATGGTGTCCTTGAAAATTGGAACGATCAGCCCTTTTCAGCTGTGTCCAAGGTTTTGCTTTTGTTCTCTTAGTTCAGACGAAAACAGAAAAAAATCTTTTTTTTTTTCTTCAGTTTTATTTGCTTCAGGGTTTTTACTATGCATAAAAAAACCCAGATCTTTAAACTCAACTTCACCTAAACTGAGAGATAAATCATTAATTGGAAAGTTTTGATGACACGTCATTCTGCGCTACACAAACCCACCGGCCACAGTGAAAACAAAGTCTGACTGACAGAGACTTGTAGGGTACTTATCTGTGCCGGAGGGATTTATTTACTCTCTGTGGCCAGCAAAAGAGCTAAAGAAGAAATATCAGGATATTGAGCGTTTAGTTCACCTCCAATTGTACATTCATCCATAAATAAGAAAAAATAGGAGAAGTAGAGAGCACCGGAGCAGGAATAGACAAAATAATTGAGGGAGTTTAAATTTCCATCAGCTCGGACGATCAGAGGTCAGGGCAAACACTCACTGCACTGAAGTCTAGTTTGAATTCTCAATAATGTTTTTGGGAATTTAAGAGTTTTCATTCTTCAGTTACATGAGTTTTAAAGCCTGATGGTACAGTTAACTGACTCATTTTAAGACCAAAAAATGAAATGATGTCTCTCAAGGCAAATTGGATCAAGGGTAGAGGTCAGACTAAAAGTTGCTAAGCAACCTCATAGGGGAAGGCCGAGTGGCTGAGGTGCACCACGTTGGTGTTTATGTTGTTTGCCGGTTCGAGTCCCGACCGTGTCGACCTTTCCTGCGTGTCCTTCCCCCACTCTCCTCCTTGTTTCCTATCTCTCTACACTATCTCTGATTAAAGGCAAAAATGCCCAAAAAATACTTAAAAAAAGCATCCTCATAGAAGCTGATATTAAGAAATGTGCCATCCTGTCTGGAGGAGGAACTGGGGCACCGCTCCTGGAGGCAGGTGACCTACTGCAGCCACTGGAGCAATTTGCAGCCAAGGAGTGAAGCGACTGAGAGTCAGAGGCCATTGTTCTTTGTTGGAAAGGGATGAATTGCTCCCTTTGGGTTGGGGATGAGCTGATGCCCCTGAGTGAGAGTTTGTTCAAGTGAGCGAATTAGTATTGTCAGTAGTAAGTCTGAAGTAGGAACTGACCCTAAAGGTGCAGCTGTTGGTTTAGTGGGATTAGAGTTTTAGGGTTTATGGTAAAAAATATATAAAATATCTATTCCTGGTCTCTTTATTCTTTTCTTTTCACACCAAGCACTCAGGGCAGATTCCCACCCACTTTGGTTGTGCTTTTTATTTAAAATTCAATTGAATTGAAAATTGATTTTATAAAGTTTTGAGTGTTAAGTCCATGAATGAGTTGTAATGAAATACAAGTGACCAAACTAGGCTGCTGGGTGCAACCTTAGAGATAAGTTTGAGGAGCTAAGACATCTGGATGGAGCTTGGAGTAGAGACGATGCTCCCTCAAGCCAGTTGAGGAGGTATCTTCTGGCTGAGCGCCTCCTAAGAATAACCTTAAGATTTCCTGGCACGTCCAACCTTCAGGAGACCTCAGGGTAAACCTAGGACACGGTTTAGAGATTATAAATCCCATCTAGCCTGGGAACAACTCAGGATCCTCTAAAAAAGAGCAGGAACATGTTACTAGGGAGAAGGACACTTGGCACTTGGATGATTTCTAGAGCTGCTGCCATTTCTAGGTTTGACCTCCTGATGATCCTTTGCCTGATCAGTCACATTGATCAATATAAAAGCTTTCAAGTGACATCTCTCATCTCACTTTTGAGACTTAAAGGATAAGTCCATCACTGTGATGTTATTTTTCAAACAGCATATCCATTTTAATTAAGATTAAGATAAACTAAAGGCGTCTTGATTGTACGTGTGATGGGAGCGAATCTGTTTCACACGTTGCGTCATTCTTCAAAGTGTTGACATTTAGCTTTAAAATGCTAAACCATGATGTAGGCAATCTGACTGAATTTAGCTTTTTCTTTCTCTTTCTATTTCTTTAAACTCCTCAGTGGTTTATAATTTGATAACAGAAGACAAAGCTTTCATCTGACAACAGCGTGGGTGTCGCAGCGTGCTAAGTCGCCATACAACAAGCTTTGAGTCATCACGACGACCAAATAATCAGGTGGATAAGAAGTGTGGGAAGCGGCACCAGCCTACTTTCACCTTTGTGGTGACCATAACTAGCTGTTATGTAACTGTCTTTTTCACCCACTGAAGCATCTTGTGGTTGCAAGAGAAGTAAATGATTGACAGAGCTTTGAGGTTACCAGTTAGCAGGTGGATAAAGTGGGCAGTTGCTCATTATATCATATTAAACAGCTTGTTTATGTTTGATTTAAGTTTAAAAGCAGAGCAATTTGTGTCAACACACAGCTTGAGTCACTGCACATAATGTGTTTGGTGTATTTATCCAGAAACTTCTCCTCTGGGTTGTTTATTGTGTGATTAATGAAACCTCTGACCAAAGTGTGGACTTGGGTTATTTCTTCTCTTGTTAGAGGATCATATCCTCACACAATGAAAAACACAACATTAATAAATGATGATGTGCAGAGTCATTCTGCTTATTTTCTGGATTAGAACAACCGTTAAGGAAGTTTGTGTGTTTTATGGAGCCTCTACCTGCTAACAGCCAGTGAATCTTCAGTTTTCACTGAGGTACCATGTCCACAGTCCTCAAGGTTAACTACACTGAGGAGGCTATTATCTAAGTATCAAAGGCACACAATAAAAAGCTCGGACCAGCACCTTTAAGGTTCGTGAAGGAGAATGAGGTTGAAATCCTGAAATTCTGAACTCCAGTGTTTGAACAATCCAAAGCTAAAATAAAGAGTCTAGCTGATTGAATTTATCTGCTGTTTATTTCTTTTTCCTGTGTTGATAAGATTTGGCTTCCTCCCTTTCTGTGTTTTTCTGGTGTCATATAACAACTGTAACTTGTTACTAGGATGGTGAAGTCTTTATCAGATACAGGAAACAGGTTAGCAAAAGTCCGAAATTGAGATTTACCTTTGGCTGGATGTGATGAAGATTTTTAATTTAGTTTTTCATCAGTGTTGAAACCATCTTCTTTTGTTCTCTAACCTGGTTTCAGATATCTGAGCTCACCATCCTGTCCCCAGGTTTAGCTTATAAGGCTCCACGAGAGTGAAAGTCACTTTATCCTCTCGAATCCATGAACTAATCCTCTCCCTTATCACTGTAGGTGAAGGCCCAGAGAACAAACTCAGACTCTCTTCATCATGATAGACCAGTAGATCATCAGCTTCTTTGTTGATCAGTCTCGAGCTCAATTCTCTTTTTTTTTTTTTTTTCAACAAAACCTTGAGACAAGAGACACGTCACAAAAAAAGTTTTTCTATGTTGCATAGCTCCCCTTGTATTTGTTTATCAGAAATATAATTTGTTTGAGTTGAATGAATGAATGAAAGTTTATTTGAACACAGAATAAAAACAAGCAACAATAATTACAAAACAGAAACGCAAAATAAATCAACAACGAAACTTTTAACATTGATGTTCAAATCTTTTATCTCACATTGTTTGCAAAACTGTTTAAAGACTTAATTAAATTGCAAATGTCAACATGCACGTGCAAATCCCTAATTTCAGACTAATATTTACAGAAAAGACCATTTGAATCTTTGACTTAAATCGGATAAATACATTAATTTAAATTTCATAGGTACAAATAGATACAGAGTTTAACTGAGCTTTGTAAAAATCCATAAGAATGAATACTCTGAGGTGGGAATATGCTAATTTCCTAAACTATGCAGAGATGTTGTGCAAATAACCGTAATTCCATTTAAATCATCCTGAAGAAGCATTTAGAATTGAAGAAGAAGAAAAAAACAGATTAAAAATAGCCCTTTTATGGTAGAATAAAGTCAAGTGGATAATTAGAATTCCAGAAACGTTTACTCACTATGCTCATCAGACTCTTTCCTACAGTCCCAGATGATGAGCTCAGTGAAGCAGCGTTGCCTTTAACCAGACATATATTTACCGTTAGCTTTCCCCTATGGAGTCTCTCCTCTTGTAGAGGTGAAATATTCTGTTAATACAGCTCCGATAAAACTTAAATCTGACCCTTGTGTCTCTTCTTGAAGTTTGTTTTTGCATGTAGAGTGTATTCAGAGTTTCCCCTCGTGGCTTTTTGTAGAAAAAAAACACCCATTTAAAAACACAGATTTCACCAATGTCAAACACAAGTGCGTGTTGTCAGCCAGACCTCAGGGGGCAGTGTTGACCCCTTTATGGCGAAGTGCTTAGATAATACATTATTGGAAGCGTTTTCAACCAACACACTTTACTGAGAAATGCTATAAAGGAGACTATAAGCATTTCCTCCTATGGGGCCAATCTATAACATGTACCACACAGGTGAACTGTACAAAGACTCACCTCTATAATAGAGCGAGATGAAAAAGAAAAAAAAAATATAGATCTGGTAGAGCTATAGGTGCTGCAAAGATGATTTCACTGACTGCGACAGAGAATAGAGGTTGGCTTTGCTCATTGATGTTGTGAACAGGTGAAAACACAAGTACAAAGAAATTCAGGACCTTCTGATGAAGAATTAAGAGAGGTCAAAGTTTCCATTTAACAGCGGAGCTCAGATGTAATATTTGACACAGAAGAGCAGTGAGGCGTGTCTTAAAAGCTTGTGTCTCATTCGTGTTCTGGAAGGTGATCAGATCAGGTTTATCTAGTTTTTTTTTTCTCTTAATTATGTTATTTTATAATGTTTTATTTGTAATGTAATGTATTTGATGTTATATATCATCTACAGCTTTTTTTTTCTGATTACAAGCTAAAAGAAGCTTTGACTGAAGTGATGGTCCCGAGCAATTTGAACCCAGAGTTTGATTGTCTATTGTTTTTACCACTAAATAGCTAACGATGAACATAAGTGGGACAGTCAGTCAAACGTGTCTAAATTGTCATTTTTTAACCACTAATGAGGCTCAAAATAGCACCTTACTACAGCTGTAAATGTAAATGTGCCAACAGTTTATTATAAAGATGTTCAGATGTGCTGATTTGTAATTTTCCTGAGCGACAAGCTGATGTGTCTGTTAAGAGTAAAGAAAATAATGAATCTGCTGATCCGAAACACCCTTCATCACCAGTTGTTATGAAAAGTCTTGTAAAAAAGTATTTTTTAAAAACTCGGAGTTCACTTACTAAGTTATTGGTACTTAACTTTATGTGTAGGGACCCTATTCATGCTGCTGCTGAAGTGAAGTGTTGTTTTGAGGTTTATTAGTGGTTGAAAAATGGTGATTTAGATACGTTTGGCTGACTGCCCCATTTACTGTCATTGTTAACTATTTGGCTGTGAAAACAAAAGACGGTCAAACTCAAAAATCCTTCCACCAACGTAAAATAGACCCTGAGTTCAAATTACTCTGGACCATCACTTCAACATGACATCAGAGAGAAAATGTGTGTTATTCCAAATGTTAAAACCAAAAAGGTGTTAATGGTAAAGAATAAATGTAAACTATGCTGTTGGTTCATTTCAGTCTGACATGGTTTTGAATCCACCACCTGCTGCAGCTGACACTTTTCTTTTTTTTTAATAAGACAGTCATCTTTTTCCTTTCCTGAAGGTCCACTGATCAGGAGTCACTTAATTTCCTGTTGGGTGTAGGATAAACAACACACACACACAGTCACACACACACACACACAAACTGGAAATGAGTCCTGCAAAATGCTTCCACAGACAAAATCAACTACTGTGAATAAGTGCAGGCAATTTTATTTGTATAAAAAAGCCATTTCACTTTCATGATCCGTGCTGCATTCAATTGCAAATGTACAGGAATACATAAAGACTTTTGACTAAAGATAAAATGCGATGTGATATAGTATCTTTAGCTTTTAGATTAAGGGGGTTTTTGAAGATGCCGGCTAATAAAGTATGTATGTCTGCATCATTTTTTCACTGTATCTTTTCCATTACAAGATGAGGTCAGGTTGCCTCACAGCTCCACAAAGACACTTCAGTTAAATCAAGCAAATCAATTGTACTGTATTTTTCAAGCTGTGTTTGAAATGTTAGTTGCTTTGACTCACCTGTAGTGTTGTTAAATCTAAATCTGCACAAGGTGTGCAGAAGTCTGGGAGCCTTCAGCAAAAAAACTGATAAAAGTCTAATCTAATCAAAAGCGAAAAATCGCTAACGACCAGTAGCTAACACACGCCAACAATAACAATAACAGACTATAAAGAGCAGCAACTTGCTCCAATTTGTTGCACATCTCCAGGCAAAAAAACAAAATTACGAAAACCTGAAAACTATTCTTGATATTCACCTCAGTAGCTCATAAATATTTAAGCATCAAGCTGAAGTCTCTCATCCATATAACACGATCAGTGTGTGAATAGGAGTTCAGTGTTCAGGACACATGGATGTTGATGGTACTTAGTTTGTCATCTTTATGTGAATCACTCAACACAATGAGATGGTTCAAATGATGAAACAGTTGTAATGAGTTTTCAAGTTGCATCCCCATGAAATACCCAAGTAGGCTGCTCTAACAAGGCAGATGGGCTATTCAGAAATAACATTAGTATTGGAACCAACCCTGTCACCAGTAAATGATTAAAAAAACTATTTCTAATTAATATTATGAGGAAATGGGATTTAATTAGCATATGTTCATGCTGTAGAACACAATACAAAAGAAGTTTATCTATGTGAAATTTAATTATTAAAACTATTTCTATGTAAATTGACATTTGTATATTTAATATGTGAGTTTAAAGTAATAAAACAGGCAACTTTGACATTTACTGCTTTAGAGATAAAGTAACAAGCTGTGCTATGGCCTCATCCCGACTCTTTAGCTTCGTCTTAACGGTCAGTGTGAATAATAAAAAGTCCACTCACATCACATCCCTGCTGCTGTAACAGAGAGAGAAGCAGGAACAATAGTTAGGTAAAATCCAAAAAACTTGAGCGAAACAGAAATGAGAGGGCGACATAACTCACTGAGCCATGAGTAGAGGACGATAACAGCAGATGTATGTATGCGGACACACTCAGACGCACTCACAGTGAAGTTATGTTAAAAGAGCAGCCAGAGATGGTTGTTAAACACTGTTGTGGTCCAAAGACCTTTTACAAATGGCTTAGAGGAGAGTCTGAGAATATCACAGCTGAAACAGTTTCGATTTGTTTGCTCAGGCTAAAAATAAAGACTTAAATGTGATATGATGAATTAGAAATCGTATTACTATCAGTCAATTATTTAAACAGCATGAGTGTGAAAATGATTTTCTGTCAAGTCTTTTGGTTTGTTATAGTGGTTGATCACCGTATCTGTGATCTCTGTAAGTGGTCTGAAAACACAGCGTGTCCGACTTATATTCTCAATCTCAGCGTGTCTTGTTTTGGTAAAAGTTGGACAGAAAGAGAGCTGGTTATTAGAAAAATAAAACACTTAAAAACACAGAAGAACAACTTGTCGTAACAAAAATTTGACAAAAACCTTCTGAAACAAAAAAAAAAAAAAAAAACCACAACAGAGACCAAGCTCAAATATCTTAAATTATCATTTACGGCTCCTCTCGCTATCTTAGATTTTCTCATAATGACTTTGAACTGGTGTAATGTGCTTTGAAAGTCAACAGATCACAGGGATTTATAGTCTCTTACACTGGTCAGCTGAAAGTTATACATCATCAAACGTCACTGTGGAGACTCTGGATTAAGCAGCAGCAGAATAATCACACGACAGCTGACACTTGAGAAAAGATGTGAGAAATTTCAAAAGGGATTGAACTGGTTAATGGGAGAATTAAACCACTTACCCTGCATTTAATAGAGATAACTAGGTATCTCTAGGAGATAATAGGATTGAGCACGTTAGTCCCACAGTGGCAAACAACTCCTAGTTTTTATAGTTTATATAAATGCACATCTGATGGATGGTGCTGATGTTTGTCTATAAAGCGTTGCTCCTGCCTCTAGTTTCAGTCCCAGTGTTCATTTCTCAGCCGTCTATCCTGCCGGTGTGTGAGCACAGCTCATTTGTTAGCGAGCGCTTCACTCTGTTAAAAAATGTGTATTGTTAACTGGGGATGACAGGGCCTTGTTTCACAGCTGAATAAACCTCTCAATGTGGGATTCAGCCACTGATTTAAAAAAAATAAAAATAAAATAAACACACTGTGGAAATCTTGCGAATGATGAATAGCTGTTCTCAGAACGAGTTAATACGAGTTTAATAATATAAACACGTGTTTTCACACACGCTTAAAACACTTTCATGAGTGAATGCACGTTTACTCAGGCACGCATGTGTTATGACAGCACATACGATATAATAGAGTAACATTATTTTTGTATGTGATAAATCTAAAGCAATTGTTTTGCCTCTTATCCTCAGTCCTGGCAGGTGTCCTGCTATAATCTATTTAAAGTCTGTTGATGATGCAAATATTTTCCTCCAACAATTTGATTTGGTCTTTGTCGCACTTGGAAAATGCACATTTCACACATTCCTACTGGAACTGAGAGATAGAAAAGCCTTTTCTTAGAGGTATTAGTTTCTATCTCTACTTGTTTGCAACTTGGCTGAAGCTGCGTGCAAAGCGACGTTCGGTCGCCTTCACAGTGAAGCTCCTTGTCACCATAGATGTGGAGGTCCGGAGTTGTATTAGTGGAAAATCCAGTATTATCATCATTACTAGTATTGGTTTGAATGAATATGTTTGTATCAGTGTTACCTGAGGTTATACAACACTGTGTGTGCTTCCCTGTTTTCTTCCATGTGAGTTTCCTGGTTCCTACCGTCGTCCTAATTCTTGATTCCTAGTGTGTGCGAGCTCTTCCGTACCACGTCCTCCGAGACTGAGAGATGTTGCTGCATTTCTCCTCCACCAATTTTGACCTTTATTGTGAATTGTGTGTGTCACATGTTGCAACTGAGCTCCAGTTCTGCGCTCAGCTCAGATTCTATATTTCACACAAATTAAAACAAATGTCCTGACTTATGTTCAACCATCACAACCAGACTGTCTGGATGAAACAATATCGAGAAATGTGGAGTGAGAGAGAAAGAAACACCTTGTCAGATATTTGCAAAGGGGCTCATGCTCAGCTGTTATCAGTTTCTAATGGTTAAATAACATCTGTGTTTGTCATATTTGTATCAATTTTTAGTCCCGTTGATGTAACAATCCCTATTGTTTTCATTCTTCTTATTATCAGCCCACAAAGTATAAACTGAAGTATAAACAGTATGAGCTGTTATATAATTTTAATGTACATTTCAGCATCGATTTATTGCTCTTTCACAGCACTAGAGAGGTCAGTGAAGAAGGGTTTTCAGTCATATCACCACATCATCTCAGCGTGGTGATATGATCAAAAGCTACCAAGCAAATACTAAATGCAGCTTGAGATTGCGATTCATACTAAGTAATAGAGATGGATTTGTTGATTGAGGGGGTGGATATTTAAAAGTGACAGAGAACGGTTGAACTGACTTTTGATCCTTGTTCTGTGATGTAACATGCACACAATAAAATGGTTGGATGTGTTTTGCCTCAGAAGCTTCATGAAAACCTCTCTCAGAAAGATATTTTAGGGTGGGGGGTTTAAACACATGGTTTGCACCTATTTAGCATCTTTTCAGGCTTAACTGGCAACCTCATTATGAAATGCAAGCACTTGACACTGATTGGCTGCCGTCACCGCCACTCAAATGAATGAAACTTCACCGACTTTGGAACACGGATTCTTTTTACAGCTAATCGCCTTTGAAGGGGAGGAAATGTGTTTGACGTCACAAACATCTGATTTTGAAATTGACCCATTTTCAAGCAGCACATTTCTAAAAGAGGAATTTCTATGAATATTAAATGTTCAGAACTTCTAGCACTTTTCATATGTTCCTGAATGTTTGTGGACTACCGTCATTCAACAAAGACAAAGAGGTAAAAACTGTTCTTGATTCACCTTTAATTCAAAGTGAGAATATCCATCTATTTATCAGTTGATTCATGTTCAAGGTCATGAATGACTGGAGCGTATCCCATCAGGACAGGGATATCATTTAAGTAATTACTGGTGTCATTTTTATGAGCAACAAAGTAATTAAAGCTGTAACTAAGTTATTACACTTAATAACAAACATTATTGTGGTTTCTGATCACACTGACAGACTGAAATTGAAAGACTGATGAATGTCTTTAAATTTTTTTTTCCTTCCGTAGGAAAAAGAAAGAAAAATCCTCTTCTATGCCTTCTGGTCTCCCACCACACTGGAGAAAACACATTTGCATCGTATATGTTGTCACATTGCATCTCTTTTCTGTTTAGGGTGGCGAGTCCTCACGTCCAAGCGTTTTTTTTTTTTTTTTTTTATCGTGCTGACACAGCCAATGCGACTTGCTCCATTTGTCTGAATAATAGAGGTGCCACCTCAATGGCAGCATACAGTTAAAATATGTTATGGAGTATTGTTCCAATACAGTTTTCTTAATCTCCAAGTGTTTGTTGGCATTTAGCTGTAATAAGACGGACACACACAGGCTCAGAAACACATGAGCACATACAGACAGAGAAACAGGGAGCTTGACACATAAACATAAGGGCAGACTGACTTATTTGGATGTAAATTATTGGATCTATTTATAGAGAAGAAAACACATTCCTGCAATATTATAATTCACACTCAGTATGATCCACTGCTGTCAAAGAAAGACACTATACCATATGTTTACATTTCTTTATACTTCTAGTTCTAGTCTGACTAGAGCACACAACCAAGAAAAATATATATGTGATTATGTGTAAAAGAAAACGGAGTATGAAGAGACTGAAAAACCTCTTTTCATTGCATTCATCACCCTGACTCAGTCTACCTCTGCATCTGTTTCTTTTCATTACTTCAGCGATGCTTCTTTGTTCGTGACAATGATTTTCTCTCTTCCCGGCTCAACTCCTCTCTCTGAATTAAAGGCACCCTGACACTCCGTCAATAAAAGCAGCTCTGTTTTTTACCCAATGCACCTCCCAGCAAAAGTATTTTATCAACAAGTCATTCAAAAAACACCCCCACCCCTGCATCCATGACCACCTTTTTTTTCTTTCTTTTGTATGTTGTGCAGGTGTTGGAGGGGGAATGACAGGACAAGTCCTGAAAAAAAAAGCATTTCCAGATCCCAGGGCAGGGACAGGAGTAGCACTCCATTAAAGGGACAAGCCCACCAACAAAAGCGGTCAATCCTGGAGAGACATTAAAATTCTGACTCTTTGTGAAAGTGAAAATACAGAAAACTTACCAGAGTGTAGGGAAACGAGTCAGCTCCCTCCCTGTACCTGTCAAACCCAAAGTTGCCACTTGGAGGCTTAAGACAGGCCAATTTTGGGTTGAAAACTTTCAGCAACAGTTTAAAAAGTCTCTGAACATGCAATTTGCTGGGGTTTAAACACTCCCTAGAGTCTGGTCTTTGATACTCTGTCACTGCATGGACTGTCACAAAACAACAGCCCTCTAGGCACTAGACTCATAAACTCCATCCACTCCCTCCTACATAAGGCCTCTACTAAATGGGATGTTTGTGGTAATGTTGCATCTGTCTGTGGTTGTTAGTTGTAATTGTCTTTGTGGTCTCGTTGTGGTTGTTTTCAGCCTGTTTTCAGTTGCCTTGTGTCTCATTTTCACCATTTCTATGGTCATTTTCTGTTTCCTGTGGTTTTTGTGCATCTCGTTATATAAATTTTCTTTCTCTTCTTTGAAATAATTTAATTGACTGTCTGTCTTTAACAAATGTTAAAAGTCACTTCCAGCAGATGCTTTGACCTGCTGGGTGTCCTCCTTCAGTCATCCATCCTGTAGTTTTTGCTCTGTACAGTCGTAGCAGTAGCAGTAGTAGTAGATGTCAAAAATAATTGAACTGAAATTCATCGACCAGTCAGGCTCAGTTTTCTGTCATTACATTCAGTATGAGGAGCTCAACATCGCCTCTACATTTCTCTTCCTGCTGTGAGAGACCAACATGAGCGATAGGACGGCGCGGTAATAATAAGCGATCGTATTATCCTTCAGGCGTTTGTTTCCCTTTTACTGCTTTCTATTTCAAGGAGCTGTGACAATTTTGATAGAGCTGTTACACACACCTCGCTGTTGAGCCAATCAGCATATTTATACATGCATAAGCTATGTTTTTTCTATATGTTTCTTAATGATGTTCCTCATTTTTCTCTACAAGTTATCTACGGTCTTAGATTTAACTGTAACATATCCATTTAGCTTCCATGACCGCTGTCTTTCTCTATGTTTGAAGGTGCTATATGTGGCGTTTCTCGGCTGCCAGAAGTGATTTCTTGCTGGGAACTCACGGCGGAGATGGTTGATTGTCAAGAGCTTCAGCATTGTGTTTGCATTATGTTACTTTTTTAAAGGCTTGGAGCCTGGAAGCTGCAGGCTGTGTGTGGCTAGCTGGTTAGCATTTGAACTCACTTTCACCTGATTTGACTCCTCCACTTTATCGTCAAATCAATCAAAGACAAGAGCAATTAGTTCATTTTTCAAGTCATCTCACGTCAATATGTAGATGATGGGTTACTGTAGATAATTTAAGTTTAATAAATGTGATGATATAATATGATCGCAGACAGCAATCAGAAACTTAGATGATCGAGGACATGATGTTATAAATAATACATGAACTAGACTCACATGAAGACATATAGCTCAATATCAAACATAATTGTATTATAAATTATTTAACAAATAGTTAAATTTATGATATAAACATATTGAATAAGTAGTCATTCACTGAAATATTCCTTCATGTATTGGATAGCAGTCAGAGTGAAAAAATGCATCGTTAAAAAAAGTTATGTCAGTCAATAAATAAATAAATAAAAACATTGTTACTTGTAGTTGAAAATGTGTGAGGATTATGCTGGATTCAGAAACTTCTTCGTTCATTTTTAAACTTGTTTTCACAGCAAATCACTCTGGAGCACAATGTATCTGAGTCTTATCACCGCTGCCGTTATCTGTAACAAAAGAATATCAACTCGTTTAAATTACAAATCATTAATCACTCTGCTGAAAAGATTCATCTCAGTGTTAAATCAGTTCATCAGTTTTAGAAAAGACCTTTGAGAGAAATCTCACTGTAATGATCCTGAAAGATGATGTTGACATCGTCCTTGGTCAAGAGCGTCCTCTGTTACACAGTAAGTGTCCAGTTCCTTTACTGCCATTACTGTGTCATTTACCTGACATCATGATGGTGACACTGATTATTTGAGCCAGAACATTAGTCGCTCTTGTTATTAAGACCTGTCCTCAGAAGTCGCTCAGTCAAGAATAAAGTCATCATCATTGATCAATGTTTCTAGACAACAAGCTTAAATGCCCCCAACCTCTGCAGTCAGATAGAAACCTCTCCTAGAATATCAACGACGTTCATATATTTATATAGGAAATATGTTTCGAGATCACGTGTTTGCTGTTTGGACACTTATTTGTATTGTGGGAGACGTCAAGGTGAACAAACTACATGACTATGATCCCAGAGACTGGAGTAATTTAATTTAATTGTAGACCTCTGACCTCTGTCTGACCTCTAACTTTCTGTGCAAGTTTGAATGCGGCGTGTTTACAATGTTATCATGTCTGGAGATCAGAGGACTCTAATGGTTTCCAGCAACAACTAGTTCACCAGAGAAACAAATCTAGATATTCTCAACGGATGTAATATTGTTCAACAATTGTATGGCTGCAAAGTTTGCAGCACTATATTGTTTAGTGAATGAGTAGGTTTATCTTTAATTGCTTCTGCACCATAAAGACCAGGACAATGAAAACTTAGACTAAAACTCTAGTCACATCTATTTTTACCGACAACAGCTTTTTATTTTACTGTGCAGCTCAGATCAGTAAATCTATTGTGACTACACGATAAAGACATATAAACATGCACAACTTATTGCTCAGTTTGATGTAAACGTTATGTTCAGATCTGTCAATTGGTTTAATTTTTCCCTGAATGTAAAAATGGCTATATATATATCCACATTACGAATGACTGTTTTGCTCAAGTGTCAGAACAAGTATGTTTCCATTTATTGTGGCTTCTTTCTGTCTTTGTAAAGACGATATCCAGGACTACATCAACCTACAAACTTTACTTCTTCCCTTGGTATTTTCAGAGCACATGCAAAAAAAGAAAAAAAATGTTTAAAATTAATGTTTGACAAAATGATGACACGGGAGGAAAAGTTTTAGTTTTAGTTCTAGTTCATCCTCTGGGGACAAGATACATGTGTCAAATATCACAGAGATTCATCCAAATAGTTATTAGTTTAGTTAAAAGTCTCAAATCAATAAGGAAAACACATGTTGAGATATTTGGATGGAAAATGTCTTTGCAAAGCAAATTAATGTGAACATATGAACATAGTTTTGGAGGCTACAGGGGGAAACCAGAGTCAAAATAATTTCCTTTTCTTCGCTCTTTTTCCTGCATTCATTCTTCTCATAGACTCCAGTCAGCAGATTTACAGCCTGCTATATTTATATCTATATCTCCATATCTATTTGGATATATATAGATATAGCAGGACAGCCAAGAAGCTGAGTGTTTCCCGCAGGAGCATTTCTTACTTCATATCATCCTGCTGATGGCTACAGACTCCCAACCCCCCTCTGCACTGCAAAGCTCGCACTAATCTTTAATTACTCCAAACATTTAGTGTCTGAACAAAAATGACCAGAATATGGAAGATCATTGATTGCTGTCTGGCATTAGAGCGACAGGAAGTGTTGTTTTTAGCCTCGATCTCCTTGTGTTGCGTTTGTTAATCTCAGAGGTTTATTGTTTGACAGAAGGGTTGTGTTTATCCCATTAGGTCCACTTCACTGTATCTGCCTCCACTAACATGGGACCTATTAGCTCTGCGTTGCACACAGACACTTCTCAGCTGTGAAACTATCACCGGTTTGTCAACTTTTGCATCCAGCAGCTTTAGAGCAACAAAGGCAGTGAGTTAAAAACTGCCTCCACAGGATCAGGACTCCTCGAGGCAGAGCTTGATGACAGCACACAGATGTGTAATCCACGTAAATGAATAGAAAAGGACCAGGGACCCTGGATGTATTATGAGATAATTATGTGCATGACTACAGGTCAGCATCTGTTCTGCTTTGTGAGAGCAATCAAATAGTGCAATTTGAAATGGGGGATCAGTACGTTTTTATTCTCGTCATCTAATTTGTTCATTTCTCAGATCGACGTGGGGCCGAAGCCGTGCTGAGTTGGTGGCCAACATGCACAACCTCAATTTCACACTGCATTAAAATGTGATGAGTAAATGTGAATTAGTTTAATCTCTGTGGAGTGAGTTATCGTGAGTTCCTCGCTGGTCCCACTCCGCTGTTTGTACTCACACTTGACATTACATTGGACACCATCCAAAAGACTGGCCGGGCTGTTCGGCTGTGACAGTGTTATTGCTATAAAATTGTTTTGGTCAGTTAGTTGGTTCTCCACTTTAGTCACTCTTTGGAGTTATTTCATGAATCACCATGAAGTCCTAGACATTCACATTTATTGTCCTCAGAGGATAAATCTCAGTGACTCTCCTCTTTCCCCCCTATGATTTTGATATTTATAGTTTTGAGTGAAATATGTGAACAATTACTGCTATGGGACTTGTCATATAAGACTCCAGAAGTTGAATGCCAAGAATTGATTAATTTGTGTCATACTACTAAAAGAGTTAACATCAAAATTTGGCCAAACATTCTTGATATTATACAGATATTTATGGATGAAATGTCATAATGACTTTGTTGAGTCTCTGGTGTGATATATCTATATAAATAGGGTAGAGACAGTGGTATAACTAATCGTATAGGCATGCAGATGTTTATCCTCACAGCAGCATCAAAAAGCTGTGAGGCTGCACCAATAAACAATAAACAATACCATAATACCACAATAACTCTGTTTACTTGCCAGTTAATATTGGCAAATCCAGCCGTTGTTCCTGTTGTTTTCTGGCTCATCTTGGATATTGTAAACATTGGTAACTTGCCACACACATGCCAAGTCATAAATAAAATGCTTGAAAGTGTTGAATGGATAATCTGCATATAAATGTATTCTGTGAACACTCCTGTGTTTGCCCAGAGGGGACAGCCCTTTATATTTTACTATAAATGAGATGCAAGTTGGATAATTACTTTTTAGGCGAAAATGTCTTTTTGCTTGTGCTGATTCGTTGATGGCTGAACTGAGATTTATGCAAATAATAACAAAATATAATAACTGCAACTGCAGGTTTATGGTTTGAATGTAATGGACACATTTTTTTAAATCATATTTCACTCTGCTCAGTTCTGAGATCCAGAATAAAATACTACATCTGTTCTAACTGTTGATAACTGATGGACAGTGTGTTGTATTCTTTGTTTTGTTTTAAGTGAACATGTTCAGGCTAATTTATATGTTGTTGAGCAAAATGCTGTGATTTCGGGACCATTAGGGTTTTAAGCCTCTGAGAATCGCAGTAAAGCACTTTTCCATTGGTTGATTCATTTGTTTTCATTTAACTACGCTAGTTTAATCAATCAGATGGATGCATTTGGAAACCAACACACTGACACCAAACTAATGACTCACCCCTTGTCTGCTGATGATAGTATTTAATCTGTATTCAGTATCACAGCTCTACTTGAGTGTGACATATATGTTTAGTTACGAACGAAATTACCCTGATTATTAGATATACACATGTAATATACATTTACATTTAATACATATTATTCCCGAGATTCCTATAATTTGGTTACTTTTTTAAAATGAAGCCAAAAACTCTTTTGCAGTGGCATTGTTGTCTGTATAAGTCAAGGTAGTAACAACAAGGTCACAGCCTAAAGTGCATTCACCCCAAAAGTCATTTGTTTTGTTTTTAATTTAATTGCAACAACTGTTCAACCAATTGAAAAAAAGTTAACTTGGTGAAGGGTGTCCCACATCAGCAGATTCATTATTTCCCTGCTCTCCACGGACACGTCGGCCTGTTGTTCAGAAAACCCTTCATCAACCCTTCATCAAAAGTTGTTATGAAAACAAGATGTTGGGTAGATCTTGTAAAACAGTCTTTTTAATAAACTCTCGGCCCGCTCACTAAGTTATCAGTACTTTAGTTTATATAGGGACCCTATTCATGCTACTGCTGAAGTGAAGTGTTATTTTGAGCTTTATTAGTGGTTAAAAATGACATTTAGATGACTGCCTCACTTGCTTTCACTGTAAACTAATTGGCTCTGAAAACAAAAGACAATCAAATGCGATATACTTTGATAGAGGTTACCAAGAGAAAGGGGGTGTATGTGTGGTGAAATAGACCCTGGGTTCAAATTACTCTGGACAGTCACTTTAACAAGCACTAAAACATGTGTAACTTGATCAAACTGCAGCAGTGATTCTCTACGGGCAGCAAGAATAAGGAATAATAGCCACAGGTTAACAAGCACTGACTCTGACTGTGGTACATTATAAGACCTGATGAGCCCTGAATCTTAAAGTGGTGTCTTCTCAATGTGTATCGGTAATGACGAAAAGTTCAGTTATTGGAAAATCAAGGCCATTATTTAAGTTAAGTTAGTAATGTTTTGTCACACTGGTCACATACAGCTGAGGTGAACCGTCAGAGGAAAATGTAGTCAGTCACTGCTAAGAGTTAAACCTTTTCACACAGCTCTCAGGTGAGTTTTGACACTGTTGAAGCTTGTAAAGCTTCATACTGCTGACATTTACTTTGCTAACATAGAAAAAGTGAAAAAAAGTTTTTATTGTTGTCTGATTTAGAAAGTACACAAACAACCTCCTGTGACATAAATCCAGCTAAATAATAATAAAGATAAAAAAAAAAAGGTTCTGCAGCAGTGGACAGAGAACTGCTCCGCTCCGCTCTTTTACTTGTGGTGTTTTTAATAGGTCAAGGTAGACAAGATGTTTCCTGTGGGAACCAGAGGCATGTCAAGCGAGCAGCATTACTCTGTGTGTAACAGACATGCTGAAACGAGAACTCAGGGGCTATTAACCTTTTCTTCTTTTTTGGTCTTGTTTCATGAGATTGGTAGTTTCTCACATTAAAGGATTGTTAAAGAGGATCTGAAACAAGATGACAGACACTGACCCAAGATCCTAAAAAGAAAATAGAGGTATTTAACACTGTCAATCTCTACAAACAGACAACAGAAATATCAGCCTGAGGATGTTTCATTTAAAACTACCATGTGTGCTACACTTTACATTGTGTCTTAAACCACACACAAGCTACTTTAACTGACTCTTTCATCAGTATTCTTTGTTAGCTGACACAACAAAATAAATAGCTACATAACACCTTTTTATAATCGGGTTAGAGATAACAGAATGCAATTATTTTTATGCCTCCACAGCGGTGATAGTCATTGCCACAGGTATTATGTTAACAGATAGATCGTCTGTCCATGTTACTTTAGTGAATGTGATATCTCACCAACGCCTCAAAGAATCCCTTTCAAAGGACACAAATATGTGCTGGTTACATTTTGTTGGCAAAGATCAAGGCCATTGTGAAGCTTTTGTTTGCTAATGATAAAAATGTGACTTGTTTACAGATGACAACTGAACTTATTCATCAGAAGAATTCATCATTTGTAATCAAAAGCAAAAATCAGCAACAGTTAAAGAACTGAAATTGTAACTTTAATTTTCCACCCAAATACTTCACACACAGTATCTGTTCATACAAAGACGAGCTGTATTTCACCTGTCATGTCCACCTGTTCGTGTGGTTAACACATGTAATTCTGTTCACTGAGTTATGTTGCTTTCCAGATCAATATAATTTGTAGTTGTCATGACTTCAGATTGAGATTCAGATCATCAATCCACCTGCTGCAAATACAGGTTACAAAATTAAATGACAGAAATGATGTGTTGAGTGTTCAAACTACCGATTTTCTTCAACTTCCAACATGTATTGCCACGAGACAACATTTCATGTCAAGAAATGATATGTAGACTTATAGATAAACCGATACACTGACCTCTCCCTCCACTGCTGCATGATATAAAATTGTAAAAAGGATATAGTAGCTGAGCAGACTAAATGTTCCTGAAGGTTATTTTCTCAGACTTGACTAAGCTTTATCGGGGGCACAGAAGACATAAATATTGTACAACTTTTTTCAAGAGCTGAAAAACTATGACAAGCGACATGACCTTTATGTGTAAAATCAGTGGAATGTCCTTTTAGACTAAAATATCACAATGATATGCATGTTCCTAAATTGTTTGAGCAGTAAAATTAGGTCAGTCTCTAATTCTGTGATGTCTTACACCAACAAAACATGTAGGACGCTGAACCTGAGGTGGATTTACTAGTTAGTTTTTATTTATTTATTTAGGAAGTGCTGCTAAATCAGTCACACGTATCTTTACACGTACCTTTAGTAGAACAGTGTGTGGATCATTTGTCCTTGTGGGAAATGAGTTTTCAGTTTTTTGTTACAATTCAATCACATTCAATCAGTTCAACACTTTGTTCCACCCCAGTTTTTCTTTTTTTTTTATTCCTGGTCAGTTAATGTGAGGAACTTTAAAACTGAAGCTTTTCTTTCATTTGACCGTCATAGCTGCTCACTTTGAAGTGAAAATGAAATGTTATGAAATAAATGGAAACCCAAGATTTGCCTTCAAGAGGTCTTCAGTACAGCAGCGTCAGCCTGGGAAATATAACTACATGTACATACAGTGTGTGTTTCCACATAATCGACAGTCATCAAGTGACTGGAGCTCAAATACAAAGATTGATTAGTTTTAGTGGATGATTGTTTGCAGTGATTTTGCTGAATTGTCAGTAAGAATAGAGGGCAGAATTGATACTTAAATGCAAAAAAAACGACAGCTTTAACCACAGACTAGTGTTTTATGAGACTCAGACCTATAAATCCTGCGGGGTGACAGCTTAATACAGCAGTATCCTCCAACACAGAGAGATTTACACAAAGAGAAGGAATTACAAAAGAGTGAAGAGGATCGCTGTCGCATGTAAGTCTGTTAAGAGTGGAAGATAAATGACTGATTCAGATGAAAAAAAAAATCTGCAACTTATGTCTCCTGATACACAACAGAAAGATTAAAACCGTAGAAACACACACACACATATGCAAACACATACATCCCACATTAGGTTCTGCATCATTTAACCAACATTTAACAAAAAGAAAGAGAAGGAGACGGGAGACGGCAACAGCCTACACGAGACTGACTGAAGTGAAAAGATGCAGAACAATTCAATTACACTGAGAACTGATTTAAGCTGGAGTTTGTTTACAGTAGAAAGAGCAGCTGCTTAAAATGTAAAAAATTGAGAGCAAATTTACACATGCACCAGTTTAGATCCTCACATGGGTAAATATATAATATACATATATATTTAATACATATGAATAGATGTTTAACACACACAGCTCAGTAGTAAGGTTTAAGAGTGTGAATATATAGACAACAGTGACAACAGTCACATGAGATAACAGTTGGTGGTTCAGGGAGTTGTTTGATGAACATGTCAAATGTCAACAGTGCAGTTCAGTGTAGATGTGAAAACATATCAACAATATGAAGATATTTACTGGGGGGATTAATGGTATTTGCATTTCCCACCTGACTGACTCTGTCAGTCAAACGCTGGTTTAGCACAAGGTAAATACCATGGGAAATATTATGTTAATCATTTAGTTGGTGATACACAAAACCTGTAGAGCACAAAAAACATTAGTACGTGTTTAATTAATTATATCTTTAGCTTTTAATGTGGCATAAACATTGTTACCTTCTTTAGAAATTCTCCCACTGATTTCAGTAGTTAAACAGAATCTAAAGCAGCAAACAACAGGAAATCCATCAGTTTGATAAATTAATCTTAAGCATCTAAACAATAGTTAGAACTGCTCTCACCCACTTCTAGATAAACCTGTGGCACTCTTTTGACCTTCTGGTCCGATAAGTCTGATAGACTGAACTGCTGTTATGTTCCACCTTATTCATCTGCCTGACATTGTGTCAATATTAATTATTATTTCTTGTTTCAACCGTTTTTGTTTTCCTCCAACCATTCAGCAGCGAGTAACAAATCCATCCTGTTGAGATATTTGCACCAGATGCTTGGAGAACTTTATGTTTTTCATAAAGATCAATGAAATACGCCGCTGAAACGTGATATTTCACTCTCATGTCCACAAATGACTTGTTTTCGTGTCTATTTTTCATTGATATAGTTGACATAAAAGCTCAGTGGTTCTAGTAGAAACAGTGGAGTTGTTCTGTCAGTTTATGTTTCAGTCAAATGTGGTAATAATTATTCTATACGGTGACAGTGGTGCAGTAAAAGTTGGCTATTGTGGTAATGGGGAGACATTTAGATGTGAGGATAATGACACATTTCTTCAGTCTCAGTGTGACGCTATTAAAAAGTGACAGACACATTTGACTAAAGAGAGAAGTTCAAACTGCAGCTTATTTCTCACCTCACCAGCAAACCAATCACAGTGTGAAGTCAGTGTGAATTTTGGATTGTCAGTTTTGGAAAGAGAAATGGTTGAACAGTATTATGCAGTATTTCTTAATCTGCAGATTTATTCAACCAACAAGCAGCTCAATAAGATCAAATTCAGTAGCTCCTTTTTATTTATGTTTTATTTTATGTATTATGCAACTTCGGGGGGTTATGTACATGAAGTTAAACCACTCTGGTGTGGTGCAATTTGAATTTATAACACTTTATTCTTCTCTGATGTTTAAACTGTTTAGAAGTTATGACTCCTAGTGGAAGATATAGGGTTTTAGGACCACAATAGAGAGGAAAATGGCAAAAAGCTGATTGTTTTCTGAGTTACATGCAGTTAGCCACTAATAATGGATAATAGCCTCCAACCATAGCTCAGATCAATGAGCCATACAGATACAAATTCAGACTAAAATGCTCTGGGTGGACAAGACTTTATACATTAAATTCTTAGACCCGATTTTGGTCCAAAGCCCTGGATCATATGGTGGTGCTCATCATGCTGCTGAAAGAGAGGGAAGTCGTCCAACAAACAGAGGAAGAAAAACTTAAAAGATCTTTGGTGTGGCCGAATGAAAGACTAATAAGAGTCTTTGACAGATAAATGATGAATTAAGTTGAAGTTTAGTTATGACACTGACGGAGACTGTGTTGTTGTGACATCATATATGTTAAAATGTTCATTATAGCACCTAGACCTGCTTTATGCCTCAACCCTCTGCCTGTAGACTACATGTAGTGGTATTCCTCAGTGCCTCCCCTGGTCTGTCAACCACAGTTAATAGTAGCTGCAACCTCATGCAGTCGTTTTCATCACTAGTACCCCACTGATGTTTCACAAATCAAAACTGCCTCACAGGCAGGGAAACCCACACATCTGTGAAAAGAGATGGGGACCACCACGGGTGGCCCTACACACTTGAAAGGTGACAGTCACAGTGAGTAGGAACATGCACATGGATAAATGTGTGAACGCACGCACAACTTGGAGAGGATTGAGTTGACAGATTGCCTCTAGAGTCTTAGACAGTAAGCAAGAAAACATAGTTTCCACATCTTCCATCTCCAGCGCTGGGGGATTAAAGGAGGACAGGGGAAACACAATCAACTTCTTCCTGACAGGGATAAGAGGCAAGAAAGACAAACCCCACTGATACCATTCATATATATAATCCATAACACGGAGCAATAAATCAGAAGAAGAAGGAAGAGATAAAAGAGCTGTCTGACTGTAGTAAGATTTCTTTAAAGGAAAAATTACAACAACCATATCAGTGTTGGTGAGGAAACGATAGGTGGAAGTTTCACCTACCTAGTTTTTTCAGAAAAACAATTATGAAAGAAGGGGACATTGTAGGAGTTTATGTGACCAGAGGTTGAAACTCTAGTATTTTCATTATTTCTAAAGAACATAAAAGTCACACAAAGTAATGAAAATGTTGATTTGTTTGTCAACCTTCTCAAGCCAACAAGAAAAAATATAATGTAAGTGTAACCATGATGTGTGGGGAATTACATGTCAAAAAACAGGCAAACATTTGACAGCAGGAGAGCAGTCATAGCAGACACACAAGTCTAATTGGCCTGGGATGAACAAACACATTGTCAGAACTCAGACAACAGATCTTGGACAAATTTACAGAACAGTGACTGGGACAGGCTGCAGGTTCAAGTACAGGTAGATGAAGAAAATGAAGAATTGCAATTATTAAATGAAATCAAGCTGGGATCAGTTGTTTGTAATATGTGTCAGATTGATTTGGGTGTTACCAGCTGTGTAGCAGGTAACGTCTGGAAATATTCATGCAGGTGAACAGTGTGTATAATATTGTTACTCTGACAGTGTCACCTTTAATGTCATAAAAATAAAAAAAAACCCTCTGCAGCAAGGTGCACAAACACAACTCAAACCTTGACTTTTACACAAATATATTTTTTATTAAAAAGCACCAGACGGGGTAAAATGGCTGTTTCCATTTGTCTTCCCCTCTTGCTGTTCTTTCCATGTGCTAACAAAATGATTGGTCTCCAGCTCTGTAGTCTGGTCATATCTTCAGAGTTCACTGCTGCTTGTCTGACTGACTGTTTGAAACTTGAGAATAACGGGTATGTGGTGGGAGGTTGCGGAAAATGAATTTTTACTTTTCACATACACTATTTAGTTTAAATTTAGTGGTATTGTTTGTATTGTTGTTCTCAGATATTAGTCAGATCTTGTTCAGTTTTATTGATTTTTATTTGTTTGGCACGACCACCCTCGTCCCATCCGCCCCCACAGTTTGAGAACACTTGCCAGTTTTTTTTAAGTGCTACCATAAGCTGAAAATAAATCACCTTCCTCTTCACTTCTACTCTGATTCCTTCACATTCTTTTGTTGTAATGTTGTTATCTGTTTTTTCCACTAAAGAAAATGTAACAAGGAGAATCTGCACCAGGTTTCCCAAAGATGAGTGACCATCCTAACGTTAAGTAGATAGACTGAACCAAGTTATCGGGCTTGAACAGAAAGTCCCTAAGGCAGAGTATTTGGGAAAAAATTCACACTATAGGAGCTCTTTGTCAGTGGCTGTTGCCACAGCAGCCGAGGATGTGAATTCATGCCATTTGAGGTCACAAACGGGGGCTTTGCTATCCACTCTTTCTCTACAGCTTTGAGCTGGAATGAGTGTTGTGGCAAAGAGGAAAAGTAAAGCTAACTGAGGCGTTAAGAGATTCAGAGCCAGATGAAGAGTTAGTCACCTGGGCACACGCTGAAACCTGATAAATCCTTGGCTGGTTCACCTCAGGAAGGATTTTCTGAAGAGGAAATACTAGAAATAGGAACATCGCTGATAATGTTCTCTTTTGCAATTATATAAGGCTTACATACAAGGCTTAGCTATATATATATATATATATATATATATATATATATATATATATATATATATATATATATATATATATAAATAGCACATGTAGCTTCTGATTCATTATACTTTCTGCACGAGAAAATTAGAACTACATGGAGGAGTTTGTCCGCTGCACATTCCTCGTCTCCTCATCCCACTGTCAGATAAACTGAAGCTTCATTATGTTAGTGTATGGAAATCCATGGAGCTGTATAAGTTCATTTGATCTCTTCTTTCCCAACTCTCTAGACATCATGTTCTGATATAAAGTGAAATTGGAAATGAGGCAGCTCCCTCTTTTCACTCCACATCCCCAGGCCCCAGGCCTGTCAGGAGAGTGAGGAGGGGACAGCCACCAAGTTCACCACCACACCAGCCTCAAAGCGGCTGCTGTTACCACATATACACCGATATAATAAATAAATCATAGATGTTACATGACGGTTGCAAGTGTTACAGTGAACGCATGCTAATGGTTCTAGGGTATTATGTTAATGTTTTCAACGATGGCCCAAATGTGCTGTAATGTCCTGTTTAATGTGCTGTAACTAACGCTCAGGAGGTGAAATTAAATGATGATGAGAAAACACTGCTATCAGTATATTACTGTCCAGTTTCAGCTTAACGTAGCAGATTTTATCAAGAAATTGCGGTTCACAAATGTAAAGGACATTAGCACATCAGTATTGTCTGTGTGAACTTAGCATGGTGGTGTTGGTATAAAGCTCAGAACCACCAGAAAATGCCCCAGTCTATACTCATTGATTCAACTTAATTAGACTTTACATTGCCTGAATAAGATTGAAGTCATGGCGTAATTACAATGGAAAAGGGAGATAAATTAAAGGCTTTTCCTTTAAGACGGCAGTTTTCTGTGAGAACTTTCCTCATGGAGGGAAAATGATCTCCACTTCAGAAATTGTCACTGAGCTGGAGAGAGATTGTTTTCAGACCCTTTCACATTTAAATGACTGCTGTCAAGATACCACCTTTGGTCTCACTCTGGGAACAGGTATCTCAAGTAAGTGTTACTGAGAGTGGGCTTCAGAAGAACCACTTTTCTGTAGTTGACAAGCATCCATGCAATCTTACCTCTCCCTGAGAGATTTTTAAATCAAGTAGTTGCTATTTTATGCACATCAAAATGCAGGCGATCTTTGAGAGACTGATGGTGATTTAGATTGTGGGTTTGATGAAAAACCCACAAGCAGCACATAGTCAGAACAGTCTTTACTGTTTGCACAACTTGTATCTAACCATTTCATGATATCCAACTTGGCAGAATCTGTTTGTAGACAATGGGTATGTTTGCAAAGTAAGAAAAAACTGATACAAACTGTCGGAGAACAAAAGAAACTGACTGCAATCACAGCAATAGCTGGACCTTGTATCTTCTAGTACGGAGGACGGCTTCTGTAGGAAGTCTGCAGAAAGCACCATCACATTGAGCCTTCAGGCTGCAGCAGTGAAGACTGCAGCTCAACATAACATAATGTATAATTCATATAGTGTCTATACCCTTTCACCCTGGACACCTTAATAATACATATGATACACTTTTCCCACTGTGCCTTCACCACGACCGGAGAAAAGAAAAAAAAATCACCAGTTCAAACACCTCAGAGCATTCAAGTCAAATAGATGTCAATACATGTTCAACAACCCATGAACTGACACCGTGGGTAGAAGGAACAGCTTCCATTGGACCTCAATGATTTTTTATTTGATTTATTTGATTTGTCATACAAACATTGAGGCTCTATAGCTTATCTGATGGCCAGTGAATCACCTTTACCCTGACTGAAATATTACATCAACTATTGAGTGGATTGCCATGAAATTAAGCCCAGAGCTACAATGGAAGAATGATGTTATCAATTCCTTGACTTTTCATTTTCTGTATTTTTTTTCTCGTCTTTGAAATGTCTTGACAGTTGTAGTGGAAGAAGACACAGACAATCATCTTCCACAAAGTTCTCTGTCGCCAACATAAGGTCAAAGTTTTAAAATTTTAGCAATGATGATAATATTAGCACTTACCTCGAAATCTCACTCTACTGAAGTACAGCTATTTGCTGCCAAATATATATAAAAAAAATAGAAACAAGGATTGAACAGACAGATGTAGAGCAATGAAAAGCTGCCCTGATGGTCCCTCTCTGGGTACACTAGACCTTTAGATTCATTAGATAAGTACCACTTTTTTCCTCTTAACCTAAGGGTGACCACAGATTCAGAAAGAAGATTCAAGCACAAAAAATCTTAAGTTATCTGTGTCAGAAAGGAAAGATTATATAATATTCAGGATGAGGAATGATCTGGGTTTCCCACACATGCTGCCATCACCTGTGAGATCATGTGTGCATGAAGCTGGATGGTCTATTATTCACGTCTGACTTCCCCTTAATTAGGAGCCTAAGACGAGCTTCTCTTTGATGTACTGCAGGTCAGAGCTGCAGCTCCAAACAGTAGGTTGAGGCTTTGATTTTCAGTCAGTTGGGTAATCAGCTGTTGGTGGTGACAATGGTGCAATTAAAAATGGGATAATATAAAGTGTAAGAGCTCATGCTGTGGTGGTGTTTGTTTGGCTCAGGGCAGTCCAATCACCACTTAAAGCACCTGGACTTCATTAAGTTTAAAGCATCTGAATGCTGGTGGTGTGGTGGTGTCTCGCTGCTTGAAAGCTGCTCTGCTGGTGATTAAGGGTTGGCGTTGTGAGCTTACCTTACATAATGCACATCCTGAAGGCTTGCATTTATAACCCATTCGATCTTTTTTGTTTGTGACAACTGGATCTTTCCATCTTTATCTCTGACTAATGAAACGTTACTGTTGAAACCTAATTCTTCCTGAATGTGTCAATATCATATATCATATAGATTAGTTATTCTAATGATGGTGCTGCACAGGGGAAGCTGATGAGGTGTGACATATCTTTTTATTTTTTGTTCCTTTCTGTTTTTTGAGATGTTACACTGCATAAGTAACTCTGTGGAGTGTAGATGTAGTTATAAACCACATCACACATATATTTCAATGATGGAAATAACACAGAAATTAAATATGATCATCTAAGGAATATACATAAAATATACATCTAAGGAAAATTTGTTTCTACACTTCCATTAGTTCTGAATTGGGTTTGTTGGTGGTGTTAGTAAAAATCCATTTGTTGCTGCAAACTACGTTGAAGAAGTGTCTGAATTTATTATCTTCTGAAAGCATATTTTAATAATGCCTGGCATCCTCTGTGACTGATGTCAAAATGTTATTGCAGGAGGAAAAAGCTTAATCTTTAACACTCCTGTACTGTACAATCACTTCAGCCTGAGGTTCCTGAGGAAGAAACTTCCCAAATCAAACCTAAAGATGCATGAATGAATTTAAAGCTGCTGCATCAAATGGGTCTGTCTGTGGAGAGCCTGGTATCTGTTGTGGCTCTTTGTTTTTGTTTTATAGGTTTTATGGTCTGTTCACTCTCTTAGCTTTCATCACTGTGGTTTAAAATCTCACCAATACAGCGGGCACATCCTCCTCTCCTGTGACAGATTCTCCTAATGCATGTCTGTAAAAAGTGCCAGAGCGTAGACTTGAACTCAGACTTTGGCAGCTGCTTTTTCCACAAGTCAAGGTTGTGATATTATTTGTTCTACTGCAGATATTTCAGAGCAGCATCCACAAAGATCACTCACTCTAAGCAAAGCACAGCTCTTTATATTACCAACATAACCAAATTAGAGTGTCCATTTATAAATAAAACTGTCTGGACACTTGTAAAGCCCACACACCCTGTTTTTCCTCCCAGTATGTATTTGAAGGTAAAGCACTGTGCCAACCTCAAAAACACCTTGCAGTAATTCAGTAATGCTGTAATTGCAGCAAAGACCCTGTGAAAAGTGACACTGAAGCCGCTGTCATTGCTGTAATGGAGGTATTGTTAGCTGCAAGTCAGGAGAGCGGGCAGAGGAGATGGTTTTCGATCCTGGAATCATAAATCAGATCAGAGGACACTTGAATTAAAAAGGACTCTTCGGGGCAAGAGGTTTTCAGCCTTGGTGGATAATTTTCACAGATAGAGCAACTACAGTTATTTACACTTGAATGTGGTAATGAAAGAGGCTATTTACTTTCCTAAGGTTCGTGTGCATCAAAACTTTGATTTGCATAAATTTAATAGTGAATAAGATAACATGGGTTCAGTGGTTCACAACATACATGATATCTGAAATAAATTGAAATAACATTTTCAAAGCTTGTGTTGGGCGAATTTGAGCAGCGTAGAGGGCTTTTTAACCAACAACATAATTTGCAGGATGGTTCCTACATAAATAGCCTATAATAATAATGAAATCTAATTTGAGGCTATCTAATAGCTTCTGGCAGATGCATACACAATTCTGAGTATTTTTCAAGACTTCTCTTTTATGATTATTAAAGACTTACTATAATTGCTGCTCAGTCAACTGTTAACATTCAATTATGGTTAACGATTTTGGCTGTTTCTCTCCCATCATCAGTCAAAGAGCCCTGTGGGCTGATCGGTTATTTGTGAAACAGTCAAATGAAGAAACTGCACACACGACCATTGTTCTCTGCTAAATACAAAACCTGAATCGCAGTACAGACTCAAAAACAAAAGACTCAAATTGAGAGAGCTGCAGCACAATGAAAGCACAATGGATCTGTATTCACTGTATCACACAACTCAATTCCCAGAGAGCCGACGGGTGGACTGGCTCTTGTATGAGATCAGGGTCAATCTTTTGATCTTCAGGTGACTCTCCAATACACTTTACTATTGACATTCCTCACTGGCTCCCAGCTGGGATTTAGACAGCAGAAACCATCGACCTCATCATGACGCTCTTGAAAGCAGAACAAGGTCACAGTGATACTGTACGCACATGAAATCTCCTGGAAAAAGTTGGTTGGTCTTGAGCACAATGGAGATGTATAGTGTGAACCATCTGTATACTCTGGCTCGTAGGCTTGAACCTTTATTGGTAATGTCACTAAAACAAAATGGTCTGGCAGAGGAGAAGCCCCCACACTTTGAATGTTTCTGTTCAAACATTTGTTGATGAAATCTTCTGTTTGGTTTGGTTCATTAAGGCTGATATGAAAGCTGTCGATCAAACTTGACCTTGGTGTGGACAAATAAGACAAATACACGTCCAGTTGAGTAAAGAGCAGCCTTATTTGCTGTCAGTTACCAGGAACTGTGGTTTTCCTTTTTGTAGTTTGATGATTCAGAACGACAGACTCCGCAGCAGAACGAGCATGTGTCAGAGCAGCGATACAAAGTGAATTCTCTGTTGTGTGACTCACACAGAGAAAAGCCACTGCTTGTTTGTTAAGGAGAAAAAATTGTTGATTTATCACCATAGCACCTCCTCAGTATTTACATGGACTGTCTGCAGTTACAGCTTCATGTTCAAAGCACTCAACTACAAAACCAGTGACTCACTGGTTTAATATTTTATTCTCACTACCATGTTAACAACATCCTCAACAATGTACTGAAAGCTTGTATTCAGTTCCTGTATGTAATGGATGGATTGAGTTGTACTCAGGTTAGGTCTAGGGTTAGACCAATCAGAACTACGTGTGAAGACTGTAGTGATAAAAGTGGAAAGTAAGACGTTAAATGTGGACTGGCCTTTTTTTTTTTTTTTTTTTTTTTTTGATGAGTAAAAGCAAATATTTTAAAGGGATGGTCTTTCCTGGTGCACCAGTTTATCTTTGTCATGCTTCTCCTCTTGAGCCATGAGGGACTTGAAAAGATTAATGTGGTGATGTGTAAATACAGAATCTCCTTTTTTCTTGCCTCTTACCTCTGGTCCAGGAAGTATGCCTTTAAAGATAAAAGCTGACAGTCTGTTTGGAGAGCTGGTAAAGACCATCGCCTTAAAGGCTGTGAAATCTGCAGGGGTGATTTCACTCAGGTTAGTCTCTTTTTGAACTTCAGCTTGAAGTTCAAACATATACTCAGCAGAAGTAGTTGAGTGTACTGTAAACTGTGTGTCAGCTGCAGAGTCAGAGTTTTGGATTGCTTTGTGAATTGTGGCTTGGTTCTATTTGTTTTAGACTGACTGTGCATAAAGGTGCACCATTAGGAAAGGTAAAACAGGTAAATGTTTTAAAAAAAATTGGGAACATGTGCCCCTGATGGCCTCTCATACTGGCACATTTTGCAAAAACATCTATGGACCTTGTTAAATCTCCCACAAAGGTGCTGCATAGTGCACTGCTGCTGTCCCAGTAGGACCAGCAGGGTCCATGATTATGTGTGTGTCTCCACAAGAAGGAAGTTGACACAGCATTTCCCATAAATAGGCTCTACTTAAGCAGCTTGCCCAGGTAGATAAAATCACTCGTTTTCAATTTGATTCATTTTTGGCCACAGTGTTGCCTGAGCTGTGTGTGCTGTGGTAACTCAGTGGGGACTAGAGGCTTCTCTGTGCAGGACTACACACTCAGAGTTTACTGATAGCCAGTATGAGAGGATGAAAATAAACTGGGTTACACTTTCCCCTCGAAACTGCACGAGTCTGCCTTCACATCAGTCTCACACTGCACCACCTACCACCAGAAATAAATGCTCAACCTGCAGGAAACACCACAACATCTCTATTGACGACTGTGTTTATTGTTGAAATAATCAGATTTGTGAAATATTATATAACAATTATGAGGACTGATGAAGCCTAATTAACCAATGAGCTTCTTTGCCTGCAGGGCTAAAACCCAAACTGTCTTTCACTGGTAAATGTTGGTGTGAGTATCAGTCAGTCCATCATCCTTGCTAGTGTTGCTTCTGATTTCTGTATAGTGATGTGTTTGGCTGTTGTCAGCTTCACCTCTCATGCTCAGTCACACTCTTGTGATGATACTGAGGAAATGAAGCAGAAGCCATTCTGCCTCCTCCGGGGCCGTTTGCCAGCAGTCTTATCAAGCTCTGTCACATCGCCCTGTCACACAAGGATGTGCCATCTTCACCGCCCTCAGCCAGAGATCCACGCCTCAATCGTCTTCAATGGGCAATGCTGAGCAAACTGGGTGGGAGCCTTATCCTTTCCTACTGCAACCTGCCAGCAGTAACACCAACCTCCACCATGTTTTTCTGTCTCTAGATAAGCCCTCCTAAATGACTTCACCACCCTCAGACACAACCAGGGAGCTCTGTCACTCTCCTGCTGCAGCTCTGCCCTGAAGGGACAGAGAAGCTCAAGAGAAAAGAAAATAAAGATGAAACGAGGAGGGAAGAGGAGAGAGGAGAGGAATTTTCTAGGTTTCCATCCACTCTCAGAAAAAGAAATTTAAAAGTCTGTTTGGATCAACGGGGAGCTGGAGGTTATTACATTTCCACGTGACATGACAGCAACATGATGAAGAAAAATATGTTGTCCCTTTTTTTCTAAAATGATACATTTGAGCAGGACCACATTTAGAGGGAGGACAGAAAACAACTTTATGGTCATTTTAGAGGCTATAGCCTGTGGTGCTTTTCATTTTTATTACTTTACAATTAGTTTTTTTTCCACCCAATTTATCACATTACATAACAAACGAATATCAAAGCCCTCATGAAATAAGATTTATAGCAGGTCTGCTGTATTAAATTGAACTGACTTTAGCCATAGGTGCCCATGATAAACTGGGATTTTCAGATTTGGGTTTGCTCATTGTCTTTTTACCTTTATTTTCATGGAATTAGTCTAGTTTCAGAATAACTTTGTGCTTACTTTGCAGTTTGCTAAACTTTTGCTTTTCGCTGTGATTCACAAACTGTTCCATCTGGCACCGATGCCTGCAAACACACCTGCAGCCGCACTGACTATTTACTGACATTTGCTTATAAGGATGTTGTCTGTTATGTCAAAAAATGTGACATACCCTGCAGTCTGTAAATATCATCATCTATGACTAAATGTGTTTTTTTTATGTTAATTGAGTTTCAGATAAAGGAGACAAACCTAAATTTACCTGGAACGGAATAATTAGTGATGCTGCTATGAATGGCTGATGAGTGGATAACCTTCGTTCTCACTGAATCCGTGATCAGGCTGGCAGAGTGAGAACGTACCTGCCTGTGGCAGAGGACGCTGCCTCCCACAACCACTTACACTGATAAGTGAATGCATCAAGGAACGGAGGACGAGGGTGGGAACAGAAGGTGTTGAATGTGCTGGGAGGAAGGTGATGTGGGGTTTTTTTAAGTTACCGTTGGTACCGGTAAAAACCTGGTTTCGCTCTCAGTCAAAAATTCACATTCATCATCTTCTGTGCTTTTGAGCCGTGGCTTTGTGTGCAGTCTGTTCAGTTCGAAGACTGAAGTGTTTCAACAGCTCACCTCTATTTTCTGTTTATTCCTAATTAGCCAAAAAAATAAATAAATAAAATTAATATGAACACCACTCTCTCAGATTTTACAGATTTTCCTCACAGCATGTGAAGCAGCATGAGTCACATTGTGGATCGGTGAAACACAGCTGTCTGAAATGATCTGCTGTGCGAAGGCCACTAAAACCAGTAATCTGTGTTGTTTTATTACCATCTGAAGTCATTTAAAGGAGACAATTTGACAACAAAATTGAACTTATTTTGTTGTCGTTCTGCTGATTCTTGTGCAGTTAAATCTAACCTTCGCGACAACCTTGCTAACGGTCAAATGTTTGAAACGTACTTATCACCAACATGAGGCACAGGACTGATTTTGACTTGATTCGCTGGTGTAACGTGAGTCTATCAGCCTGTTCCAGTGACGATGTAGTAAAGGAGGAAGAAGATGAAGTAAGAACTGAAGATGGTGACAGATGAAAGACATAAGCTTCTTGATGAATTAGAGCAGTGACCTTTTCCCTTTCAGACCATCTGTTAGACAACTGTCATCTGTGAAATTGGGGATGAAAATTCACAGTAATGATAGTTATACTTTCAGTATTTTGAACCTTAATCTGATTTAATTGTTTTTGTTCAAAGGTTGTGAATTAAAACATGTTAAGAACATGAACTAGAAAATTGTGTTTAACTTGCAATTATGAAATGTTATTATGGTCTCATGTGTATCCCAAGGCTGATCTGGACACATTTTACCCTTTGGTGTAGCTTTTTTTGTGCTTAATGTGTAATTTTATTATTATTATTATTGGACCAGCCGGGGATCGAGGATCAGGGGAGGCTGGAGGAGAGTTGGACTTGCTTCCACTCTGTTTTCTCCTGACCCCCTGAGGTGGATCAGATTGAATTCAAGACCTTGATGTATGTGGAACCAGGGTATGGTGAAACCACATTCTCTTTGGCAAAATCAACTTTAGTTCATTCAAACTGGTAGAGAAACTGCACAATCCACTGTCAAAGCTCTTCATGAAGAGTAAAACTATCTTTTCTTTTCTAATTTGTGCCAGATCATGACTTGAGCCTTAAAACCCTGTGAATTAATTTTCTAAAAATATAATTTTGCACTCTAATTTCCAAACGAAACACTGACTGCTACTGATATTTTTGGCAGAGCTACACAGTAACCAGAAGGCTCATGTGGGTTTTCTTTTACCTGCACTAGTAATTTGCACAGCTGTAAAATGGAGACTATGTTTTCTACAGCATGGAGCATCTGAAAGGGAAATGTAAATGTAAATTTATGTAAATGTAATAACCCTCTTCAGTCACAAACAATATTTGAAAGTACTAAGAGAATGTTTGGTGAAACAGATGCTCGTTCAGGTTAAACCCCCATCTCCTGATTTATAATTTGCATGAAGTCTGTAAGTGAAATCTTGCAGCAGGTGTTGGAATACATTACAACAAATCGTCCATAATCATGAATGTTGAAAATGCCATAGTGCTCTATACAAGTAGGACTCTGCCCTATAAGTGTGACTCTTCATCTTGAACTCGACATGTTCATTTTAACAACTTTGGACAAGTTTGGACAAGTTGAAATAACATGATGTTGAATTATTTATTTTTGAGTACATCACGTGTAATGATTAACTAAAGTCCAGGAAATCAGCTTCATCAGACTATTGAGTGATATTTATATATGATATTTATCATCTCACTCTCAGTTTAGTTTGATGTTTTTCACTATAAGACATCAAATTATTTCTTTAAACATAAAAAAGTATCATTTGTGCAAAAAGATCACCCAAAAAACTGAATGAAGTTTCCATGTTTTACAGCGTGTAGATGTCACACTCAACTCAGTGCTACTGTGTGTTTAATTCAAACATTTCTCTTTGGTTTTTTTTTCTTATTAAAAATTCAATTTTTTCTTGTTTAATTATTTTTATGTTGAGTCTCTGGAAAATTGTGCTCCCTGAAGAAATAGGCTTTGTCATCCATCAATCCTTCATTTACTTCCTCTGTTTCTCTTGTACTGTCTCTCTCTTTCTCTCCCACACACACACACACACACACACACAATCACTCTGTGTCTGTCTCTGGTGATTGTAAGATCAGATAGAATAAACTCGGGGAATCACATGCTGATTAATTTTGCCCACCCCTGCTGTTAGCTGCACGCTGAGCCAACAACACACTACCAAGAGGATGCAAGATCTAGTAATTAGCTACTATTTTATGAATTAATCACATTCATAAAATTCAGAACCACCCTCCTTCTCCATTAGTTTACATCCTTGTAACATGGAATGTGGGTTTTTTTATATATAAATAGTGACATAATGATGTTCCCAATGTAGAAATTTTAAAACTGCTCTGCTGACCAGACAGTAAAGCCCTTGAGAACGAGCTTTGGGCCAAATCTATTCCTGGTGTGATGCAATGATATGGCAACTTCATCAGACGTCATCACATGAACGAAAAACAGGTCAGGAAGAGAATATTTTTAAATAAATAGATACAAGAACAACAATAATGATGCATTTTTGATAACGGAAAAGAAGGTTAAATTCTAAATCTGATGATAAACGGGGATCCGGCCCCATCTACCTACTATATGATCCAGTGATCTTAATGTACAGTAAAGATCGTATATAATGCCTGAGTGACTTATTCCTCAAATTAACCCTGAACCAAAACAAGACAGGAGGAACTTAACTGTCTCGTGTTTACTGAGCAGAGGGTCAGTGATCTGCTCCGTGATGGTCTGTCCCGTGTTCATGCTATTCATCAAACTCCAGCTCCAGACACCTTTAAATGTGCATATTACACCTGCCTCCATTCATCATCTCCATTTGAACTTCAGGGTTCACGTCACGTATAGTGTCAACTCTGTACTGCCTTAAAGTTTTACCTCAGTCTCTCTAAGAAGATTTACGTGACTTAAGTGAGTTTGACGACTTTGACACTGTGATGAAAATTGACTTAATTATTTGTAGATCTTGTGATGTGTACAGGAAGTTTTGGTCATCACCTCGATTCCTGTCTTGTTATTTTAAAACCATAACAAAGACTATTTTTGTCAGATGATTGAAAAACTTCTTATTCCTCAACTTCTCCTCTTCTTCACAGTTTTTTCAGTTGCCCTGAGGTGAAACATATTGATGTGGCCTTCTAATGAAATTTTAATCATGCAGCCTACACACAAACACACGCACACATTATCAAACATCGTGACACATTTTTATTTGCTCACGGCGTCCAGTTCAGCTCTTACTGCAGCCTCTTCTCTCTCACGCTGAGAGTTTAACGGCACTGACACCGCAGTGAATCTAATGAGGAGAAAAAATAGAGAGAGAGAAGAAAAAAAAATGTTCCAGGCCAGTGACATCGAGACGGGTGTGTAATTTCACCTTGATGAGATTTAATGGAAAAACTGGTAAAGGACTGATCATCTCCAAAGCGCACTACTGTATCACAATTAGTGGTTAAAGTCATGTGATGCTTTGTTCAAATTGGATTCACAGCTCTGCCTGAGAGCCAGAAGTGGCCATGACAGGAGGGTACATGCTGCAAGACTGAGGAAGTGAAGCGTGTACGTCAGTGTGTGTGTGTGTGTGTGTGTGTGTGTGTGTGTGTGTGTGTGTGTGTCTCATACATCTGTCTTTCTCAGAGCCAACATGAGGTTCAGCCTTAGATGAGGGACTTTTTTTGCCGAAGGACATTTTCACTGATTTTCACTTCCAATAAAGGTTGTTTCTATGTTTTACTGTTGCTGCATTTTATACATTTTTTATTGCCAGTTTCCAACGAGAGACAAAATTAAAACTGGGTTTATTCTAACAAGAAACATGTTTAAAACACTGAAGAAAACACGTGAACGTGTTTGTGAGGTGTTTCTTCTGAGATGATGACCATGTTTCTGTTTGTTTCTTGTATGAATTTGAGTTAACTGTCTTATTATTGCTCCACACAGATGTGATGTATGTTTTTTTTTTTCTACCGCCATTTCTTTGCCTTGTCAGGAGACATTTTACATCACGTGTCTCATGATTTGTGTGTCATGATTTATTTCCTCGGTACATATCATTTTTCGGGTTTTGTAATTTCCTCTTACAGGCTTGACTTACAGGGAAATGAAATGCCGTTTCTCACAGACCTCAGTGTAACTTAAGATTCAGACTGAACACTCTTACTGTTCAACACTGATGTAAACAAGGTCTAGTTTATTTTCTCATCTTGTAGTGAAACCTTATATTTTAGTTAAAGAACACATGGTGTTGTTTATTCACTGATATCAACAGTAGTGAAGTCCCTTGGCAGATAGTATGACCAACACTTCACCCACCAGTATGACCAACAACTTTCCTTCTGAATACAAACAGAGTTCATCTCTGTTTCCACCACATAGAGCTGATTCCTGTAGTTTCTGTAACGCCCTGCCTGTCCACCTCTCAAGACTTTGAGACAGAGGAATTCTTCATTTCATACTGGCTCTCACTCTGCCCTCTCCAGAAGATCCTGGCAGGTGTAGCTGAGTTTCACTGCATACAAGGTGAATATTCTGACACCTGAAGATATAAAATGACAAAAAAAAAAAAAAAACACCAAAGTATTTGGTCAACAAGACGCGGCTGCTGCAGCTGCAGGTGCTAGTATCAACTGTCCACCACAACCAAGCATAAACATTTTTACTGCACTATTTCAATTTTTTGTGTAATGAGCATGAAAACAGGCTTTTCAGGGGGATTTTGTGACAGTAACAGAAATACATCACATTACCAGATTTAAGCATTAAATCTACATTTGTGAAATTGTGAAATGATGCTTGTGTGTCCACATCCAGCTTTTGAAACAGTCGGCTTGAGCATTATCACCGTGATTTATGCTCTTTGTTATCCTGGCACACACACAAACACAAACCCCTGTGTTGCTCTGTGAATATTACAGCAACAGCTGAACAATGAAAACATACAACAGCAGTGTGTGTGTGTGCGTGCATGTGTGCGTGTGTGTGTGTGTGTGTGTGTGTGTGTGTACTGTGGTCTCTCCTGGAATCCACACATATGCTAAACTCATTCAAGCATTTTTATTTAACAAGGAAGGTGAAGTGATAATTAAGAAACACTATTAACTGTATTAATTTAAGCTCACACTCAGTCAGAGGTTATGAGGTTGGTGTGTTAATGAAAGTAGGAGGGTAAACAGGTTTAATTTGGCTAACCTCAACATTTGTACAAGCTGTTCAGACAACCTGAACACCAGGATAAAATGACCTGCACCTCCCCTCGGTAATATTAGAATAAACAATATATTTCATGTTAAATCGTAACCGGCTGATTTTCTCCGGCCACTTTCATCTCATCTTTTGTATGAACTATAAGAAGCACTTTTGCTGACTTAATCAGATTTATTGATATGAGCGTCCCGGGGGGGAAATTACAGGCTTTTTCAGTTGCGGTAGCGAGACTCTTAAATGCACTGAACTCTGAACACAGGCTGATTTATAAGAGAAGACAAACTTGCCCATTAAAAACTGATACACAAGCCTTCTCGCTGTGTGGCCACCATTAATTCATCTGTCTTCACCTGCATTAAAACAAACAAGGTTGTAATGAGAACAGGTGGGAGTTAATGTAAAGATGTAGTGTGTCTGACAGCCCGAAGTTACAAGGGACGAGAAAGGACTTAAAAGTAATGTGGAGGTTTGCGGAGGTACTGAAATAAAACAACAATAAAATCATATCCAACACTGACAAGTAGGAGCATTGTTTATCTGACTTTTTTATATAGCAGGTACTGAGTTCATCCATCCATTTTCTACCACTTTATCCCGTACTCGGGGGCGAGGGACTGGAGCTGCTTACGGGCGAAGGCAGGATACACCCTGGACGGTCTAGCTCATCACAGGGCCACATAAAGACAAACAACCATTCACACTCACATCCATACCTACGGGAATTCACCTATCCTCAAATGTTGCATGTTTTTGGCAGACACACAGAAAGACCTGGGAGTCGAACCCAGGACCTTCTTGCTGTGAGGCAACAGCACTAACCCCTGTCCCGCCATGCTGCCCAGCAGGTACTGAGTAAAGTAAGCTATTTAATTGGAGATTAACATAGCCATTCTCAACTCTAATTGGCATAATAAATGTATATAATAAAAGTATTCACTTTAAGGTTGACTTTCTATACTTCTTCTTGTTTTTATTTTGGAACGACATGATAGCGCAAGATTATTTTCCTGATTAATAATGCATATTAAAATGAACTACAACTGTGAAAAATAATTATCGCTGCCGTCTGATAGTTAGGAGATTGAATGAGGAAAAAATGATGCAGTTAGGATTCAACATGTTTCAGTTGAAAGCTCATTCTGATTAGTGTATTTCCTGGAGCTGATTGTTTGAGACTGATTCTGAAATGAATGACATGACAAATCTCACAAATCAGTTTTATGCAGATATTTTCAGTGTTCAGCATCATCAGAACTAAACATTTTAAAAACTGAATATAAGTTTATCAAGGACATTTTGAGGAAGTACTAATTTCAGTTCTTGCTCTTGAAATAACACAGACAGTGAGATACTATTTATATTTTATCCCATGACGCCTCACAAACACTGGTTGGTAGCTGTGGCCAGAATCAGAAAAAAAAAAAACATTGGAAATTGGGTGGGTGAAGTATAAATATACTTCAGATGAAATTTCTAGTGAAAACCAACAAAAAATTTCTGTATAATCTCTGAAATGCTCTCATGCATAACTTTTGACATTGTGAAGTCTCAGAGGGCAGTAACATTTGGCACTCAAGCGCTCAAAGATCTGTTTAACCCAAACGTCAGTGACCGAACAGATGGAAACACAATTGAAACTAACTCAGACTCATTTGTATGAGTCACAACACATCAAAACAGGGTGTTTACTGAGAGCTTATTTTCTTCTAAAAGTCCAGAGCCCACAGCTGCCAGTGAGGTAAACACACAAAATCACCATTTCTACTCAGCTGGAACCACTTGTGTTGGTAGCTCATGTTTCAATCCAATGAAACTCCTAAAACTTTTTGCATCATTTCACAGATGTAAGAAGAAAATGCAGGTGAAGCCTGTTTGGTTCGGTGGCTGTAGAACTGCACTTTTGATTTTTATTATTCTGTTTGAGGTGCTGAGTGACCTGAAACAACCGACACATTTACACATGAATGCAAAATGCTTCAGAGTCAGTGAGAGGTGAAATGAGCTGCATCTTTTTCTTCAGTGAAATCGCTGTGTGCACTTTAACAGTACTGGAAAGATATCTAATCACCAGAAGCACATGGCCTATATATATATATATATATATATATATATATATATATATAGGCCATGTGACATATATATATATATATATATATATATATATATATATATATATATATATTGTGCTTTAAAATGATAATGATGCTGCACATTTACATTTAAAAGTCTTTTGATTTTTTTTTTTAGAAACAAGGTGAGATTGACAAAAGCAGGTTTATCTACTATGAGTTAAAGGTAGAAAATGCCTCATTGGTGTGTTTCCAGGTAACATCTTTAACACACTTAATCCTTTTCCATTAAATTTTACTTCTAATGGTTTTAGAGAAAATGCTTTTTGAGGCAATGTTGGTATCAAATACAGCAAAACCCTTAATCCAGTACAGAGCAGGACACTTCTTCTCTCTGAGGTTTCTTCCAATTTAACCAAGAGAGGAGAGAAGATTCCTTATCTGAATTGAAGGTGAAGCTGTTGTGTGTTACACAGACTGCAAAACCCCAACATATTGGGCCATGAAAATAAAACAGTTTGGCTTCCTGGGGTGTAATATTTTACCACAGTCTCATATGCTCAGTATTTTAACATGGTGCAAGTGAAAGTCTGACAGGCCTGACATGACGTTACCGTTGCTAAATTATAATTGGGTGACCCCTGTTTGAAAAAGGGGAGTGATAAGTCCATAAAGGGTTGGACTCACTTGACAAATCTGCCAGTTTGTTGATTTCTCACTCACATCATTCACATTTGTGTCCGGTCTTAGGTATTCACAGGGACAATTTGTTTTCCCCGATGCTGATAATTTTAAACTAAAGAATGACTCAAATTCAAGAGCTGAACTGACGGATCTGACAAGGAAATGTTTATTCTTTGTTTGCTGTGGGGGATAATCTTAAACCTGAGCTGCTTTGATCAGTGAGAGGTGGGTTCAAGACGCAGATTTTATATTTGCACTGAAAAAAAAAAAAAAAAAAAAACAGCAGTAAATTCACAATAGACAACCCCTGCAGCAATCCAGCCACACAATCCACCAGGATGGATCTTAACAAGAAACTCCCGCCTGCACTAACATCCAACCCCCTTGTCTAGTCAGCATTTAAAGGTCGATCTGCTTCGTGGGATTTGAACTGACAGACCTCGGGTGAGGAGCCAAGTTCCCGAAGCTTCCAGTGGCAGCTGGTGTGAGGATTAATGAGCTGATCCTGATTCTATCATTTCCACTACACAACATGACTGTAAGGAGCAGGGGCCACGCTTGAATTAATGTCAGAGTGTTGTGTATGTGTGAGCGCAGGTGTTGCATATCTATGGGTATGTGACTGAGAGGAGTCAGAGGAGCTAACTGAACTGGACAGGTGAGTCATGTGGAAACAACATTATCTTGAGGCGAACTGATGGTGAGGGGATCTCTGGGATTTAAAGTCATGTATAACTTGGAGAGGAAAGTTTGTAGCACACACAGAAGCCTATCTGATTGTGCTGTCACAACAGAATATAGTCTTTATTGTTTTGTGCTTAATAAGTGTTGCAATTCACACAAACTGAATATGTATTAAGTTTCAGGGACACGAGGGACCTGCATCTATTCTCTTTAGGGAATTGGACCAAAACAATCAAAGTGTGGCTTTAACCCAGGTCTATAAAATATGGTCTTCTTTACCCCCGACGAGATTAGTTAATGGGACACAGTTACAGTTATTTATAATCCATTTGTTGAAAGAAAACTAATTAGTGGTTTGTCATTAGAAAGAGATCCCACCATACATGCCTGCGGTCACAGAGAACCCAAACTGCATTCACAGTACTGTAGATGTATTGATGTCAGGACACTGCACAGTTTGCCTCTGATTGCATTCATCAGGGCACAAGTGCTTTTGGGAATGTGGGATCGCGAGGGTTATATTTTATTATTACAAAAAAAAGAAAGAAAAGAAAAAACATCGATCAGTAGGGTAAGATACCGAGCGAATGCTGCTGCTGCTGTGTGGGTGTAGACGCACGCGTAGGTATTTGTAGAACTGTAAAGGCCAAGTTTGTTTTTCTTTTGTTTGTTTGTTTTTTAAGTAACCTCTAAAACAGACTGACAAACTTATCTATGTAAAACTGTGAAAGAGGTATAACTGATAACACTGACATTCACATCCCACTGGAAAATTCTCATCTTCATCCATCATCAGATGAATTTATTTTTCATTTTGTGCTCAGAAACAACATATGTGTTCATAGGCTACAGTTTGTGTCTCATTGACCTGCTGGATTATTCAAATGTTATGTAATGATGCCATTATTTCAATAATCTTCATGTCTTCATCATCTCAGTAACATCTTTTGTTTCATGACCATTGTTTGGTTCCTGCTGTTATATCGTCAAAGCCAAATGCTCATTCGCAAACATTTCTCATTTTGTTAACAGGTTGGTGTTTCTCCAACTTTGACAGCAGCTGGCAGCCTGAACAGATAATTACAGAATCTGTCTGATGTTTTTCTGGATGAAGCGTCTCTTCAGTCCAGCTATTTCCTCATCCTCACTCATCTGTCCACACATACAAAACGGTGCACATGTTTTCACCAGCACAAAAGGCAAATACACGCTCATTTATTAACATACAGCAGAGTGCCCTGGAGCTCAACGTGCACTTTGAATATAATGTAATATTAAAATAAAATCACCTCTATACTTGAATAAATGGTACAAACAAAAGCATGTTATCGTCTAAATCTTTACAAGTACATTGTTAGATAAAAATAGAAATAAATAGGAATTGTATGCAGTGTGTGGGTTTTGTTTAGAGCAGCTCAGAAATAATAAGTGAAACACACAACAGTACAAAACGAAAATAAAATTGCTAGAGGTTGAATTTCAAGCTACATAATTATCTTAAATAAAAATGCTGGCTACTACTCAGTGGGTATTTACCAGCTCTTGTGGTCACACGTACACAGAGAACATGTTTGACTCCATGCTGTGCATTCATATTTTATGACCATGCAGTGTGCGTGTATCAAGAGGTATCATTAGCATTAATATCACAACAACCCCAAGGCCAAGGCTTAAATAACAGCTGAGGTTAAAGTCCAGCACATGAACATATAAGACACAGAAAATATAATTCACTGTAGGTCAGTTGGCCTATCTGTATTTAACAGGTTTGATAGTTGAAGGGTTCTTAGATATTATTTTATGTTATTTTAACAACAACAAAAAAAAAAAGACTATTCTTTTATGTTATGATCTGTTGGATAGGAAGCAACAGGAACAGTAATACTATTTTGTATCCTGAGACAATTGATAATTTGTGATTTTTGAAAAGATGCATAGAAAGAGAACACAAACTTTACAGTTGACAAAAACACAGTGACATGATTTTCTGAACAATCCAGTAGGAACTTGTCTCCGCGAACAAATGAGTTCAGCTGCTGAAACATCACAACGGTCTGATATATGTCACTGTGGTTGCACCAGAGGGTGGTTGTCATCTAGATTTTCAACAGAATACAGTCAGTAGGAAGCTGATGTATTCTGACATCTGTATAACTTTATAAGCTTGTTTTATTCTATATACTGTCAACAAACGAAAACAAAACAGTTTGGTTAATATGATTTGACTTGTCTATTCCATCTTTGGTACAAACAAATAGTAACATACATTCCTACATTGTGTAATGGTCCTTACAGTCTAACCACTCATTCTCATGATGTTTGGTGCTTTATTTTTAGTTATTTCCTCACATGCTTTTTGGTTTTGAAATACTCATTAACCTCAGGAACACAATATGTCATTAATATGATGTGATATTGTTGTTATTATTATCTATTTAGTGATACATTATCTGTCATCAACCACACAAATACTGTAATATTTTAAACCATTTTAAGGTCCCATCAGAGCACCGTTCACCCTGTATCCTAATGAATTAATACAATAATTATTAGTTATTCAGCTGGTAACAAATATTTCCTAACTGCCTTCACCATTTTGCTAAATTTACATTAGTTGCCCAGATAACAAGCAAACTACACCTGCAACATAAACAACATAAAAGATGCAAGTTAGACAAACGGAGGTTGAATAAACCCGACAAGGAAAATGGTTTGATCAATACACACGTAGTCATAGTTGTTGACAGCCGTGGATAAAAGAGAAAAAAATACCGTCTATTAGTTTTACACAGAAACAAACAATGATCTCCTGAGTGTCTGAACGTGGACTTGTTTGCTCTTTACATTAAATAACTTCCTCCTTTGGTCTTGTCATAATTACTGAGGCTGTTATAGGTCAGCTAACAATTAAGTGTAGCTATGAGTTACAATGAGCTGCTGGAACAGATGATTTATGGATTTTTTTTTAAACAAGAGGCCAGTTTCTGTTTTTGTTCTTTTTAATTGCTCTTATAACATTGTTTTCTGCACTAAAAAGCTAAAATAAAAACATTTGTACTGTCCACCTGTTCCTGATCAGATGGCAGACAGATGCAGTTAAAATATATAGTTAAATAGTTAAATATAGTAAAACATTTGCTTTCTTAACAGCCAAATATTTCTCACAGGAATTGGTAGGTAAAAGACTGACCTCGGGGTCTTTAAAATCAGTGTTGGGAGTATTAAAGCGCTCAACAAGTATGATAACATGGGAGGAAACTTGACCTCTTGACCTCCAGATGATATGAGCAGGAAAGTTTCCAAAACAAAAGACAGAATTCCAAGTGTTTAAAGCAGATGTCCATGTGTTTACATTTGATATTGGTGTGTCAGTAGCTCACCTAGAGGCAACTGCTTCCTTCTTGTGGATATGATAATAATATCATAATATGTTTATTGTGTGCTGTACAAACAGGGAGGGGCTGTAAGTTTGAGCTTTTAAGTGTTTAAATTGGAGAGGCAATAAAGATATCTGGTTCCTTCTTGGTAAAGCTCCAGGAGACTGTAATGTGCACACTCATCCTGCTTCATCTTCCACTCTGCCGTACTATATATACGTACTGTACGTCGAATAAAGATACAACAGGATTTATTGAGGCTTACTGTAGCCACATGGTGCTACTGTAACATCACAAGTCACTGCCAGGCAAATTAGGATCTGTTGATCAGAGGGACTAATAAAATGTGACCACAGCAAGCTGTTTATAGCTGTTGGTGGACTATCGGTTTTTACAGTGAAGAATTACATGTTATTGTAACAGTGAGGTTGGGGTATCGACTGTTTGGCCAATGAAGAACCAAGAATAACTAATTTGAATCGAAGTGTGGAGACCAGAATTCAGATTTCACAGTTACACACAGAATCACACAGAAAGATGTGAGTCTGGCTGCACAGGAGTCAAACTAAGTGTTTCCACGATGGATGAAGTGTTAATTATTTTAGGCTGAGTGATGTTAGTCTCAGAAAGATGATGTTGTGGTGAACCATTTAAGTCCAGGACAGATAAACAATATCAAATTTGAATTAGATTAGATCGATTGTGGTGTGAATTTGATTGTCTTGTTACAATGGCTCCTCTCACTGGGTGGGATGTACAGAGCAGAGAGACAATGTGCAAAAATAACAATGTCAATAACTTTAAGGAAACAAACTGTGATGGTCAGACGATTGGGTCAGAACATTTCCAAAACTACAGCTCTTGTGACGTGTTCCTGATCTGCAGTGGTCAGTACCAACTGTGGTCTAAGGAAGGAAAACCAGTGAAGTGGTGACAGTCCTGTGAAAGGTACTACATGTACCACGTCTAAACTTTGTTGCAGACCAGTGGTACATTATATTCACTGGCCTCAGCAGGATAATGCTCCTTTCACACTGAAAAAATAAAATCATTCAAGAATGATTTTCGAAAACAGAACAGTGAGTTTAAAGAGTTGACTTGGCTCCAAATCCCCCTGATCTCAATCCATTTCAGCTTCTGTGGGATGCGCAGGACAAACAAGTCTGATCCATGGAGGCTCCATCTCGCAAATTACGGGATTTAAAGGCTCTGCTGCTAACGTCTGGATGCCAGATACCACAGCACCTTCAGAAGTCTGATGGAGTCCAGGCCTCGATGGGTCAGAGATGTTTTACTGGTAAAAGAGAAAACTTTCACATCATCAGGCATTATAATGTTACAGCTGATTGTTTAGTTTGCAGTGGTTGTTATTGTATTACTGAGCTTATGGTACATATGGTACCTCGACACTCAGGATGCTGACACAAAAACAAAGTTAAATAGTGATTACAACTTTAACTCATGTCTTATTTCTCATGCCATGTCTTGTCCTATTCTCACACCCCTCCCTAGCACAGAAAATGTCAGTTCAGCTCAGTTATGTGGAAGCCGACTCCATCATCCTCAGAGAATTCCTACGAATAGACGTGACCAAAGACACAGAACAGAGTGACCAAACTGATGAGTGTCAGAGTGGCCATGACTTAAGAATGACACAGAAAAGTGTCAAAATCAGTCACTGAACTTTAGTTACTTTGAGTAACAGTTGATTAATGAATTCAGATACTAACATTACAACTAACGGCTTTGTAGTCACCGTGATGGTTAAATGACTCCTTATAGGGTGAATAAAGGCTGCCTCTGCTTCCCCTTATAACAAAAAAGTCACAATTGCTAGATCAGTCTTAGTCATTGTGATGCATCCTGTACCTCCTTCAGTTAATGATGCATACATTTGTAATATAAAATAAAAAAAAAAAAACCTGAAACCAACTCATGTTATTCATTGTGTGTAGCTGAGACATAGGTATTAATTATAGGTTATTAATTATAGGTATTAATCCTGCAATTGCTGGTTTCATGCTGAGAATGTGAAAATGAAATCAGGAGAGTTCATTTAATATTAGTTTTTGGTCCTATGAACTGTTCCCGGGAGGAAAAAGATTATAATATCTTCTCCGAGGTGGCCACTCTACCAAAATTGCTCACAGGGGAAACACTATTTTGTATGAGAAAATGCAAAAGGCTCTGATCCCACCATAGCAATAATCTTAAACCTCAGCCAAACACTGTGGTAAAGTGCACATTGTCAAGCTTCTTGATTTGGGACACTTCTAGAGTTCACATAACCATGAACCAAGCTGGGCATCTGGATGGCCGAGCAGCTAAGGTGCACCACGTTGGTGTATATGCCGTGCAGATGTTCACCAGTTCAAATCCCAACCGAGCTGACCTTTCCTACATGTCCTTCCCCCGTTCTCCTCCCTGTTTCCTGTCTCTCTACACTGTCTCTGATTAAAAGCAAAAATGTTAAAAAGCTAATTTTTAAAAGACTCACTGAAATGTACTTATGCACTTTCAAGCCACACTCAGGAGAGAAGCTTTTGTGCAAACTTCAAATGGTACAATGTCTCTTCTCTCTAAATAATAATAATGAGAAGAAGAAGACAAATAATCAACAACTAAGAACGTTCCAACACTGTCTGAAAAACAAAAGTTTGCCCCTCAGTTTAGAAGGAAGCATTTCAAAGGGTTGAACCACACATTAAGTCTTTCATCCCTGTGTATTTTCTCCATTTTCCCAAGATGTAGATAATGAGATCAAAGACAAAACTGACTATTTAAGGCCCAGAATGTCATATTTCCACTTAAAACAGCCCATAAAGTGTGTGTATGTGTGTGCATGCATGTACACGTGTGTTTAAGAGATGTGCTCCATTTCTTCATTAACATTTTCAGCACTTGAAGAGCCTGCTAATTAGCTTTCAAGGAGCTGGTATTGATTCAATTAAAGATAAAATATACAGGAGATGGGAGAGAAACAGGAGCAAAATCAAAGGGATGCAAGTAATGAACTAACAGGATAGCTCATGATATCATTCAAGACACTTTATTTTTTATTTAAAATTAAATCTTTCCAGGCCTTCTGAGCGATTCAAGATTTAAGAATTTTAATTGTCACATGCAATTTGTACTAAAAATGAATTTCAATGCTGGCAACTATGTTCTCAGAGGTTAAGTGAATTATTTAAGGGACTTTTTCCTTCAACTTTAACTGGTGTCCTCTTTACTTCATAGGCAGAGTGAGGGTAATCATCATATCTACTGTGTGACCTACATTTAAAGATCAAAACAAACAACTTAAACAGTGAAGTGCATTGTTAAATGACATATAAGCTTAATCGTCATAAAACACATTAGAAGAGTGAATTGCTTTAAGATCATAGGTATGTGTAACATACTCATGTGACATGACTATAATTATTAAATGAAGTAAACACTCTACCAAACAGGAAGGCCATATCCTGTTTTGCAGAAATGCAATGTCTTTCACTATCTATCTAAACCTACTTCCTTTGCACATGACAAGATTATTTCTTCTTTGTTTCTAATCTCACTCTTTAATCTGGCCTGTAACAGAGATCCATATGCAGATGTAATTGTACTGTATGTAAATGTGTGCGTGGCTTTTTATTTTCTCCCTGCTGGTGCTATTATACATCTTTTTAACATTCATTCATTAGATTCTGTATTTTTACCCTGGCTGTTGCTCTATTCACTGTCTGACTGCTCCCTACATTGTATTCCTTCAGGCTGCATTGTGCATTGCAGTTGAGCTAGTGTTGTAGTGTTGATCCAGTCAAATTCTTTATGTTCTTATTGTGACCAGGACTCCAGCTCTCTAGCTTTGTTTCCTTTTCCATTAACATCTTTGCTGCCCAGCTAGATTTCACCACACCTCATCCACTTCATCCACACCTGCCACCCTGCCTCTGTTTGTCTATTCAGGCTCCATTTAGAACATAACAGAAACCTGCCAACATCCAAATGCACATTAAGTTTGTGGACACTCACATCCACCATCCATCTAAACACAAATTTACCCAGGAGTTGGTATTATTCCCTTATGGAAGCTGCTCATTATTACCAACTCTGCAGTAAATATCTCAGCACTGCGGTAAACTTAATAGTAGAATGGGTGAGATGTGGATTTATCATCTGTGACATTTTCAGACTTTCTCTTTGCAGGTTTGTTCCCACAACTTAACTGGAAATAAGTTGAGTTCATTACAACTCAATAAATAGCTGTCAACAACAAGTTTATGTGGTCTCATAATTAAATAATGTTGGCACACTGAATTAAATGAACTTTGCACATTTATCAGCTGGTCAATAGTCATTAAGTTATGAAATGACATTATATTAAATATGAGTTAACTAAGGGAAATATATATTAAGTCCCTAATCACTCACACATATCAACAATTACTTGTCCTGTCTGAATAGTAATATTTCTAGTGACGTGGGGATGCTTTTCAGTGGATATATTTACTCTAAAATAAAACAAAAGCCACATGCTTGTTTATTTTTCTCTTTTCCTTCCTTTCTAACCTCAGAGAAGAGAAGACGGTTTCCTAAGAGGAGGAAGAAGATAAAACCCACGGAATTCATTGGAAATACATCACACACAGCAGTAGGAAAATTCACAGGCAGAATGTGAGGTTGATAGGGGGTGGGGGATGTAGGTTGGGTTGAGGGGGTGTGGAGCAGCTTTCTGCCATTCAGCCAGTCCCGTAAAAATTTCCCAGAACAACAAACCTTAAAGCAACTTGTTGACTTTGAGCTCTCCCTACGCACTCCTCTCTTCCCCGGAACAGGATGGATCACATCAGCGCCAAGGAGCCCCCTGATCTCTCCCTGGAGATTTAAGTGACAACCCACACAGAGCTGCGTCTTCATGTATAAGATGGAGCTCCGCCGGCAGACCTCAACACTTTTCCACACTTCTCACACGTTGTGGTGACTGAACTCTGGAGCAAAGCGACTCTTTTCTTCTCTTTCTTTTTCTTTTTTGCATCAAGTTTGCATCACTTGAGCAAACCATTCTCAGCTTCTCAGAGTAGTAACACGCGTGTCCTGTTTCAACGCAACCAGTCTCTTCGTGTGTTTATATTGGACGCGCGTAACTGAAGGACACCGGGATTCCCTGGCTGATTTTCTGCTGCGCTTTTACCAGAGTGGCAGAAAACAAGAATCACAGAAAGAAGAAGAAAAGGGGGTAAGTTTAACTACCTTTCCATTTTTATAACATTTGTACTGTTCCGTGTTTGTTTGTTCAACATTACGCACGGATCTTTGTGCGCATAAGAGATCACATTATGAATCAACGCGTTGCCAAGAGTGAACAATAATTGTTCTACTTGTAAAAAGACAAATACTAAAGCAAATATCATGAGTAAAAATCTTTACGGAATATGAAATCTCGTCTGGGGCAATAATCTGCAAAGCAACAGAGTCGATAAGGTCACTTGTGACTCCAAGTGGCACCGCGCAAGTCTCGATATCACCATAAGAGATGGAGATGTCACAGAGCAGCACTAGAACAAGCTGCTGAGCACCAGAGATGCAATATTGCCTATGACTCCTTATGGGGAGCTGTATATGTGGATTTAAAACATAGACATGACATGAGGAAAGAAAAATAGAGATGAAGCCTAATTGTGCCAAGCTGATTTGCAGGGTGAGCAAACAGCTGTTAGCTTCAAAATAAAGACTTTATTGTTTAGAAGCTGGAGCATTACACCCATTTCAGATGATCAAGGTGCTTTCTGCACCTCTGTAAAACTTTAAAAATCTGCACATTAGCTAGTCCATGCAACACAAACATCCTTGACCTTGGCTTTTCCTGAAAATGATGTTGATGTGAATGCTGCAGGGACTTTTTTCTGACTTGTCTTGTTATAATTGCTTTTTATAGTTGCAAGTTTACTGATTAAAGGGTTGGGCTGATAGCAGGTGAGCAGTTTATAACGTGATAAAGATTGTTTCATTTCAAAATGAGGATGGTAACAAAGCATGGTGCGCTTTTATTAAACCCTGCAGTTGTGATTCATGCAGCTGACATGAAAAAAACATCTCTGTCATTTGTGTTTGACATTATACTGAATGATTTTGATGTCATTCATTTCTTCTTATTGACTGTTAGTGCACCAGAACTGCATCAATCTTTGTGATATATACTAACCATTTCTATCTGATAAGTTTCGCTTTGAAGAAGAAAGGAAAAAGAAAAAAAAAACAACTGAATACATGAGAAGAGGCTTTTTCCATTAGAAGCTGCTGGTGAGGAGGAGAGGTGAGCAGCTCAAGCATTAAGTCCATTTCAAGATGTAAAAAATAGACCTATCCTCAATGCTCTCAAGCCTTTCAGAAACACACCTCGGGCTCGCTTCTTCGTGGAGAGCGTGTTTTTTTTTTTTTTTTTTTTTTTTTTTTGCTTACATCACCTGAGTGATGTGAGAGATATGCAGCAAAATGAAAGGGAATCATCATCATGGTGCTGCGACGAAAAGTATTTCTAAGCACACAATGTCCCTCCATTTCATTTCATCAGAGACTCGTATGTGGATTTTCTTCTCTTGCTTGCACACTGACACCCTTTTTTCCCTCATCCACTCACACTTAAGCAGACCTGCTACACACACATACACACATTTACACATACATATACATACACACACACACAGACTTCAGCTGTCATGTGGGTGACTATAGATACACAACTGAATCAACAGCCTACACTCCAGCTCATATGAGTCTTCCTGAATAATAATAATGAAACTGGAAGCAACAAATCTTGGATTGTGATAATAGTGAATATGTCATTTTCTTAAACAATGATGAATGAGTTTTCTCCTCTCATCTGGGGCATGAGAGAGCTTATCACAATGAGGATTCATTCGTAGCTCATTAGGCAAAGTTCTACTTTAATAATTAATGTAAGAAGATGCAATTAAGGACTGGTTGTTTCAGGAGTCCACTTTGTGTGCATTGGAGAACAGCTCATTATATATATCTTTTTACATGCCACATATATGGGAACTGAAATAAAAATCACCATCCTCCTCTCTTGCCTGGGGTTATATTATTTTTTCATCTGTAGAAAATCGAGGTGGAAGTGAAATGTGGTCCCCGTGCTACAACAATCCCTCCTGCCAACGCTCTACGAATACACAGGGGCTAGAATTCGAGGGCATAAACGTAAGGAATGGATTAAAGAGTGTATTTATTTCTATTCCAACATCAGTGTTAAATATTAGCATGTGCAGCTAACTTGCTAATTTGGTGTTTGGCTAATGTTGATGTGAAGAATTACTGCTGCTTTCCAATAAATTGTGTGAGTGTCAGGAAAGTTGAGTAAACTTGGTTTTCACATGGTCAAGTTGTGAAAACTTTGCTGCTATTGCCAATAGCAACATGGACGACAAACTTCTTTGCAGGTAACAATTTATTAAGCTAGCAAGCCTATACAGTAAGGCAAGAAATGCTTGAATCTACCATTTCTTTCAAATACATTATAAAAACAACCAAGAGAATGCACAGAAATATTAAATTATTATAATAGAAAATTAACTTCCCTGACCTCTGACATTTCTGAAAAATATCAGAAAACTGGCGACTTTAATTTGAAAAAAAATCCTCCTCCAAACCTGGAAATAGCACAAGAGGGATGCTTTCATATGTTCACCTCTCATGAACACAATCCCATTGAAAGTCAGAACGTGTCCAAGGCCAAAGATTTCAAACTATAGTGTTTTTTTGGCAGTTACAAGTTAGAAAGAAAAATAACAAAAATTGTATAAGCTAAGAGTTTATACCACTGTCAGCATCTCTGTCCTGTCCTTTACAGCAACCACTGCCAAATTCATTCTGTGAAACAGGTTAGGGATTAATGGAAATTCATTTGCCAAACATATTAGTTACAGCTCTATAAGTTTTTTTCCCCTCTTTTTTAATATTCAAATGCTGTACATTTTGAGTTTGTAATGAAACCCTCAGAGTAATTGTAAGAATACTGACTTTTTTCAGCATAATTTACCGCACGATCACGTAGCCAGATAGACATCCTGTGCATGTTTAAGATTGTTTGACAAGATATGTTTAACCAAAATGAGTCAGGTCGAAAAAAAAAAAAAAAAAAACCTCAGATAGATTTTTTCATCACCTCATGGGGCAACGTTTAATTGTCTAGCGAGCTTAAGTCAGTAAAATCTAAAGTTAAAATGCATCAGCAACAGTTGTCATTTCAGATCTAAAATCAACCGTGAGATATATCAAAAGCTGAAGTATTTAATCTGCTACTTTCATCAGTGCTAACTGCCTTATGTTGCATGTGATAACAGAAAGTCAGACTGGTGGAGCAGCAGTTAGCGGAAAGGTGGGACAAGGCCAAACAATCCAGAATCAGATATGGTGCAGTATATTCATTTCAGATTTTTCATTGTAATGCAGTGTCAGAATAAAACACACATGCTGTCGTTATTTCATGTCTGGGTTAGGGTTCAGACTTGTTGAAACTGTGGAAACAAGGAGCAGACCTATGTGGTTGACTTACAGTTCTGTTCCATAATTTTAGTGCTTTTTACCTCTTACCGTAAGTCATATAACTGCAGAATATGTTTTGTTTTACTTTCTACTAAAAGACTTCATGCAGCAAACACTTCAGGCGATTTACGACAGTGTCTACATCACATTGTTTGTCCTGCAGACTGACTCCACTATTTACAGAACTGTGCAGCACGCGAGTTAGCTGTGGAGCTGAGTTATAGCTGAGCAGATGGAGAAGCAGAAGAGGAGTTTACCTTTCAGCTATAAAACACCCTGCTTGAGAATATGTCTTTGTTGCTCCTTGAAGTATCAGAGAATGCTATGATCTCATGGTGATTGTGGTGCTACCAAAGTAATGTCAATAAGACCAGGTGATGCTGGCAGTGTAATAAGGATGATAAACACTGACACCATACACAATAATTCCCGCTTTCCCGCTCACATAAGTGAGGTACACAGGGGCTTCCTAAAGTCTGTGAGAAGCAGTCAGATGATGTGACAGCAGGTCTCAGAGCAGAATTTCTTCCCACAATTACTATAAATGAAGCCAATGTGGTAATATGTCATAGAGTAATAAACAGAGAGAGAAAAACCTGGCAAGCTGAAGCCAGCGTCTTCCAATGAAAGCAATGTTCAACAAGGCATCGTAAAGTAAACTTGAGAGACGTTAGAAAGCTGGAGCATCAAAGCCCGAAACTGAACAGTACTACACAAGCAAATGGGAAGAAATAAACATAACTCTATTTTGTCAACAGCTGGTAGACTTGACAGCATTAGGAACCAGAGACAATCATCTTTAAAGAGAATGTTAATGACCATCCAAATACTGACAAATAATCTCCAATTGACTCCCACATGCACTGTATCCATTGAGCTGAGGGGAAATTTATCTTAATACACCAGTAGACACCAAACAACGCCACCCAATGAATGGTTCCTCACATGCTGAGCAAATATCTGTCAAGTGTAAGAAATTAGATGATACTCATACCCCTCTTCTGTTCTGCAAAGGGCCTGACTCCTCAATTGATGTGAGTATGAGTGGAGCTGCCATCAGCCACCACATCACGTTCATGGGCAAAACTCAAATTGATGCCAAGAATGACCCAGAAAACTCTCAGGTTTTACAGCAATAATATTAGAAGAGGAAATATACAGCTTGTATGAAAACTAGGTCTGAAACCGAGAGTTCAATATTCAGTGAGATATGGTGATTTATCCAAGAGAAGTTGTTTATATTAAGTTATGCATTCAATTCACAGTTAGAAATTTGAATAAGTCAGACTATAACTGTCAAGCTACTGACAAAACCTTGGGTTTCCTACAGTGTTGATGGAAGCTCCTTGCAAATAAAGTCCTTCTTCCTCTGTCAGACGAAATCATTGCATTTGCATAAAAAAGGGTTGTTAAGTTTTACAGCGTGTCTACAGAAAGCATAGCATGAACAGCACATTGGTAGAGCAGCAGCAGCTTCACTGCTCCATTTGTTTTTACACAGGAGGCATTCATGCACAGTATTGATTCTAAATCACCTGTATTTTGGAAGCTTACAGAGCCTAATGCACAATCACTGCAGCTACACACGTAAAACGGAAGAAACCATCACGTGTCCTGTGTAGAAAATTAAATTATTCACAACATGAGTTTATCCATTTTGTCAGTCATGCGTGCAGTAGACAGCTGAAAAATGTAGCTAAAACTCTTTCCATGTAGACACGACGTCAGGGAAAACAACACAGGAAAGGCCATTAGTTGAATTTTTAATTAATTGATTTAATTAAGGAGATAATTAAATTAGATACTTAGAGATCTGTTGGATTCAGTTAAGTGCATGATTGATTTAGTATTACATAGCAATGTTAGGAGAAAAATGCATTTGCTTTCTACATGTTCTACATAGGAATCTTTGTGTCTTTGCGTGCAAGATGTATTATTGAATGTATACATTTGAGTTTCATAAGCACAAATAACAAAAAAACAAAAGTACATCTGGTTCTATTCTTCAAGACTAAGGATCTTTGACCAAATGTATGTCAATATGCACACAAATACACACTGGCTCTCACACTAGTCTCACCCCAGACTCCATTTCATTGCAGGCTTCGCTTCTTTCATCAAATCCTCTTGTCACTCTTTATGCTGCTGAATTTTCTCTTTACACTGGAATTAGAGCCTTCCAGAAAATTGAGACTGTATCGCTGGTAATCCCATTGGATTTACAGCCGGGATTATTCACAAGGGATTTGATTCAGTGAGAGAAAGCAGGTTTTCACTCATTCTAGATGACACCACTCCCTCTGTCTCTGTGTCAATCAGCATTTACATCAACATCATTGTTTCAGCCGAGTTTAACCAACTATTTCATATTTTAAGCATGTTTTATTTCTACTCAGGTTGATTTTAACCTCAGGCCTGTATGTTTTTGTTTGTTTTTTCTATCTAATTTTTTTATTGAATTGCTCAATTTAACCTTTCTCCTTTGTTTTTATTCCATTTCCTCTACTTATCTTTAGGGCTCATTTTCGCTACCATACCTCTGCCCCTCTGACTAATCTGCGGTCAGTCTACCCATATAATTAGAGCTCAATCTCAGGATTGGACCCTCCAGATGAAAGCTGTAATTATAGATCATGACAATGTGTCACTTGCCATCAGGATGACAGCAGGGGTCATATCAGAATCTATACAAGTCTGCACTTCACACTCTCACAGCAGCAGGCAGCTCTGCCACTCAGACCATTAGTGGTCAATGTTTCAAGATTGACTGTTTGTTGAAAGATGCCTGTTCCTATTACTTAAAGGCAGATGAGGTGGGGTTGGGGTCACACATTATTCAAGACACTGTAATTGGTTTACTGGGAGCCTGAAGGGAGAAGTTGGACAAGTGGAGAATATCACCACACTACAAAGAAAAATGTTGGGCTTTTGAAGTGTCTGCATAGAACTGCACAGTTCTCACCTGGTTTTGTAGTGAATAATTCATCTGAGGCAGTGTGGAAAGAGAACATTATCAAAGCTTTTGTCCTCATTTCCCTGTTATAACAGCAACATTTAAAAGAGACTGATTTAGAAAGTTTTATTTAGTTCCAGCACTAATAACAAAAAGGTATATTTGTTTTTTCATGCCACCACAAGTAATTTTATGGGTTAATGATTACTTATATGGCATAAAATATTGTAGACTTGGATTTTAAAATTGTTCCATTCACTCTTCGGATGAAATCAAACCACAACAATGAGCCTCATGAGAGAACAACATGTACAAACAGATTTTGATCTGATGTGGTACATGTGGTTATAGAAAAGTTGTGACATTTACCAGCTTCTGTCCCAGTAAATTGCAGAAAACACATTTAATATTACACTGGTGCCTTTTTTGTTTGTTTGCTAATGTCCAACAGTAGGACCTGCAGTTCCACAGTACAGTGCAGGTTGTATTTCCATTCATCCCATGTTTGTGAGCATGATATCTCAAGAATGACTTGAGAGAATCCTTGTAAATTTGTCAGAAAAAATCACTTGGATTCAAAGATAAAGTGATTAGAGTTTGGTGGTCAAAGGTGACGGTATCTGTGACTGCACTCAACATGGTTTTGGCCATACCTCATGAATTTCAGCACCAATTATTCTGGGCTGGTTCACAGAAACATACAAACAGACCAGTGGCCTTTTAGGGTGGACAGTTATGCTAATGATCAAATCGCATGAATGCATGAACAGGTGTTTTACAATTTATCTAGTTAAGAATTTGGTGACTCTGACATGGGACACTGCAACAAACCTCACAGAAATAACTAAGACATCTAAGATAATAAATAAAAATGTTCCCACCTGACACCCATTGTATGAAGCTGATGGTAATTTAATCCACTATTACAAATGTTGGCAGTTTGGTTGAATAATTGCATTTGTTATTTGACAAAACTGAACTGTCTAACTGAGTGAATTCTTGTCTCAAACTCATCTGCTGAACAAGGATCACATGCTCTCTATGTTATCGTTACATCTTCTTTGTTGGTTTATGGTCACTGAGATCACACTTGTTAAGACCTGCCTCTGCTCTTTGTGTTGACTGTTATTCTGATTATTCATAATCCCTGACAGAAAACATTTAACATCTACTTTGGCTTTTAGTTTCTTCTTCCTGTATTAGTGTGTTGTTGTAAAACTGGTCAGTTTTGTTGGTGTTATTTTATACACACAAGCGCTTGTATCTGGGGGATTCTTCATGTAGCAATTCTGTTGACTGTTTCTCCCAATGTGAATTGATTTTACTGTCAATTAAGCAGAATGGATGGATCCTTTGGGGTGTTTCCACCGCAGAAACCTCCCGGTAATATTATGGGAACTTGGCTGTTGTTCTGTTGTCTCCACCACAGGAACAGTTCCTGTGATGAAAAGCTCAGGACCCTTTCGGGCTCAGGGGTAGGTACTCCGTTCGGCCCTAAAAAGTTCTTGGGCTGGGCTTTAGGTTGACTCGGAGGTGATTGGTTATAACTTAAGGTGATACATGATGCAGTCAATAAAGCACTCAGTGTATCAATAAATAGCTTCTACAAATAAAATAGAAGAAGTAAATGAAGTGACACAGTGGAAACCATCACAAAACAGTTGTAGGGTTTCACATATAATGATCAATGTGTAGCAGCCGCCACAGAATCAACACTGGCTGCTATAAATTAATGAATTACTCATAATTGATGGTTCTGTTCTCTCGCTCTCTCTCACACACTCAGGTCTTCAGTGTGTAGTTTATTTATAGTAACACGATGAAGCGGTCACGTCACTGATTGGGGTCTTTCCACTTATTGGAGACACAGACACTACAAGGGCCGAGTGAGAGGACGTTCCTGAAAAGCTCTCGGCCTCTAAGCGTTACCGGGAACTTACTTGGTGGAAACATGGCTCATGTTACACTGTAGAACCCCAGAGGAAATGTATGCAAGGATTCGTAAGGAAAAAAGAACAGAAACTTTGTTGACATGTTGACTTTGAAAGGTATTGAACAAAATTAGAATAAGGTTTCCCATCTTTAAAATAAATATGGGCCAAAACTAATAGAGAAACTATTGGTTTAAATAGATGTTTTAAGAAAAGATTCTGGGTTGTTGCCTTATCTGAAATGCTCAACCTTCTACCCCCATGTTTAAGGAAACCTGAAAACACAAGATAAGATCTTGTGCTCTAGTTGTTCTTGCTGCACATCTGCTGAGCCTGCACTGACATGCTGAGACCTCACACCACCTCAGTTAATTCTCACAGCTTTCACCGTAATACAGGGCTGAGTCAGTGGTCCATGGTTGTTGCAGCATGCTAACAATTATCCACATGAACCTTAATGTGTCTTTTCACACACCTTTTTCCCATCAAAGCCCATGTTTTTTGCTGCCCTTTATTTTTGAAAGTTTCAAAACTGTTTCACCCAGTGTAAAATGTTTATATGCTATTTTGTATCATGAATCAAATCTGTGGGGAAACTGGTGCAATAATGGGTTAGCTTTGCCAAAAGTTACCAAGATACAGACGTGTTCTGACAACAACAATAACGTTGAACCATCATGTTGAGTCAAAACAGCCTGATTCTGTGGAAACGGACTGATTAAATCTTGCTCGGTTAAACCACACCTCTGTTTTTTTTGTTTTTTTGTTTTTTTGCTATAAAAAGTGTTTGCTGTAATAGATGGACTTGACATTGTGAAGCCTCAGCACATGCATCAGATCACACGGAGCTATTCTAAAGTCTCCCTCTCTCCCCTCAGCATCACTCATGTCCCTCAGGATGGTCTGTGCCCATCAGTCTTCACTCTGCATCTTCACACAAAAAATGCTGAGATTGGCTGGAGACCAGCAGCTGCAAAAACTTCTCTAAAACATAGTAGTTTTAATTAAGGCAAGACAAGATCAAGCACTGTGAGCGGCCTGAATAACTGAGACTGTAACCGTATAATGATAATAATTATTATTATTATCACAATTATTGGGGCATATTATCCTTAGAGAGATGTGGGCTGGTCCACTGGTGCTCAGTTAAGACAGTAATTGCCTGCAGCTTGTGTGCTGCTACACTAAAACGGTTCAATGGTTCATAACTGTGACACACACAACCTTCCCAAACATTGTTTCAGACCAAACACTCACCTCCCATGGCAATGGCACTTTCCAATGACAACAATATCATGCAGGTGTTTTTTAAATTGTGGCTAATTGGTGTAGTGAACAAGGTTTGGTGTAAAGGCAGATTCTTCGATGTTGGAACATGTTGACAGCACTGGGAAACAGAAAGATTTGAGGCATTAAGGAGTTTGTTTTGTTAAAGGTGAAGTTTCATTTGTAGCTGTACTATTGTTTTGTACTTCAAGAAACTGCTAATGTAGCTTCAAAAACTAATCCCAAGTTTATAAAAACTTGCACAAATAGGTTGGTTTGAACATCTGTGATCCTGTATAACATCACACATTGCAACATCTTATATTTAGCACTAATATTGCTCTAACCTTCAAGATTCAAACCAAATCTCTGTGTGTCCTCTCTATTTATCACTGTGTCGTCCTAACAGATCGTAGATTTGCACACAGCCAAACACAGACAGATCATCTCTGCACCAGCTCATCGCAGGCCAGTCAGGTGTCCTAGATCTGCTCTGGACCTGTTCCACTTTCTAAGTATCGTGCACAGAGAGTGTAATATTTTGGTGTAGTGTATGAAGAACTTTGTTTGTCTCTGCATTTTGACTTATTTTGACTTTTGATATGTTATTTAAGTCATTTTGAGCTGCTTTTTGAACTAATTTTAACATCCTGCTGTGTAACCTGTGAAACTGGTAAATGTGGAACTGTCATTAACCAAGAAGTCTTCATTTTCTCTCTAAGAGGCTTAATTGTTGCGTTTCTAACAATCGTTTTCCTTCCTATCGGCTTAGAGAGGATCTGAGATTATTCTTCCCAGCCTCTGTAATAAGTTTTGAGGTTTGTACCCAGAGGTTTGAATGGGCCACTGTCACTGGTTAACTTCACTTCCTTGCACTCTCAGCAGATCATTTGTTAGCAGAGGAATCAGTCACCATAAATCAACACGAAGCTGTGAAGCCCCTTTAGTATTCCCACGTGCAAATTCCTGTGAGGATTAATTGTTTGGTATTTTATGTTAGCCGTGTGTGTGTGTGTGTGTGTGTAGGTGGATGGTTGGAGGGTCATGCAAATGGTGCATGTGTGCGTGATTGTACGTGTGCAGGATTATCCACACAGAGAAACACCTACGCTTCTTGCTCTCAGCCACCTGCAAACAGCTGAGATATGATAAACCCCTGAGCCCTTGAGAAACAATGTGATTTTTTTTGCTTCCTGAACTGTGGATTCATACGCCAGCATATTACAGTTCACACAGCACATGCCAGACATTCGTTAAATACATTTCCATTACTCTGCATAGTTGTGCTGCTGCTTCTGTTACTGAATATGATTTTATAGGCATCAACTCCATCATATCTTTTAGGCTGCACTTTAACATATCTATTGTGATAAGTGATCAAACATTCTTACCAAACAGCATCTTGGGCCACAGACCAACTGTGCTGCACACTGGGAGTGAGCTTGTGGCTATGAGTCAGTTAATATATAGTTTTATCCGTTTGCAATAATTATGCAATAATAATGATTATTGTTCAAAGCCAAACACAAAAAATAGATTTCTATTATTTTCTAAATCCATTAACAAGGCAGCGGGTATTTCTTTTGGGCTACATACAGCCTCCACAGTATGTTCACCAATAAGTAAAAATAGCACGTGTGAGGTAACAGCAGAGGGAAATGACTGAAAGACAATTCAGATCATTCATATTGACTTGTGTGTTAACTCAGATTTTCTTTCATCTGGACTGTTGCAGCAGGACAGTAAGAGGACAGTCTTAACAAACAAGCTGAAACAATAACAGTGAGGGAGGCAAAAATAGGGTTTTGAAATCCCCAGTGGAAATTACGGCCTTGTTTGAAAATGACCTGATTACAAAATGGTTCACAGCTTGATTTGGTATAAAGCTGCAGCTCGCCAGATCCCCAAACTCTCGCTTTATCGAAGAATTCTTCCATTTGCCCCGTCATTAATCCTCAGCCTCTCTGTCTTCTTCGATGTGAACTCCCACCTCCCTGCCCACGCACACAAACACACATAGTACAGCCTTGTTCACCTACCATACAGTGCACGCTTGAGTAAACGCCAGACATTAGCTGACAGCGGAGGTAACCGTGGCTCTACCTCCTCTGAGCTAAATCAATTAGCCCAACTCCAACGGGGCCATGCAGTGTTTGCAGGCCTGTTGGGTTCAGAGGGTATTACTGTTCTACCCAGAGCAACAATCAGGTTGCTGAACACTCTGCAGTATCTTCTTGGATTTGGCCCAAGCCTGAAAGAAATGAATTGGATTTGTGGTGAATGGGGTGTGATGCAAAGGAGCCAACTGGGCAAGGCTGTGATATGGTATATAGCTCCAGTTCTTTTCATCAGCCCCACAAGGACATTTTTAATGTTTGGTGCATGTTTTATGACAAATACACAAGCCATGTCTCACTGTATTAGATCTTCAATTTCAAAGCCAGATGTAGATGATAATACATTTCACACAAACAATATAGAGCCAAATTTAGGCAAGGCCTGTTCTTGATTGAAAATCTTTTTCCTCTCATCCATTCATTATGAACCTCATTATCTCATTGTGCTGTAAACCAGACCCTTACAAGATAAGCCTTGTCCTTGACTTGTTTGATATGTAAACAGATAAGCTATTCAGCCATCTATCAAACACACTTCTGCCTATTTCTTTGTGTGTGGGAAGTGATGTGCACCACAAACTTATTACACTGTAGGAGCTTACAACAGTGACAAGTGAATGGTTGAGTGAGATGCTGTCCATGACAATCCTCTTACTTAGCTCAGTGTGTCGTGTTTCTGTGTGTTCAGTATTACGACATCATGAGCAACATCACCACTCAGCACACTTATCAGCCTCTTCTGCACCATTGCAATTGTAAAGCAGTTGTGCTGTGTTTCACCCATCGCTGCTATCTCTCATACTTCAGCTCATTGATGAGTCAGATTTGGGATGTCTCAGTGTGTAAGTGCAAAACTAAATTGCTTCCTTTACATGTGTTGTGTTGAGCTGACTTTGACAATAAAAATCAGTTCAAATGGCAATTTGAATCCACACTGAACATGCAGTACTTGATCCTTTACTTCCAAATGACTGCACATTAGGAGACTAATTCTTTATGCTTCATGTTTTAAGAAGCTAGTAGTGCTCTCCCTATTTTGTTGCATCATTGCAATTCACAAAAAAAAAAAAAAAAAAAAAAAAAGAAACTGAATAAACTGCTGAGCAGACCAGCAGGATGCAGTGAGACCAGCGTCGCACATGGTCGCCTCTGTTGGTATGATCAGTACTCTGTGACCTTTTCTATGCTGTTAAACAAAATGTACAAGATTTCAGCGGAGGGCGACCGGTGGTCGACTTCCCTCTCGGCTATTTGAATGTCACAGAACAGGGTTTTTTTTTTTTTAGAGGACAAAACAGGGACAAAGCGTATGCTTGTACAATGTGGGTGAATAGATTAGTGGTTTATATAACTAAAGGTTAAGATGTGATGTTCTCTTGGTATTAACTTACAGTTTATCTTATATTGCTGAGAGTGTTCTTTTTAATATGTGTTTTTAATCATTTAAATCAGTGAATGTAGTTTTCCTTCAGTGATTCTCCAAAACCATCATTACCACTGAGATCTAATCAATATTCACTTTGCTTGATGAAAACATTCATGCTTTTCTGATTGCCTGCAAAAGAATGGGCTGAACAAACAAGGCTGTTTTATCTGCTATTTATTATTCCTATTAACTGCCATGAACAAAGCACAATAATTCTCCTGAAGAGTTTGGCTGCCAGTTAACACCTCAGTTAATGGAGGTGATTTACAGACTTGTATCATGAACAAACATGCACTCAGACGTCAGACTTGATACGGCGGCACAGGGACGTGTCAAGTGTGAAAAAGCAAATATTTGTAATAACTGCAGAAAACATGTCTTGTCTGTTTATTAGCGACTTCGCTATCATGTCTTGTCGATGTGTGAATTTCTAAAGATTCCCATGAAATTAATTCCTAGGAAAAAAGGAAATATTAAGCATCAAAACCCCATTATTATAACCAGACAAAACTTGATCATTTTTAACAACATTTGCCATTTTCAAGGCAACTGTATTATCTTTTTTAAATGCAAGTAAACTGTATGACATGTATACTTTCTGTCAGGTCTTAGCAGTATTTTTTGTTTGAAGTGTGATATGGTAACAAATGGGTTTAGTTGTGATAACTCCCCATAACCTATTGAATATTCCTCTGAATTATAAGGGTTCAGTATTCACGCTACTGCTTTTAAATAATAGATTACGACAACCCTTATCTATGGGTTGAAAGCTGGAGGGAGGAAATGCCCTTTGTGGTGGAAAGCAGTCATTTGAAGTCCTCATCCCCACTGGAACATAATGCCACATTTTCACATTTCAGTCCCTGTCTCTTTCATTGTATTTGAAAGTGAGTCAGCTTTTCATCCACTGATAATTTTCTCATACTCTTTGTACGACTGCCTCCCGTTTCCAAGCATCAATAACGTCCTTAGGTTTATATGTCACAAAACCAAAAGTTCATCTAGGTCATTGTCAAGTAAAATAATTTTAAAGAATATTATTGTTAGAAATAATCTAAATTCTATTGGATTGGATTCCTCTGTAACAAAAGTTTTAAACACCTTCGTTTATTCCTTGTAGCAAAGCAAATAAGTCCAAACAACTTTTGTAAGGCGTCTTTATATTTGTGCAGGATATTTAAGCGCCAGTCTTACAACATATTGAAATAGTTGTGTGGGTGAATCAAGTCATAATGTTCCATTTACAGGGTGAGGTTTAGTCTACAGGTTGTTCATGTGCATTTGTTGCCCCTAATGTGTGGGCTTTGTCATGTAGGTGGTTTGTTTATATGTGTGTGCAGGATATGGGGGACGGGATGATGGTTGAATATCACTAATCTTCCTTCCTATTTTTCTCTGATTTGTCCTTTCCAGAGTAAAACCGTTACAGAGGAAGCTGCATGAAAAACACACAAAACCTGCTTCTTATCTGTATGGACACCGAAACGGAAAGTTTATCTGACAGATGATGCCGTGAAGAGGAAAAGCCAACACAAAGCATTTACCACTGGGGACCTGAAAAAATATATATGCACAGATACCTGCCAAATCCTCATGGATATCCAACAATTATTCACAAGCAGACTGGATAACTAGAATATTTCCTCCTGTGGTTTTGATGTCGATCATGTAACTGTAATGTTCAGGCTTTCTGCCATCATTAAAGGACACAAGGCACGGGCAAGTTTCAATACAAACCTCAATTTTGAAGGCTTCATGTGGACTCCAGAATAGATAAAAGAGATACCAAGCTGTGTATCTGTTGTCGTCATCCTCCCGCATGTAGCTCCTCGCTTAGCTTTATTGAAAAGGAGGAGCCCATTAAAGCATTTGATAGATAGAAAGGCTTGGTCTGAAGGTGTTGTTGCCGGCTGGCTGCTGGTTGGAGATGAGATAAGAGCCCTGGGAAGACAGAAAAGAAGTGGCTGCCTGACCGGAGCTGAATACAAATTAGGATTCGTCTCTCGAATCAATATTGGAGAAGCGAAATGAACAAATTAGTTGGGCTCAATTTGGGAATTGTTTACTAATGCTTGATGTGACATCACATTGCAATAGACAGGTTGGGAAATGAGGGAAACCATTGTCTTAGTTACTGAAAGGCGAATGAAGGACAAGTTTTCTAGAGCCAAAGTGCCATACAAGAACTGATCTGTGTACAGTTTTAAACTATACTGAAAAACCTTTCACAAACAAGGTTTTCAAAGTAGCAGAGACAAAAATGGAGCTGTCTAATATCTCACTGGTCAATTTCACTAGCAACAACACAGAGATCCCTAATGACACCACTGCCCATGAGGCCATGGTATTCGGTCTGCAGGTCTCCCTCTATGTACTGTTAGCCGTTGTTACTTTGGCTACTGTGCTTTCAAACGCTTTCGTCATCGCCACCATCTTCCTGACCAGGAAGCTCCACACACCCGCTAATTTCCTGATCGGCTCCCTCGCCGTCACAGACCTGCTGGTATCTATTTTAGTGATGCCAATTAGTATAGTCTACACTGTCAGCAAGACCTGGTCATTGGGACAGATTGTTTGTGACATTTGGCTGTCGTCTGATATCACCTTCTGCACCGCCTCCATCTTGCACCTGTGTGTAATTGCACTGGACCGCTACTGGGCCATCACAGATGCTTTGGAGTACTCAAAACGTCGCACCATGCGCCGGGCGGGGATCATGGTCGGGGTGGTGTGGGTGATCTCCATATCGATTTCTATGCCTCCACTTTTCTGGCGGCAGGCCAAAGCCCATGAGGAGCTTACAGAGTGTTTGGTGAATACAGATCAGATCTCTTATACCCTATACTCCACATTCGGCGCCTTCTACGTCCCCACAGTGCTTCTCATCATCCTCTACGGACGGATTTATGTTGCTGCCCGCTCCCGCATCTTTAAGCTGCCATCGTCGTCTGGGAAACGTTTCACCACAGCGCAACTCATCCAGACCTCTGCAGGTTCTTCTCTTTGTTCTCTTAATTCTTCCTCCAACCAGGAAGCACACCTACATGCTGGCAACACAGGAGGTGGAGGAGGATCGCCTCTGTTCATGAATAGTGTGAAAGTGAAGCTGGCAGACAACGTGCTGGAGAGGAAACGTCTGTGCACGGCTCGAGAGAGGAAAGCCACTAAGACTTTGGGCATCATTCTGGGCGCATTCATCATCTGCTGGCTCCCGTTCTTTGTGAGCACGCTCGTCATGGCCATATGTAAAAACTGCTTCGATCCAGTGCTTTTCGATATATTTACGTGGCTCGGATACCTGAACTCCCTCATCAATCCTATAATCTACACTGTGTTCAATGATGAGTTCAAACAGGCTTTCCAAAAGCTCATCAAATTCAGACGAATTCATTCAAACTGAATGACTGTTTCACGTAAAATTGAGTAAAAAGACAAATAATAAACAAGATAGTGGATAATAATGATAATAATGAAAGTACTGTGCTCTTAAATGTCCCATCTTGTGAACACATGCTAAATGTGATGTTTTTTTGCTATGCTTTTTTTTTTTTTTTTTTTTAGATCAAACTGCTATGTGCCATAGCTCTTTAGATACCTACAGTATATCTTCCATATAAATGAATGCATGCTTAAAAAGAGAAAAATATTTTCCCCGGAATTATGGAACTCATCTAAAAAAAAAAAAAAAAAGATCAGTTAAGAAGATTTAAAATCTATTTCATGTCACAGAGACATTGCTGACATCTCATGAACAAAAGCAAGGATTTAACACAAACAAACAGAGACTGGTGTAACTGTAAGGAAAGAGCGAACTCAGAGTGACTGGATCAAATCCAGTGGAAATGAAAAGCCATGAAATATGTGTTGTCTTAATATCTGTGTCATACTGTATGCTGCTGCTTCCATATACTGTTTCTGTGGTACAGTAAAGAACTTATAAGACCAAAAACCTCCAGAGAGTCACTAAAAATGTCTTCACACATGTGACTATACCTGAGAGAGAGAGAGAGAGTGTGTGTGTGTAAAGTCGGTTACTTTACTGTAATGTATGCGTGCTTGAGGATGGGAGCGTTGTCAAGTATTTGGTATTCATATGTGCTATTTTCCATTGAAGCGTGCTTTGTCATTACAGAGTCCAAAATGGAAATTTCTACTAAGCTTCAGAATATTAAGTAACAACCTCTATCGTAGCAACAACGAAACTGTTCCAAAACTCTTATGAAATAATACGCCCCAGCAAAAAAGGATGAGATGAAGACAAATAATCAGACAGCTGACAGCAAATTGAGAATTACTCATTTATTGATTTGTTTGTTTTCCTAATGTACATGTTGTTGTATTGTTATACGAAAGTTTTACGAAAGTTTGAATAACCCTAGTTTGAAGTTTGAATAACCCTAACCCCTGATGTCTATGAGGAACTTGAAAGTGTAAAACAGATCATTCGATGAACAAAAAAGCTTGATTTAGATAAAGATACATCGACCATCACAGCCATGCCTATAAAGACTTTGCATTCCTACTATTTTGTCCACCCCACTCATATCAGTATTCATATTACTCTGTATAATGCAAAGCAGTTAAACTCCACAATATAGAGGAACAACTACAAGGAATAACTTTATTGTAAGTAGGAAATATGTGACCTGAATTGTGGCTCTGATTCAGGTGAAACTTTCTATTTTCTCTCCTGATTCTCATCATCAATGTGGAAATTTAGTTTATACTCTAACTTGCAACATTAAAAAAAAAAGAAGCTAATAGCCTTCACATGTTCAGTTCATGTCCAGTGGACTATTTCTGAGAAGGATCACTGGTCAGAGATCAGGGTTTGTCAGATCAGATAGTGTGATGGTGTTACTGTTCTGTCCGTAAAGGTCCTCAGTCATCCCAGGTCATGGTGATGGTATTTAAATACCAGGAACTCACTAGTCTGACAGACCTAGTAATGTAATACTCAGATCTTTGAACTCACTAATATGGGCTGGGTTGTGAGTCACTTGAGTCACTTGAGAAAGTGTTTCCAATATTAGCAAGAACTTTGGTACGTTTACTCGAGACATAATAAAGCATATCCTATTAATAATAATAATAATAATAATGATAATAATAATAATAATAATAAAAAGGTCTGGTATGATAGCATAAAACACTGAAAATCAAGTAGCATAAACCTAAACCTAAAGCTCTAAATTAGACTGTACAAAAAAAATGAATGAGATCAGTGTCACCACTACGAAAAAATATTTTATTATCTTGTGGTCTAAATGTTTGTGTAGTGGATCAGCAGAGTATTAATTCACTCACAACGGAGGCAACAAGCTTATACGGCAGCTATAGAAGTCAACAACAAGAAGAACTCACTGTAAGTCACTCACTCACTCAGCAGACAAACAAAACTTACCTGACTGACGACTCGTTGGGAGTTTATTGGCAGACGCAAGTGATAACTCAGGACTCGTGAGGACTCAGTGCTCATGAGTCCTGAGTTGTCGGGGTCGGGTAAGTCTAGCGGGTGAGTCTATCACCCATTTATCGAGCGATGACTCATGAGTCGTCACTCACTCAAATGAAACTTACCCGACTATAGACACTCACTCACTCAGAGTGAGTGAATGAGTGTCTATAGTTTTAAACTGTTTGCTTGGAGTCGATATGTTTCGTTTCTTTACCGAGTGAGATGAGTAAGATGTTTGGAGTGATTTTAGGGAGTCGGGTTAATGATTTGGATCCAAAATCTTTTTCCCACTTATAGACAGAACTGAAGAAGCCTTTTAGATGAGACAAGGATTTCAAGCAAATCCAGTTTCCTTCTTTAGAAATCACAGTTTGCTGTTCTGTTTAATTTAGGTCAAACCAGAGTCAACCATCTCTACCCGTAGAGTAACAACACACAGTGACCTCATGGACACCATCTGTGTCTGTCATCAATTCTTTATGTCCACCTGGAGTGGACAAGCTATGAAATAGTCAGCATAATCATCCTGGAGCTGACTGTTTCCAGTCAAAAGGAAAGAGCCCACCACATCCTCTTACAGTAAATTAATTATTAATATGCAACATGAATTTCTTGACATTTGAAGCTCAAACAGAGCTATGGTGGAACCACTGGTCCAAACATCACAGTGTGATGCTGTTATAGATGTTAAATGTGTGATAAATAGGTAGATTTTTTTTTTTAATCTTTGATGGTTTGATGGCTCGATTGATGTTGATTAGTCAGTCCATGTTTTTGATCCAGACTGAAATATCTCAACAGCTAACGACTGAGTTACCATGAAATTAATGTTACTTAGGTGTCCTGATAATCCTCTGAGTTTTCTTAATGTAAAACCATGAGGTTGACATTTGTGATTCGACTAAATTTCCACTTTAGGATGAATCATACTAAGTTTTGTCTGCTTCACTTTGTCCAGTGCTTTGATTTGTAACTGAGCTCAGCTCTGCAACTCATAACATCCATCATCTATCAGCCCACGAAGAAATGAATCCAGTCACAGTTGGAAAAACATCAATTGCTAAAAGGGGTGTGATAGAAGTTCTTGTATTAGCTTTGCTGGTTGAGCAGGTGAAAAAAAAATAGTTACTTCTATATGTCCTTTTAGTTTGCTTTTTACATTCAGTTTGTGGAAGTTGTCACCCTGCCACCTTTTTTTTAAATTCATATGCTGCAACAACTTTAGATAAATAATCAATTTGTTAGGGAAGCTAATGGCTAATGTGACCTTCAGGGTGTCAACTTAATTACTCAGTGAATATACTAAACTCAGCAAATAGAGGCGACATTAATGTTGTAGTGTAAGAAAATGAATGTGTTCTTTGAATTTATTGGTGGGTCACATTAAACAGTGTTAAACAAATAAAACCTAATTATTCAGGATACAGCATTTAAGATACCACAATTAGCCTACCAGCTATTGATTTATGCCGTTAGGAAGCACTGAGGCGCACGATGTGTCTTAATTAATCAGTACGAAGAGAAGAAATTAAAAAAAATTACAATGAAGGAACATGTTTCTGCAAAAAATCCCAAGATAAGACATGAAAGAGGAATCCTGAGAGCTGAGCTGCTTCAGCAAATACCACACAAATCCTGCATGTTGGGTTTAAATCAGGTTACATGTGTCTCCCTCCACGGTGAAGTATCAAATCAAGGAAAAAATGCCAAAAAAGTGATGCGCTTAAAAAAGAAAAGGGAGCCAGGAGTAGTTCTGTCAGTCCAAATCAGCGTGGATAAGAGATGGCTTCAGATACTGTTAGGATGTCTTGAGCAGTGAAACCAAAAGGTCAGGATGCACTTAACCTCACGGGATGCGAACTGTCACTTCTCGGCTCATGTGAGGAGTGAAGCTGGAAGGGAGCAGAGAAGAAAAACAGTTGGGAGGAGGAGAAGTGAATAGAAAAAGAGCGACAGTCCCACAAACAAACAAAATTAGCCCCCTGAGTCCAACACACTCCGCTAACCAGGTCAGGTCAAAGGCTAACAAGGTGCCACTTTAAAATACACATCACATTATTTAGCCAACTAAGAGTATCAGTACCTCAGTATCTTTATTCCCTGTTTTTGTGCCACTGTTTGTGAATGGGTTGCTTAGATGATGCAATACACATCACTGAAGGTCTGTCAGAAGTAGATAATAGGACTTGTAGCTTTGTTAAAAAGAGAAATGATAACAAACACATAATTAGACAGAATGCAAATGCAACTAAAGTCACATCAGTCTAAACTATAGTGTATAATTGACGTGGTTTGTTTATTTATAGCACCTGCACTGACTCGGCTGACTAACAAACTAACAGCTGCGTTCAGATTAGTTGTTGTGGTAATGTTACTGAGAGGCAGTTGTGTTTTAACAAGCCTGTTGAGACATTTGTTATTGATATTTTTTCATGTATACATGGCGTCGAATCCAAAACCCTTGCATTAATTCTCAAACGGTTCGATGGGCGCAGCTTGCCAATTTCTTCCAATTTGCTTCCATGAAAAAAACACTGTCCCAGTTTAAATAAATAAAAATATAATCAGCTGCCACTAGTGGAAGTTGGGGGATTGCCAAAGTCAATAGGCTTCATCCCCAGTGAACTGTGAACATCTGCGTAAAACTTCACTTGTTTACATATTTTGGTCTGTGCAAACACACAGACTAACCAAGAAACATTACCATCGTCCAGTCACTAGAATAGTTAATATGATATTCTTAACTCACATTTCTGCAATGACTGTTGGCTTACTAAAAATGTCCTGACAGAGATAAACTACTGAATGCTTCTCCCAAGCTCAAAGAGTTGCAGTCGTCCAGAAAGAGAAGATACAGGACAGAAATTATGCAGTCGTTCTGAGTAAGAGATGGACTGCCGGCCACGACTGCTCGTGCTTTGATTAATGGGCACATATGCAACCTGACAAGCATTCCTCCACCTACACTCACTTATACTGCAACTCTGTCCACGCATCTTAAGTGCATACATATTCAAAGCGGTCCATGTGGTCCCTGTATATATACACATGCACACACCTTCACAGAGACGCCTTTTCTAACTCAACATACATGATCATAAACATGGGAGATGGATGATTTATGAGTCTCGATGAACATCTCACTTTTTTCAGGCCTTGACAGTCAGTTAAAATCCTTTTAATACCTTTCATATGTACCGATGATACAGCCCAGAGTGGAAAAGCGAGCAGGTTAAATTAAGACGACGCAAACTACATAACTACTGTGAAATTCTTCTGTCTCACAGCATTAGAAATATTTCAGTCAGGGCAGATGATGAGAGAGATTCACTGAGGAATAAATAAAAACGACTGTGCTATATAACAAATCAACAGGGAAGCTGTGATACATGTGATCTGAGATTCAAAACTAGTAAAAGGAGCCGATCTGTATCACCTGCACATACTTGTATCTTTTGTTTAGTCCTATTCAGAATACAAATGAATGAGTAATGTTGATAGATTGTATCTAGGATTATTCTGTTCTTTTCTCTCTCCCATGTGTGTACACACACAAGCAAAAAAAAAAAAAAAAAAAATTCCACACAAGCGCCAAGATGTTTTATTTATGGAAGCGGAGCAGTAGGAATCCTTAAAAACATTTGTTTAAAACATGTATGAGCTTCAGATATATTTCTGTAGACTTCTGTGTGAGTTCAGTTTGTTTTAAGGTGTCGGGGTTTATCCGATCTCACCACCTACAACTGTAACTGGAAGGTGCAAAGCGGTAAATACCACAAGGTCATCACTGCTGTAAGTTTACAGCAACCTTAATGTCAACTTTGCAATTTACAGCCCCAACTGAGACTTTGATTTTGACAGGACGATGGGGCAGGATACTGTAAGAGAGAATTAAAAGTAGGCAGTTTGGGGAAAAGCACTGAGCATTTGCTGATTCCACAAGAAGCTACAGATTGAACTGAAGGTTAACCAAGCAGGAAAATTGACTCAGAGGCAGTAGTGTGTTGCAGCAGGAGCAGCCTGATTTCAGGACACAAGGATACAAAAGGACTGAAAACATGATAAATAACTACAGGAAGAAATTCTGGAAGTGAGAGATTCAATTTCCAAAATATGTATGTGTACAACACCCAGAACTCACTTTTACCAACTTCTTAACTTTTTTTTTTTTTTTTTTTTTTTTTTGAAAAAACTGAGCATTTGTTTTAAGGCTTTTTTTTTTTTTTTTAATATAAAAAACAACCTGAGTCATATTCACTTGTTGAACTCTTGAAACTCCCAACAGTGGATGATATAACACTACAGGAACAACACAAGATGATGATACTACACAGTGACCTGCATAAAAACCCTGAGGCGGTAAAATAAATCCAGTTCAACACAACTGAGCGGCACAAAACTGAATTTGCATTCAAGTCACACAGCATTATGTCAGCTTTGTAGCTTTTCATTGCCATAATAAGAATAACCTTTGATACCATTTTCTTTGGGCAACAAAGAAGCACTGGACAGGGAAAGGTCACAATATCAAAGGTGACTATAGGTCCCCGCAAATGTTGTTCTCTGAGGCTTCAGCAATTAGCAAACGTGGCAGATAAAGTCTTTCATAGAGGAAATAGGTGGTCACTATGGAAGAGCCGATTAACCTCATAAACCTCTTTTGTAGATATACCTGCTTGTTTACTCGCTGTTGAAGCAGGTGGGGGGATTGGTTTGGAAACAAAAATACTTGAGAGTAATGTCAGCTACCATAACAACACAGAAAGACACTGAACACAGTCGTCCGCATACGAGCTGCATCAACAAGTCACAGATACAGACACACAAAGACTGATTGTTGCAGAAACACAAGCAAAAATGGCTGCCATAGCAGTCCCTCAGTGACTCTGTGTATCGCTCACAACAATGTTAATCACGCTGAAGAGCTCCTGGCAGAGAAAACGTAAGGTTTTATTAAGGTGAGACGAGAAGGAAGGGGGAAGGGTGGAGGAAAGACACACATAAACACAGACAGACACACACAGCCACAGCCTAGAGGTTGTCAGTTCCAGTCGGTGATCTATCTGCTTTACAGCAGTTGAACCACAGTTGAACCTAAATGGAATGAGGAATGGCAATCATCTTTATTTAATGTGGTATTGTTTGTAAGATTTAAAGCAGAAAAGAGTCACTGGATCCACAGTTGGGACATGAAACAAATAAAATAACCCTCATACACAAATACACTTTTTTTTTTACTCTGCAAAGTGAAAGAATCGGGTTTGTCATTTGTAAATGTAACATTTTGCCCAAACTGGGAATATGATAATAAAAACAATAATAGCCACAATAAAAGATTCCTGCCTCACAGACCACACATCTGGGCCCACTAAACAAATACATAGCCACTCATGAACAGGGACAATATGAAGAGGACATTTCCACCTCTTGCCTCTTTTATGGGAATAATATATAATAGGAATATGCAAAAGCTTATCTACAGATATTTATTATGCTCTACATGTTTAATTAACTTCAAACAACGTTGTTTAAAGATGGTGGAACTGTTATGTTTGTGGCATTTTGATAAATCTTTACTATAAAGCATTTTTCTTTATTTGCTGTGGCAAAAGCTGCTTTGTTCTCAGCTTGAATTCTGGTATAATAGGACGTAAGTCTCCAGCGCTGAGCCGCAGCAGCACAGCTGAATGGTCAACCTAACCACCACGATCCACCTACGCTGTCCAGTGACAGCTCCAATAAATAATTCATAGCTTCCTGCTCCTTCAGCAGGCTCTTTCAAGGAAAAAAGATTTATTTTTCAAACCTAACCACAGCAATTTTTTTACAGAGGTTTGGCTCTTTATGCATATATTCTGTCTTCTTCTACTTGAAAGGGGCGCTAACTGCTTAACATGCTATCCTCTGTGGAGGAAAAAAAGTGATAAAAAGCAAACAAAAGTTAACCTTGGTGTTGACAGATCTTGGGGACTAAAAGGATAAAATCTGATGCTGAACTTATATGTAGAAATAGCAAAAACTAGTGATAGTCCAGAGTAATTTGAACCCAGGGTCTATTTCACCATGCATACAAGTCGAACACAATGTCAAGAGATATTTTATGTTGGTTGAAGTAATCTCAAGTTTGACCGTCTTTTGTTTTCACAACCAATTAGCTAACAATTGAAATAAGTGGGACAGTCATCCGAACATATATATATAACAATCACTATTTTTTGAGCGCTAATAAAGCTCAAAATATCAATTCACTTTTGGAATTCACACTTGTCATGTTGTTCCACTGTAGGGCAGTAAAGTCCCATTTCGAGCTTTCTTGGTGGTTAAAAAATGACAAATTAGTGACAAAAGACAAAATTAGACAAAAACAATGTTTGGCTGACTGCCCCAATTACTTTGATTGTTAGCTATTTGGCTGTGAAAACAAAACACGGTCACACTACTTCGATATTACTATGGGGTATTTGACTCATGTGTGGTGAAATAGACCATGGGTTCAAATTACTCCAGAAAAAATCACTTTAAAGGAGCTTATGAGTCAACAGCCATGTCAGCTGCTCTGTCTGAGGATTCATCTTCTGGAAACCATGAACTTCTTTTGTATCAATGCACTGAGTGGTAGTTGAGATATGTGCAAAATTAACTGTTCAGATGTATCATAAAACATATTCATTCAGTAGAAAACATACTAACACAAGCTACACACACAATATAAATGGCTGCAGTTAATGTAGCCTCCACAAACAACTTTTTAAACAAGAAATATTGAAAGTAATCATGAAAATCTGGTGTTCCCTTCCAGCCAAGTAGTTTCTCCACACACATTCATAAAAACCCTCACACTTAGTCAGCCAACACAACACTGCTGTCCCCAAGGAGCATTAGAAATCCTTCAAGAAATGTCATGCTGTCTGATGGGCTGGCGGGAAAAAAAATAGTTTAAACCAATTTCCCATTTTTGTAAACTGAAGCCATTAGACCACAGGGTGAGATAAAACAGCAAACTCGTTTGCATACTTTCTAAACTGCCTGCAAAGTAACAGTGGGACTAATTAGTGTGGACTGGCAAAACGAAAAGTCTTGTTTTCAGCATATTTTGAAATATCCCATTAATGGCTAATTAGGTGAATCCATACCTGGCGGGAATGTTATTTTGCATTTCAGAGTCTGTGCCTTGAGCCGAGACGCAGCAAGAGTTCAAAACATTTCAGTGCAGAGATAAAAAAGGTTTTAAGCATGAATTAACTGCTCCCTTATTAGCAATTTACAACTCCAAAATATACATAATTATGTAGTTATCCACTCAAAAAGCTGTTAATTTACCAGCCGATAATCACTATTCCCCTGTTGATGGTTTATGTTATTAACTCCAGCAAACAGCCTACCCTCAGTATCATAATATACATTTCTCCTTCTTCAGGACGCTGATGGAGGCTTTTCAGAAATGAGGCCCATTTCTTTCTTTCTCGTGGTCAAGTTGGATGAAATTCGATTTGAGACATGAGCACAGACTTTTATCACTGGGGAAAAAGCTGGCCTTTCTGTCAACCTCTGTCTCCATCTCTAGCCGTCTGTATTCACCAGATTAGCCCTGGCAGCTGACTCGTTTTCTGACCTGAGTAACTCACCGGCGGAGAAGAATTGAGCTGAGGCTGAGAGCAAATACAGAGAATACAGTAAAAAGCGTAGAAATATGACTAGGTCAGAGCGAGAGAAAAGATGGTATGAGATAGTCGGAAGTGCAGAAGAAAGGAGTCAGAAACGACCACTTCCAACCAGAATGGCGGGGTGGTATTTCATCTTAGAAGCACACTTTTCAACTCTCACTTTATCTCTAAAGAAATGTGCTGTTCAAAGTAGAAACACCAGAAAATCCTTTTAAAATTCCACCGTTGCCTCGCAGTAGTGTACGCACAACCTGAACATGTGTTAAAATCCATTATATAAAATATAACCAACGCATGCTGACTATGTATACAGGCGGTTTATCCGACTTCACACAGATCCATCTGAAGCCACAAAAAAGCTTTGTACAACTTTGATGTATAAAACTGGCAGAGTTCCCCTTTAAATACCCTTGATGCGTCAGTATGTTACAAATGAAGAGCTTCTCGGCTCCTCGGTGTCTCGGCATCGGGAAAATCCTCCCCTGGCACGTCTCCAATGCAATTTTCCAAGCCTGACAATCTGAAAAGGAAACTCACTTTATATAGTGATCGGCCAGATGTGCAGTGACAAGAAAGTTGTCAGGGAGGTTTTGAACTTGTCTCCCAAAAGTTTTTTTTTTCAATTATTTCACATCTGCTCCTGTCATTTTTTGGTGTGTGCAGATGAGCACAACACCAAGAGAGAAAGATAATTTTGTTTCTCATTCTTGAAATTAATATTTAGGTTTATTTTGAGGCAATAAACACAGTTTGCAGTGTATAGAGACCTAGACTGTCAGGTGCTTATAAAAAAAAATCATTGGAACATCCTTCTAGCAACTTGGCTTTAAACATCTCCCAGATGTTCCTCTTTGCATCGCAGTAAAACATGAATTGACTGTTGTGTTATCAGAGTTAAAAAATATATAAATCAAAATAAATAAATCAATAAAAAGAATTGCCAACATTTCTTCCCATTCGTGTCGTCTGAGACCAAATTGCAGTCAGCAAACGAGCAACAACAAAAGTGTGGGACTGAACATCAGTGGGCTGTCAACTGAGCTAAAAAGCACAGACAAAGCAAATGAGCTTTTTGCACGACACTGATGATATTCTTTTCAAATTAGAACTATATTTTTGAATCTGAATAAAATGAATCAAAATATAATTGCACCTTTGCTTTGTTTGCTTCTACCTCTGATCATTTATTTTGAGCTTAAACCACCTTTCTTCTCCTTTTAATGTAGTGACAGCTCCAGATGGGACAGGTCTTTTCATCCCATTTCTTACATTTTTGTGATGGATAAACAGGTAAAGAAAGGTCTGATCCCAACACAGATTTACCAATACAGAGCCTGCAGGTTTCGTGCCGGCTTGATAAGAGTGATCCCTTCTCTCGCTGCTGCAGCAGCACAAGAAGAAATAAGGTGCATCAGTCTGTTATTTCATTACAACCAAGGATCGACAAAGCAGCATTAGAGCTAACATCACGTTGAGATGACAGCTGTAGATGCTGTCTGGACTGTCAGTCCCTTCAAGCAGAAAGAGTCAGTCACAACAGATGATGGCAGGAACTGTAAGAGGTAACAGAGGGGAGAGCTTACACCGACCTTGTATATAATGCACTGTACTGTAATTGGGTCTTGTCAAAGGGGTGATGTCATGTTTGAGAGCATGTTTGTGTGTGTGTGTCCATGCAGACGTGTGTGTGGTGTGCTGCGGTGATGCTTTCATAAAAGCACAAGACATTTTCTCTATCTTGTGTATAAATAGACTTCAGGACTAGATATTCACGGGTTAACATTTAAATGCCACTCAAAAGTCTATGCAAATACCAAAAGGTTGATTTAAATCGTCTTTAACATCAATAATCTACATACCTACTGTCTGAATCTGTTGTTTTAAAATGTGAATGTAGAAAAAAGTATGACAGTATATCTGGTTCTAATGTATGTGTGCCTTTTTCACATACATATTTAAAGTCTGTATATGTTTTGGTGCATTGATATGTATGTCACACAGGTGGAGAAACCACATACATGAAGACAGTTCCTTTTAATATTTCATAACCACCTGACAGATAACAGCTATCATTCTTCATCACTGACATGCCTTCATCACAAATCCTTAGAGACAAGAGGCAAGAAATATCTGTAGTAAAATCATATTATCAACTCAATCCTATCTCAGGGCTCCGGGAAAAAAAGGAGAAGCTGAAATCTCAGGTTCTTTACAAAAGTTGAGCAGCAATGATGCAGCCAAAGAACATTGTTTCATTCAGCAACAGCACCAGTTAGTCCTGTCCTGATACACAGCTTGAATTAAAACTGCCAGCATTTCATTGGTGTGTGTGTGTGTTTATTTCTCGCCCTCTGGGAAACAAAAGAAAAAAACATAAAGGCTTTTCTGAAAATCCAGATCCAGATCTGACCTGCTGCAATCCAGGATTGGTTCTGCGGGAGATACTGTTTGTGCGCCTGGGCTGATGGTCTTATGTGAAAGCTGAAGATGTGGGAGTTTGTTGTTGTCACAGAAAAACCTCCTCATTGCTGGAAAAGCAAACTCACTGACTGTTCTTCAAAGGTTTTTTTTTTATTATTATTCTTAACTACTTCTACATGCTTCAACAACAAAAGACTCCAAATTCAAAATTCAACTCAATTAGGACATTGACAGATGATGTATTCATCTTTTTAGATATATTTTTTACTCTCCAAAATATTCAGCTTTTTGTGTTTTGTTTCTCATTACAATGAATCGTGCAGGTGTTAAAATCTTCAAACACTTCCTCGTCTTTGAAGTACAACTACTTTGGTAACTACTTTCAGTTAGAGACTTCATTTGAGAGTTAAAACAGGTCAAGAGGCTGTCAGGTTGGCAGCAGATTTTTCATATCGTGTTCAGTTTTTAAATGATCACAATTAAAGTTTAATGTTTTTTTCATAGTGTGCCAAAGTGTGCCAACTGACCTTTATCTTTTTATTTTTTATTTTAGCTTTCATAGCTACATCATTCACTTTTTATGAACAATTTACACACGGAGAGGGAAATTTGTGCCATTTCACACAGAATAAGCATTTAATCGAAGGAGCGTACTGTTTGCAAACTGTTAGTCATTGAGCAACAACAAGAGCCATCAACTGCACCATAGACTCTGTTAACTGGCCTCTATATATATATATATATATATATATATATATATATATATATCTACACCAATGACGCATGTAGATCTTAGACAGGATTTGTCATCAAATACGTCAGACGACAAGGTGTGACGAGGATGTCCCACTGTAAAAGCTCAGATGAATTCAGTCTTCTTTTCCTGAGCAGCGAGGGTTGGATCCTTCACAGCTCAACATATCCCAGATTCATTGCGTGACATCTGTGATGTGGATTTGCTGTTAAAGCTGGGCAACGTTACCGGAGTAGCAGGAGCAGAGAGTATGTTTTATTCATTATGAAAATGTCTATAATATCTTATTTACAATAAATTCTGTAAAATTTATTGTTGTTATTTTGTAATGGCAGCAAACAGGGGCCATTGTTGCTGTTGCTAGGTGACAGGCACATAAGATAAATTCAACAGGATCCTAAGGAATAGGAAATGCTCTGTAGGCTGGATCTTCTCGCAGCCCTCGAAGTGGGACAAAGCTTCAGTGTGAGGAAATTTCAGCAAAACACACTGTTGTGTCTGAATAAATCAGACCCTACAGGATTTCACAATCGCAACTTGTCACGCCAATTCAGCCAATCCCTGCAAATTCTGCACGACCTTGCAATCTTGACCAGTCATTTAAACTTTTGCAAAATTTTTGACCAATGATTATAATTTCACACAAAATGTTGAATCATACGTCAGTAAACTCACTTCCTTGTTTCTTTTAGAAGACACGGGAAACATATGCGATAAAAAAGTGGTACATTTCTTCATGGAAGCGAAGGAAAACTAGTTTTTGACTGCATCGCATTTTTGTTGCAGAGCACAAGAGGAAGTCGTGACAGATAAGTGATTCAGATCAGATAGTAAGACCAGACATTAGCCATTGTAATGGAACGTAATTTCCATTGTCAGTGGAAATGAATAAAAAAAAGTTTCATGCCCAGTATTATTATTCAGATTCTTTCTTCATTAAAACTTGAAACAATTTCAGCTTTTATAGAGGTTATCAATCCACTGCAATCTATTTTCTAGTCTATCTGACATGAAAGGTTTTTTTTTTTATTCTCTGAACTTTTGTTATTGTAGAAAATGACAGATATCCAAACTGTCATTTGCCTTAAATGGCACTGTCCTCACTTCACAGTACAAACACAGTTAAACCACAAATGTGGTTTTTCAGACTGACTGATATAAAATGTCAAGGAGTACAGCAATTCTGTAAAAGGGACAGATCAGACTGAGGCACAAATGCAAAGCGTGGAGCCCATTCAGGGAAGAGCTACCTGGGGAGCACTCCAGCTCTCCAGGGAAAGTAAAAGAGGTGAAGCCAGTGCAGCGTGAGCTGTGGATTTCAGAACACGAACTGAGATCCGGTAGAGTTCACATGAAACAAGGCGACTGGAGAGAGTAGCCACAGGCGAAAAGACTATGAGGTCACCTTGGAGGAACTGGAAAAGTTTCAATCCCTCAGGATGATGTTCTTGAAACAGGCCGTACACAATGTTCTCCTAAGCCCATCAAACAAGCCATCTGCTGGGGCAAGGTGAGGGCACCAGGATGTTGCCCGCAAATGCAGAGTGAGAGTGCTCCATCATACTGGACATAAGCATAACAATGTCCAGTAGCTGCTAATGTCTGTGTTAATATGGAAACAAGAATGGCTTTTTCTTTTGCTGCAGCTCTTTGGTCAAGTTATATTCAAGTATTTGACAATCATTTGATATAATATAATCCTCCAGAACAGTTACTAAATGTGACTGAACTTTGAAACTAAACCTTTATGCCAACACACTGATATAACATCATTTAAGTTCTGGTTTAAAAAATAAAATCTAAACGTTTGCAGTTCAACAACAACTGAGAAAGCTCTATTTGCAACTGCATAGTGTCTGATCTGATAGAACTGATTTGATAGGGACATTGTGTTTTGTTTGTTTTTTAGTAGCTAAAGGTTGAGATGTGGGTGGTAACTCAAAAGTCTGGAATCACAACCTTTATGATCCAAGAACAGTGAGACTTAATTCAGTTTAGGACTCATTGTATTGTCTGGATTCAGATTTAATGGAGACTTGTGAGACTTGTGAACGTTTACACCTTTAACATGTAAATGTTATGAACTAAATTGCTGAGCAAATGGAAATTTCAACCCGTTAGTGGAATTTGCTGAAAAAGTGGTGAAAAACTCTTTCACAATAAAAGCAGGTAAGCAGGCTGACATGTAAGAGTGAGCTGGTGTGTAACAATCAATATACATTTATGTGTTATCTCTGGGGATCATGCACCTGTCGCACTACGCTGTGATTACAGACAACCGAGCCATCTTTCTCCTGTCACCCCCCACCCACCCCTCCCGCCAGTTCTCCTTTGTTCTCTCTGGCAATTTTCCTCCATTATAACAAGCTGTCCATTTCTATTTCTCTCTGCTGGAAAAGTAAACAAGCTTGTGTTGAGCAGCCCCCCTCTCATTAGCCCCATTGGCTGAAAACACTTGCTGTACATGGTACAAAGGTTAAAGAATTTAAACCAGATAATTCTCAAGGGCAAAAAAAAAAAAAAAAAAAAAAACCAAGGTAATGAAGAGTCAAGAGAAGAGAAAGTAAATATGTGAGAGAAAGAGAGGGTTGTTGTCAGCCTTAAGGCAAGCTATTAGACCAAAATAATATTTTATTCATTTTATTCATTGTACCATCTGCCTGTAGTTCATTTATTGAATTTCTTTGTGAAGAAGGGACATATTGTGCTGTCACACATGCACGGTCATCCATCCATCCAACCGCGTACATACACATGTTGTTGCATTCAGCGCTGCTGCAGAGACAGGAAATGAAGGGAGCCATATCACCCAGTAATAACACTGTGTTGATGATGAAGCTCTGACCATGGACAGAGGCAGAGATGGAAACACAATGATTCAGAGAACAGAACACTCTCACAACCTAATCAATACACACCAGTGTACTGCATCGACAACCAGAATAGAAAACAATCCCACTCTGCTAGTAGCCCACACATGCATTCATTGCTCATGTCAATCTGGACTCTCTTCTCCAATCAGTCATTTTTTTTAAAAAAAAGTGTTTTCTCTGTGGACGTAAAAACAAATACCCTCTATCACAAGAACAGGTAAACAATTGTTTTTATGTAGGACTCTATTAAGTTTTCAACCTAGAAATACAACAAAACATAATGTTGCAGGATCATATGGGAGGTTCGTGTTTCTATCCAGTTTCAAAAAAAAAAAAAAAAAAAATTGTTATTATCATATTTTCTGCAAACTTCTTTATGCAAACACATAGACCGAAGAGTTTGTCCTAATTGGATGATTAATTCCTGGTATATTCATGTCAAAATCAAAACTGTTTGTGTTACATGTTTTAACTTCAAAAGCATAAAACACTGCCACCATGTGGACAGAGTTATACATTGTTAAATATAACAGGAAAATCACAAAAGAATGACCAGAGAAACAGTCATAACCCATTCCTGTGTTTGATATGACAGGAACAGAATTGAGTACATTTACCAGTTCATCCAAACAATATGGATATGATATAGATGTACATGTATGGTATTTCATCTTTGCAGCACCATTTGGTTGATATGTAACTTAGGTGATGTTTCTTAATACTCTGCAGTTGGAGATACAAAGATTTGTCCTATTGATCCTTTTTTTTTATCAAAGTATTTTTGCAAGGGAAAGTTGTATAAGGATAAGTATGAGTCACAAAGTTGCACAAAGTCACAAAGTCAGCATTGGTATTCCTCAGTTTTACTATGACTATTTGCTGTAACGGTGCTAATGTTACTCTTTCTGTCTATCACATGATGCTCGCTTGTTCCACAATCCAAACATAGGCTGCACATCAGATGAACACGACCATAGATAATTAAATTTTAATGTGATGATAAAGTTTATTACAAATTGGGGACATTTATATTCTGAGAAAAAGCTGCAGAGTATCTCAACCAAAGTCCATTTATTAATTAGTTAATAATTTGTTTATTAATAAGTACCATCTTTATAGACAGATTACTGTGGAGCTCTTTATTATTTATTAACATTATTAGACGACTGTCAACAAATAGAAAGTGATTCTCCTTTCCCCAATAACTCACCATGTTGTCATGTCACATGTGGACTATTAACATCAGTTAACACTGCAAACTTTTGTGGTCCCCTCATGATGACGTGAGTTTCTAAAAACTATCAGAGCAGAGAAGTCCATGTCTATGTCTTTGAGAATCTCTTGACGACTCATCCCTTTCCAGGACACCTGCTCTCCAAACTCTGTTAACACCTTCACATCCCTAACTCACACTCGTGAGTCTGTCCTGGAGCATTTCCTAAACCTCTTTGCACTTTCCCACCTCGTGTAGATCATCACTCGTGTTGTTCCTCATTTGTAGCTGTCTGTGGATAAAGTGTCCGTAACAACACAATTGTGGTGTCATCGTGCAGTAACATGAATAAGACAAGAAGCCCCTAATGTTTTATTGTTCAGACGAGAAGAATTGGAAACTTATCAGCTGAATTACCAACCAGTCCCCAGATCATCAGTGAAATTTGAATAATCCCAAATTTGTCAGAAATTACATTAACTATGACGACCCCCCATCTAGTAGCTGTATCTAGGAGAAATCTGTTTAGGAAAAGAGACTAATTACTTCACTCATCATAATCAAATTGTCTTTTGGACAATGATGATACTTAAACATTACATTGAACTAATCAGCTATCAATGTCAATCAATTAATTATTTCCACTTCAAAGGACTTGGTGGTGGTTTCAGGTGCCTCGTCGCCTGCACCATTACGACTCTACCTGTTCTTTTCCAGATACAACACTGCCCCCAGGTGGCATTAATCAAATATTACAACCGGTACAGGACATGTTTGTCGCTTGGGCTGGAGGATAAGGCGGGTACCAGAAAGTGCGGCCGCGGCAGCAGTAAGTTGGACGATGACAGCGAACATAATGGGATTTTTTCTTTTATGATGAAGTGTGTCTTTATAAGAAAACGCGAGCTGTGGTCTGAGATCAGCGCGGAAATTGGATGACACCTCGTTGTGGCTCAGTCACATGGTGTTTGGATGGTCAGTCGTTAAAGCCACATGAGTCAGACGCGTTAAAGCAGACATCTACTGTCAGTGTGTGACCACAGCTTCACCGCGACCTGCTGACACAGGGGATTCCCATCACAGCATGCCTCACAAGAGCAAGAAAGACAAGGTAAAGTGGCTTTTGATTGTGATTGGAGTGCTCTTAAAGAAATGTTATTATATAACACACATATATATAATTGGATTTTTCCCCTTACCTAATTATTACTGATTTTGTCATTGTTTAGGAATCATCCAAATCTGGAAAATCTAGAAAGTCTTTGAATAAAAATGGGCCTGCAGATGAACAAGAGGTAAGTGTTTTAGAAGTTTTCACTGTACAGAGAGTTCTTGCATTGGTTGCTTTAAAAGAAAAAAAAAAAAAGCACAAGAAAGTCGTGACTGGCTTCATATATATGTGTGTGTGTACAGTTATTGTACACTACTATCACTATTATTATTATCATACACTACTGTAAAAACAATGAATGAAAATATAAGAATGATGCCAAAGTGTGTGTCGATACACATTATGTTACTGTTGTGCATTTTAGAAATTGTGTTTATTTTGTATTTTTGACTTGTTTTTGTTGTTATAATGAACAAACAGCCTTAATAGCCCGAGGACTAGATGTGTATTGGATTTTTTGCCTTTAGGTAAAGTCTTCACTGTAATTTAACAAACTGACTGTTTATAGTTCAAACATTCATGCACGTTTAATATACTACCTTCACATGGAAAGATAATACACAGGTTTGCGTTAATTCTTTTACTTCCTTACACTATCATGACTTCAACAGTTGCTTTTGCACATGATTTCTATGACAAATTGTTGAAAGGTTCCCTAATCATCTGTTTCTTTTTAGATTTAATGACCTTTTGTTTCTATGAAATGCTGCCAGATTTTCTCATGTGATATTACAGCATGATCTTATGACTTTATTTTCTTTGAAAATACTTGCATTCAATCCCTGGCTCTGCCCACTGTGCCTCGTTTGGCCTCTGAGTATAATACTCGGCTTTGTAGCAGCTATTTTTGTCCTTATCATTTCTGACGCACATCATCGATGCTGAGTGTAGTACATTGAGATTGGAATAGACCTGATTGATTGACTGTTGGACCTGCTGTTTGTCCCCATTGACAGCCTTATCAGCTTCATCTGTGCTCAATTATTCTGTCCACTGAGGTCCATCACCAAACTCTGTCAACAGATGCAATGCAATGCACCAATGACTCTGATCAGGTTGCTTCACTAAAAATCACCTGATCTGATTCGGAAAGGAACTTGACCCTTAACCATGACACCCTCACCCCTTTTCCTCTCCTCTCCTCTCATCTGCCCTCTCCCCTTTTCCTCTCCTCTCCTCTCAAATCCACAGTGACACCTGAGTAAAATGAGTCCCGTGTCATTTCCTTTGGGACAGGAACTGCCTTGCCTTACCCTGCTCCAGTAACAAGAGCCTTTCCTCTGCAACTCTTATTTCTGCAGGGCTCCAATAAGAAAGTGCCTCCCGCAACTCAGCTGATGAGGGTAAAGAAGCCAGGGTCACACTCGGCCGTGAAGAGGGAGAAAAGGTTCAGCACTTCCTCTTTCCCACTCAGCGCTAACAGAGAGCTACAGAAACTACCTGCACTAGCAGGTATGCTTCCATCAGTTCACAGTGTCTTTATAAAGAACTGTCATTCTTTTCTTCACTCGGCAAAATTTTCTTCTATTGTATCTCCTATACATCGATACATGTATTCTTCTTCTGGAAAATGCTAGAAGACCTTCATCTTAGATTGCATGTTTGTCCTATATGGATGAAGGGAATCATATTAACAATTCATAGCCTCGGTGGATCCTCATAACCGCCTTTTTAACCCTGAGGTCTTTGCCCGCTACATAATTTATAGCTAAGCAGACTGCCCAACAGCTTTATCTGTAATGCAAATGTTGTGCAATCAGCTGCATCTCCAGCCGTACCTGGAAGAAATAGATATTGCCCCCGGAGGGCCCGCTCATGTAAGATAACTCTGACTCAGACTCCATGGAGAGGACGCCAGAAGACAGTAGAATCTGGGCCATCCAATAATAAAACATAAGCCCAAATCAAACATAAACTGTAAACTCTGATTTGGAGCAGGAAACGTTTAATGAACACTTCATTGGAATATAAACTTAGAGTCTGATTAGCAATTTGAAAACTTATGATGGGAGATCTGGACTTGTTTTTACATTTTGTAGTGGTCACCAATTAGGCGTCCCCTCTGCCTGTGTTTTAATTTACTCTATTGATTGACTCCATTAGTGCATGTCACACTGATGTCCGTTCTCAGACAAGACAGTGAGGTTGAGGTTTGAACATTTACATCAATCTTTCATGCCGTCTTTGTTTACACACAGAATTGCAGACAGGATCTGGCCTAAGTGGTGTCCTGTAAACTATACTCACCTCTGCTTTGTTCTCATACCTGCTTCATCTGGGTGACACCGCAGAGAAACAACAGAGGTGTACGAGCCCAGGGGATTTGCAAGTTTGATGGTCTCCAGTGTGTCCCAATTTTTATTTTCTACGCCTGTATTTAAAAATATGCTTCATTTTTTTTGGACTTTTAGGATGCGAGTAAGGGGAACGAGAGTGTATAGTCAAGGAAATCATCTTTGTGATTCCTCAATTGATCAGAGTGATCTGGAGGAAGATGTATGATCAGACAAGAGTCTCGAATATGATCACAAATTAACACTCCTGACAGTTCAGTAGTATATGTGTGGGTATTTTTTTATTAATATGATTTAATTAATTTCTGACATTTTCAAGAGCAAACAATTATTCATTACTGGAAATAAGCGGAATTGTTAGACTAATGAAGTTAGTTAAAATAATAGTTTGCTGGACAGGTCTTACATCCCTGGGGAAGAGAAAGTTTTATTTTGTTTAATTAATTATTTTTATTTTTATTTTTTTACCCAAATAACCTCTGTTGAGTTTTAGACAGTGGTGCCTGTTTTCAGGTAGATTTTATTAGTAGAGAATTTCTTCATATGCAATATAATATTATATGTAAGTTATGTAAGATGTGCTGCAAGTGTTCTACCATCGCCACACTATATTTGGGATGTCAGACAAAACCATTAAGAAATATCATGAAAATATCAGAGCCCACTCACCAGTACTTAGGCGCCAGAATCGGTGTTCAGGGGAGATTCAAGAAATGTCAGGGCAACATTTGTCAGTAGAGTTTGTTTGTACCTCAGAGTGAATGCACTCTTATGGAGCCTCTTAAAATGGCCATTCAGTGCCAAAGGCTTTTTTAGTTATTTTTGTGTTCTTCTTGATGCGTGTGGTGTGTGTGTGTGTGTGTGGGTCAGATGATAACTAACCACTCTGATTAGGGAACAAAACCTTTGACAGTAGGACCACACAGCAAGACAGAAGTAGAAGAATAAACAGTATGTTGTTCCAAATGTTGGTGAAACATTTAGTGATGCGCTTGTGTTACTCAAGTGACTTGCCGGAGCCGCTGCCTATGTTGCCATCTTCTGGTTAAAAAGGGAAGTGTTGCTGAGTCAACTTTTAAAGAGTTCCATGTTGTTGAAATATAAGATAATGTAATAATGTCGGTTAGTTTCTGTGAATTAAGACTTTATTTGAAGGGTGATGCTTCTATTAAACCAGCCTCAGGCCCATTCATAACTACTGAAGATGTGAACCTTTAAAAACTAGGCTAAAGGCTAAATAACATCCCTGTGGTCAGGACAAAATAGTTAATTTGCTGGAAACTATTTTCAGACCCAGAAAAATACATGCACTGTAAAGTATTGAGTGTTTACTGCAGCAGGATCTTGTATGGGAAGTAACCTCAAAATAAACAACAGTTCCCATGTTCATGTCAGCCAAAAATCATTTTGGACAACAGCAGAGATCTGTGGTACAGAGACATAATGTACTGTTCAGGCCAAGGGACCTGAGAGGTCAGGGGGCCCTGGGCCAGAGCCTGTGTGTGAAGTGACTGCTAATATTTCCTGTTTGAGAGTCACAGAGAAGACTCAGAAATGACCGTGAGGAGATGCAAAACAAGCTTAAAGACAGGAAAAGACAAGAAACGACACCAAAACCACCACAAAGAAAAACAAAACATCTATTAAGAGATGAAAACAACCACAAAGGAACACAAAACGTCCATGGAGAGACACCAGTCAACTCAAAGTCTTTGAGGTCAAAGGGACATTTTTTTTTATATATAATCTGCTCATGCATGCTACTGTACTTCTGCTGTATAACTGCATCGAATCAGGACCAGTTTTGTCTTTAAATTGGATTTATTAACAATAAACATACATAGACTATTACGAGATAGAATAAGTCTTTTTTTATCCAGGTTGTGCTGGTAAAAGGGAGTAAGTGGCAGCTTTCTGCAAATACTGGCGCCCGTTGTCATGGCTGTGGAATGTAATGGCCAAGAGAGAGAACTGCTTAGTTATACATTTGGTCTTCCTCCTCTTCTGTCCTCTTCTCTTCTCTCCTCTCTACTTTGTGGTGTGCTTTTCTCTAATGTAATCATTTTTGTTATATGTTACATTATGCCTGTTTATGCAAAACTCCTGTTGTGGAATGTAAATAAAAATGACAAAAAAAAGTTAACTAAATTAACTTAGTATCACACCTACTGCCAAGACAAATATGTAGCTATTTAAAACACTAGCATTTTTTCCTGATAAACCTCAAATGTTTACCAGGATGTGGTGTTTACTTGGAGATAAGTCAGGTGCAGAACAACATGAAGTAACATCACAGCTTTTGGTCGATTCTTAGTTAAATTTTAAGGCATTTTAAGACCTTTGAGGCCTCCATTTGTTATTATAAGTCTGTGAAAGGACTGTGACAGTCTCACTAATGAAAATGTTCAGTCTTGTGGTTTGAATCTGGTTTCACTCAGTGTGTCCTGTGATAAAACACATTAAAACATAAAAAGGAAATGCAGATTATTCATGTGTTGCTATGGATTTTGATTGTATAAAAATATACATCACTTTTATATTTCAAAGTGTAATATATTGACACCTAATCGGCTCAAAATTTTTTTTTGTTACTTGTGTAGCGCTGTGTGAAACTGCAGCCGTTTCCTGCACCGTGTGCCTGTGCATTTAATAATCTCTCCTGTTGCTTTCATTTCCTGTGCACTACTAATTTTGCTAAACACATGCACAAGCACTTAGCATAACATAATGATGCAAATTGTGTGACTCATAAAATCTACAGTATGTGGAGCTAATGAAGGTCGTTGACAGTCGCTACATTATTTTAATATTTAAAGAAATAAAAATAAAAAAACAAAACATGCAACTAGATGCTCTATGTCTTGTTAGGCAAGACTGGGTTTAATCATTTTCTGAATTCAAGTCACTGTTTATATTCTTAATTAGACTAGACACTAGAGTGACATGGCCTTTCATCTTGTGTAGCGATGGCATTTCTTGCTGGAGAGCACCAAGTCCCCAACAGTCGTGTCCTCTGCCCTTCATGTGGTTTCTTCTAGTCTCCTGTTCCTTATTGGATCCAAAGATTTGAAGCCCTTCTGACCCTTTAGTCCACCACCCTTTGATAAAGAACCAAGTGGAGATGACAGGAGGAAACAATGAAGGACTTTGAAGATTCAGCCTGGGCCTCTCTCTGCCTCTCTCTCTCTCCAAGCACATTCAGAGAAACTTATTTTCAAATGCTTATCCTAAGTCAGATTAGTCAGAAAACCCTGCTAATAGTTAAACTGTGGGACAGATGTGAGTCAATCTGATCTAAGATCTGTAGCAGGGTTTGCCTTGCAGAGACCAGTGAGTGAGGAGGAGGAGCTAAGCCAAAAAATTCCAATGGATGTCCCGCCCCTTGTTCGTCCGCTTAGCCAATCAGCGTCTCCCTCTACCAACAGCCTTTGCTCTGATTGCTCCAGAGCGGCCCGAGCTCGACCAATCAGCTCGCTCCTTCTCTGCTTGCGTCACTAACTAGCCAGTTCCCTCCAGCAGCAGAGAGCTTCATTTTCTGATCTGCTTTTGTGCTAAAATGGAGGCTGGCCTCTCGCCCTGAGTGGATCGCCTTCCTGGTTGAGGTTTAGATGTTGACATGCAATAAATCTGGAGACAGGATGGTTGTGGATGCACCTAATTCCAACGGCCCCTTTCAGCCGGTGGCTCTTATGCACTTCAGAGGTACGTAAGGACAAAATTATTCTTCCTGTATTGTCCTAGGGAATTAAGGAGAGCGAGCGAGCGAGCGAGCTGCTGTGTGTTGCTGTTCCCCTCCACTGGTTTACTGCTCGGTTAGTCAGCATTCAGACGGTTGAGATACGCTCGTTATTTCCGTGTTTATGAAACAAGCTTTGTTGTATTTGAACGTGAATAAGGTTGACGGTTGTTTGTGAAGCTTGCGTGCATAGCTGTGAGATACGGGTGCTACATAAAAATCTGGTTTTACTAGCTAGCTGCGCTCTCTGCCCATCCCCCCGCCAAGCTAGTGATGTCAAAGGAAGTGAGGTCATAGCCTCGGGAAGGGTCTTCTCCTTTTAGTTTTTCATGTGTTTGATTTATAATTGTGTGTTTACATTCTTACATGAGCAATAATTAATCTAACACTAGCATGTAAATGAGGAGCTATAGATGAATCAAATGATACGTGTCCTCTTGGCTTTTCTATCCGGCCCAGCATTTTTTTTTTTTTTTCACACTCCAGTTCATCTGGGCACAAATTGGTCATAGTGTGTAGGCTGAAGACAGACACAGCTCTGCAGCAGACAGCCCCATTTTTCTCCTTCTTCTCCTTCTCCTTCTCCACACCTTTTTTTTTTTTTTTAATGCTTAAGCACTTTAAAGACTATACACACATAACCAGAAGTGAAATGTGATTGTGTCTTTGTCAACAAAGCAAAAAAAGAAAAGACAGGAAAGAAAAAGAAGCACTGCTGTCAATATGGCTCCGGTCATTTTTTTTTTATGTCACAGCAGAGCAGCAGTGTTGAAAGATTTCAACACTGGGCTCTCGGCCTCTTAATATGTGTACAATGCATTCAGTCATGTTTGAAAGGCCCAGCCTGTTACCACTGTACTCGGGTGCAGCCCAGCGTTAGATGAAGCCTCGGGCAATTATTGATTACACTCTATTGAGCCACAGAGGAGACTGCCTTGAATGACAACTCAGTGTTGGGGAACAATCAGACTCTCTGCCTCTTTCCCTGTCTCTTTCCTCTCATTGTGCGGCGGCATTACTATTATAACTGTTCAGACCAAATGTCCTACATACACGTCTTCCCATGCTGACCACTTTAGATGTTCACTTTTTGAGGAAACTGAAACTACTACAGTTTCTTTTATGGATGTGAAAGCTATCACCTACTTTTGTTTTTAGATCAGGCATTTACGTGATGTGGATATTCTCACATTACAAGAATTGTTAGTTTCCCCTCCGGTGTTGCTATGAATGAATTTGCCTTTACTGTATTTGTTTTGACGCATGAATCCTTAGGCCATCTCTGAATCATACTTCACATCTCAACATTTCTTCTGTCTCTGTGTTAGATACATGCATTACTGTATACAGAGCAGTCGTCATTTTAGCAGCAATACCCAGAGACAGTTTTGGAGGTGCAAGACCTTATTTTAATAACACGCACAACAAAGCACTTCTTAATGTTATTAGCCTTGAAACAGCCTCCAGGTTGCAGCTATTAACATGTCAACTGTGGTAAAGATTCATACTTTCTAACAATTTTCAGGCGACAAATGGGCCACGGTTCATAACCTGAGCAACATTATTTTGCAGAATACGTTCACAAGGTGCATGTACAACAATTTTATTGAATGAATGTGGCCAAACTAGTTGCTCATTTGCCTTTTAGACTGTAACGCGTTGTCCCTCTGCATATCTATTAATAGTAACCAGTCAATGTTTACATTGATCATAACATAGTTTCGATTGCCAGACCAGTTCTAACTCCAGACTAGCAGCTGTTGATTTGACCCATTTACAGAGAAAAGTAGAGACCCTTGTTCCAATGTGACTCCAGTTATTTATTATCTTTGTTTTGAACGGGGGGGGGTATTAAGATAAATATTTCACTGTTCTCTAGAAGACACGATACTCGTGTGTGCGTGCATGCACATGCTCACTCTCCTCAGGCTCCTGTTAGTTACATTAATAGAAGTCACATTGTGTTTAACATAAAATTTGGAATCATAACACGGTGCTTTTATCTGTTACACAACAACCCACTGGGTATTTTAGGAGTGTACAGAAACTTTATAACGCAGGCAGACAGACTTATGTAATAGGAGCAACACAAGTCTGACACGGTCAGGGGTGCAAAGCATGGTAACGCATTCCAGTGCAGCTTCTCGTCTCGGTGCAAATTACAAAATATGTTACGACACAAAAACTCAGAGATGGCGCACGAAAAGATGGCATATAACATTAGTTTAACACTAGTTAACAAGCCTCATTTGTACAGCTCTTAGTTGATTTTTGACCACATAACGATAATGATAATAACAATACACCTTTGTCTTTTATGTGTTTTTAATGAGGAGCACTAGCACCTGTAAGTCTCTTCCTGTTGTGACAGCGGCAGCACCGTTGGCCGCCAAGTCTTTATTGAAACGGCCGATAATGGCAGCTCACACACTTACCCTCTCTCCTCTGGAATTCCCAACCTCTCACTGTCATCGAGATAAATTGGCCGAGTTGAAACTGACACTGCAGAAGTGTGTGTGTGCGCGCACACGGATCCTGAGTCTCCATTATGTCTGAATAGGATATCTCTCTTCTTACCTAGAATCTGCCTGTTTGCAAGAATGTTGAGCACCTGTGTGTGTGCGTGTTTTGGTTTGGCTACGTGCTATTTCCCTCCAAATGTTTGTGTCAAGTGTTTTCTTCCTTATTGCACACCTGCACCACTGGATTGGTACCGTTTTTATGCCAGGATTGTTATTTGCTCGTTGCTCTCCATCTAATTAAAACAAGATGGAAAGGCAACAACATCACATCGCAATCTTTTCTTCATTTCAACCCTGCTCCAAATTCATAACTCATAATTTGCCTCTCATCCTAATGTGTTTATCAGTAGTAATTGGAAGCGTTGTGCCCACAGGTTAGAGTACATGGACATGTTAGAGGGAAAAGGATTCATCTTTTCTTATTTCAGTCTTTGCTTTGACGTATCACACATTATCTAATTCGGCTCACTTGTGATGGTAACAGCCTCCGAGCCTCAGTATGAACCCATTGTTAATGCCACACCCTTCTCTGATGAGTAATTATAGAGTATAGGAAACTCAGTCTTTACTACACAGGAGGGATTTGCCAACAGCAGAGATGGAGGATTTGCTGTACTGTGTGTGTGGTTTTCCCGTAAGGATGATGTAAATTTTGTCACAATGCTTTACACTCGTGGTGCAAACTCTCGATGGCGTGGCACAACTTCTTTTACTTGAATTGAATTTCAGAGAATTGCAGTTCATAATAGTCGCTTCTGGCTGTAACTGTCGTATTCTGTGTGAAGCGATCACTAACGAAAACCCTGACCCTCATTCTCTATTAAATACAGACCTCACTTTATCAGATGAGACATGATTGACAGCATCGGCATCAAATATCAGTCTAGCAAACTAAACGTGTTTGATTTTTCTACTTTTGTGGCGCGTTGTAAATCACTAGCAACCAAATGAGAACATTCTGATCTGACAGACTTCTTATCTATGTCACTTGGAGTCGTTTCTGTCAGTTTAATAAACCCACACCTGAGCTCGGTGAAGGAATAGCGTGATGTTATGAATTTGCCTATTCTATTACAGCTCCAGCTGGTGTAATACAAGATCAAATTTATGTCAGTCAGTCAGGGAAGGGACCCTTCTCTGGCAGAATGTTATCAACAGTTTCATTACAATATACTGCATGGCATTTGAGATAATAATCTTTTAAAAGCATGTCTGTTCTTTTATTAGGGAGAATCTAATCTATAGAGGGAAGTAGGGGTTATTGTAAAATGCCGTTCGTACTATGGATGATAAAGCTTTATTTGCATTCACGAACGAGTTTGCAGAAGAAACCACATTGTCATGAGTCACGTCAAACTTTACATAGTTAGCGTTATGCGCTGTAATTGTTCTGATCTTCAATGAAATGCGCTTCTATGGTGATTATTGGAAGTCGGGTGATGTTGAAGATGAAAGGTGGCGCAAAAGTGTGAACACCAAACCTCATAAGAGAGAAAGAGAAACAAGCCACATCGAATTTGTGTCGCATAACTACATAATTATGGTGTCACTATGTGTTATTATACCGCCACATGAGCAGGAAGGAATTTTGTGATGGTTGTTTCCTCTTCATGTTGTCATGTGTGAAATGACTGGCACAGATTGTTTGCTTACAAGCCCGTGGTTTTGACTGCACGGATGGAAATTAAGCGAAAAGGGAAGTCCTCAAGCCACCGTGGACAAATGTAATGAAAGACTGACATAGCTAGTTTTTCTTTATGGGTGTATCTTTTTTTTTCCTCCAGTGCATGTGTGTGAAATAGCGAGACTGTGACTGTTCACCTAGTTTCCAAATCCTTCACCCTCCGTTCCCTCTCCGTCCTGTGTGCTTCTCCTCCCGTCGTTACCCCCACCCCTCTTGGCTCTAACCGTCTCAGCCTTTCTCTCAATGCACTTAAGTCCTCATGACTCATTTGCCAGTGTACATCACTCTCTTTGCTACTGCCTATTTCTTATTTTATCACATTGCCGTTTTAACTGTCATCCTTGACAGCTTAACCACCCACTCCATTTTCTTGTGACCCCCCCTACTCTTTGAACATGGCTCTATTCTCATATATTCTCAGCCGCATTATTTCATCACCACTGTAGCCTTCTTAAGCTTTCAACTCTTTTTTTTTTTTTTTTTTTTTTCGGTCATCCTGCACTTTTTCTCTCTCTCTGTCTCTGTCTCAGTCACCCACTTCACTCTTTTCTCCTTTTTGTCCTTCTTTAGATGTGGCCCCCGCGGAGCAGGAGAAGCTCTTTATCCAGAAGCTACGACAGTGCTGCGTTCTTTTCGACTTCCTGTCCGACCCACTGAGCGACCTGAAATGGAAGGAGGTGAAGCGGGCGGCACTGAGCGAGATGGTGGAGCACATCACCCACAACAGGAATGTCATCACAGAGCCCATCTACCCGGAGGTGGTGCACATGGTCAGTAGAGCTCATCAGTGAGGTTAAGATGAGGGTGAAAGTCTGGGTGGAGATTATGTGCAGGTTGTTGGAGCTGGAGAGTTAAAAAGAAAGATCAGTTTTGCGATTGAGCAATTATTGTGTTACCAGCTGATGATTATGAAATAGGTTTTGATGTGGTCTGTTCTTCTTTCTTGAAGTATTAACTTCAATCATCTATTAAATCACCTTTTATTTTTTTTTTTTGAAATAATTTCTTCAAAGATAAGGCCTGTGATTACCATCTATAGTATTTTCTTTTGGTTGTGTAGTTGTTTAAAACCAAAGACTTAAGAAATAAAACTAGCTCTGAAATTCTGCTTTGATCTTCAACTCTTTTGATGATCTTCTGATGAGAGTAAACTGAATATGTGTGTTGACTGTAACTGATGGTTATTAAAAATAAGCAATGTCAACATTGTGCTTAGGAAATTATATTTTACCAATTTCTGTGTAAACTTACAGACTAACAATCTTTCCAGGATGTATCCCAGCCCCTCAAGAATAAACAGTATACGGTGCTGTCATGACATATTCAGACCTCACATACATCTACATACAATAGCCTTAAGTGACGAGGTTAAAACAGGATTTTAGAGATTTTGCTCATTTATTAAATATATAAAACTGCAGTATATTGACATAAGGATTCAGATTCTTTAGCATGTGATTGAAACGTTTCTGGCAGCAGTTACAGCCTTGAGTCATCTCGGCTATTGCGCAATTAGCATCGCACACCTTCATCTATGGATTCTTTACAGTTTTCCTCAGGCTCAGTCAAGTTAAACGGGCGCTGGTCTCAGAGCTGTTTTCTTTAGAGATGTTGCATTGGTTTCTGTCAGGGTCGTGACACAGATTTGTCCTTAAGCTGCTCCTGCATCGTCATACCTTTGTACTCACAGGGTCACAATGCTGTTAAAATGTAAACCTTAGGTCCAGTCTGAGGTCGTTAAAGATAAGTCTGAACTTTTAAGTCACTCAGCTTTCACTCAACCTCAGCAGGTCTCTGTACGTGACGCTGCTCCCACCATATTAAAACAGTTGGTTTGGTCTCTGGCAGGAGATGAGTGGTTCCTAGTTTCCTCCCAAAGATGACGCTTCGTATTGAGGCCAGAGAATTGTGTTTCTCACAGTCTGACAATCCTTTTTCCTGTGTTTTCCTGTGAAAGAGGAAGCTTCTGTCTGGCTGCTTTGCCACAGAGCTCAGATAGGTGGATTAGTGCAGCAGATGACTGTCCTTGTGGAAGTTTCCCCCCCTCGTCTCCACACAAGACAAGGCCTCTTAACAATTTTAGCACAAGGCTGAAACGTAACAAAACATGTAAAAAAAAAAAAAAAAAAAGTGAAGGGATGTGAATGCTCTGTAGCCAACAACCAGATTAATCAGTGGTCAAAATAATCATTAGTTGCAGCCTGTTGAGGCCCCGACTTCAGATCACTGATGCATCTTTTAACTGGTTGTTGAACAAGATAATCTGCTGCTGTTTATTTCTTTCATAAGGTTGATAAAGTAATCTGTGTGTGTAGAAATGTTGAGTCAAACCATTGATTGGATCTACACTCTGTATGTGAAAGTGTTCACGTACGGGTGTTTCCCAGCTCAGTGCTGTCCCCCGGTATAAAGAGTGATTCATTTGACATTTTCAGCAGAAGCTACAGTGGTTTTTTTTCTTTGGTGTTCAGGGATTTTTTTTTTTGTTCTCCCTTTGAATTACAGCAACTAAACTTAACCACAAGAGAAACAAAACAAGATTATCCTGATGGCAGATGTCCTGCTTTCTATTTTATAACAATACACAAACGGGTACAAAAACATGAAGATTCTCCTCCTTCGCCACCGTTACCTTTTCTGTATTGAAGTCAACAGCAGAATTGCTGTAATCACCATTATGACATTTCAGTTTACAGTTTCTATTGTGGAGTTAATGCGCAGTCATCTCCACAGCCTGTTTCAAGGCTGAAGTGCAGCGCGGCCTGGACAGTCTATCTACCTTGTAGCTTGTCTTTTCAAACAAGGCTCCCAGTGTTTTAGTAGGCCACCTGCAGTGTCCCATGATCTGGCAGGGAACAGCAGCCCACAGGGGAGTCAGTTGACACTGTGAGAGACCAGAAACACAACACACTTGGATTATTGTGGGCCAAACCCTCGGAGCCCAGATGCAAAGTTAAAATTAACCTTAAAAATAAAAAGAAGAAGAAGAATCGATGTTAGATGTCGTACCTGGTACGAGACATTTTAAATTTGTTATATTTCTTACAGATTTGCTAACTTTGATCCTGAAATGACAAAAATAATTTAACACAGAAGTGAGGAGGTGAATAAATTAGCTTCTACCGACGACTGTGTGAACTCGGTGGATTCAGTCTGCGTGGAAACTTGTCCCAAAACAAACTGCTTGATGTTGTTCTCTGCATGGATCGTTTGAAAACAGCTATTTTATTATTATTTTTTTCTCTCCAAGTAAAACGGTGAAAGTGAAACTCAGTGTGGTTTCTGTAAAGAATGAAAAAGACCCCTGTTTCTCACAGTCGCCAATTTTAAGAAACAAGTCTTTTGATGTGTTTTTTGGTACTGGTCTGACCAGATGTCATGACGGTAACCACTAACTCACAAGTGGGGAACTTCTGACAGGAAGTTGAGGTCTCACTGATGTTTGTTTTTGTTTTTCTTTTTTTTTTTTTAATGAGAAAACAATATTGTGAATCATCTTGTATCGTAACGTAACCTGAGCATATAAACAGTTTATATGAAGCATGAACTATGGCTCTAGGTTATTAAAACAAAAGCAAAGGCAACACAAATAATGTTCTGTCCAGGAAATAAACATTGAATATTGTTTTTTTTTTGTTATTTCTCTTCCTCCAGTTCGCAGTGAATATGTTCAGAACGTTGCCTCCGTCGTCCAACCCTACTGGAGCCGAGTTTGATCCAGAGGAAGATGAGCCAACACTTGAAGCGGCGTGGCCACACCTCCAGGTTGACATTTGAATTCTCTGCAAAATTGATGAGGGATTTAACCAACGGTTACTCATGACTGAAGCATGCAATTAGGATTCTGTAGTTCGCTGTATGATTCAACAAAAACGCTTGGAAACAATGCGCCCAACTACTTCCATCCCTGAATTTTCATAAATTTCTTTTTTTTTAAACAACCATTTCTTTTTGTGTCTCTGGTTCTGTTGCAGCTCGTCTATGAATTTTTCCTTAGGTTTTTAGAATCGCCTGACTTTCAGCCCAACATAGCGAAGAAATACATCGACCAGAAATTTGTTATGCAGGTATGAAAAGAATATCTTGGCAAACTAGGAATAACACCGTTGGCATGGTGTCTTATTATAATTATAATTACATTTCACTTTTCTTGCATCGCAGCTCCTAGAACTATTCGACAGTGAGGATCCCAGAGAGAGAGACTTCCTCAAAACTACCCTCCACAGGATCTATGGAAAGTTCCTGGGGCTGAGGGCGTACATCAGAAAACAGATCAATAACATTTTCTATAGGTTGGTGCAGTTCTGCCATCATCTGTTTGTTTTTGACCATGTTATACCAAGATTAATGGTCACAATATTGAATCTCTGCTTTGCCTCTAAATCCAGTTTTTGCGTTTGTTTCTTTCTGACAGGTTTATCTATGAGACAGAGCACCATAATGGTATAGCTGAACTACTGGAAATACTTGGAAGGTTTGACCTATTACTGAACTCTCAGGCTTTGTTGTTGTTGTTGTTGTGCAACTTGTATGTCACATTCAGTGAATCATCTTCACACAAAAGATCAAACTTGATTACATTTAATGCTTCTCTTAATGAATTAATTGCCTACCAGTGATTTGATCACGTCACATTTTTCTAATGTTCTGATAACTCATCTTGTCTGTTATGTTGCAGCATAATCAATGGATTTGCCTTACCACTAAAAGAAGAGCACAAAATTTTCCTGTTGAAGGTTTTATTGCCTCTGCACAAAGTCAAATCACTCAGTGTCTACCATCCACAGGTATGTGTATATGATTTACGTCTTTTTTTTTTTTTTTTTTTTTAACCTGAAGCAGTTTCGAAAGAAACATATATCATTAACATTATCAGGTTTTTTTTTGTTTTTTTTTTTTTTTTTTAACTATTCTTGTCCTAGCGTGTCTTCAGTTCTCTTGTCATGAGAACAACAGGTCATCCTACAGGTTTTGTTAAAAACTGGAACTGCGTGTTTTGTGCCTCGGGCGTCCTGCTCCCTGCTGCGTTACCTTCAAACTTTTATTTGTGTGTAAATTTAAATGCATTGACACTTTTGTTTGTGTGTGTTTGTGTTTTGCAGTTGGCTTACTGCGTGGTGCAGTTTTTGGAAAAGGACAGCACTCTAACTGAGCCGGTACGTCACACAAAGATGTGGTAGAGTAACAAATTTGATTTTAACGGTTATTGGTTTGTCTTGTAAGATTATAAATTCCTAAATGAATCTCTTGGTTAGTTGTTTGTCAGATTATCATCCTCCTGTATCATCCTAACAGGTGGTAATGGCTCTACTAAAGTACTGGCCAAAGACTCACAGTCCCAAGGAAGTGATGTTCCTCAACGAGCTGGAGGAGATCCTGGACGTCATCGAGCCCTCAGAGTTCGTGAAGGTGCAGGAGCCTCTGTTCAGACAGCTGGCCAAGTGTGTGTCCAGCCCGCACTTCCAGGTAACCGATGGGGTTTTTCACAGCATCACCGTCATTACTCCTCATCGTAACAACTCATTTAGACCCGGCTGACAAGTGTTCATGTGTGTTGTTCCCTGTAGGTGGCAGAGAGGGCTCTGTACTACTGGAACAACGAGTACATCATGAGTCTGATCAGCGACAACGCGGCAAAGATCCTGCCGATTATGTTCCCCGCTCTGTACCGCAACTCAAAGACCCACTGGAACAAGTAAGACACTCGAGTCATCTCTCAAATGCGTCTGGATTTATGTAAAGGCAGAGTTTGTTTGAAGAATATAGAACCTGATCAGATATTTATCATAACGAACTTGGCTATGAAGGTTTTTTTTAACATAAACAATGAAGAACAAACAATTTTGTTGTCAAATTATTTCTTATTTCTGTAAAATTCTGAAAAATGAAATAGAGATGTTGCAATTTTGAAGAGTTCGAACTATTTGCAAGGATTTTAATTGAGGGTTTGGGTTTCACAGGACCATCCACGGCCTCATCTACAACGCTCTGAAGCTTTTCATGGAGATGAATCAGAAGCTCTTTGATGATTGCACACAGCAGTTCAGGGCTGAGAAAAACAAGTAGGCAGCAACGTCTCCCACTCAATTCATCTTTTTATTTTTATATATATATATATATATATATATATATAAAACCTAATGTCTTGAGTGACATAATTGCAATCAATTTTCAGACGGAAGCAGGATTTCTGTGCTGGGATTCATATTTACCATCGGAGTGAAGCAGATTAATGACGGTTGGTTTGATTCATTGTTTAACAGAGAGAAGGCGAAGTCAAAAGAACGTGAAGAGGCTTGGATCAAGATCGAGAACCTTGCCAAGTCAAACCCACAGGTGAGCAGAGTTTCCCCCTCACTACCAAAGTGTGTGTATTTGTCTAGACTTAGATATCATGTTGCCTGTAGCCAACCAACTTTTTTACTTATTTGTAGTTCCCTCTCCATCTTATCCCACCAAGGTTTGACTAAACTGTTTGTTTGTAGTCGTTTTCAATTACTCTGTTTTTTTTTTCAACTCTGGATTTTGACCAGTACAAGTAAAAATGTTCTCCGTAATGATAAATAGCCTCTGTGAAAAGTTAAGGATCATTTCATTCATATTACAGACTGAAAATGTTTCCTTTCCCTTCCACCTCCTCCTAAAACAGATAGAAACTGCAGCAAAATGCTACTGAAGTGCTGGATATTTTTATTATTATTTATTTATTTAACACCATTGTCTGTGGCAAGCAGATGTTTAGCGTAGCACTAAGACTAGAGGCAGGTGGAAAAAAAGACATCAGTGCAATATTACTGTGTCATCATAAAAGTTTTAATTTGGAGTTCATTGATTTATATTCTACTGTCCCAGCAACTACTGATCTCTGTATTATTTGTCATCGATCGTCTTTTTTTTTCGTTTATAACCAACAAACTGTAATTCCAGTTACATCAGTAATATGAACATAATGTTTTCTTTCCCTTCATCTAAAACTAGCGGGTGTATCAGCCCGATGACGACAGTAGATCAGAGTTGCTCATTTGAATTCGTTCAGAGTATCTTGATTCATTCTTCTTTGCATGCGACTGAAAGTCTTTTCTCCATCCTTTTTTTGTGTGTGTGTTTTTGTTTTTGTTTCCCTTTCTTTTCAACATAGTTCTCTATGTATGTTGATTCCTCTGACCTCAATAGTCCTGTAGCAATGGAGACGGATGTCCCTTTGATAGAAGATGTTCAGAGGTTAAAAAAGACAGTTGAGGAGGGCGCGACTCAGGTAAACCTGACTTTCTCTCTGTCTTTGTTCATCTTTCCTCTTTGAATCACGTTACATATTGATACATGTGTTTTCTACCAAAAGCTTGCAAAGTCTTCTAACTGAAGCTACTTGCACTACAACACAACAATATTTACTACGGTACATTTTATGTCTAAAATCATTTTTTTTGTTTGTTTTTTCTTTATTGATTTTTATTTGTCAAAAAAAAAAAGTACAAACAAACCAATCTGGACTAAACACTGGAATCAAGAACCTCTGTTCTGTTTGTGTTTTTTTTTTTTTTACTTCTCCCTTGCATGATGTCTAAGTAGAAGTAGTCGTTCTGGAGCCCCACAGTGTTCACTTTAGATTATTTGCTGATTTAGTTATTTTAATAATTGTTCACATGATCACCGGGATGATTTGATTATGAAATATAAGCGAAAACGGTTCTGCATCATGTAGAATTTATTAGAATAATTAAACAATGTTTCATAATTCAGTTTTACAAAGTCTCAAACTTAATTAAAAAAAACATCCTAATTTACTTTTATTAGTTATTAATTTGTGCATACTCATAATTATTATTAATACATAATTATATATCTCAAAGAGTCTTACTTGTTTAATGCTGAACACACTGGAGCTCCATGAATTTTAGTGTAGTCTGATTTCATGTATTTAATTTGACGTTTTAGTATTTTTGATTAGTGGTTTAATTCAAGTCGGTGTTAGATTTTTGTCGTGTGTGACTGAAAATGCGCTGCGGCTCCGTCACAAAGAGAAGCGCAGCACAGGATCAGTCAAAACACGTCGACAGACGCTGACGAAACGTTGCGACGGGTCTTTTAACTTTCTCCACCCGCCTCCGTTTGACAGTTGCAGCATGACCAGCGGAAAGAGCGGCCCATGGTGCGACGTAAATCTGAGTTGCCTCAGGATATCTACACCACAAAAGCCTTGGAGTCCCACCGCAGAGCTGAAGACATGTTGACCACCCACGATGGACTCTAGGTCCCGCCACCTGACGGCTCTTGGTTTAACTGCCCCCTTCTACCCTCGACAGCCATGGACATCCTCTCGGCCTCCCGGGCGTCAGAATTACACTGGCGACCCGAGTCGGGCTCTCATCCCCTCTTCCTGCCATCACTTTACCCAGAATTCTTAGTTGTCCTTCATTCCTGCTGCCCCAGTGCAGAAGCTCTGTATCCACCTCCCTCAGATTTCTGCTTTCTCAGGTTTTTTTCTTTATTTGAAGAGGAGCGGGAGCGTTTGTGTGTCTTTTATTAGCCCTCGCCACTTTCAGTGCGTTCTCCTATTGTTTCCTCTTCGGGTCCTCTCACCTGGTTCCTTCATTCCTTCTTGCAGACATGTTCACAAAGGACTGGACGTGGTTACATAGGAACTGACTGACTCATTGTCTAAGGATTGTCTCTTGGTCTCTGGTTTTCTTTTCTGTCAAAGGGAACAAAAACAGAACCCGTTGTTAAAGTGAAAGACAAGACTTTCCTGTCATTTGTTGTTTGTGTTTCTTTATTTTATTTTTAGTTTTTTTTTTTTTTTTTTTTTTTTTTGCTCAATCTTATGGACATCTTATCAGTGCCAAGACTGTTGTGTTCTGTATGTTTGTTTTGTTTTGTTTCATGTTTTTATCTGTGACTTTAACGGGGACACTTGCCTTTGTTTCTGGTCACTGGTGTTTAAAGTTTTTTTTGTTGTTGTTATTGTTGTTGTTGTCGTTTTCAGATTAGCACATTTAAGACCAAACTGAGGCCTGTCCTTAGCCTTGCAACGTCCAGGAAAGATGGCGAGGAAAGAGGAAGTTGTCCCGTGGACATCTTAAACTTTCCATTTTATTGTTTTGTGCCATACGCCGCTCTTTTTATATGCTTGCTTCCTTATGTTCATTGGCAATATTAAAAAAAAAAAAAAAACAGACCTTAGAGATGCCTAGATTCTCTAGGTTCAAACAATGGTACTTACTGTGTTTGGAAAAGTATGAGATGAGGGTGAGTCTGAATGGAAGTTAGGGGAGATGCTGAGCTTTAGAACACGAATGAGGATGATTTATGTAAAGGAAATCCAACCTGCTTTTTTCTCTGACTGCGCTGGAGAGGAGACGAGGCACAGATCTGTTCTGTCTCACACACTTGTGTGTTTTAACACCTAAAAAAATATTTTTTTCCACTCTGGGTTTAGGTGGGTTTTTAACAGTCAGACCTGCTCGTTATCTTTCTTTGTAAAGAGCATCAATATGTATCGGTATCATATGCTACAAAGATTGTTTTTTTTTTTTGTTTGTTTTTTTTTAAATTCTCATTAATTAAAAAAAATATTAATAATTTATTATCAAACATTAAAACCTGGTAACCTCGGTAGCTATTAACATACTGACGTCAAATAATTAATAGAGAAATGACATAACTTGATGAGAGCTACCAAAAAAAAATAAAATAAAATATAAAGGTGAGATGTTTGTGTTGCTGCCGTTTGGTTTGGAGGGTTTTGTGTATTGAAGCCGTTTCCAGTCAGTACCATTGTTTAAACTGAGGAGGTCTGCTAGATTTCTTCATATTTGACGTGTTGTGTTCCTTTGTCTTGTCTCTGGAGGTTAGTAGTGTGGATGTCAGGTTTTGGATTTTTTTTTTCTCAGAGATTTTTTTTTGTTGTTTTTTGTTTTGTTTTTTTTTTTTTTTTTTTTTTCTGGCCATTCAGATTCCCCAACGCTGAAACAAACTGGTATCAAATGGCCACAAAAATGCCAGATGCTGAAAAATAAACTGACATTGTGACTTGGCTTGTTAACTGTATTAATACTGTATTTGCTTGAATGCAAAAAGATGTAAATTAAAACTACCATGTTAAACATGTACCTTTTACCCTGGAGGAATGCCATTCACCAAACTGATTTCTGTTGTTGAGGTCATTGCATTTATGAAACAGTCCTGCTTGCTGGGAGAAGAGGTTTTATGGATTTTATGAGTTTGAGTTAAGAGATGTTAGAGGTTTAATTTAGTGCTGAAAAGTCACCCATGAAAACGAGATGATTTAAAAATGATTTGGTGGCTTGTTCTCTCTCTGCAGGATCTTTGCAGATCTTTTAATTTTAACATATTATTTCCAAAACATGATAACTTAAAGTGTCCTTTTGTATGTGACCTGTACTATATGATTCATTTAATATTGTACATATGATTTACCTTGTTTCATGTAGTGTTATATATCTAGATTAATTTTGTACAAATTGTCCCTCTGTACAGAATAAAACATCAATAGCAAGTGAAAGAAGTCGATCCGGCACATACCGTCTTATTTCTCCTGTTTTGGCTGTACTTTCAGTGACGCAAGAATTTAGAAAATGTTCATATTTTTCTTATTAAAATCTGCAAAGTTTCCTTCCTCCTCTAAATAACTGACAAATGTTCAAGCCCGTTGTGTGCTCCTATCACTGTCTTTAGTGGTGTACAACTCTATAGAATGAATAAAGAGATTATTTGAATATATTTTCAACCATGCATCCATTTTGGCTTTAAATTAAGTTTAAGGGCACACATCTTAAATAAAACATTAAATACACACCCACAGAACATACTGAACATCATTTTATCAGCTTGATACTTTTCTGTGTGAGTTGGGTACAAAAGTAAAGTATCATTTAATGGTTTAAGACATTGATTATTTATCTGTATTTATATCACATTACTGTCATATATCGGTGACTCCAGTTGATAATAGTTGCTAAATATGAAGTAAGTCCAAGGATAAGGTTTTGTAGAATTGGACTATTATGGGTCTAAACATAATGTCACATGACAAACTGTTCTGGCAAACAAAAGTTGTGTACATATAAATATATGTTTATGAAAGGCTTGTATAACATGTTGAAGAAGTTATTTGGTATAATAACACAACTTCTAAAGACAAAGATGTGTGAGAAGTAGAGAATCACCTTGTGTCATACTTGGGTCAGGGTTAGTTAGAGCTTAGTAGTTTTAATAAGAGTTTAATATGTCTTATTATTATTATTATTATACAATAAGTTATTGGAAGTAAAGTAAAATGAGACAGTAAAGAAAGGAAATTTCAGTTGATCGTGGGAGTTAATGGGAATATTTAATATCAAACTGGCAGCTGTTAATTCCACCTGTAATTTGGATCGATGCAGTGATATTTACTGGGTGAATTGCAGCTTTGCAGTGGACTGATTTGAACACAAGGGGGAGGCAGATAGTTTGATATGAACATTATTGATCCATGGTTCTGTAACATTCAGAGAACATCTTTCAACTTCACTTGTTAATGCAGATGTGGATGAAACTACTGTGAAAACCAGGTTCACTACAGTTCACTAGTTTTTCAACATTTCATTACCAAACTTTAAACATTTTGTAACTAGTGAACCACAGGAGATCCTGTGATACGCTGGTGACTGAGTCAAATGACAAAAATGTTCCTCTTCAATTTAATTCTCTAAAAAAACAGCTTCACATTAATGAAGCTTTGCTGCTTCACATCGTTATATATGTGAATATCTGTGTCCTGATACTGAACATCAGTGAAGACATTTTTTATTGATTTATAGACTAAAATCAATCATCATTAGCTGCATGTTTTTAAAATTTTATGCATGGGTAAAACTATGGATAAACATTTGCAGACAATTCAAATCAATCATTTTAACCCAATTACATTTGTGCATTTACAAGTGCAAAGTAGGAAGATGTAAGCATCTTTAAGATTTTAAACACTTTATGGTTTATTCCCTGTTTCAGTGATGAGAGTTTTTTCTTTTCATGTATTTGGTTTTGTTGCATCTCTGTAACAGTCAGCTGCTGTAGCTTATCTCCCGGGGAAAGAAGAGAGAATTAAACCTTGATGTTACTCGAGGTGAAGGTGAAGCTGTGAGGCACAGAGGACTGTTGAGCGGAAGGCCGGTTGTAAACAAGTGTGTGTGTTTTCAGAAGGGAATGATTTGTTGTTTTCCCGGGATGTTTCCGCAAGATCTGTTGCTTTGTCCCGAGTTGACACGGCTGATAGAAATAACCCTGGAATACAACACACTTGGACGCAACTCGTAGTGTTGTAAATTCACTTCTGTGTAACTCCCTTGGAAGAAGAAAAAGGTGAGTGAGGCAGAGTGCAAACAAAAGTTAAAAAAAAACATTTATAGTCACACCAGTTTTAATGCAGTACTGCAAATCAATAAATTATGTATGTGTTCCCCCAACTGATGCTTATAACGTATAAGATGTGCGTATTTTGATGATTTCAAGGATCCGCGTTCATAAAAATAATGATTATAAGAGACTAGTAAACCAAATGATTAAATGCTAAATATTCACAAGTACTGAAGAAAAACAGAGCTCTCTTTTCAGCTGAGAACTAACACTAAAAATTGGTTCATTTCTTAATGTCGGGAATATGTGAAACATCCTCGTGACATTGTCTTTCAATTGGACAAACACCAGAAATAGAGTCTGAAGTCAAAGTGTTCATAATGCTGCAGCCAAGATCAACACTAAGTGAGAGAAAAAAAAAGAAGAGATGACACGGTGCAACTTTAACCACATTGCAATGGTTCTGATTTATTTTCAAAGGATAATCAGCCAGATATTCTATATTTGACTTGTCAAAAAATCCCATGAAAAGTATTGCCTGTGTCAACTTTACTACCAGTAATGACACAGTGCTAAAAATTCCCTCTTCTTAGAGCAACACTCCCAGTGTTTGATTTTAGAGTTTATTTAAAGTTTGTCCATTAAAAAATAGACACATCTATTTACATTTCCTTTATTTAAAGCTCTGCGTTGTAGCTGCTTCCCTCCTCCTTCTTATGATCGTCTATGTTTTTTCGCGGTTCTGTCTCGTGTGTCTGAAGAGTTAAAACGATCACATGTATCTTTGCTCAAAGATAGGTCCTTTTTTCATTCCACCATCGCTGCAGGCTCGAGTTTAAACTGACAATCCATTGTCGGTCTGTGATCACATGAATATTTGTGACACAGGAGTAAATGATTATTTAATACACGTACACGCGCTTTTACAGAATCAACCATATTTGTTTTAGACAGGATGTAGAGTGAGTACGCATGAAAATCATCCCACACACTAATGCAAATGGCAAGATTATATGCTGATGATGTAAAAGTCGAGAGGCTGAATGTGGGGATTTAAACTGTCGTGATAAACGTATATGTATGTCAACATAATACCATCAAATGAAATAATCTCTAGTTTGATATTATATGTTTTAGATGTTTAAAATGTTAACATTGTTTCCTTGATGTCATTCTGAACCCTGTTAGACGTTCAGACGTGGTGGTGCAGCTGCCGATCTCTTCTAAGTAGAACGCTTTAATGTGCCGTGACCTCGGTAATAAAGATTATCAAAGCAATTTCTCCCTCTGCAGCTTTACGCATATAAAACCGTGACCTGGAGTGAACCTGCAGCCAGGGTGTCGCTCTGTTTGCTTGTCAAATGTCTCTGCTCGGGACATCACAGTTAGAAAATAGCTCGTGTACGCCGCTGCTGTGATGTCTGTTTCTCTTGACATTTACACTATTAACATAACCCACCATGACCTATTATCTGATATTTACAGTACTTGGAAATCTGCCAGCTCAAATGATGGTGTCTGGTTGTTCAGTTTTAAGATCTGTACTATGTAGACAAAAGCTGGAAACACCATATTTATGACACTTAAATCCTAAAGTAGCAGAACATATTGTAATTTTGTAGATATAAATCAGAGTTGGGAAGAAATGAACTGAACATGCTGGTATTTCACCTCAGAGAGCAATGTAACATTACACAAACTGACTCTCTTGTGTGTGTAATGTGTTTAGCGACAACGAAAGTGATACCAAAATTAATTCTTACTGATCCAGGTCTGAGACCAGCCTGCTCTTTCAAATCCCAGTGCATCTCATGTGCTTGTGTATAGCGGTGTATTGTTGCCAAGCTGTCCTCACCTGCCCTACCTGACTCACAGGTGGCTGCGATCCAAGACTGACAGACTGCTGGAGGGGAAACCTGCCACCATCTGGAACATCACAGGCTGCCAGTAACAGTCACGCTCGGCTCATAGACAAAATGTTACATCCCCTCGCTATTGTGTGAGAACCGGTAGAGCTGTTTCAACCTTTCATGGAGAAAGAGTAAACAACTGTTAATCCAATATTTATTTAGATTATTCCTCTATAAAGATTTTCCTTGTCATGTACATACATGTACCGTTGTGTGTGTGTACTAAACATACAGACGCAGCAACCTGGAGGTCCAGTTCATAATTTGGTTGCAGCTGAAGCTACATCTCTGCACGACAGTGAACAGTGAAGCACACACACATCCATGGAGAGGAGCGGTGTAAATGAAATTCAGTTGGATTTACTTTAAGGCTTAATAATTATTTTCATTACAGGCGTCTTAACTTGTCGATTTTTGTGCAGCCGTCGATGAAAGGATCTAAAGATGAAATCTGACTTTTCACTGAGGATGAGACAAGAAAAAAGAAGTAAATAATTCTCAAGTCTGTTCTGATAAAATTCAAGTAATTTCCCAAGGCCAGTGTTGTGAGGAAATGTCTAACACTGGTTCATGATGGAAAAGGGAAGTGTGAAGGGAAAAAAGCTATATTCATGTCCTGAACGGTGAGAACCATGTGTGGTAGATAAAAAAAATAGTGATTTTCAAAGAAATTAAGGAATAAACAGACTATTTCATAAAGAGAAGATGCTGATTTCTTTGTGAAACTAGTGATTCTCTCTTTTTTTTTTGAAATCTTTTTTATTGGTAAACACAAAGAGGAGACGTTATGCTTTATGATTTTCTCTTCGTAGTCGTGAGGAGAATAAATAAAAGGCTTTTTGAGTTTTAAGCATGCTGACTCTAATTAGCTTGCGAACATTTCCATTAAAACGGTTAATCACAGACTATTTCACTCTGCTTCTCTCCTGAACTGAGGGTCTTTATTTCGAAGGTGACAGCAGAAAGACGAAAGGTATTTCAGGGACGATGTGGTCACATGAAATGTGACTACAAGCCAAACGCTGGGTCTTATTCTAATCATATATACTTAGAACTTCATCCTAGGTTTACAAATGTGAATCGACTCAGTAGTTATATCGTTCCTGTTGTGCTCTTTAATTTAGAGGTCTGTAGACCATCAACTAAATGTATGACATGGCCAGCAAAGCTTTAAAACAAGCACTGGAACAATTACATGTTATGCGGGAGAACAGTTTTGAGTTCACACAGACCTTCAACATTTGGAGCATTTGATGTTTCTCGCAACTAGAAGACGAATACCAGCTTTTCATTTCACAATCCACTCTCTCTGACATATTCAGAGTCTAACTCTTTATCAGTGATGCTCACATGCCTCATATTCCTTTAGATTCTGCAGTGAAAAACACTCATTAATATGAGGAATGAAAGTGAAACCGACGTCGTCGTACAGATTCATAAACTACCTCTGAAGGTCATTAGGATGAAATAATAAATAAAGTTGTAACCATCCTTGGATTCTACTCTGACATGTTTTGAATATTTAATGGCATATTTAAGCAGTAATGACATGACTGTCGGCGAAGTGTTTGTGCTCCTGACTTCTGTTTACTGTTTGCAGCTTTGTACACACACACGTTCTTATCTGTCACTCTTTAAGATCAATAAGGTGTGTGGTGCAGAACTCTTTTCTTTCTTAAGAAAGATGCTTATTTCCTCTCCTGATTTGTCATAACATCTGTGTTATTTGCTCAAAACTACATTAGATAAACACTCACACTGACATGCTTAGACTGTCTGTGCACCTGCCTGTATTTCCCCTAAGCTCAGAAATCCAACGGTTTGAAAAACAATCCATTTCTTTTAGATACTCATCTATATGCAAATACTAATATCATTAATGTTTCTAGTAAGATGTTCTCAGGGAAGCCGCGGCACGGTAAGTATGGCACATGCACCATATATCTCCTGGCTCGTATTCAGCTCACTTGGCTCCTCTCTTTGTGAAAACATGTCAAGCTGGTTGATTCACCTCAGAAGACCTTATGAAATGCAGACACGTTTGAGGATTCTGGGTTGAAGTCCTGCCTTGATCCTACAGGGGGAGGTGTTACTCTGCAGGGACAAGCTCGCGAGCCTGCAACGGAGAATGAAGAAGATGCGAGATGGAGGAAGAGGGCAGCTGAGGTGAGTGGCAGGGTGGCAGGCGCAGCCTAAAGTTTCGACACGGCCCTTGAAGTGTAATCTAATCAGCTGTTTCAGAAAGTCTCTTGGCCCAGCATCATTACTCTCTCTCTCTCTCTTACTCACTCACTTTCTGGGCATGGAGAAGAGCTCATTCCTCATTTTCAAGTAATGTGCCTCGTATCATTATCTTCAGTCAGGTAGGTGCAAAGTTACAAACAATTGATAAACACAGGTGTTTTTTTTTTCCTGCAGAAAACTTAACGTTTATTTAATCAGTGGAATTAACTGTCATATTACAGATTCCCACCTTCTTCTTATGAAGTTATCGCGCTACTGTTATCTAATCTAACACTTGTCTTTTCTTATAAACCATTTCAGTGCAAAGTAAATGACATTATTATGCTATAGTATTATAATCAAAGTTTACTTTCTAGTGTATTTTGATATAAATCCATTCACTATTGCACTACCAGGGCCCTGCTCGTGATTTTTACTCAACATATTCAACTTGTCAGACTTTCTCAAATGTATTCTCTAAACTGCGACGCACAGTGGGAACAGTGTTGTGAAAATGAAAGGCATGAGTACTTACTGTTGACATAATAACCTCTTATCAAAAAAGGGAACGACGATTTAAAAAAAAAATGGACCAGAGGAAAAAATAGTACGTCCACAGGAAACCCAATGATGCAACCGAGGCGGACGGATTAAAAGAGGACAGAAAGTTTTTTTAAGCAGCTTTGACTTGCAAATAACAAGGGAATCACATAGCACATTCCCAGACATTTACCACAAATGTTTAGTTGTAACTCAGTTAATTTTAGGGGCATATATATTGACTGAGCTGTCCGGCAGCCTCTATCATCGGGTCACACTGCTGTCGAAATGACTCACTTGATCAGACTAAAAAGGAGTGTTTGTTTTTGACCAACAACATGAAATGTGTTTAATCATCTACACATGCACAGATAGATCAGAGAACAGGTTAATGGTTTTCAAGAATGGGTCAAATTTGAGGTTCAACCAACTCATAAGACCAGAATGAACATCAAGTATTCACTAGAAATTTAACACCTTAAAGTCTGTGATGGTACGACTGTGTGGACTAGGAAGGGGTTAAAGGTCACCAACCAGGAGTGGATGATAACACAGACAGATCCGCATCTTTAACTCTCTGATCAGACACAAGGATGTTAAACACTCCTGTTCCCTTCACATCCAACCATCTGCAAACTATTATCAAACTAATGTTCCATACTCACTCATTTCATTCTGGTGACGACAACAGAAAATATCTGAGGTAACTAGCAAACCAAAGACTGCTGAAGAGTTCACTTCAGTCCGACTCAGTGAATTCAAATTTTCACAAATGCAGTAGTTTGCTGGTAGTTCAACTACATTTCCTACATTTGTTGTATTGTTATCTACTGAAATTACAAACTAATTTAGATTTTATGATTTTTAATTTTATGATCATCTCTAAGTTGTAACTTTTAATCACCCTCTGATTGTTTCATCCTCATCCTGTCTACTGTGAAATCATGTATTGTGTGTCGCCTGTAAAGAAGTGGTCACTTTTTGTAATAAAAGTAATAAAAGTTGCATATTTTATTTGATTTGATTCACAACACGTCACATTTCTTTTACCAATTAGTTCGAAGTACCATGAGTCAACCAACCTAGTTTTATCTCTGGGGTAGCTTCAGCTATTTTTAGTATAAAGTAATTAGTATATGTTTTCAGAATATTTTCCCCAACACCACACATCAGTATTAATAACATCCTCAAGAATTCAGACTTGATTAAGTTTGTTGAAGGCTCCAGGATAAACTAAAACCACCTCTAAAACCCAAATAAAAAGTAATTCACGGGCAGATATTTTGACTTTTCGTGGCTGGAAAAACACACTGATAACATTAACAATGTTCTGCTCTATTCAAGTGTCCCAGTGAATCATGACAGCGTGACAGTGTGTGTTACACCGGCGTCCTGAAACTGAAGTGGATAAAAGGAATTCATCCATCATGAATTTGCACCTTCGCTTTTTACACTGTAACATGTCAAAATGTCTTCAGTGAAAAAAGCAGATTGTATTTACTGCAACCAAAGACCCTTATGATTAGCTGATATGTAGCTACTATATGAGGATGAGGACCAGCATGAGTCAGTGACACTTAATAACACTGTATAGGCCTACTGTACTGTACAGAAATGAGTCATTTACACTGTAATTTCACTTCAGGAATCAGGTGCATCTACTCTTTCACACTACTAACTATATCCATCAGGAACCAAGTATCAAATCGAACTTCAAATCAAATCAAACTTTATTTATATATCACTTTTAGTACAATAAAAATGTAATTAAATGTAAAAAAAAAAGTGCTTTTTATTAAAAACAAAATCACTCCCACCCCCCCTTTCCCTCCACGTGATCAGTTATAAGAGGAAATTTTACTTCTCTTTTCCCTGTGGTCTTGTTTTCACGTACTTGACATTTCTCTACATTTCAGTGTTCATGCAAATATATTTAATATAATATTTTACAACAAAATTACACAATGTATCATAATTTTACAGTAACACTGTTTATTATTATTATTATTATTATTATTATTATTATTTGTGTTGTTGATGTTAATCTGCTGTCAAGTAATTGTAATTCAGTTAATATAAATAAATAAATAAATAAATAAATAAATAAATAAATTCCAACGCACGTTCCAACATGGCGGGATATTTAAACTGTGTTGCTAGGCTACTACCTCACTGCTAACGAGTCTCACCTGTGTGACCACGTCGCTCTCCGGCGGCGTTATGAACGAAATAAAATCGTCTTTCTGTCATTATTCCGTGACTCCTTCACAACATCTCTCGACCCCAAAAAACCCAGGACTTATCTACACATCACGAGGCGTCCTGACCGTCTGTGTGCGACATCAACTACTTCCCTTCACTTCAAAAAGAGTAAGTATTAGCTGCTAATGCTAACATGTCTACTTGTTGGTGTGTGCTGCTGTTGTCAGTCACCAGTGAGACGACTGGTTTGTTTACACGCTTTTTGTTCATTTTTCCAACAGTGGCTGAGATTGTTATTGTTGTTTGTTTGTTTGTTTTGGCTTGTTTGTTGTTTGGCTCCTGTTATGGTTCTTACATACCGGTTATCAGTGGTGACAGTGGTGTTTTGATTGTTGTACTGCACTTTACTAAAAAGCTGTAATGTTTCATAAAGGGTAAAGGCGAATTTTGCATTTAAATATTTAAGCAAGTTTATTTAAAGTAAAATTGGGCTCTTGTTTTTAAATTTGCAGACTTATTTTATTGTATGTATCTCAGCCTACTACATTATGAAATAATGTAGTAACAAGTTGTAAACAAGCTTTGATGACTTATATTAAATCAACAGTGTCCTAATGTGTTATCTTCCGTTATCCATGGTTTGAGTAATGAGGTCCTGAAATGTCTTTCCAAAGCCTTAGCCTGCCTCCAAATCCAGACAAATGGGTTTAGATTAGATTAGAAATCATGTAATGTGTGAGTTAAGTTTTCTATATTGCATTAGGAAGTTACATTTTGCCACCCACATTTTTTATTGAGTTTTATTTTTATCAACTAGGTGTTTTCTAATGCAGTTGTCTTGTGTAAATAGTAAATTGGTTATCTCTTATTACTTTATACAACATTGTGATCCTGGGAGACTCGGCTGCATTCATAATGGCTGAGATCATGTCATGTCCCGACTCATGTTTAGTTTGATGGTAACTGAACCTAGCTGCGCTGTCTGCAAGATTTAACACTTTGCTTTATTTATTCTTGATCTACAGCCTGGGACAGTGAACTGTTTGGAGAAACTAGCTTGGACTAGCCTCACAGACACAGGTTTAACATGGGCAGTGTTTAGATTATTTAAAATGTTTGTACTTTTACATACTTAAACTGTAACCAATGGCTGAATGGGATGTATGTCCTTATGTGGACAATGTTCTTATGTTTACAAAACCAAAGAACAGTTGACAGTGTTAAAGATTCTTACTTAAGAAAGAATTCAAATGAATGTTTTTTGCTTAATTTTCAATCCTTTCAATAATTAACAGATGTTGTGGTGACTTGTTGATGTCCCCAAACACTCTTTAACTTGTCAGGCAATTTATTTGAAGTGACATAGTTGTAGCCAAAGGAAAAAAAATGGCAGCATATGAAACTACCCTGAGATGTTTTTTTAGTAAATAGACACAGTCACGTTGAATATTCTTTGTCAATTAATCCTTTTCATTTAATTTGACAGAAAAAGACTAAAAATCAAGAGCGTTTGCTGCATATTCTCCAAAGACCAGTTTGCATTCAACCATGTCAAGTCTCATTAATATTAGTAAGAATATTTCAGTTCATTAATTCAACTTTAAAATCAATATTAACAACTATAACTAGACACGGTCCAGTGCACATTAAATCCAGGTTCTAAATTAATGCCTTATAGAAACTGTGTGGTGCTACTCTCTAGTGAAGGTAATTCAGTCACAAATATTTTGAATTTGAGGCAGATAACCTGAGTTAAAGTGTCAAAATCGCCACTGAAGTGTTACTACAAACACTTTGCATCAGTGCTTCCAGTGTCACCTAAATACACAAACTACATCATGAGAATAAACAAAGATCTCTACATGTAGCGTCAATCAGTGGTAATAGAAATTACAAACCATTTTTTCAACGTTTTCTGCGGCTGAATTTAGCCATGATTGAGAAAATATGGGACGTACTGACGAATAATGTGGTATGCTGCCCTTCCATTTTCCTTTACACTACATCCATGTTTCCTGCTGATGTCGACATATGGTTTTTATGTTTGAGTCCCAGAACATGTTCTGTGCATGGACCCTCGCATATCTCACATCTCCACCATCAGTTTGCAGCCTGAGATGAAACAGAACGGTACAGAGCAGCATATTTGAAAGTTGCGGCCACTGATCAAAAATGTTTAATCAATCTATAATCAAATGCAGGCCTGTGAACTTTACAAGTCTATGTAATGTATTGCATCCTGCTTTATGAATGTTGCATGAAAGTAGGAAGTTAATGACTTGAGCTTTAATTTTCTCATTAATGAGAAGGAAAGATGTTCACACTGACACTGACGGTAATGACAACGTATGTTGAGTCGTATACATCCGCATCCTACATGGCTCGGCTCGATTCTGACATTTTAAGTTTGAATGGGAGATGAAAGCTGAGGTCATACAACTGCTTGGATGCCCTTCTCACTTGCAACTCTGTTTTTCCTGCAATATTTCAATGCGGGTTAATTTCTGCTTTTTATTAGGTGCAAAAGGGTACGATTTTCTTTTATGAGTCAAATATCTTGAAGATTTGAATCTAATTTTAGGCAGCTAATGATGGGAAAGATGGAAAGTTCATTCATCTCAGTCTTTTTTTTAGTCGTGTGTATAGTTATTACATTTTTTTTATGTTCCTCTTTGAAGGAGACTTTTCAAACAGCACAGATGTACATATTCTTTACCATAATTGCTGGATCTTTGGCAATAAACTACCATATACATAATAACAGAGAATGTACATCTCTAGTATAAGTATAAGTATAAGGTAAGGTGTCGCTCATATGTAAACAGGAACATGCAGAAAGCCATTATGAGTATTATTACAACACGTGACTGGCAGTTTACACTTAGCCTCTTGGGTGGTACAGGGACTGTGAGAATTCACAACCACATTCCCTCGACGGCTCAACATGCTCTGTTTTATATGTTGATGTCAGAGTAATGAGAACGACCGGCAAATAAGCCTCTAATAAAATTCAGCACGTCAAGACAGCTGTTCAGTATGATGTTGTGAGCAAATACCTGCATGTCTCCAGCTGTGCTGTTTAATGTCCACACCTGGTGTCATTTGGTGCAGACATTGATACCTCGTGTATAAATGTGCAAATTTAATACGGTTGTAAAACAGCGTCAGTGATTCATTGGTAATTGCATCAAAAGCCGCACATCACGCTCTACCTCTCTAAGACGTCGCAGCTCTGAGGTCTGTACAACAAAGTCAGTTCAACGTGTCCAGGATCTTTTATTCATGTAGCTTCACTAAGTCAAAACAACAACAATTAAACTAAGTGGTCCAATCAACCCAGGTTCTCCTGAGCTGATTGACATATAGAGAGAGGTATTAGTAGCATATGACCAGTTGTAAACATGGACAAGTCTAGTGGCAACAGAGCAGCATATTTTACAAAGAGCAAACTATAGATGCATAAGAAGAACATAATCCAGGCTAAAAGCAACAGTAGCATCACTGCATGCATGTATACGTTTATATTCATTAGACCTACAATATGACTGCCCCATCATCTTTAGTTGTATCCGTGTATTACATTAAATTAATGTCTCAGATACAATTAATGGCGTCATAATATTTCTTCAGCTGTAACTTGATGGTCTAATGTCCAAACCTTAAACTCTGAGTTAAATCCCAAGTTACCTTAATAACCACAAATACAAGCGTCAGACTGAAGAGTGAATGTTTTTAAGTGTCTTTTATGCCCGTGTCGGATGATGGGTGTGCATGTACATCATCTAGAGGTTAAATGAAGGATGCAAACAAGTTATTCTGATTGTGGTGTTGTCTTCTCCACATAGATCTTTTGTTTGTTTGTTTTACACAGTCCAGTGTCCAGAAGTTGACAATCTACTATAATGTAAAATTATGTAATTTTCTTGCTGGAACTATCAAGTATTTGACAAAATGGACAAATGACTAATTGATATTTTCTTTTGATCAATCACGTGTCAAACTGTTGCTGCTCTAGTTGAAACCTAAAAAATGTTGGCTGTAACGTCTGTACCACAGTGACAAAGGCATAAAAACGTAGTCGAAGTGAAGCAGCCATTATATGTCATTTAGGGAGTAAATGGTGCTTTTCTGATGTGTGTTTTTTTTTTTGATGTGTTGTGTCCTGATGAGCTGGTGATGGTGTTTAGTTTTTCAGTCATAGAAAACATTAGGTGTGCGCATTTTGACGCCAGAGGTTTGTGTTGCTCTTTAACGCCGTGGTGTGTTTGATATTTATCTGCGTGTAATGGTTTTTTTTTTTCTCTGTCAAACATGTCATGTTGTTCGTTAGGACGGCTGCTCGGTCGTTAGCCTTTCAGTCATGGTTTCCTTGTTTCTTCTCAGGTTTCCTCCAGTCACTCTGGCTTCTTGCCAGTGTTTGCCAAGGTCAGCTGAAATCTCTAAACTGCCTCTTGGTAGGTGTAAATGTGACGGTATCCAGCCTTTTGTTCTCAAATTACCTGCAGTATTGTGATTCACAGTTAAGCAAGGTCTAGCTGTTGTACACATTTTAATCTCAAAGATAGTTTTTGACTTTAAATACAGTTGGCTCAACATTTATTTTTCACTTTTAAACACAGCATCCAACTTTAGAGACTGTCAGAATACATCCTCATCGCAGCAGCGATCTCTGTGACATAAATGTCAGCATAAAATTCTCTTGAAATCTTTGCCTCTCACATTTTGTCTCTCTTTTTTTTTTTTGAGCTTTGATAAGGCTACCAGTGATTCTCACAGCCAAGATACGGTATGGTATCTAAAAATGAAAATGTTGTTTAAGGTCTTCATTATCCCAGACATGCAAGACTATCCGTAAATGCTAGAAGATGTGTGGTGCTTCAGAATTCAAATTAAGTTCACAGCAGCAAAACTGCCTCTCTGTGCAATGGAGCCATCACCAGAACAGCAGGGGTGTTGAACAGACATTCACTCTAATTATAAATCAACCTCTTGCTGCTCAGCCTGCTCAGATCGCTCACACTGCTCTCCCTCTGTCTGTCTCTCGCTCTCTCCCTCCCTCTCTCTTTCTTTCTTTCTCTCTCGCCCACGTCTACCCGCAGCCAAATACTTTGGTTCATCCAAGATAAATCTGCACTTGGTAAACAATCACCACCATAGGGGATGCAATTTGGACCAGTATTCTGAAAAGTTCTCTGGAATGAACAAGTGCCCTCCTGTCTAAAGATGGACACTTTATCAAACGTTTGTCAAACCTTTAAAATGTATAACCTTTTAGGTAAATTTGCATTTTGACAATATGTACATCAGAGCTACCAATCTCAGTCCCTTGTATTACTGAAACATAATGACACCATCTGGGAGGTAGTTATTTAGGTTGTAATGATCATAATGATCACACCAACAAGCTGGAAAAAAAAAACACTTTACCATCCCCAGATACTTAAATGACATACTTACACCTTACTTGTCAGAGCATGCAGGCTTCAACTCTCATTTGTCTCTGTTGTGCTGGTTTTAGGTGGACTTCATATGGTGCTCACGAGGAGAGTGTATGGTATCCAGACATGTTTTTTTTTTTTTTTAATAGCAGAAAACCTTGAACTGGAGTTTGATTATTGCTTGTAGAAACATCCTGAATTTCCTGTGAGGAAAAAAAATTGTCCTGATGGTTACGTTAGGGTTGTTGCTGGATAAAAAAAAAAAAAAAAATCTGTAGCATCACTGGATTGATTCTTTAGAGATCTTGTATCTCCATCAAAATTTCAATCTGGATCACATTGGTGGATCATCAACCGACCCAGTGACCCACTTTGACATTGTTAGATCACTACTAGCTTTCAAAAAGCATTTGGGTTTTAGAATAATCCCTGCTGGTTTGAAACGTAATCTGCATAATCAATATATAGAGAGAGAGCTTTACCATTGACTCGTCTTCGTTTCACTGCCTACACTCGTGATGGTATTAACAGAGCATGTCAAGTTTTAAAGTGATTGTCCTATTGCACTGTGACACCTTGTCCTCTGACCTGAAGGTGTAGATCTGTAACCAGGTCACCAACCTCTTTCCCTCAGTGATGGTGCCGGTTTGGCTGATGCCATTGTCTGATACAAAGTGCATCAGACAGTGGCAAGAGAGCATCACACTGCCAAACATGTCTGCATCAGACTTTGGCATCATCACGCAAAGTAGCACCTGGTTCGTATTCTGAGAAACAAGAAGGCTCTACAAATACGTCCTGATTAAACGAGCTTCGCTAGACATTTGAGTGAAAACGGTAGCGCCAACATCAAACCTACCACACTGGCTGGTGGATGTCAGTAAATTGTCAGGAAAATCCAAGAGGAGCTGCAAGATTGCGCGTGCATTAACTGTAACCTTCCCCCTTGTCTCTCCAGTTGTCCATACCTCACCCTAGGGTGAAACGGTGGCTGCGCTTAGGAGGGATTTAAACACTACAACTTAGCCGCTCTTAACCTAACTGACCCCTTTGTGACTAATACAGATCCTGTTGTGCTAGAGAATTACATTAAGCCCTTGATTTGAACCCGCACCCCAGTGAGGACATGGACTCGAGCATTTACAATAGGTCTCACCTCCCTAACTTAGTGAGCAACTAGTGACCAGATAACAACTTGATACCATATGTGCTACTAGTGCCGGGTGAGGATTAATTGGTTGCTGTGGGGTCAGTATTTATTGCAAGTGTCTCTTAAGACAAAATCAGGCTACAAAGTGCAAAAACAATGTGTGTACATCATTGGTTGTGCATAGTTGTCTTCTGGCACACTATCTGAATAGTTAACCTTAGTTTCATGAGGTCATCCCTGAAATGTCCTGGTCTCACCTCATTCAGTTGTGGTGACTGAAGCAGATTAGAGCCTGTGCTGCTGGTGTGGCAAGTGTTTTTGTTGGATTTTGTGTTTTTTGTTTTTCTTTTCTCAAAAATGATCTGGAACTCATTTGGGGAATAGGTTGCAATTCTTTCCCACCACTCATTGATTTTAAAGACGTTAGATCAAGGGGAGGAAACATGACACCAGATAAATTTAAGACCATTTCTTACACAAACACTTTTGTTTTCCTTGACTCATGACCACACACACACACACACAGGTATTCACATCATATCTCCACGCCTTTTTAGATTTGTTATGAGTAAAGAGTTTTGCTTTTTCTCCCACAATTTTACCATATCACCATTTTAATCTTGCAGACAAACACCTCCACATCTTTATGGTAAGTAAGCAATATGCTTGACTTTGACTGATGGTAAAAAAAACATTTTTTACCATTTGACAGGTCTGAGCCACAAATGCTTTTGTCCCCGGGTTATAAACTGAAGCCCCAAGCAAATTTCACACAGTATGATTGACATTTGAAATACAGTTGAGAAATACTTTTTTCTCCCTCAACTCAGAAATGCATTAAGCTTCATTTGAATAGTGACCCTCTTTAAACGGGAAGATGCTGGCTTTGTTTGATACCAGATGTCTGTGTCGAAATCATTTGTTGAATAAGAAATTTATCATGAAAACATGATTTATGTAGTTTACTTTTTGATAAGCGAGAAAGGTAGTGGATGTAATCTCAAATTTTTGTTTTTTTTTTTTTTGTGTGTGTGGGAGGAAAAGCACATCAGACATGTAAATGACTATTTGATTCAGACTATTTTTATATATTGCAACACTCAGTCAGACCACACTGACATAATAAATGACTTACAGTCTCTAAACAGCACTGAACTGTGTAACAGACATTAATTCTAATTAATGTCTAAAAGTTTAACCATACCCTATAAGAATTTGTACATATAGCAAAAGATGAAACTCCAGGACAAGTAAATTAAGTACAAAGTCCAGCCTTGTTTCCTTAGGCAGGTTATTCTACTGCTCATGATCTCCAGCTACGTTCAGTCTCAGTGTAGGACTAACAGGTTGTAAATATGGCAAGGGGCAGGGCCACAGAGAGACTTAAAGGTAATCAATGACATCTTAAACTCATTCCATAAACACAGTAGGAGCCAGTATAATGCGGCCGGAACGGAGGTGTTGTGGTCACGTCCAATATCTGACTGTCAATAGATGTTCCTCAGCATTTTTGGACAGGTTATTTAACATTAACCCCGTCTTTATCTTGACCCCAAACCTAGACACAACTCTTCTACTAATCCCTACACCAAGATTAAAGACATTCACTCTGTGGACAAGGAGGCAGACGCTTCTTAGTGACTCACTAGATCTGATTTAGCAAAAGTTTTCTGCCTGTCCTCCCATAAATTTTGGAAAAACATTACATTAATCTTAGAAAACACGAGATAGGATTACAAAAAAGAAAGATTAAAACTAACTATTTTTTCTGTCTGTATTCTTTACACAAATGGTTTTGCTTTACATTACATAAATGTGAATGGTATAATATTTATATTATTATTAATATTTAGCCAAAATTAAAAATGTATGTTTCTAAAAGCTTTGCAAGGTATGAGGTGAATCGGTTGTCAGATGGTCACATACTATGTCAATTAGTAGTGGTTAATATAATTTGAGTAGTTAAAGAAATAAATGGGTTAATCTGGTTGTAAACACACATCTGTTAAGTAGACTTGGCAATGAAATGTGCAGTGTTTTATACCAGAACCAGTGTTATTTCAGCTGAACTTAAGTGAGTCACTGTCTTGTCAACCAGTCTTTGATTCTTCCAGTAAAAGTATCTTAACTCTTCCCAAGTCTCTACTGGAAATGCATCACTTCTTCTACAATGTAAGCTGAGACATAGCTGATGCAACAGTAAATCACAAAAGCATGACCCTTTTGTAAAAAAACCTCACTGTCTTTTTGCAAATCCCAATAATTACTTCTAGACAGTAAAAAGTATTAGTCATGAGTTAGCTCTTTATGTGAAATTTACTGTAAGAGTAATTCACAAAGCAGATGAAAGAGACATCACACAAGTGAACTTTAAGTATGAAAGAAAGATGCTCATTCAGCTTTAGTAAGTGATTAATAATATCTCTATAATTTTCCAATAAAGTAGGTCATTATTCTTTTTCACACCAGCTGTAAATTGATTTATATAGTTATTTATTTGTTCTACCTCATCATGTACCGCTCATCGTCGTCATCAGAGCTTTAAAAACATACTCACGCAACGTGTTTAGCAGCAGCATACATTCAGTAGTGTTGTAGTTTTCTAAACTCACCTCACAAATGAAAACCTGAACTTTTTTGGGTGAAAGGCTAATGCGGAAATCAACTGTGGGCGCTCATTCACTCGGACTCTTTACTGGTTTTTTCAAAGGCAAAGCTGCTGGGCTAACATTCAAAACGCTCTCTTTTGGCAAGCAAAAGCTGTTTTAGGTTAACAGTCCCCCTCGGAGGGGTCCTGACTGTAGGCTATAGAAAGAGGGCCTCACCGCAGTTTGGAAACCTCAGGGAATAGCTCACAGTGAATGCAAGAAACATGACAGGGAACATTGGCCAGAGAGCAGAGGGGCAATGCTCTGTCAATGCGTATCAAGTTTCAACATTTGGGAGGACATCAATTCGAATATCGATGCTTTTTTTGGTAAAATCTGAACAAAACATGAGCAAAGAAATGATTGTGTAGGAAGAGCACGAGTTGACAAATGTACCGACCCTCACGCATGCAGAGCACGTAGGCACCCTCCACATACGTTCTGCTTCTTGTTATACTCACTTACATGCTTCTCATTATGTTCAGGCCGTCTCTCCTCCAAGCCTATAGCCTCTTGGCCATTTATGTGTCAACAGAATTACCACGGAGAGGCGTCTCTGTCTCACATGAACGTTTCCTACTTCTTTAGCCTTTTGTTCTCCTCTTATGTGTAACTCTATATATATATGATCCTTTCTTCAGCCTTAATGAGCCTTAAAAGCCCCCCCACCACCACCACCCCCCCTCCAGTCTGTTCTGTGTATTCATCCTAAATTTTAAATAGATAACAGAACAGAGTAGGCAGAAAATATCCAGATGGATTTTTGATTCCATATAAAAATAGTGGAATTTGTTTGCTATTAAAGATTGGATGGATTTTGTATGGTTGAAATTCACTCTGCTCTGCTGTCTGCTGCCTCCCAAAGAACTGGCTAATCTCAAGTCAGCGTGTGTACGAGCCTGTCCTCATCTGAACTTTGGGTGGATGAAACAGCAAATACACAGCTGAGTCCCGCCGCTGCGTAGCCTTCCCTCTCTCCTCTCTCTCTCTCTCTCCCTATCTATCTCTGCTCAGCATTAGCCTGCTTTGCTCCATTGCCTCCCGCCTACTCACAGCATGTCAACAAGTAAGATCGGAGATGCAACTGTGTCAAGTTGGACTCGTATCACGTCTAAGTATTTTAGAGAAATGTCATTTGGAATTCACAGCAGAGGGAGGGGAAAAAAAAAAAGAAAAGAGAGATGCGCCGGGATACAGTCAATCAAGAGACACACATACAGATGCACACACGCACACCCACGTTGTATAAACAGTAGGCAAAGCTATCCGGTCATCTCACTCCCAATGAAAAGTTCACTGATGACATGGGTGTTAAAAAGGGGGCTTTATTTCCGTGGCAACCAGAACAACGGAAGGAGCAGGAAAACCAAAAATACTGCATTGCGTCACAGCGTTAAATCCCACAGCCATCTTCATTCTGCTCCTGAATGAAGTCCAAAACTAGAATGACGATACTGATGATCGACCAAAAGTGATTTAGCTCTCGGCTTCATGACCCACCAGCAAAAAAATCAAAAATAATCTGTTCAACCCTGAGTGCAAAAGGTCACATTTACACATTAGAGCACAGGAGGTCGATGCTTTTTATCAGCGATTTTCAGATCTTCAGAGCAGAATTTAAGTCTGTTTATTGTCGTGATATAGCGATTTCCCAACATGACAACACAGGAGAGTAAATGTGACATGTATCCTTATAAGAGCATTTTATTAAACACGCTCATGATTGAACATTAAACTGGAAAAATGAGTTTGCACCAACTAACTGAATGTGAGAGTGAATAAACAAGGCTCATGCACCAGTGAGTGGAGGTAATGGCAATCGGCCAGTTTATTTGAAAATCTGAGGCTTTTTTTTTTTTTTTTTTTGTGAACAATTGGTGTCGATTTCAACAGCAAAAAAAAAAAAAACAAACAGCAGCAAAGTTCCTCAACCTGAGACAAACTCACTGCATTTAGCTTTGGTGGAGCTAGTGATCTGTTGATGGGTAAAAGAAACAGAAGAGCACAAATTCAGTTCATTTTAACTTTGAGCTGGCGTTTGTGGTTAGTAATCCATGCGTGGTTAAATTATTATTCACAATATTGTACAAATCAAAGTCAAGTGAACATCTTCTAATGCTTTTCTGTCTGTTCATAAATTCATAAACCTCATATCCAAGTCTTGTTTTTTAGTTGACCAACTACTGCATCTTGTCATCATTTCACCTCTTGGCCATTGGCATCATCATAATTTCAAATAACAATGGGAAACAGCCATGTAAATAGTTTCTTACACCACTTCTTATGGATTTTCTTCAAAACCTAGTTGAGATTTTTCTCATTGACTAAACGTTTGTCGCCTATTATGATGCAGCTCGCTAGTTTAAAACTGAGCAAGAGCTGTATATTTTTAACCTTTTTGAATAATTATAATCCTGTATTATAACTATAATGTTTCAGAGTTATAAACATGATGCTAATGGGAATATGTTTTAAACAATATGACCTGTTGGTCCACTGACTTGAAAGTTATAATTATCGATGAACCATAATACGCTTAGCAACTTAGCAAAGTGTTGCCGCCATTAATGACCGGAGCAGACACACATTGATTACAACACAGAAGTGTGTGTCGACACAGTCGAACACATTTTTCTGGCTTCTTCGGACACCCCGGAGGTCGTTGGGACATAATATTGAATAGCTTGTATTTGTTTTCCATGAGAAGCAAAAAGGATCATTTTTTTTTATGACTTGCAGAAGGCAACAGAAACAAAGAAAAGTAATTTGTTACCAAAACAACGTTTGCAGCTGCGATTCCTTCACTATGGATAAGAAATGTAAGGTTTGAGTGGTTAAAAAAAAAAAAAAAAAGATCGTCAGAATGAGTTATGACCTATCTGCTTACTTTGTTACAAATGTAAGAAACACATTGAATGGCTTGCATTAAATTACACCTGGAAAACTCTGGCTGAGATGTGATTAGTGTGAGCCAGACTACCTCTGGAGGTCTGGCAGCCCTGATCACATTTTAAAAACTGATTCAAACAGCACTTTAATACCAAGTGTAGCTGTGGTCAATCCAGGTTTTTCTATCTTTTACTTTCTTCCTCTCATCTGTGGTTTAATTCACTGTGTCAGGTCTTAGTTTTGATACTGACCATATGACTTTTTCTTTTAAGTATGTTTTACTTTACAGGTTTTGTACAGATATAGTTAATGTGGTAATGTTGAGACAAAATCACATGTTCAGTTGTTACACTGATGCACGATAACGCTCCTAATATATATATATATATATATATATATATATATATATATATATATATATATATATATGAAATGTATCATCGCGCTCAAAGAAACTTAAGTCTCTTTTCATCACAGAACTAACAACTTCCCAACATAACGTACAGTCTAACATCTCACGTCTACACATCTCATCGTCATTGTTCATATGATCAGATTCAACCGGTTCCATTACTCTGTTGTGTCAAATCTCATTTAATCATGTTTTGATCATAATCAAGCTTGCTCCTACAGTGGCCTTTAGTGGCTAATAGCACCAGAAAACTGTTCATTAGCAATTGTTGGAGTTGAAACTATAAACCAACAAGTCTTTATTTTCTCAAAACTGATCAAAGAGACTTGTGTTTGATTGTCTCGTACTGCGAGTGCAACCAAGTTTCAATTGTTCACTAGTCTGCATTTCAAACTTCTAGGGTTTCATGTTTCCTCATGGCTCGCTCTCTCTCCTTTTCCTTTTCAGACAGCTCTAACACATTGGCTGGTACGTAGGTAGGTGTTTGCTCCTTAAAAAACCTCTCACCTCCCCCACAAACACATTAAATATGGAATCACAAATTGAAAGTGGACTTGTGGTGACTCCTTATGTAAGCAGACTGTCGGGATGCGATGATTTGAACAAAAAGTTTCTCTGTACTGTGTAGGAGGCAGAGGACATCAACAGCTTTTGCCAGACTGAAACTCATGCTCAGGAGAAGATTTTTTTTTCCTTCCTCTCTTTCCTGTAAGACATACTGTGGAGGGAAGTCTTGTTGGAGAGATACTACACACGTTGTTGTCTTGTAGCTCATAAAACGCTGTAGGTTGTTGAGTCAGTGATCTGTCTGGAGTCTCGGGGGCAAATGTGCTTATGTTCATATGTTGGTGTGTGGCAACAACTGTGCTGCTAAAAGGGAAAAAAAAAGATAACAGAACATTTCTACAGTGTGTTTGAGCCAAACCTTAATCATAAACAGGAGTTTAAAATTTTCTTGTATACAATTTGTATTCGACTGATTTTAACATTTAGTTTGGGAGATTTGTTGAAATTATCGTTTAAAAGTCGGGTAGTGAAACGTGCCAATTATGATAAAATACGCAGACAGTGCAACAATAAAGTTCTGTGAATTTAGGTTGGTTTGAATTATTTCTTCATTTATAGCATCTAGTTTTATAACTTGTGCCCGTTGCAGCTTTAAACGGCATGAAATCCATACTGAAGACGAATGCACGTTTGCATTTTTTTTTTTTTTTTTACTCTCCTTTGAGGCCGAGTCCTGTTAAAGTGTATCACTGATACTTTCTCCTCAACAGCCCTGTTGCTAATTTTCTAATTGTCATTCCCTCTTTCCCTTACAAGTATCTTTTGTAGTCTCTGCTTGTTTCTTTCTTAGTTGTCTCTCTTAGCAAAGCCTTGGCTAAATGTGAGTCTTTGTTACTTCAAAGCACCTCACATTTTCTCTTATTTTTTTAATTTATATTTTGCCGAATTTAGAATAAATGCTTATCATATTAACCTGTTGGTAAACTAGTAGTTTTATAGACTATATTGTGTCGACTTTACATTGACTATGTGTTTGTAGCTCCTTACATGGTGAAACATTGTATTTTTATCCTTTGATATTATCCTTATTGTTAGCTAACAGACAATTTCAATAGGAAACTTGTGGTGAAATGCTTCCCCTGCCAGTGACCGATGGTTAAACTTGTGTTTTCCAACAATGACTCTTAATACACAACCCCATGTGCTTAAAATTACATTTAAACATATAACAGGATATACATTTTGATGGTAACATAATACTGACTGCCTCATTAAAGCATCGACTTAAACTGCCACAGATAACATCATTTGTTTTCTGCTAAAATTAGATGTTGCAATACATCGTCCACATATAACAGTGAACGCATTATGTTTAGGCAGTGACGGCATTTCTCTGTTTTAAGTTAGAAAACAAACCACTGCGCTTGCATCGCCCAAAGCTAACCACAGACAGGAATCAAATGGAGTCTAATGTCGACGTCCCCGCACTTTGTACGCTCACCATCCACTTCAACCTCCTCCATATGACTTCACATAAATGCTGCACTTTGTACACTTTGAAAAAAATCTTTGTCTGTGAATGTAATCCAGGCAGCAATTATGTTTGTCATCATGATGTAATTAGGAAAACAAATTACAAACTACTATATAAATGTTTCCAGGAGGGAGACAGAGTTGAAATGGATCTTTATTACTGCTCTCTGTGCCATTTTTTTTTTTTTTTTTTGTGTCTCTTACTTGGATGTCATTTCCTAAAGCAGTCAGTGGATCACAGACACCTGATTATGGCGCAGTGTCCTTAGAAAACAAGACCATCAAAACAAAAAACCAATGCTGTGTCCTCAAGAAAAAAAAAAAAAAAAAAGTGCCACATGCCTTTCTCGTTCAGTCTCTCTTGAAGTCGTACGTCAATCTCGCCTCACGTACTTAACTTGAACAAAATCTCTCTCTCTCCTCGCTCTCTCCTCCTCTGAAATGGGACCTGAAATGACCAGCACACGTTCCCACTGGGGGGTTTAGACTAATGCATGTGGGGGCTGCTGCAGAGCTCCACATTTCTTGTCTTAATATGTCCAGGCAGATGAAAGGGGAAAAGACAGCAAACTGATGGCACAGACCAGTGCTGCATTTTCATTCCTTTGAAAATGGGAGTGTGATGCCAGGATTCACCAGGGGGTCTTACAAAGCCGAGGCAATAATGAAGAGGAGAGGAGAATTACGAGGGAGGGAGGAGGTGTGTAGTTGCACATTGGTGCGAAACTGAGAGAGGGGAGAAATAAGCAAAATGAGATGGATGGCAGCGTAAATTAAGAATAAATAAAAAAAAAAATTCATAAAACAAGCATCAGTCAGAACTGCAGGTGACGATATATGAAGTAATGTTTCACTAAGGTGAAAATCTTTAATGATAATAAATCCTGGATTTATTTTATAGTCCTTTAAAAAGAAAAGATAATGAAATCACTTTGCAGGAAACGATCCACATTCAGCAGATATATATAAATTTGAGTTAAACCCCTGCAATCAGACGATTGAAAATCAGTGGGAGCAACAGCTGAATGTGCGCTGGGATATAAAAAAGAACATAAAGTGAAATCTAATGGAGAAAGTCCAAAAAAAACCACTATTCAATCCCTCCCCCCCGGCGTACACAGTGTTAGATGTTTATTTATTGTGCAGTTTCTACTACAAGATAGACACAGATTCATTAAACGTATGTAAGAATCACTCTACGCTGTTGTGCAGAAAATATATTTGATTTTTTTCTCACAACCAGAATAAACAAGGAACACGCTTGCTTTTCATCCTTGTGTCTGTTCCTCTGATTGAAGCTGTGAACCATGTCCGGCCATGATTTAAGCCTCCAACAATGTTCATCTCTGAAGTTAAAATTATCGTCGCTGTAGAAATAATAAGTAGCTGAGTTGAATCCAAAAATCTATTCATCAAAAATAATGAGAGTTTTTAAAATTTTGGAATAATCTGATCATTTTTTCATTAGACTTGCAGCATGTGAATTACTTTTTTTTTTTTTTTTATCACTGAAACAACCTAGAAAATCTACACAGCTTCTCAAAGGATACAGTTGTGTTGAGGATAAAAATGTGTAACAGACCGGTCATGTTACAGTCAACAGTAACATAAAGAAATAAACAAACATCTAACAGGTTGGACTTCCTGTTAACAAGAAAAAGACGTCAAATATGTAATATTGGATGTTAATATATAAAATACAGTACAGTTCTTTTTTTAGTACTAATTACAAATCCATTTAGTTGGTGTTCATTTTGTCAAATTAAGCAAAGTGTGAGGGGAAAAAGAAAATCCTTAACTAATAACCCAGACATATAAACTTCACCCAAATCAACACAAGCTAATCACTTTACAGAGCATCTTACTTAATGCTGTCCTTCAGTTCGTTAACCTACTGTGCCCCCGCGTCGCCTGAAGATCTCAGCCATCAGTGTTTTGCTTCACCTTCCTGTCCAGCATCACAAATGCTGCCAGTTGATGTTTGTCCCACTGCTTTAGCGGTATCCCGCAGAGACAACTCAGGGCAGAAAACACATCCTATTAAACACTGTTGAGTGCACAATGACCTTATGAGGACAGCAGCGCTTTGATTCTCCTCCTAGGCATTTGGTTTTTGGTCAACACACAAACCTCACATTAACCTTTTCTACTCTTCAAACATTTACACGCCAGAAACCCAACAAATTCTGAACTGTTTAGTGAAGAAGCATGCCTCACTTTTAGTTGGTATACATTACCGGCAAACAGATTAGGTAGATAGTTAAGTCAAATTTCCCAATATCTACTGTGAAATTTGATCATGTCCTGATATGCAGGCAAATGTAGTTTTAAGACACCAGATGCTTTAATGTCATTATCATATCCTCATAAATTACAGCTCCCAAGTTGACAAACATCACACAAAAGAAAATTGTTCACAGCAGTGGACGATTGAGAGGGTGAGAGACACGTAGAGAACGAGAGAGCGAGAGGCAGCGTGTGTGTGTTTGTTTCTCTCTCTCTCTCTGTGTGTGTGTGTGTGTGTGTGTGTGTGTGTGTGTCTGAGGTTTTCTCACTCACCCTGTCTTGCCACCATCTGTCCTGAGGACTGGCATCAATGACTATACAGACGGGCGCTGACTAATAAGCTCAAATAGGCAGCAGTGAAAGAAGCCACATGAGGACAGCCTCCGACACGCTCACCATCATCATTACTCGGGCAGTGCAAATAAGGGCAGGGACAACTGGAGACACTAAGCTGTGTGAAGACTTGCCAGGAACCCTTCAAACTACAGACAGCATATCTCTGAGCAGAGGATGTGTTTTTTGTTTTTTTGTTTAAGCTTGTCACACAAATCAATGAATAGAGGAAAAAAAAAAAAAAGTCGCACTGGTCAAAAGTGAGTCATAGTTGAAGTTCACAAACAAGGTCAATTCAAAGCAATAAAAATTTTTTTTTTTTTTTTTAATCCTCAACAGAAACCAAACAAAACAATGTTTACTGCCCTTGACAGTGACTTTTTCCACAAGAAATATAGAGTTTAAAAAAAACAGAAATATCCTACTTCCCATATTACAGAGAAGATTTAAGAATATGATTTTTTTTTTTTACCCCCAGGCCCAGCGCAGTAATGTTGTACAGGAAAAGGGATCAGAAATGAATAAAGGACACTGATGGACACCACCAGAAACTAGGCTAAGCCAAAATCATCCAACCGCATCCACAGCACCAGTGTCAGATCTGCAGCTACTGTCCAACCTGCGCCACCTATAGGCCTCCTCCACCACTGGCATCCACACTAGTTACAGGAAATGTGTGTGTGTGTGTGTGTGTTGGTTCTAATATTATCAGAGTCTCTGTCCCAGTGAGACATGACGACGTGACAGCATGTACATCACTACCCTGAGATTAAAGCAGCTAAATGGAATGAAGCCATTGTTAAGTTATTTACACTTCTGTTTTTTTCCTACTGTGATGTGTAATAGGGCGGTAAAGTAAAGGAGATGCAGATGTGTTGGGAACAGACAGTAAGTGTCATTTCACAAAACCTGGAGCAACTTTCTGTTCATCAGTGACTTTCTCTTGATTAGTCCAGGTAAACGCAGCTCACGTTAGCTTCGTGTGTTTAAACATGTTCTAGCAGTTTCTTTTTAAAGATCACACATTTTTTTTTATTTCAATCTGAAAATATTTACATTTCTGTATTTACAGGATGCTGACCTCGGTCATACACACAACAACCGATCAGGTATCTGTGTTTTCTTGAGATTTGGCTCAGATAAGTGTGGTGTTACCGACATAAAGTTCAACTAATACCTCTTTTGTAATGTTATCACAAACCCTACAGCTACACTACAGACATCACAATGCCATAAAAAGTCTCTAACAATATAGTGTGTCTGGATCGGTGACGCCTTGACAGTCACAGAGAAGATACAACAGATTTTTATAGTTTTCACAGACCAGGTTGGTACTTGAAGCATTCACAGATTAGAGATTCCTCAACTCACTAGGAAGTACATACATATAGCAACTTGCTTATTTAAACTGCTTCACTGCTCATCATGCAGGCCTGAGTCAGTTGCACTTGTTGATCTGTCAGCGAAAGAAGTGTCCAAACTAAAAAGCTACTAATCGCCTCTTGAGTGATGTTACTCATGAGATAAACAGATTGTTATAACATGTTAGTTCACCCCTTATTGGCTCGCTGGTTGCTGTGATCCAAACAGCCCACAGGGCACGCAAGAGCAGTTCATTCAAGTTGAGCGTGAACACTAGTGCTCTTTGATTTAGATGGGGTCGTGGAAGGTGAAGCGGAGGATGTGGAAGAGGTAGATTTTTATCGTCTGTTCTATTCAGCGCATGGAGAGAGATATCAGTGACTTGAAAGAGAAGGAGCCAGTATTGAAACTTATCATAAATCTGTTTTGTGGGTTACGTCTTTATGATATTCCATCAGTTGTGGCTTCTGGATCTGCGCCATCTCAATAAGTAAGCAGCAGAAAAAGGGGCTGTTTTCCCAGATCTGCATTGTCCTCAGATGAACTTGGAACCTCTGCCAAGAATCCAGCAAAGTTTATACGAGGTAAAAGTAAGAAGGTTAGAATACAACTCTGGTTTGAGCCGTAGCGACAAAAACGTAATTCTTCAAAACAAATTTAGGCACAGCAGGTGAGCTTTTTTTCTTTTCTTTTCTTTTTTTTCAACCCTTACATCAAAACATTTCTGTTTTGTTTCTGTGAGAAAGTGTTGAGATAATGGAGTGCTAATGCAGTTTCAGCACTGGCAAAAAAAAAAAAAAAAAAGGAGGGGTAAGGACAGAGGAAAAGGAAAATTGCCTCAAAGTGAAAGAACTGCAAGATCAAGAGATGACGTGTAAGTTTAAATGTCTACCAAAAAAAGAAAATGGCAGAATGAGAAATGATGAGTCAGCAGCTGAACTCATTACAGCTTCAACAGTCATCGTTCTGCCTCCAAATCTAAATGAGCTGCACTCATAAAGAGGCATTCTGTCATCACATGCAGGAATAGTAATAATGAAATCTACCAGACAAATTATTAACAAGCGTTCTCATTTATCTTGTTAAGACAAACGTGTTCGTGTTACGGGTGGTCAGCGACTGCTGCGTTAACACGTTTGAACAAGCTGAACAATATTTGATTTTGCAGGAAGATGTAACGTTAATAAGGATTAGTCAGTTAAACGTTTTCCCCCACAAACTGACATCTTGAAATGTTTTTTCAAGAGGGAAAAAATAAGTATTCGACTCACAATAACATAAAAACAAAGTGATTGAATTAATAATACTTGATAAATGCTAGAAAACATGATGGAAACGGGCCACCTCTGGTTCTATTATTCATTTATATATTTTCTCACATTTTATTCCAGGTTCTAGTACATTTCAGTCATGTGCTTCATGTTCTTCTTACATTAACTCAAGACAGACATGGATGCAGACATCTCCCCCATATTTCTGATTTACGGCCACCCGGCAGTCGAATATGACATGGATTTACTGTAACAGGAGATTAGGGCTTAACCAATATACTGTATGTTCACGAGACCTGGAATGTGTTTGTTGAATAAGCACAACAGACCAGTGAATGGCATTTAGCCAGTAATGTGCAGCCAGATGTTGAATCCCTGTGGTGCAGAGTCAGACATTGAACAGAGCACTGGCCAATACACAAAACCTGACAATAAATTCATTAACATTAATCTGTGAGCACGTGTGTGTGTGATGAGGATATATTATATTACCTCCATGTGGATAAACATCTATCATAATCTGATATGTAGCACTGTAATTATTGTTGTTTTTGAGGTTTAGAAATCTTAATTCAGTCACAATAAGTGTAAAGAAAATGGATAAATGTGCATTGAAATTATCCTCACACTCTCATCTTTTACTTTTCTAAAATAAGAACCATAAGATTAAGTTACTGTTATTCATCTAGATGTGAATGTCTTTAAAATAAAGTTTATTAGGGTAATTACATGTTATGATACTTAACACTGAATAACACGTTTTAGATTAATAATAGATACTATTAAATAAAACAATCTCACATTTCTATCACTCTGTACCAGAAGCAGTGGTCATATCTGTGATTAATATTAATATTACTCATGGTGGCAACAGGAACAGCAGTAATAATAAAAGTAATGACTGTAATTTCCAGCTTGGGAGTAGTTAAGAGTCGATTTGATTTGAATATTGCGATTAAAAGTTTTTATTTCAGCTTTTGGTGAAGTCAGTGATTCACTTTTATTCTTGTTTTTTTTCTTTCTTGTACACAGTTTTTGTTCAGCCTTCAGTTTTTCTTTATCCGATTCGACAGCCTGAGGACAGCGGGTGTCCATACACTCAAGAGTTTGCGATATTGAGCAATATTAAGTTATTATCCAACTATGAACTAGTACCTTTCACACTAGATCTGTGAGTTTCTCTCTAAAGAATAACTGTCAACAGTGTGATTTATCAGCGTAATCACAAATAAATAATACTCACACAATAGACACACCTACACCCGCTGTCTGCCTTGTTGGACGCCCAAACAACTGGCCTCTGGGAGCCTGGGAGAAATGTAGGAAAAGGACAAATTAAAGTAAAACCGATCCACAGTAAACACATACATCATACATCACAAGTGACAAATGGTTATTATTGATGAAAGTCGAGTTTTAATGACAACAAGTGCAAGAAAAATAACTTCACTGTGAGAGGAATGTGGCAAAACAGATTTTTATGAATTGTTTTTGTTGTAACTTCTTAAAGTCCTTGTTTGACCAACAGGTTTACAGGAAAAAGCAGCAGCTCGCTGAGCACATGTTGAAAAGGTTTATGCTGGAATGTGAAGCAAAAAAAAAAAGCAGTGAAAGAATAATGGCTAAACTATATCCAAAACAGAGCAGAGATGAAAGCTCGTAAAGACCAAGACGTCAATAAGGCAAAGGGAGAAGTAAAAAATGACTCAAATCAAGACTGCCACCCCTGAACTATGTGAAGAGAAGCAGCCAAAGTCCTGAAACACTTTGACGCAAATAAAAATGGCTCCATGTAGAAATCTGACCAACGAGAAACCCAAGAACTGTGGCCTTTACATCTGACCACATTTTCTATTGTTTCAGACTTAATTTACAACAATTGTGTGTAAAACTTGGTTTACAACATCTGTTATTTTTAGTCGCCCAACCGCACAGACTGCAGCTTCTGTTTTCATCATTTGAAAACTTTAATTCTACTTGTGTTCGCATATTTGTTGATTACTTATTGTTTTTCCTGCGTCTGCCGCGGTTTGACAGAACATCTGAATGTGTGGTGTGACATTTGCTGTGCGACATCTCTGGTGTCATGTCCAGTTGCCATCGGTTGTCTTAGTTACTGACGAAGAGAAGATCCTCCTTAGCTCTTTCTTAGCTGGAAATAAGTGCGTGTCCTTGTGCTACATGTTGCTTGTGTAGTTGTTTATTCTGTGGGTGGACTCTCTCTGGAGTTTTCTATATTGTCCTTCACTCCTCCTCTTCCCTGGTGAACCCAGAGTTGCTTCCTCTCTGATGGGATAACAGTTACTGCTGTGATGAGAGGTTTTCACTTGATCCAAGAGTGTAGAACGACACGAGGTGACAGCAGTGAAATAACATATTTGTTATGCTAATGAGATGCGGCAGAGGTATAGAGTGTGACGATAATATCACAGGCTGATACAACTCAGACGTTTTATTGTTAGGCGACCTCTAGTGGCCGTAGTGATTATGACGGGGGCAAAGGAGGATGTTAGGTGATGTCATGTTTATATGTATTTATAGTCACAAAGTCAACATTTGAAGGAGACTGGGTTGGTTTAGTGGGTTGAATGAATCAGCGCCACCTAGGATTTCAATACAGACAATAATTTGTTTCTCATGTCAAACTGATTTGAGTCATCACTGTTCCTTTTATTCACATCCTTCCTCACCATGTGTTCAGTATTGCAACCATGACGAGGAGCACTTTGATTTTTATCATGTATTAAATTTGCTGGCTGAATCTCTCTGACACTGTAAAAAGAAAGTAAAAAATGAAAAACATTATTGATGTCATAAAAAGTAGACTTTATGAGTCAACAGTTTTACTGGATTGCTTTAGATTACTTTACAGGTGAAGCTAATAAAGTGGCATTTGAAGGGAAGGAATCTTGTATTTTGCCAATAAAACCTGCTTCATGAATCTTTATAGAGTCCTTCTCGACGCTGACAAGCTGAAGTTACTGGATTTGGCCATTACTGACTTGAAATTTGTATTTGGCAGATGTAAAATCACAGTATATTGCTTGTAATCTGTAAAAATCTTGCAATTGGTGCGGTTTGCTTTTCCATCTGATAAGTTTAGAAAAGATATCTCACTAACGTGTTAACTTGTGTTTTTTTTTTTTACACTTTTAACCATTGAAACTTCCTTTTATTATAAATGCTTCATCATTTCAGTTCCAGCTTCTGATGATTAATCGACATAAACCAGGTACAGATATAAACCATTTGATCAAGAAGTCACTGAAGACGATAAGATGTTTTACTCTCAATTCCCACACTGATGTGCCGAAGAGATTGAGCAATGTACCACTGAGTTTCATGGAAATCTCATTACGTTCGGCCATTAGTTTAAAATATAGTCACAACTGCTGGTCAAAGGGAAATTTAAACGACGGCGGCATGAAAAAGGTCGAAGTGCAGTCTACAACTTATTTGTTTTGGGGCTCTCTGATTAGTTTATAGGAAAGTATTTCGAGAGAAGTGGTGTTGTTTAAAGAAATCAACTTTTCAAACACCTCAGAGAATGTTTTTAACATTCTTTACAATTTTATGAGCCTTCAGACATAAGCCAGGACACATTTATCTTATCCTGGCCCCTTTCACAAATATAAATCTCTGAGATTTCTGACCACAGCAGGAAATTATGTTTTGTTTCTTTGGACCCCAAAAGTTAGTCATTCTGATTCATATCCTAAAGTGTTTGAGTGCTATATGAGCCGTGGTGCTGCAGAGCAGTGGGATCCCCTTACACCAGCAGACAGGAAGCGTAGTGTGTGTGTGTGCATGTGCGTGCTTGTGTTTTCGAAGGATTTTCATGTTCCTTTAGTTGACACAATAGAGCACCTGAGGAACAGGACTATGGCCACATGAAAAACACATACCAAAACAATAAAAAACAGTTTAAGGTCTGAGATTAATTTGAAATCTGAGAACGCACAAACCCAAGACATAAAACGGCACTTTTCACATAACCTTTCCACATAAGTGCAATATTTCCTGGAAATCGTGACTTTTTTTTCCCTGAAATCCGAATTCAAAGCTGTCGTTTCCTCGAAGTGGTCAATTTATCCCTTGCACATTTTACATGGGGAATATTTTTGGGAACTTTTTTCATGTGGCATTCATTTGTTTCATAACAGACTCCATTTTGATTTAACATTATTTACCATGAGACAGATAAATGAGTTAATGTAAATCATCTGAGGGGGTCAAGACGTGTATATATACACCCCATGTGAGGGTAATATAACTTGTGTAACTCCCTAACACCGGGCAGATTAGTGGTAACAAAAGCCAGTCTTTTAAGTGGAGTAGATTAAAAGAGGAGTCAGGCAGCATCTGCTGAAATGCGCTGCAGCAAAACTGTCACTGTCACTGCAGCAGCATCAACTTTTATCACAACTGTGACCACATGAAATACCACAAAAGATATTTACGATTTCACTGATCACTCATCAGCGTGAGCATTTTGTTTCAAACGTTAATTTTAATAGTGTGGAAGTAAAAAAAATTAAAGGGGGGAAGAAAAGAAAAGAATGATGACCGACTGTCTCCAAACAACGCACCGCTGTGGCGCACCCTTTCATGCACGCTTGGCTTTTGGCTCCGAGTCAAAGCTGTGGAGTTGACAGAAGGTAATCCCCACCATGTGAGGCCTCTGCCCCAGTTTGGAGGCGGAGTGTGATTCATTCAAATCTCTCGGTGCTATAAAAAGAGGGGAAGTTGCAAGTAACCCAACTTCAACCCACAAGATCGTGGCACAGCGCGACACCACTCGGGTTGTTATTCTGGTGATGATGAATACTATTAAAGCTATTAAAAATGCAATAGTCTGTCTTTTCCTGCTGCCCCGGTTTCTCATGGCAGCGGTCATGTTTTGGTTGCTTGACTTTATTTGCATTAGGAAAAGGGTTTTCTTCAGGATGAAGGAGCAGGAGGGCGATGTCATCGATCCTCCTCTCTGCATATCTGACTCCAACCGCCTCTTCAGTCTGGAGTCGCTCAAAGCAGTGTGGCACGGTCACAAACTGGACTTTCTGAAAGCAGCGCATCTCGGACACGGTGCGCCCAACACCGAAGTTGTTCAGCTGGAGGATCAGAGGCGCAGCCGGATCCTCGATTACGCAAAAGACAACAGACCGCTCATCCTCAACTTTGGCAGCTGCACCTGACCACCGTTCATGGCGCGTCTCAAGGCTTTCCAGGGAGTTGTGCAGCAGAACGCAGACATAGCAGATTCTGTAGTTGTGTACATTGAGGAAGCGCACCCCTCCGACGGCTGGATGAGCACTGACGCGCCCTACCAGATCCCCAAACACCGCTGTCTGGAGGACAGGCTGAACGCTGCGCAGCTGATGCACCTGGAGGTGCCCGGCTGCCTGGTTGTCGTCGACAGCATGGAAAACTCCTCCAACGCTGCGTACGGAGCTTATTTCGACAGACTTTATATACTGCAGGAGGGAAAGATAGTTTACCAGGGTGGTAGAGGACCTGAGGGGTATCGGATCTCAGAGCTCAGAGACTGGCTGGATCAATACCGAAAAAGGATGCAGAAATCCAATAACCCTGTCATTCACGTGTAGATTAATTCACATCTTTTCAGAGCTGCTGTGACGAAAACAAAAACAAACATTGCTGCAGATGTTTCAGTATTATAACACCACTTAGATAGATTTCTTCCCTCGGTAATGGTTTAGCTGTATGTGTTTTTTATATGGTTGGACCAAACTAATTTGTTCGGCTTTGATGTACCACGGTAGGCTCCTTCCTTTCTTATTGGACTTGCATCCTGTTAGGATCCACTCTCAGAAAGGTTAGATCATCCGGAAAAAAACCTTATTTGTTTGTGAACAAAAGTATTTTCTGTGTCAAAAGTTCTGTTTGTATTTCTTCTCCTTGTGTCAATGCGCCTTTAATCCGTCAGGACTTTGAGTAAACTGCATCACTCTGCTCCTCAGTATTGTTGTGAGGTTCGGTTTTTAAACGGGATGAATCCAGAGAACCGATACTGATGTTTTTTTTTTAAATACTGGAGATCACAGTGAAGGTGCTGCTCTCTGCCCTGTAACTGTTTTGTAAATATTGTTCCGTTTTATGGATATATTTTTCATACAAATAAAATGCTTGGATCTAATTCCCTTTTGTTGTTGTTGTTAATTTAAAGATATATATTCTTATTGTGTCTTTTGTCATGAAGGTGTGTGGTTGATGTGTCGTCTTGTTGCAATAACCACATGCTGTGTATAGATTTTATTGACATGTGGTCTCCTATAGAAAGGAGACTAAAAGGATAAATGTTCAATTTCCTGTACAGTAAAGCACAACAGACGTCCCCTGGATCCCTCTAGAAATATATATATTTTTTTCTTCTATAAAGTTGCTGAGGAGAATCAGAAAATATGAAATACCTTTTAAAAAATTTGAAGATTTCATCAAATATGCTCTTTCTGATTTCTGTAAATGCAGTTTTCTTTTTCCCTCAGTAGTATTGTCTAATTTTCTTGAATCTTTTTTTTTTCTGTGTCAACATGCTTTTACACAGTAAATGCTCAACTACGTCATGCAAATATGTTTGGCTTCTGTAATCAGGATAAAATCGTGTGTCAAACTATCAGTCAACCATCATTAAAACGATAGTGATTATAGGTCTTTGGTCAATAGCAGAGATGAAGCTGAAGCTTTGCTCTCCGCAGCTCATTTAAGCTTTTGACCCATTACAACTAAATGAGGATAATCACACTTGATCCTATTAGCTGAGTGATATATCCACCTCTAAGGGTCTAAACACACAAATATCTTCACAGCTTAACAAACCGATCCCAGAGCAGATAAACAGCATTAGGAATGCAGGAATTTAACTATGTACAGAATTCTCCACTAAGTAATTAATGAATGTACATAACATCCTCTCTGTCTGATTTAATGCTTAATTGTTGTTTTCATGAGGCATTAGCATATCTGAAAATATAAACCATGCAACCAGCAAAAAAAAAAAAAAAATGTTTTTGGATAAAACTGGATGAAAATCCTCCAGAGATTTCAGATATGACGCAGTGCAAATGCAACAGAGAGGGCAGCGCCTCACACACACAGATGACCAGATAATAACACTGACCAACCTGTTTGTGGAGCAACATCTTGTCAGACGCTTTGGTTTCCTCATTCCTGCTGCATCTGCTGCGCTGTCATTACTCATAGTCAACTTCAGGAACCAGGGCGGTTACCTCCAGCAACGAAACATATAAAGTCACAAGTCACAAATGGGACATAAACCCTGTAACGCAACACATCAGGGTTTAAAACGCTCAAACATAGAGCCAACACAAGGATTCTCAATGTTTGTAAAGTGTGTAATTTTACCAGAAAACACTGCTTAAGAACCACAGCTTTGAAACAATCTTGAGTCTGGTCGTCTTCTATAAATATCACTTGATGTTTGAAATTAGTGGTTGTAATCAAGTTTGCTGAAATGAGAAACCATTTTTTTCCAAAGGTCAAGAAAACTGAATTTCTGTTTCTCTTCACATGTGAGATGTGGAGAGAAAAAAACAAATTACATCTTTCCAGTTCTCTGGTCATCAGGTGGTGCAGAGGGAAGATAATTCAGTCCATGGCTTTAATAATGATCCATAAACAGGAAGATGATATAGAATAATGATGTTGAATAGCAAAGCAATATAAACCGATAAGACACATTGTGGTTATAGATTAATCATTTGATCGTCAATTATCAAAGAAAAATTAATGCTAAACACAAGAAATTGTAATCGAAGGATAACTTTCTGACTTTGTGTAAATTAATAGATTATTTTACTTATTTTTAGGCTCCGGAAATTCAAATAAAACAGGAAAAAATCACCTCTGTGTACATTACCACAAACAAAACACTGGTAGTTACATTGTTGCTACATTTTATGTGGTCATAAGCCAAAAAGATAGAGAATCACAGTAAAAGGAAGGAACATAAGTCCAGCACCCTTAAAGAATATGTTTCTGGCCTGAGTTCATGGGTTTTACAACAACTTTACCGCTCATCTGGAATACATTTAACACACAAACACACAGTATTTATATGGAGCTGACAGCTGGCAGAGGGGTACCTGCCTAAATGAAATATAACTTGCTGTGTATCCAGCGTGCACTCCTAAAAGGAAACCCCAAGTGAAATAGTTTGAATCTGGATTCGTTCCATGTGCGATTTTCTATGGATGTTGAGTTTCATCTGTCAGTGGAGAGGCAGACAGGAACAAAGGGTTAAGGGTCTCAGGCTTGGGGGAGAGATTTAACTTTTGCTATTCTGTTTTGTTTTATGACTTGGAGGGAGCAGAATGGGTCTGTTGAGGTGGGGGTTGGGGGTGAGGGAGGGGAGTTTCAGCTTCTCTGGTCAGCTTTGAAGGTGAGGGCCCCTCTCTCCCCAGAGACATAACTCCACAAATGAATGTCTGGTTGTGGGAAGCCAGGGGCCTCAGCGCACAAAAAAGGTTTTTTAGTGAAACCTGTGTTACTCAGGTTCAGCATGTTAACATTTAACCATGCTTCAAACAATCTTCTTTATTTTGGTATAAATAAACTCTGGAGCCTCGATGTGTGTGTGCTCAGGAGACATGTTTCAAAACTGAGAAAAACTTTTAAGCTGTGGACGTTTTTATAGGACTGCAAGCTAAGTTTTCTTATGAATAAAAGTTTATTTGGAAACCTTTATTGGGGTCACAAGTATTGACTGAATTAGCCGCGGTAGGAGGGATCTAGTTCAAAGTTGCAGCACCAAGAAAAGATCGTAGTTCATGGACGATCCGTGGTGATTTAAAACAAACTAACTAGGGTTGCGAATTAACTAACATTCAGCTGTACATTTTAACTTCTTTTACTTCTATAACTGCTACCAGTCATGCAGATCAACTAGTTTTGTAGGTCATGGACACACAGTAACACAGCAGGAGTCCTTGAGACATTTTCCAATAATGTTCAGTCTGAAGTGAGAGATGGTTGGATGTAGCGTGGGGGAGAAGAAAAAAAACACTGAATGTCACCCCAACGGTGAACTGAAATAGCGCAGCAGTAAAGTGGAAAATGATCTGTTATGTGGAACGGCAGCAGTCATCCTTGACTCCTAAATGGTTTGTGTTATTAGGCAGAAGCAGAGTAGTGAAATAGAACCAGGAAACATTATTTATTTGTTTTCACATCGTTACAACAGACATGTCATACATTATGATCTAGTTTTTAGAGGAAAAAACACACACACACAAGATATTGGTTCAAAATGTAAATAGAGATATTAAATACAACAATATTGAAACCATCTTGTGTGTTCATTTTAAATATGTGAAAACATTAAAACAGTAAATTACTGACAATCAGCTCATAAAAACAAAATCCAGTGTTTTCGCAGCAGTGAAATGCATCACTCCCTGCTCAGCTGCTTTGCTACAGTTTTCCCCCTGTCCTCTTTTAGATGGATGCCACCTTGTGGTCATCGGTGCTGAATGAAGTCTTGAAGTTAAGACTGAAACTCAGCGGCTAGAGAACTGCTGCTACACTGTTAGAAAGGTTAGAAAGCCTTAATGAGAGAAGGACAAGAAGGCAACAGTGCAGGTTCTTCTTCTGAAACACACAGTTAATACGAACCTGTGTTGTCAGTTTTGTGTTGTAGATTGAACTTCAGTATGATATATCTGTTCAAGAAGGTGTCGTAGTTAAATTAAAGCAACATCTATTTTTATTTTAATATGATCAATCAGCGCGACTCAACTTTCTCAAACTGGAAGTTTTTCATTTTTTTGTACAGTGATTTACTCAAAGATATAATTGAATTAGAAATACATATATTTATAGTTTTTACTTTTTTTTCCAGATGAGTCATACGTTTCTGTGCAGCCTGAGGAAAGCACTTTAAATATTTATGTTTTAAAGCCCCAGCGTTCCCATAGTCCTCCCACACAGATGTTCTCACTTACACTACCGGTCAAAGGTTTTAAGAACACCTCCACTTTTCCAGCTGTTATTTAAGTTTGCATAATTCATGATCTCAGTGTTTTGAAATTAAAGCATATAAGTAGAAAAAAATAATTATGAAAAAAAAATTAATCTTATTTATTTATTTATTTTTACTTATTCAGCACAAATGCACTTGCAGGTTCCTTTGCTTTGCTTTTTTTTGCCTTTTGTCTATTTTATAAACCAGCTTCATGTGGTTTAGGTCAAGAGACTGTGCTGCTCCTCATCATGTGAATCCACCTTCTAGTTTTGGGTCATCATCACACTGTAAGACGAGCCCCTGACCAATCAGTCTGGCTTCCTGTTACTTCCTTTCTTACCTCACCGTTCTCATACAGTATAGCACTGATTCTGTATCAGACTGATTATACAATAAGCCATGGGATAACCAGAGACATCAAAGACCTTTTTTAACAGGCAGAACAAGAAGTTCATGGTTTAGGAGAAGGAGGAACTGCAGAATCTTCAAAAGGAACTTAAGAGTAAATGAGAGGTCAAGAACAGTTAGAGGCAGAAACTGAGTCTAAAATGTGACAGAACAACACGAAAGAAGTGTGAAATAGGATCAAAAGTGATGAGCAAGAAGACCTGGAATCCTCTTCTGAATTTTTCAATGGGTTGAACACACAGCACCCAGAGGTCATCCTCCCTCCACCAACCATCACTGTCCTCCAAACCAGTATCATCACAGAGGATGAGCCAGAAACTCACAGCTCCACCCTCATCACCAACCAGGGACAGCGGGATTTCTCCAGGCTCCAGAGGAGCAAATTCAATTCAATTTTTATTTCTATAAAACCAAATCATAAAGGTTGAAAGAGAGGCACTGCTGTACAAATGTTGAACTGTTGGTGGTGAGCTGGAGACTATTATTATCTGCCACAGGAGTCTTTACACGCGGTGGTGGGAGGTAACCGGAGCAAACCCACACAGAAAGACCCTGCACTCGACCCAAGAGTCAAACCCTGGACCTTCTTGCTATGAGGCAACAGCGCTAACCATTGTGCTGCCCAGAAGACATTTTAAAGGTTTTTAATCTCTCTCTGAGTTGGGAGACAGATGTCTGAAAAGGTTCAGTCCTACTGGACTGAATATCTACAGACCTGCAGCTCTAACATGAGACAACAGCATCAGGATCTTTTTCAGTAACTTGTTCTGCAGAATCTGAGTATCTAGTTTACATCATTTAGTCATTGGCTCTTTCCACCCAAAAGCAACACAAAGCACTTGAGATGATCCTTTTAACCTAGTGCAATCAGATTGTATAACAACAGCAGAGAACTGCAGTATATCATCATCCTTGTTTATGAGATATAATTTAATTTTTTCTGTCTTTTTTACATTTGGCATTTTACTGCTGACCTTTGTATCATTTAAAATTATTCTCTGGAACTGCTTAACTTTCTACAAAAAACTGGCAAAATGATGATGTTCTCTCAAACTTTTGACCTGTTGCTTACTGATGCCTCCTCTCAGAGAACAGTGTAGGCGTTTATAAACTGCACTTGATTAACATCTCCCTCACCTTCCTCTTGATATTGTTGCACATGTTAGTGCGAGACAACTTAAAGGTACAGTCACATCGCATTACTCGGCCCTGAAAAGTATGTAATGTCATAAGTAAAAGAATTACAGTGATCTTAAACTGTAAATAGTACATGAAATCAACTCTACAGGTTGCACTCTAATAGTGTTATGAAACACTAAAAAGGTTGATTTCCTGAAAAATAGCCCAGTCCCAGTCTCTCTCTCTCTCTTCCTCTCTCTCTCTCACTGGCTAGATATTGGAGAACTTGGCAATATGGTGTGTGTTAAAATTCAATCAAACCGAACTCTGCATGAGGAGAAACAGCCGGGTAATTTGCAGCCAGAAGGAAATGTGCCTCAGCCTGTTCCTTATAGAAATAAATGGGAAGAGAAATTATGCCTGACTGTGCCTTTATCATTCTCATTAGTGCATATTTTGGTGACATTGTAATTCCCAACATAGCTGCACCTGACTAGACATCTAATCAGCAACATAATTAAAAACGCCTGTGTCAGTGTTGTGCAGAGCCTTTGATAGTCATCATCCTAATGCGATGTTGGTAAACTTCAGAGCTCTTCTGCAGCTGTTTGGGGATCTTTCTATATTCCCCATTTACATTTTGGTTCATGACACGTAAGAAATATCACCGTCCTTATCACGCTAGGGATGAAACCGGAGGAAACATTCAACCACTTTACATTATTTCAGCTGTTTTTTTCTTGCATAGAGATCCTGTTTATAGCTGCTTCAGCTTAAGTCCTGGTGTAGTCGATGATCTGCGCCACAAGGTGGAGACACAGACTGTTATCTGAAAATGTCTCACCTTCAGCAGCAGAGGAGTGGAGATTGATTCTCTTCTGTTTGGGTGATGATCATTGATTTGGCCCTGGAGGCAAATTTATTAAGTAGCGCAAAGCAGGAGGGCAGGTGTTCCCTGACTTCAGCGTTGATCCATATGGTATGTTTCACACTGTGAAAAATGAGTTGTGTGAGCCTTGCCAAGCATCTAATCATGTCTTAACCTTATTTTTATGTCAGTACAACAGTAGCAGAAGGAGACAACATAAGTATAAATCTGGTGGTTTTTAAATACTGAGCTGAACGAAACTGATAAAATAAGATAGTGCCAGTGAAACAAGCACTAGACTAAAGTCACCTTTGGGTGTGAAGATATGTATCACACTATCACTGCAAGAACTTTGTCAGCTGGACACTTTATAATATATATATATATATATATATATATATATATATATATATATATATATATATATATTAAAAGCAATGAGTAGACAACAAAACATTATCTGACCAAAGCACAACAAATAATCCCAAACTGGAACAAATGCTGTCACTACCCTCCAATAGAAATGTCACCTCAAGTACAATGTAATACGCACCCTGAAACTCTGTGATGTTATAACAGAGATAACCTTCCTATCAGTTATTCCTGATAAACACCACACATTAGCAGCATCTTTTTTTTTTTTTTTACATTGAATGGAGACTGAAAGAGAGGGTTACTCCAATCAGCAATTAATGAAGTTGAATATTTTACTGCTCTATATGTAACGTACCTCATGCCCTCCATCAGGAGTGGGTGACCATGCATAATGAAACAAATCAAAAACACTTAACAGATGTTATAGTATTTATTTCACACCTCACAAATGCACGGTGCCTTACCTGATGCACTGATTTTCTACCCTAGATGTAAGAAGCCACGATGTCAGAAAATCGTATAAAATCGAAGAGAAACTGCAAGTTAATTTTAGTCTAATAAACACGTAAAGGTGTGAAGATATTCATGGCATGGATACAAATACATTAAAACAAAGATAGAAATAGCATTTGGCAGGAAACTGTGTCTTTCTAACAGCAACAACATCTACATGGAAATACCTTTAAAAATACTTTTAAAAACCAACATTAAAGCGTTACATCTAAAACATGATGACATCTGTGGAATTAAATCACTTTCTGGTACATTAAGGATAACTTTTACATGAAAATATAATGAAAATTTTGTGAATTTTCTCTTGATGAGTCTTAAAAATCAAAAAAAAAGGTGAAAATCTTTTGCTAAATATCATATAGCTTGTTTTATTTGACAAGAAAAATGATACATCCTCACACAACATTTTGAGGGAAATTTTCACTTAACAAATGACTGAAACAATAACTTCAACGACAAATCAATTAATAGTTGCTGCTCTACCGATGGTTAAAAAAATGCAGTTAAAAACCATAATATTTATTTTTCTTATTATTATATTTCTATAGAAATACAACACAATGACATCCTCTTACCAGCCATCAAGGTGCTATTTGGTTGAATGTTTTATTTTTGATTTATTTAATTTTTATTTTTATTTTTATTTACTTTTTTTTTTTATTGGTAGTTTTTCAGTAGGTGTTTTTTTTTTTTTAGATTAAAAGTACATTTACAATCCAGTGTCATGTTTGTCCACTGAGTCCAGCAGACCATACATTCAAATATAGTACAGCAGGATAGTCCAAAATACCTCATCATATAAACACTATCCTTCATCAGTCTACTTGTATCCTTCAGTGCCATTTTTAGACATTCATATTAAACTGCTTCCGAAGGAGAAGATGATTGAATCAGATGGAGGTGTAGTGTCTCCCAAAGCTGGTGAGTCTAATCTTCTCTGGCAGGATGATGTTTACCGAGTGCTCCGGCTCTTCCTGGTTAGCGCCGCCAGCTTCTCTCAGCAGGTGTTCTCTTTGCTGCCGAACAAGCTGGCTGTACTTGGCATTAGCCAGCCACGTCTCACAGCGGCCAAAAAACACAATGCCCGTGGTACCAAGGATGACCAGGCAGGTGAGAAGAGCCAGCACACCGAAGCAGACGAGCTGACCCTGTGTGACGAGCACGGTGGGCGAGTGGACGGTTTCCTTCAAGGTGATCTTAAGCAGGTCTCTCTCGGGTGGTCTGAGGAGCTTGTGGAAGGCGTGAGCAGGGAGGGAGTAATGCTGCGGGGTCAACGCAAACACTCTGTGGTCCATGGGCCTGGAGCCGACTGGCTTGGACCTGGCCTTGGGTCTGTGCTGCAGGGAACATGTGGGACCTGTAAACCATTTCTGGCAAACGCATCGGAAGGTTCCATCAGGCTGACCGACACACGTGCCCCCGTTGGCGCAGGGCCGACCGGCGCAGGGCGAGAGGCTGGTGGTGTCATTACAAGTGAAACCAGTGAAGCCGTGTGGACAGACGCACGTGAAGGCCAGCCCGTGGTTTGTACAGTTGCCACCGTTGAGGCAGGGGTTAGGCTGACAGCTGTCAACGCTGATCTCGCAGAAGTCTCCGGAAAATCCGAAGGGACATAAACAGGAAGGGTAAGCTGCAGAGCCATCGGCATCCATACATGTGCCTCCGTTCTGACAAGGAGAGCTAGAGGACACAGCAGCAAAATGTGAATATACAGCAGGGAAAATAAGGAGTGCTGTCATACACACAGCTTAAATACAGAATAATTTACCATGTTAGAACTAAGCCATCAAGGAGGCATCCATCAAATGTGTTCAATCCTCTTTTACAAGGCAATTTGAAAGGGTAGACGGTCAGGGGACGTTTTCTGACTCTATAATTTTGTGGGATCTCACAGGGGAGTATCCTGGGGCCACTAACACTACATATTAATGAGTTAAGATCAGCCCACACTTGTGACCTTTTTTATGCAGATGACACTACATGGATAGCATCACATTAAGATTTACAAACAGAATATAATCACAGTCCAGTGAAAATCATGGGTTTCTAGGAAAATAAACAAGAACAGGTCAACAAAGAGCTGAGCAGAACATACTGTGACCGTTTTTTTACTACATTATTTTGACCATGGCACTAACAGCACTTAATTCTAGAGGGCTAAAGCCACCCTGATAGATAATGCAGCATTAATTTGTTTTGCAGAGGGAACAAGTTCAGTGTCACTTTGACCATGATGCCTCCATCTGATAACACAGTTCTTTATCACTTATCGAAAACCAGCACTAGACTGCTTCAAATGGGCTTATAAAGGTTTCACTCAGAATATCTCCCAGTACAAATCTGCAGTGGAAAGAAAGTCGTTCCTGTTTGCTTTGCAAATGTTCCAGTGTCGTTGAAGCCACAGAAGACTGGGGATAAATCTTAGCTAAACAATGATCAGAAACACTCTTTTTTAAAGAACACATCATCTTGTTTTTCCTTATACAGACCACTCTAGAAATAAGCTTTTATCTTTCATGTTCAAGACCTGCTATAGATTTTAGTCATGTGGCTTAGCACTAATGAAAAACAGTCCATCTCGTTTTCTGCAAATTAGAAATCTGTATCGGTAATAAGACGTAGAAGGAGTCTTCACTTTGCAATAATCACATGTGCAGCATGTGATAAGTGCAGCCACGCTTGTGTGCACCGATAAAAAGCAATCAATATCTCTATTAGAGGCTCATGTAATTACACAAGTTCTCAACTTTCTCTCCCTCCACAAGTCAAAAGAATAACAGCTCCAGCTTACTTTGTACACATCTCTGATGCTTTGTAGAAGAGCTGGTTAATAAAACCTCATCCAGGCTTTTTTAATACAGATAAATTCTCCAGGCATATAAGCGAAACCCCGGACGCCTCATTGTTGAAATTATAATAGGACACAAATGATTTTTTTTTTTTGTCATGAGGAAGGAGAGCTGTCAGTTCACTGATACTGAGCAGGAGGATATTGAATTTTTTGGTGTGTTGTCTGAGTCAATAACAAGGCTGGCTGACAGACAACGAACACGGTGGGGTTCAGAGTGTGGAGGGGTTGTGTCAGCTCGCTGCCTCTCCACACCGGCTTTCATATATATCTGATGGGTAGGAGGATTTCTTCATGGATTAGATCTGTCTGTAATCAAACAGTGGAAAGGCAGACAAGATGTGGTCTCTACAGCTTAAATGAATAAGCTGTTTTTATTGTATTGTACTGTCTTAAATATTATGTTTAAAGGACATCCTCCAGATGGGTTTTTGTTCTAAAATATTGTATTTCGATGATTCCTTTAAAAAAAAAATCTGCCGCAAGAGATAAATTCAGAGACTCTGTCACATTTCAACTGTGTGCCAATTCTAGCGAGATACTTTGGAGGATGCGACCCATGAAGGTGGGTCCTCTCAGAGGACCTGAAGGCCTGACTGAATGCTTGTTCATCTTTCCAAATGAGGACAAAACCACTGGTGCATTCAAGTGTTCCTCATCAACTCATAAAGTCAATGAAATTAACCACCTGTGGCTTAAACAGTAATAAAATGCCAGCAGAGAATGTGGTTCAATGGTTTCACGACTACAGATTTTACATGATTTGCTTCAAACCCTTCAATTTAACACGAAAAGAAATGTCACATGGTGTTTGAGAGTAACACTTGGTGTTCTGGTCTGAGGAACTTTTTGTTTATCTCTGATGCTTTGGTGTAACATCCCACCACTTAGCTGCTTTATACACATGCCTGCTTGTGAACAAGGAGCACAGTGAACAAAAATGGACTCTGTTGTATTTATGGCAAGAGCTGAAATCCATTCTTCCTTCACCAGAGGATTTCTGTTTGACAGGAAAAAAAAAAACGTTTGTTCTGACATAAGAAGAAGAATTTCCCACTTCGACAGGAATTGTTTGCTGCTGTTATTCTCTGCAACTCTGGTACAAAATGAAAATTGGCCTAAACAGGAAGCAGGAAGATTTTGATATGTTGGACACGATGACGGGGCTGAGGGGGGTTGCTGTACACCTTACTGCTTTCATTCAGTCTTTGCTTGCAGGTGCAGTATGAAGCTATTTTCAGCAAAAAAGGAAAGAAAGAAAAATCCAATCCCCATTGTTCTCTACATGCTCAGCACCAAGCAGCAGACAGGCAGTTAATGAGTAGCTGGTGAACCCAGCAGAGCACTGGGCAGCTGATGTTAGTCTCAGAAGTTGGCGAGAAAGTAGGTAATGGATTTACATTTGCAATAAAATGAACGCTAATTGTAATCTAACTTTCTCTCTGCTGCCCCCAAGTGGCCAAAACAAATTCCAGTTATTGCAGCTTTAAGTTTGAGGTTCGCTGGTTCTGAGTTTTTTTGTTGCCATCGTTCATCATATCCACTGTGTTTTGCAGTTCCCAGATAAAAACTGACTTTCTGTGTAGGAATAATGAGTGGAGCGACTGTTCCTGTTAGTCCTACAAAAGCAAATAACAACAGCTAAACTGTGCCATTTTTGTGCAGTAAGGAACAAAGCCTATCTCATCTAGCTGCCCGTCATTACCAATGATGTATGTACCTGCCAAGATGTGAGGTTGTTTCCCGATTGGTTGCCTTGGCGAAACAGCAAAAACAAGACAAAAATTGCTTCGTGACAATTATTGCTCCTAATGACAAATGAACCGAGACGAGGCTACAAAGCGCCGGTATGTTCCTTAAAATAGAAACCCAAATTAAAGGTGCTGGTACCCATTCATGAGGCAAGCTCCTCTCTTCAGATGGCAGTTTTCTCCAGCGTAGCCTTGGGGACAGATGCACAGGTATCCTCCCTCTCCTGTCTCTATGCAGGTGGCATTACCAGCACAAGGCTTGGATGAACACAGTCGAGTATCTGTTGTTTGAAGAAAAAAGAAAGAAAAAAACATCCTGTTTTAGTCGCTTTATTGTGTTTCTACATCTCTCTGTTTGTTCATCCTTCTCGCGTCTCTTTACACTCTCACTCACACTCCCCAACGCAGCATCTTGTCACCAAGAGCGAAACTGAGAACACAACCAAGCACGTTACACAAGGGAGCAGCTCATATGCTCCAGCAGAATGAGAGATGTACTGTGAAAGCTGATAAGGAGGTCAAACCGAGCGAGAAGCCAAAAAAATCTTTCTTCCTTTTAATCTTCTCTCTTTATTTCTTACTTTGCCTGAGGGACACCAAGTAATTCTTATGCAATAATATTCATTGAAGATAGTCTAAGATTTATTACGTATATGCTTAATTTAAATTGAGCCTTCGACTGATATGCAAATGTGACTTTTAGAAAGGTTTAACATTTATATTTTCAGGGCTGCAGTGCAATACTTTAGAGGATTCGTTACGTTCATATGTGCAAACGATATTATTTGCAGCTATTTTGTGGCTTCATCTTTCATTATTGAGCCAGATTGTGTGATCATCATTATAATAATAATTATTTTCTCTTTTTTGCCTTAGGACTTTTCCACTCTAACTTTTATAACCGATCTAAAAATACAGTAAAGTATATTTCCCATGCTGCGCTCGCTGTGTGTCCCTGAGCCTGCGTGACTCACCCTCACCTCTGACATGTCAGCTAGTGTTAGGGGGAGCAGGAGCGTCTGGGGAGTTTAATGAGACTCACCTTGATCACACAGGCTGCCCACCCAGCCCTCCTCGCAAATACACTGCCATGCCTTCTCGCATGTGCCATGCAGACAGCCGGGGAAGGGCAGGCACTGATCACAGTTGTCTCCTTGCCACCCCGGTTTGCACCTGAAAGACGTGGAAAATTGGAACAATCCAGAACTATTAATACACCACCCGCTGAGCCATGCAGTCATGTGCTTGTCCTCACAATATGTGAATGCATCATTCTTCTACGTAAAAGTGAAACGAGAGATAAAATCATCTTTGGTTGTGATGCAATTGATCAAATTCACAGTAGCACTTGCCAGAGACACATTTTAAACTGAGCAGGATCTGTTACCAAAAAAGCTTTTCAGCTATCTGTCAGGATAACAACGTTTTTTTCTGTTAAAACAAAGGACTGATTTGGCACTTAACACAACACAAGCGCCAAACAAATACAGGGAAAAAAAAAAAAATCAGAGAGATCCAGCTGGCTGGACTGAGATTGCATTTCTCCAAAGGGAGGAACATTTACAGCTCCAGCGTTTTATGGAAATAAGGTTGCAAAAACCCAAAGGATATGGTCCATCATCTACACAAGAATCTGGGTGATTTTTTTTAGTACCTGCACTTCCCTGTCTTCTCACAAAACCCATTCTCTGCTTTGCACCCTGCGTTGCATTCCCAACCTTTGAGACGGAAAAGAAAGAGACAGCAGCGTGTTTGCATCAAAAAAAATAAATATAAAAAACAACCAACATAGCTAAAACATTCAGAGCAATAAAATATTCATCTGTCATACTTTCCTCCCACGCTGAGAGTAAATCGGGTTTTAAACAGAGATAGTTTTTTTTTCTTCCTTCCCTCCATGAACTGACTCAAATCTCTTTGTGTCGCCGTCTCAGAGGAGTGATCAAAATCTCAGATTACCTTTGGTGATGCCTGTCACGACCAGAATTAAGACCACGGCTGTGAGATGCATCGTAATTTCGAGCCAGATCCTCTTTGTCCTGCAAAAACATAAAGCGCGTAAAGTCGTGGAAAAATGCGAAAGAGAGAGAAAGAGATCTGATTATGAGGAAATGATTTTTCTCGTATTTCTTAAAAAAAAAAAAAAAAAATCCCATAACTCAAAAGTTCCTTTCACGAAAACAATCAACGTAAAAAATGAGAAATGACAACGATGCTCTACAAATATGGCACATTTTGTGTGAAGCTTTGGGGCATAAATGTTACTTAACGACACAGTGACAAAAATATGTTGTTGTTTTTCTCAGAGAATCTAATAAAAGCTTGGCTCACCTGAACCATATGCGTCTATTCCCAAATGTATCCATTACGCACAGACAAGAAAAAAAAAGAAAAGAGAAAATCCGTTTCCTTATAAAATCAAAACATTTTCTGATTAAAAAAACCTTAATTAACTAACATTATGCGGTGATGTCAAGAGAACTGCCTTACCTATGTCGCACCGGCGCTTTGTTTCCAAGTGGCTCCGCTCATATTGGACAAATTATATATGACTTTTTTTCTTTTCTTTTCTTCTTTTTAAGGAAAATCCAAGCGACGTGCCATTGAAAGTGATACTACAGGTGTGGTCCGGCTGCTGGAGGTGGACCTGGAGGTTGTGACGGGAGTGCTGCATCGTGCATCGTCCCAGTGCAACACGCTCCTCCCACCTTCAGAGGGAGAATGTGTTCACCAGTCTGACCCTCAGGAGAGGGAAATACTGTGGCTCCGCAACACATGAGGTGCGTGTATTTTTTACAAATGCATCACTTAATGCTCTGAAGAAAAGAAAAGAAAAAGCCTTCAAAGGAAACAAAAAGGTCCCTGTAAGTCAATGATACCAACAAAACAGCTTACTTCTGCTTTTTTCTTTGTTTGTTTGTTTGTTTGTTTGTTTGTTTTCGTCTATAATTCTACATTTAAGCACAAAATTCCTGCTGATCTGTGTCTATGCTGAGAAAGAATGTGAGAAATATTAAAATATTGCATAAGTACAGTGATTTTCAACTAAATGGCTGTAAAGATTTAAAAGTAAATGTCTCTTAATTCAACAGAATGGTCCTTTCAGCACTACATTATTATTAATATGACTCTTATTACTGATACACTTCTCAAGGTGACTTAATATATTATTGGGCCGTTTAATCTATAAGAATTCAAAGACCATATATTTTGTTTGAAAGGATCTCTGCTGATTAAAGTAGATGTTTAATGTAGATGTACATTTGCCTGAAATGCTGCAAAGCCGAAGTGTAAAGTTGCTGAAAACGCAAGAACTTGGTGAAACTGTTCCTCTGTTCTGTGCTGACTGTCACACTAGCATCACTTTCACAAAAACACTTGGAAACATACAGAATAACAAAAGACAAGCTGGACCCAAACTGATGAGTTCAGACTGTCTTCTGCCAAATTTTAAAATGGTTTTGAAGGACTTCCCTTATACACAGTTTCTACCTGTCATACATAATAACGTCCTATTCTATTCTTAGACCACTTATTGGTCTCCACAATCTCCTCATATTCTTCCCAAGGGCAGGGAATGGTATTTTCCCTCCCACAAAGTATATAGCTTGGTGTAAGGGCCTAATTATGAGTTTCACTTCTCACAGACATTATTAGATCGCCTCTTAAGATCCTGAAAACGGTGCCCGAGCAGCCATCAGGGGAAATCAGCCTCAGTGCCTTACTAACCCCTTCCACTGTTTATCGCTTCACTTCACATGTTTTAGAGTAAGATGCAACGTGTGTCTTATCCAGACTTTGTGGTGATAGTGAATACATTTCTATGTAGGGTGTTTAATACATGACAGCGCAGATAAATTATCGTAATTCCAGACAGTATCTGTTCTGTTTTGAGGCTCTGCTTACACATTTGTTTTTTACAAATATCACAGTTTGAGGACACATTTCGTGGATAAAACAGGTGTGCGGCATCGCGTTCTAGACAGGAAGAGCACGAGGGATACATATATGAATACGAAGTAGCAGCTGAATTGGGGTAAAAAAAACAGCACAAAGAAGCTCCCTTTTCTTTTGAAACAAGGACACATGCTGTAAGCAGACAGGCGTAAACCGATGTGAGTGGAGCAGAAATAGATAAGTCTCCTCAGATGTGATTTAATCTTTTGAGAGGTCTCCAGTCTCATATCCCCTGGTTCAGCATTGCGTTGATTTTCAAACCTCCAGAGATGAGACTCATAGTCCGGGCATAACATTACAGCAGTAATGTATTTCTCTCACCAGCGCTACGGTCCAGATCCACATCACACAGTCTTTTTTAATGAAATATCTCTGGTTTGTATGTGTTTAAAGATTAAAGTGAAGGAGGCATCCACCCATTTCATTTTTTTCCCCCGCCGACACTGATCTCATCTTGTATCTCATCTTTTATCTGCTCTGGTCCAGGTTACTTCAGGTCTAAACTGTATATTGTATGTACTCTGTATTTTGACCTGAATATAAACTGTCAGAGCAGAAAGCATTTATCATGTAGTCAACAGTCATGAATTAATCAGTGAAGTGTAGCTGAGGCTGATGGGAATGTCATTAGTTTGTAAGTATTTGAGAAGAAGCCAAAGCACTGATGTGATAATGGTGCTAATGAAAAGTTAAGGGATCACTAAAGAGATTAGAACTCATCCTGAGGGGGACATGAATTTCTTTACTGTGCCAATCTATGCAGTGATATGGAGGTTTTTCACACATGATCGCAAATGTTAATCTGGTGGTGGCGCTACAGCAAAAGTCAAGGAAAGACCAAAGTCATTAGGATTCATGTTCTGTGTCTTTTGAGTGTCTATACTACTACTATATTCATCCGCAGGCAGCTGTATGATTACCGTACAGAGCAGTGGGGGAAAGATCAGCCAACAGTGATACCCTCAGAGCTACACCGCAGGCATGGCCATAAATATGGAAATGCTTTTAATTTCACTTCCTTAGTTATGAATATTTTCTGGGTTTCCTATTCTCTATGATAATAATCTCTTTTAAACAGGTCAGACAAAACAAGCTTTTGAATATGTGAACTCTCTCTTGGCTCCAGAAAATTGTAAGATTTTTCTCCATTTTCTGTCATTGTATTGACCAAACAGTCAATTATTTAATTAAAAAAGCAATGGTAGATTAATAATTAATAAAAATGAGCATAAATTGCAGCTCCAGTGTCTGCGTGTCCACTTATGTGACCGTTAAGTTTAAATCTTATTGCTGTCAGGCCTCATTTCAAGCAATTATGCATCCGCAGGGAATGGGCATTTCACCTGTTCTGAGTAATATATGAGACTTATTTCTAATCTCTGTGAAGGTTAGTCCCACACCGAGCAGTTCCTCCTGCCGACACAGCTGAGGAAGCATTACACGCCATCAAGGCTCAGCTATATCTGCATATTACCAGTGTAGATTATGGAAATGTTTTCATCTGAATTCTCATCATGTAAACGCACAAAGTGGAAAAAGTCTATCAGAATACTTTGGAATCTGATTAAAGAAACACCCATTTTGTTATTATTAATAATCCAAGCTGCAGGTTTTGATACAGATCGTTTCTTTCTAACTCTCAGTTTGCTCATGTTAGCTTTCAGTAAATGAGTCTTGAGTACTGAATTGTAAACACAATTGGCTGACCAATAAGGTGTGGAGCAGCTGCCCAGTTCTTCACTGTCCGCTGGTTTTTGGGCAGATCGTTAAACAAGATGGATCATCAGACAAGAGATCATGCCAGGTGGAGCACGATGGGGCTCACTCACAGACATGATCCACAACAGTAAATATGACTTTTCACAACTGTCAAATAACTGACAAATACATGTGAATACGAAGGATGCAGTTGCCTCTTTCTAATATCAACTTCTACGTCAAACTAACCTAGAAATGAATTTCACCATAAATTACACTTTTAAATGACCCAAATTATAACCTGTAATTATGTGATATAATTGCAGGTTGTAGATCTGGTGACATGACAGAACATGAAGTCATGAGGTTTGATTGTGACCAAAACTATATTACTTTATTGTTTTATTATAATCTAATCATAATAAATCAGCTAGTGGCACATCCAACCACCAATAGTCTTTTAATATTTTCTGACATCCTGTAGACCATTAATCAAGTATTTCATCATTTTATTAATCTATGAGGAAAATAGTTATTATTTATAACTCTAGTATAAATTACTAAGTATTGTAGAGATTCTCATTCATCCGTATCATTCTATCCGACAGAGTTAAATCTATGATCACTGGACTGTTGTAATTTCTTGAAGATGTTTCACTTTTCATCCAAGAATCTTCTTCAGCTCTTCAGTACTCTAAGTACCTTGTTTGTAAGGCATTCACTGATGAGTGACAACATTAAAACTACTGACAGGTGAATAATGACGATCAGCTTATTCGAGTGCTGGAAAACCTTGGGCCCTGACATTCATCTAGTAGTTTCTCACATCACTTCAACAACCTAAAGCTAAACATTGCTTCAAATCAAACATACTCCCCCATGGCAACAGCACTCGCCAGTGATAGCAGCCTCTTCCAGTATCACAATGCACCTCGCCACACCAACGCTGCTGAGAAATGGTTGTAGGAACGTGACAGAGATCCCAAAGTGTTGACCCAGCTCAATCCAATTGATCTGTAGAAAGCACTGAACCAATTTAGATCCATGGCAGCTCCACCCACAATCCATAGGACCTAAAGAATCAGCTAATATCACAGAGATAAACAACACGGGACGCCCCCAGAGACCCTGTGTCCATGGCTGACTGGTCAGAGCTATTTTGGTGGTATAAGGGTGGTTTTAATGACAGTGTTTTATTGATATTCCAAGTAAACTGAATGATTAAAATGTAATCAGGAGGAATCTAAAACGTTACCCAACACTGAGAACCATCCAATAACACAAACTGTGCAAAATCCTTGAAAAACAACCAACCTGCTGAATCAGAGAGGGACATTCAGTGCCTCATCACTCCATGGGACTCATAGGAATCACACCTTAAAATCAGCCATAGTTGATAGACAGAAGCTATTTCTTTCAGTCAGTGTGGTCTCCTGGCACTAATTTAACATCATTGTCATGACGATTTCTTAATACCCAGTGATTGCAGAATAGTGTCTACATCACGTTCGTTCCTCCTGTCTCTGGGGAGAGATGTGTGTCACATGCCAATTTGAAAGCTAATTCTATTTTCTAGCTTTTCAACTTCCAAATATACATATTAATTAGTCACAAAGGAGAAACTTGCGTCTGACTTTGAGAGTGAGTGGCTTATTTAATTGGCTAGATGGAAGGTGAAAGACAAAATGGCACTTGTTTTCTTCTCAAAGATTTGGCTCCTCATGTCTTTCCTTTCTGTACTTTCACTCCCATTAGATTGATTTTCAGCAGCCAGAATACTTGCGCTTGTCAGACAGGAAGTAGGAGTCATTGTGTCTCCTTCAGTATGGCCTCAGGTACTTTGACAAGTTCAACATTACTCATGAGTCCAGGACAACTCATCTCCGGAAGAAAGATGCTTTTAGCACCAAACAGTGATGGCATACATGCCACAGTCCAGGTGCACTTGGACAATACATCAGTCTCTTTATTCTCATCATGCTGAGGAGTGAAATATTCTTTCCCTTTTTAGCCTAAGTACTCCTGAAAGAAAACATTCTTTAGTGGCTGAAAACTTTCAAATATACCAATTATGGTGGAAGGAGGAGTAGAGATGATCTGTCTCCCACTGACTGGTGGTGTACCGTGCATTTTCTTGGCACTATATCCTGAGGGCTAACTGCTGTGCTTTGACCTCAGAGGTGTTGGCAGAACTTCAAGCACCTTAAGCTTCAGCTTTCAGACTTGTGCAAAATCTGCTCCAGAATATCCTAAAATAAGAAAAACCAAGGAGAGAGAAAGGTATCAGCTTCAGTATTGGTCTCATTTCCAGTTTCTGACGGTGTCGGTTGATGGCAAATTAGGATTCTTGTCAGCAGTTCAAAGGTAATGAACCAAGTTAATTGGCAATAAAGACAAAAAAGGAATTTAATTGTCGCCTATCAATCTCAGAGATCATACAGAATGATTGATATAAAATTAGATGCATTTTCCTTTGTCCTCTGACTCATCTGCAGGTCAAATCTACTCCTGTTAATGATGGTTACTCAGGATGCTTTGTGTTATTTATCCTTCCTGCAGGACATATCGCGTATTACTCATAACACAGACTTACAGCAGTATTACATCAACTTGGAACTGGGCAACAACAAAAAAAAGTGTGAGTGTAATTAGCCTTTTATGTCCTTTTTTAGCTGCCCTCAGAACAAACTGCTCCTTCAGCTTTGAAACTGCGAAAAACCAAACTATCGTAGCTGTTCTGCTGCACTCTACACGTCCCTCAATCTCCGGCAATTTCAATCTAAAAAGCTTCCTCACACTTCAGATACAAACAAGATGTTTCACAGGCTTTTTCTTGAGTATCCTTTAATAAAATATTAAGGAGGTAAATAAGAGTGGTCCATTGATTTATGGTGCTCTACTTAATATATTCTGTTGTGGTAAACACATTGACATAATGTGTTTAATGCAGGAGTTGGCAGTGATTATTTAACCTCAGACAGGGTCATCCTTGTTTTTTTTTGTTTGTTTTTTTTTTTGTTTTTTTTTTTACATTAGGCTAATGGTGTTTTATTAAAGAGAAAAGTTTTGACATTGAATAACCTGATTGATTTATTTATTTTTGCCCGTGTATAATCAATGGAAGATGTAAAGTAAAACACGCAGTGTTACAGGCACATCACAATATTGATCCCTGCGACAAATCAGTGCTATGGGATGTACAAACCCATAAGCACAGAAGGAGGCAGAGCCTAAAGAATGATCTTAGTGGAATTTGCCATCTGCTCACATAGTGAGCAACTGTGTAGAGATGTTGACTTAATTTTATTAATGGGCTTGGTGGGGTCATTATCTCCATAGCAACTGCAGCCTCTCATTGTCAGGAAAGCAGTAAGGTCATGGAGGAAGCAGATAGACAAGACTGATAGTTTATGAGAGAAGGGGAGCGGAGATTGAGGTGGGAGAAAGAATGAAGGGAAATGGAAAAGTGTATAGGAATGACTTCACCTGATGCCACCTTCACCTGATGTCAGTTATTCCTGTCTTGTTACCATGGGAACGGGGAGGAGAGGGGATAGCTCTGTCTTTTTGGGTGTGTTGCACCTTACTATGGGCTTTCATCATCAACATAAAACAATCATCTTTTCACCCTCATAGGAAAAAAGCAAAGCAAAACAGTGATATCCAAAGGTGACCCACACAGAGAAGGTTATCAGATGTGAATCCACACTAAATTAAATAAGGCAGAAAGCTTCTACTGTGCCGCTTTGTAGAAGGAATACATAGTGGGTATTAGTCACAGAGTAAATTGGTGTCATGTTAGCAGTGATTTAATGTTTCACTGACTCCATGTTAAGAAACTGATTCGCTGAGTACTCTGGTGCACAGAGAATCGGTTTTTCCTCTCCCATCATATTCGGCTTTGCTGTTAATGGGTCCATCTGTTTGAAATCCCCAGTAACTTCAGACAGTCTGAGTTACATGACATGTTTACTGAAGAACTGACTTCTTTTGCTGCAAAGCTGTACATTTCTGTCGCTAAGTTTTGTTAAATGCTTTGATTTATCACTTGAAAGTCTGTGTTGACATTTTCAGACAGGTTTGTGATCGTGTGTGTGGATGTTTTTTAGCCTCCCTCTCTCTGTGTCTGCGACTTGTGTGGGAGTCACATCGATGCAAATGCTTATATATATATATATATATATATATATATATATATATATAAAGCATTTGTCTTTTAAACTGGTCTCCAAAGCCTCTTTTTTTGTTGCTAACTTATAGAAACTCAAGGTAGAGCGCAATATAGCACAGGTGCTGGAGAGAACTGATAGCCAGACACTGAAGTAAGCAAATACCAGAAGCAACAGACAGAACAAATAAATAGCTCACAACACTTGCTGATTGAATATATTGGCTCAGAAAGTGTTTTTGCCCAGACACAGATTAAACACCACCAGTGACACTACATTTTGAGATTTATGTAGCTGATACGTTGAGGTCAGTTAATTTGCCTGTGAATATATTCAAACTTTTTTATCCCTCTTAATGCCGCAGCTCTACCTTTGTCTCTCCAGCTGGCACCGCTTTAGTTTTATTTCATTAACATGAAGCTTGTTTATGTGCCTCCAAGCTGCTTTGCTGCTTCTGTTTTGTCCATATTTTTTTGTCTCTGAATATAACAGAGATTAATGATGTTGTTACAGTGCCCCGTTGCCCACCTACCCAGCCTTTCTCTTCAATTTCTATCCATTACCAAGCTGCATCCTATTGAGCAGCATATATAAAGAGTATTAAAAGACACATCTGAGTGGGAGGCAAACAGGCAGACAAGGCAGGGAAAATAGCAGCTAATGCAACAATTTCAGAGAGACTGCAGCCCGTTCACACATTTTCCTGTATGACTCATCTCAAATAATCTGACACACAGTTTGTAAAAGCAGTGATTGTGCAATGTGATAAATCCATAATGCTGCATAAAGAGCTGTATGTAAAGACCTTGTAATGTGTGTCCTGCCCTCCCCTCGTCACCTGATGTTGTGACTTGACACTTCTGAAGTAACAATGTCCACAGAGACACCAGCGACAGTGTTGGAAAAATAGTAGGCGATAAATGAAGGCAATAAGGAATAAATTGTGCAATCTGTGTAAGTGATGGTGTCAAGATCAGCAGTTGTTTGGTCTGTGAAGCTAATCAATAACAACAAAGCTAAGAAACTGACAAGAAGAACAACATCGTGCACGAACTCTGTTATTTTTAGATCAAATTATGGACAAAATAAGAAGAAGAATAGTTGTGTTTTTGTGCTCAGACCGAGCAAACACAGCCCCGGAAACTTCCAACTCCTACACACACTCAGGTGACGTCTGTCGGTTGTGACATCAGAAGGAGGTTTAAACTCTGTCATCAACTGAAGCTGCAATCAGTAATCAGTAAAGTATTTTATTGGCTCTTTTTTATAGGCTCAAATTGACTGTAATTTATCAGCAGGGGTTAACACGTGTTGCTCATCAAAACCTGTCACGCTGCTGTTACCTCAGGGTCTGGTAGTTTTACTGGGATTTTTTTTTCCTGTGTGTGTGTGTGTGTGTGTGTGTGTGTGTGAGTGTGTGCATGCGTGTGGAGGCAGTACACCATGTACTGGCTGCAAAATTTCTTAAAGCAATAATTTAACATTTGTGCTTCACTTGGACAAACTAACTGTAGCAGTGCTGATAGATGACGGCAGTATTTTCTGTTACTTGTGAACAGACCTAGACAAGCTGTTTCCACCTGTTTTCAGTCCTTGAGAGAAGCTCAGCTAACCTGCTTCCTACTGTAACTTCATATTTATCACACAGACATGAAGACGGTAACAATCTTTTCTCACATAAGCACATTTCTTAAAATATTGTTCATCAAATATGCTAAAATTAAAAAAAGATCTAGCACTGGAAGGTCAGTTTGCCTCAGATTTTGTGTGAGATGAGTCATGAGAAGTATTTTTGTATTTAATTATTTAAGAGTTTCAGATTTAATAAGCATAAACCTCATGAACCAGCAGGAATCTGATTTTTTGTTTTGTTTTGTTTTTTATTGCACTGTGCCGTTCCATTTTTTAAAATAGAGTTGTTGTTTTTTGTTTTGTTTTTTTTTTTTAGAGCTAAGCAGAGCTAAGTATTTTAGCCTGAACTAAAATATTGTAACCTTTTCTCGTGACATTTTCTTTTGCCTTATGAAATGTTTCTGTTTTCAATCATTCTTAAACCGTCTTTTTTAAAACTGCACACACATCAATCCCCAAACATCAAAAATCATAAATTAATTAAAATACAAGAGCTTCAGTGACCAAATAAACATCATGTGCTTGGTAATTCTCAGTGAAATCTCCTCATTATTATCAAAAATTAAAAATCGATGCTAATTTTAATTGATCTTAGCGCTACTGTTGTTACGCTGTAAAGTATCAACATGACGCCACATCGACACCTTGTCTGTCGGCTTTTAATGCCGATGTATTTCTGAACATGGCTCATTATTTATTATTGATTATCTGCTTCCATTATAAACATCTAACACAACAGCCACGGTGGAGGAGAAATCACATAGAGGATAAGATATTCCTCTCCTCATCTAATTGAATCTCACCTTTCAACAGAAACCTGTGGCTGCCAGCCCAAGGTTAAAGCGGTGTTGATATTGCTTTTCTACTCGCTCTCACTCATACAGTCCCTCGTTATGAATTATTCACGTGCACGGTCACAGCTGAGAAGAGGCCGTAGTTGAGGCAAGATAAACTCAGCCTCTTAGATCAAACCAATGTGTATAAAACATTCTTCACAAAAAGTACATTTGCCGATAGCGTTTAGGTTGTCTTTTGTAGTTTTTATGAGGCCTTTTCACCAGCTCCATGACATACTTATGAATGAGATGACGTCCAGTTTACACCAAATCCTCTCCGCTTCAGTGACATTTAAAGATCGCAGTCATGACAAGTCTGAAATTTTCCATCAGTTTCTGTCCCTCACACACACACACACAAACTGGTAACCAAATAATGAAAGTGTCAGTGCTCCTCCGACTGTAACCAACATGATGGACCTAATTTTCTCGTTCGTTTCGTTTCCCGTCTCCCATGATGCAACAGGACAATCATTCTGTCTGCCGCTGAGTGAGGGTTATTATTTTAGCCAAAATGACAAAAAATGAATAAATAAATAAATAAATTGTGGAATAAATTTTGTGACTTCATTTTTTAACATCACTTACTTTTTGTACGCAGAAATACTTTCACCCTCCGTGAAAAAATAAAATGATATGACGCTGTTTGGAAGGAGAGTTCACATCCTGGTGATGTAAATGTATTCAGTTTTATAGGAGAGTGTGTCTTTCTTGGGGTGAAAGATTAAACTTGGCCTTCAACATAAATTGTGAGCCCAATATGAAAATTGCACTAAATTCAAAGGAACAGACAAAGAGGCGACAGATATATATACACATAATAAGAAAGGTTCAGTTTGACCTTGTTCTACTTATTTTTTTGTCGCTCGCTGACTTTTTCCCTTTCATTTTGTTTTCTTTCACTGATGATTTCTTTCACCTCTGTTGAAAACCGTTAAAGATTGAAAGTGGACGAAGTGAATGGACGTGAGCTGAAAAATGAGGTGAGGATGTACAGGAGGAATTGGTTGTACCTTAACACCCCAGAGTGAAGTGATGTCGATGGAAAAAAATGAAGATGATGAAAAGTAGGAGGCGAATGTGAGAGAGGACGGAGGAGTAAAGCTGCTGTTGGTGTTATAAAGCTTGTTTAGTGGAGTGTGCAGGCACAAATCCCCCGGCTGAAGAAATGCACAATCAGAGGCAACAACACAGGGGAAGAAAACTTATTTCCAACACGACCATACCGTGAAAAAGCAGAGTTCAGGGTGTGAACAAAATAAACGATGACACCTTCGCTTGTAAACATGCGCCTTAAATTATCCAATTTTGCTGAACATTTTTAAAACCGTTCAATTAGTTTGGGATAAAGAAAATTACATTCTCGAGAGAGCTGCAAAACAAAACACCACCTTCATTTAGATGCTTTTCTCTTGCAAAAATAACTTGTATTTTATCTCTTATATATGATCTCTCTTGCAAATATAACTTGTATTTTCTCAGATAATGTGCACCTTTGGCAGTAGACTTGAATGCAATACATTTCACTAATATCGGTAGTAAATAATAGTAATAATACTCATTTTTAGAAGATGTAATTCAACAAGAAAGTGCACCATAGAGACTCCACAGCTGCTGAACAACAAAACACTACTTTTTTCCATTAAACAGAAACAAATAAACACAAATATATTAAGAACATCACCACTGGACCAAGAGTCGTGTATGATCCTTGTAGGTTAAAAACTCTGATGAAATTATTAAATGTCAAACTAATGTTTACATAACAGTTCAGATATTGGCAGGAAATTAATTTTCAAGACAGAAACAGAACAAACAGGAGTAACAACAGGATGTGAGTGAAAAAAACGATAATACACTTTCTTACATGTCACTCAAACAAAATACAGACACAATCCTGCTCTTTGGACTCTACAGCTACAAAACAAAACTTCACATGAAACATAAAATGTGTCTGTTTAGTCTCTTTTCATCGCACAAAATCAACAAACAAAAATCAGGACAGTTTCTAGATATTTTTATGAAAAACTATATAAGACCGTGATATAATAGACAATGGACAAAAACCCTCCAGATCACATAGGTGACAATTCTGTTCTATAGTTTAATTAAATAGAAGCCCATTGGAGTCAAATATTTTAAGATGCTCCCTTGTACAAGAATAATCATAATTAATAACCTGTTCAGTTAATCTACCTGCAGAATAGGATTTTAAGGATTTTATTCAGCCATCAAATGATCATATAGAATGAATCCTAACTATTTATATTTTGTTCGGCAGAAATGTTGAACTGAAATAAAGTTTAAACTTTTTCCTCCTACCTCTGAAGTTTTATCTTCACTTTCCATTTGCTACACCAACAGCACACAATGTTCAGCAAACTTTGAAGATCAATTTCAGTTTGTAAAAGAAGAATTTTATAGTCGGCATACAGAAAGAGCGCCGACGGTAAAAACACCTAATCTGATGCCAAAACCTGTACAGGATCATTTCTATAGCTCATTTCTGTTTTACACCGACTGGGGTTGGAAACTAAACTCTTCCTTGGTCATTAACCTCCACAGTTGCTTCTCTGCTTTGATCAAGAGCATTTAAATCATTGTAAAGATTTACTGCACACCATGTTTTAATGATTTGGATCTACAAAGGTCATTATTTATGCAATGAAATCTTTCTAGGTATCTATAAGACAACCAAGAGTAGGTTTCTTAAAATCCAGCATGAACTAAGGCAGATTAAAAACATAAACTACAGCTATTTTGTTTGTCCACCAACAGACCAATTATGTTCATATGCCGTCCCTCATTTGATAAAATAGGCAAGGCGGTGTACGTGAGGGGAATTTAAATGCATGTTTCAAGGAGTCATAACATACAGTGTGACAGCTATCGAAAGATGCATCATGTCTGCCACGTCGTAACACTTTTATGAGTGTGTTGCCCTGCAGCTTGAGAAGCTCTTCAAACGTGCACTTCAGTTCAGGAGGGTAGTTTATATTCAGAGTTTTATATGGCAGCTGCTAATGTAATAGGACATGTGCTTCATGTGCATGAAGCACAACCGTATGTACAAGTTTGATCTGATTATAGTCAATGAATCAGACTTCGCTTCATCTTAAAATGCAAATAAAAACCCACCAAAGTGCAGAAATTAGTATCTGTACCGCTTGATTTCACAGATTTTTTTTAAATTTTCTATTAGTGGAAGTAGTTGCTGATTTCCACTGAGAGTTCAGTGAAATACTTACTTAATTTTTACCACATTTGCAGCTGACTGTGTACTGACAATAACAGTTACTGGAGGTTCATTAGCAAGTCTACAAATTGTGCAAAACCTAAATTATACTTAGAACTGGTTCCATTATGTGTTTTTTTTACCCAAAAAAACTTCACATTCCTGATACTAGGACTTTACAGAAAAAGCATTATCACAAGATCTTTTTAATGACATCAGTGTCGACATTAATAAAAGGACCACATTTAGCCTGATAACTGATCACTCACACTGATGTGATGTGTAACTTATTAACTCCCGGTCGTCAGAGTTTTAAGCCTCCAGGTCTTTTGATTGACTCTTGTTATTGTTTCTTTCCAAAGTGGTACGATCCAGCTCAGTTTGTGTCACTTCAACCTTCCAGGGGACAAAGAAACAATCTCAAATATGACTCATGATGTTGATGACATCCCATACTGAGTTTTATGTTCACGTGTGCAGTCATCTTGACAATGACGATACCATATTTTCTAAATGTCTCGTTTTCAAAGGCATGACTTCATTTGTGCAAACCTGATATTGTTCTGCTTATTTTCTCATCATCGTTGCCGATGGCCTCACTGGTTTTCTTGTCTCTGCCACTGTAATCGTGTTTTCCTCACAGCGAGCGGTACATAGCTTTGGCGATGCGTCCCACTGGGTGGCTTTTGAATGTTTCCTCAGTGTTGGCACAGTAACACAGAAGAATCACAAACACTGCTTTGTTTCTTTTAAATACATTTGTGTTATCAAAAAAGACACAGATAAATACATCGCTATTTCCTTTTCTTGTCTGTAAATTAGAGTATCATACACTCTTGTAGCAGGTTAATGTTGATATTAAATCATCTCTAAATCTTTTACAGGATGAAAACAGCTTTTCTTCGCAGCATGAAAGAAGGAAAACAAAGTCCATCACAGCAGTAACACAGGTAGGATCCCTCTCACTAACCATGCTTCCTTCAATTAAAAGTCTGCATTCAACTTATAATCATACAGCACCGCACACTATATGATTAATATGACGTGATTGTCTTTCAAAGAATCAGTATGAAAGATGAAAGACAAAAAGCTCAATGACGAGGTACAAAATGATAATGATCTTCACCGACCGTGTAATTTCCTTTGTCGTGTCCATGTGTTGTGACTATAATGAAAAGACTGGTTTGATTGACATTTAACCTAATTATAATCCCTGTAAAATTGAAACCGTTTCACTCTGTTGCTTAGAAACAGCAAAGCTTTATGTGTCAAGAATGCCTCGTCAACTCCAATAACTGTATACAGCGGCAGAGGTGATCTCAGAGAGTTTTTCAATGCAGCTGTGTGAAAAGACAAGATGTGACAGAGGAAGCTGTGGGAGGCTGCAATGCAACTTGCACATACACAGCAAACGTGAGAGTGAAAAGCTTTCGTAAAAAGGAAAATAGTCATTACTAAAACCCAGTCGGGTAAAATGGTTAAAATGTTTTTCTGAGCTGACTAAATGTTAATGGCACAGTCTCACCTTTGTGTACTTGCTACAGTACAATGGCATGTCATGTGGTGTTTTCCTGTGGGTGAGAGGATTTGCTGAAAATAGCTTTCCTTTATACAAACTCCACTTTACCCCCTCCCCCAGGATGGAAATGCCACCAAACAAACCGATGTCCAAAATTAGCCCAGAAAGTGTCTAACATCTATTTCCACCAAGTCAACAAATTCAGCCATTAACTCGAGCAGACAAAATATCAAAAAATATCACCCAGCATACGTTATCTGCTTGCTGATTTTCCCCCAACAGGATACTTACGTTTGTGCAATGAATGTATGATATTATGATCACGTGATCATGAACAGAGAACAGCAAGGTAACTAATCAAGTAGCTAAAAGCTTCAGGAAAAGCAGACATCTGATTAGTGTGCCCTCTTCTTGGTCAGGGGAGAACACAAATCCAGCGTGACTAATAGAAGATGTTGCAGGTTATTTTCTTCTGAGCATTAAATTTCTCATGGAAAGCTGAGCCCAAGCTTCAAAGATTCCAAACAGGTTTACTACATATTGTAAATAGGTTTCTCCTGCACTGTACACGTAAATGATGAAAAGGGAAGGTTGCTTAGAAACACATATTAGATTATATCCAAAAGCTGCTGTGCATATGTTTTCAGCTTCACTGCTGCTATTGTGCTTGTGCAATTGAGTGTCACTTTTCAATAAAACATCTCTGCTGTGCAGCACCCCCTGAGAATTTTAATCTGAGGTTTAGTGACATAAGATGAACGTCTTCATTCTTTGTGGAAGATCCTACTGTTTCAGTGTTGCGATGTTGAGAGACCAGAGGACACTATAGCTCTTTATATTTCACACAAGCTTCAGGCCCCAGTGGATTTGTGTAGGTTCAAGTGCTGCGTATCTGTGCATTGGAAATTTGCATGCTCACAGAATCAGGCTATTCAATCCCATGAGGGTAAGTCTGCCTGTTTAATGTGGCTGTGCCCACACAGCTCCTCATAAATAACATAGATTGATCTTAGCTTTGCCAAATTTTTCAGCAGTAACAGCCGTAGACAGGGATGGATGACAGCAGCAGGAGATTGTCCTGTCTGAGTCATCACAGTTGACATTGACTGGCAACAGGAACTCATACTGCGTTTAGTGAAAGTGTAGAGAAATACCAACAATAGTGGGACAGCATCGGCCAAATTTCCTCTGTGGTTCTACACATACAGAAGTAGCAGTGAGGTCCAGTTTGGGGGCAGCTCTCCTGAGCCCTGCCCCTCTGTCACTCTAATAGACTGGATGCTCCTGTGTGCCCTTTCAGAGATTTTGCTTTTGCAGGGCAACATCCTGTGCCTCCCTATCAGGCAGTTACCCAGGTCATCCCAACTGTGATATAGTGGGCCACTGAGACTCCTGCCTCCTCTTGGCTCTCAGTGTTGGTCCAATTGCCTCTGCAAAGGACCTTATAGCCCTGAGGACTAAATGTTCTTCTTCGCCTGATCCATCAAAGTCTCAGTATGAGCTGTGGTGATGTAACCCTTCGGCAAAAGGTCACAGTTCTTTCTGGCGTCCTTGATTTCAGGATGAGATTGATGAGTTGCAACAGGAATTCCCACAAACCACCATGATTATACTGCAGTTTGTTCCTGGGTCTGTGAGCTAGTTTGGAAGCTGGAGAACCTCCAGCGATGCAGAGGAAGAAACTTTAACATCTTAATAACATTTCTGGCAGCAGTTCAGCCAGTGACCTTACAGTGGGTTCAGTTTGTCCCTGATGACATAAAGGACAAGTCGTGCCTCAGCACCAGCAAGGGATTTTCACCACTGTCAGAACTGTGGCCTCGCTCTTTGTGCTGGCCCTCCAGATGCCCTCCAGGATAATTTTAAGGAGGATTTAACTCTGCTCAAACTGTGTGTTCAATTTCTCTCACGTCTCTCACATATTCAGGATCCTGCGCCAGACTCTGGTTGTGGAAATGAAGACAGGAAAGAAGGGATCTTCAAGAAAAAAGGAAACCGTTTTCCTTAAGCTTCGAGCTAGGTGAACCTGCCCGCTTTCCTATCAATACTTTCTCAGTTCAACCATCAAAGCCTCTGTAGCTTTCAATGCTCCACCATTAGACATGCCTGTGTGTGATATTACCAACCTTTTAATCTTCTGATGTTCACCTCGAACACATCTTGAACAAATTGATGCTTTCAGGTTCACAGCAGGTGACGCAGCCGTCAAGTTTAATATTAAACATGTGGCCTTCAGTTAAATATCAGCTTCTCAAAGGACTTTTAGAGGTCAGTCTGGAGATTAATTGGGTTATTAAGGTGACTGTTCTCTAATTAAAACATAACCATCAGATAGAACGATTCCTTGAGTTATTTAGCTACTTAGATCTTTGATGTATTTGAGCTTCTTTTTTTATGGTTAAGGTACTGATGTAATTTTGGCTTTTTAGGCAATTGATCAGTCAGACCAACTCTTTAGCTGTTTTAGACTGAAATATCTCCACAACAGTTGGATATGTTGCCATGAAATTTGGTACAAGCAATGACGTCCCCTTCAGAATTAATTATAACAAATGTGGGGATTCCTTAACTTTTCCTCCAGTGACAGAGGTTGTTAATCAAAGGTTAAATCGGTGTAATTATACAAAAAAAAAAATATAAGGTAATAAGTCTAAATTTAGATCTAAATATCTGCCATCATCTTACAGTGGGTGAAAGGAAGAGCACAGCAAAAAGTCTTCATTTTAAAATCACTCATTCAGCATAACCAGAAGATGGATTTATGTATTCACAGTCCAGCATATATTCCAGCAGTGCTTTGGTACTTTTAAGAAGTACACACATCAACTATTTATAGACAAGAATTTGCAACGGAAATTGAAGCTTCTATCCGAAATTAGTCTTCTGTTTCCAACAGCTTTTTCTAGTACGGCTGTCAAAGTATGACATGTAATTTCCATAAAATGCCCATTGAGATAATTACGCTGATGTCTGCTAGTGAATGTTTTTCGTTTTGCCTCATATCATTTTGCACCGGCCGGTGTTTAATGAGTGTCAATGAGTGTCTTAGTTCTTGTCTTGGTTTGCTGTTTTCTTTCTGGTGTTTGGTTTGTGTGCATGGGAAACAAAAACTAGATTCTGAGTGAACATTTATCATATTATTTCTTCATACAGGGTCAAAGAAAAACATATAATATACCCTCACTTCCAAAACACTTTTAGAGATTGTGACTGGAACCTAGCAGCTAATCAGTCTTAGTCATTTTTTTAATTTTCGTGTAAATGCGTCTTCTTTCCTAGAGCACATGAAGGAATAAATTTTAAAAATGCTATCACGCTTTATTATCTAACTAATCTTCTAAATTAACTTTTCCTGGCTTTCAAACATGACAAACCTGACCTGAATATCAAAACTGACTTTATAGATAATATACACAATTATCACACTATTCATGGAAAAATTCTGATGTAGAAAAGGGTCTGACATTTTTTCTTCTTAAATTGTTTCTCATTTATTATCACAGAAATCATTTCATTATCTGAACAATTACAACTTATGAGCTTCAGTTTGGATGTATCCCCGTATGCACTACGGATACGGCACATAACACCTTTATTCTGAAGGAGATAATTGGTCCCTCTGTGGCTGCACATCAGTTGTCACACTATATATGCACAGAGAGGCTCTACTGTAGCCATGGTAACCGAGAGTTGCACTGATACCCCAATTTTATTTGAGCAAACATACATCAATAAAACCATAAAGCTGCGAGATCTCTCTGTGTGTCCGCTGTGTTTAAAGCTCGCCTACTCATCGCGTCCATCTGCTTCCTTCTTCTTTTCTTGACTATTTGAAAAACTGATTCTTGTAGAAAGCAACATGTTCCCTGGTCTACCGGTAATAATAATAACAATAAACTGTCTAGATTTGAGGTTAAATCTGGATCTTAATCATTTGACTTTAAACTGCACCTGTAGAGGTGAAGGTCACCGCTGAGAAAGATAGATCCTCTGAATTTGAAGCAAGATTAGCAGTGAGAGGCAGCTGAGTTACTGCCAAGCGCTCGCTGCCAAACACAGAGGTCATTACATTCAAAGCACTTTGTGTGTTTCTTACAAAAAGAAGGAAAAAAAACACTATGAAGTAAGAATATCAATGGTCTTCGTGGCAGTAACAACATGCAAATGAATGCCAGGTTTCACAGTTTGGGAATATTTTACAAAAAATGAAAAATAAATGATTAAATAAAAAAACTGTCATCTTGGCTGTTTATTTATTTGTGGGTGCTGTCACGCTGAAAAATGACAGCAACATTTACAATTCAGTCACAAAGCGCAGTGAAAAGTAATGAAATCCTGACCACCTCAGATGTCTTATTTACTCTTCAAAACACCATCGCTGTCACTTTACTGTGTTTGATGTAGAACGAGACATTTATATCACTGCTAGTGGGAGATTTACTTTATTTTATTCCACAGCAGGTGCTAAACCATGTTTTTATGCTTTCATAAAAACTCAGGTCCCTGCTAAAGATGTAGATCTCTTTCTTTTTGCAGGCAACGATGCAAAAATGTATAAAAACATGATTGAAATCATAATTAGATCTTCATGTTATGCCTTTTTTTTAACGTCTCGTTTGATTTGTAAACATTACAATACCACAAATCAAATAACTTACACTCTGTTTCTTACCATCCAGAATTTAAAGTCAACATTATTAGATCTATAGAAACATGACTTTCCAGCGTGTATCACACCGACCACTGCAAACTCAAAGAGTAGTTGATGACTTGAGCTCAAACCAGATCAATAAAGAACTGTGAAAAACTGAACTGTCAGTGGAGCTGTGAGATTTTTGCTGCTCCTCAGTCATGGTGGAATAAAAAATAAATAAATAAAAAAAACACTAACATACACAGTCATGGTGCAATTACGCATCAGCTGCTGCTGCTTCATGTTTTGTTTAGTCATTTTGTCTCTCCAATGCAGATAATAATTATAAAGCTCATTCCCTTAGAGGAGGTTGTTGTAATTAAATAGTTAATTAGTGATAAACACACTCTACCATTTCCTTTCCCCCCCTCTAGTGAGTAATTCACTCTTTATTGTTGTGCCAGATGAAACCAGATGCCCTTGGGCCTCATTTACAAAATGGATTTTGGCATCATGTTTGAATCCGACCAGCTCACCATTTTCTAAACCGTAAGATCAAAGGATAAGATATCTCAAAATCTAATTGTGGTGTTAATAATTCAGCTAATCTTGTGATCTTTCAACATCACAGAATCTTATCTTTCAGACACCTGATATGAATTTTAATACAGAAAAAAAAACTCTGTATTCAAATTGTTCAAACTCAGCTTAACCCTCATTGTGTCATTGTATTTAGAACCATTGAAGAAAACATTAAACATAATATACTGGTGTATAATAGTATAATAAAAGTGTATTGTTGTGTAACTGGAGCATTTAGTACAAAACATACAACACAATACTTCAGTTTACAGTTTGTTGATGTGGAAAATGTTGAGACAATAAAGACAAAAGTCTTTTTTTTGTTTTTTTTTGTTTTTATAAACAAAAACTTTGTCTTGAATTCTCTACTGATGCACTGAATTTGTGGACCAGATGTTTCTCTAAATGAGGCTCCAACATACTTGATAGTTTGCACAGGCTAAAGAAAATATCCTTAATCTCACTTGGGCGTGAAAACTGTTGCTGTGCAAAAAGAAACAATCCGTCTTCTTTAAATTACTGTCATAGAGTTATCATTTCCATCTCTGCCATTCCCATTGTTGTGTGAATATTCTGCCTGTTATTTCCTTATTGATATTCATGAATGCTGCTCAGACATATAAATTGACCATTACCAGCAGTACAACGCAACAATAAACACTGATGACGGCTTTTCCTTCTTCTCATATTTCAACATTTACATCTTCATCTTCTGCAAGTTGTATTAGACTCTTCATGTGATGCTTTCTATTTGTTGTAAATATTAAATTTTGCACAAACAACATAATGGAAAAAATAAGAGTTTGAAGATGCATGAAGAGAGAAATAAACCTTGTGTGTGTAGTTTCTCATGCTGTTTTTACTTCACATCCATGTCCATCTACACAACCTTTTTAACAAACTAACTCTGACACACTGCCACTACCATAGTAACAGTGACCCACAAACATATGCATAGTCTAAGAGGATTTTATTTTAGCTCAGCGGCTCATCCAGCCATTAAATGAAAAGACAGTATCAATACATATGACAAATTAATGGGTTATAAGAAGAGGAAATGATTATATGAAACTCAACCTTCTATATACTTTTGTAAAATCACCAAATGGTCAATTTAACATCATAAAACAAAGCACTGACTACAAAAATCACAAAAAAAAAAAAAAAAACTAACTGAGCAAATGATATTTCTGCAGAAAAATACATCTGAGCTGTTTTGTATTCTGTATAACATTTTCTAATTTGATATCAATATAAATAAGTGTAAAATCAGTCAGTGTTACCACTGTGTTTGTGTCAACCAGCAGTGCAACATAGGTGATTGAACAGAGATGTTACACTGTGATGATGTATAGAAACTGAGGAAAAATACATTGAACAATTCTGTTTTTTTCACCCATGGCCACAAGAGAGCGCTGTTGCATACATAAACAGTGGACATGAGCAACAACAAATGAAGGAGGTACTCTGCAGATGCACATAGAGATGCTGCTGGTATGTTCATGTGCACAAGCAGTAGTTGGTCTGTTAATCTGACCTGTGCTTTGTCATCCTCTCAGAGAGCAGCAGAACCATTTGTTTCAATTTGCTGCTACTTAGTCTTTTTGTTCCATAAATGAACAAAATGCACCACCACAGGCCTCTCCTTGATATGGAAAGGAAAAATATCACTTGGCATGGCTGTCAACCTTCATATCCTTGGTCCGACGGTGCTTCTGACATTTCCTATAGGTGTCTGTTTTATTGCTTTGGCATTTAGAAGGAAATCTGCACAGATCTCGCTGGCACATAGCTGGACAGAAGATAAAAAGATGGATTGCTGTTTCTATGACAACATCAATGTTGACACAGACGGGGGTTTGCCATTTGTTTGAGTGCTCATTAATAAGAAGAGAGGAAAACAACATGTATGTGCGCTAAATGGAGCCGGATAAAATGATGGTTAAAATCAAATGAACGCATGCTGCTAAGTTCACAATCTGCTGTGAAACTGTCGCATGCTGAGTTGAGTAGACTTGACGTGTATTTTACACAAGCTTCAGTATGTTTGCCAGACAACGGTTCACAGTGGGTCCTCATCACTGCAGGCCCCTTAACAGCTGATAAAAAACACAGGAAATGGCTCTTGATTTTAACTTAAACATAAACTGCCTAGTTTGAAATAACAAACAGTTCCAGAGGAAACAGAAGCACCGCGTCATTCTTGTTCTCAACAATAGTACTGACTATTATTCACACTGAATATAGTTCCTGTTATAAATGCACAGCAAATACTAAATACTTAGCAGAATTCCCTAACAGTGAATCTAAAGTGTTAGCGAGATGTCAACGCGTATCTTTGCAGCGTTCATCTGGCAGCTGCTTGAAAGGATGAAATGAGGCATCTGATCTTTTTGTTTCAGCTGTGGAGGCTTTGGGGAATCAGGACTTACTCAGTGGATATAATGAGTCAGCAGAGATCTTATTAGTAAAACCAGAGAGTATTTTTCAAAGAGTTGGGAGATTCATGTGTTGCTGCATCTGATAAAAATGTTATCATGCTGTTGACCTTGATTTGAGTTTTGACAACTAGAGCATCTCTGCAACAGTAGGTGTTAAATGTCAGGAGATAACAAACACTACTTGTTAACAGGACGTAAATTTTCTTATGATTCCTATTTGTTTGATTATCGGACACCAAAAACCTGAAAACTATTGCATGTACTTTTTCAACTATGTTCAAAAAGTATCAAAAAAAAAGAAAAAAAGACACAGGGTCTACAGCCATGTTAGCAGCTCTGTGAGGTCGCAGTCAGACACAATGGCGCTAACGCTAACGTGCTGACATTTAGCAGGTATATTGTTTACCATTTTAACAGTGTTAGTTCAGCATAACATTTGCTAACTGACACAAACTCACTGCAAGTTACAGATTTGGTGTGAAGGTTGGCTGGAAAAACACAGAAGTTGCAGAATATATTAGTGATAGACAACTATTTGGTAGTGGTAGAATTTAAAAATTTAACCACTTATAGACTAGTAGAGACCTTCAAAAGTATTAACAACCTCATGATCACAGTAACAGGTCTGGACTTGAACCTACTTAGCAAAAGAGAAAGACTGAATTTATTCTTGCATGTTAACACCCTATGAGATTTACTTTGGTGTACCCCAGGCTCCATTTCTGCCTCATCACTCTGCAAATGCTTCCTCCTTCAAAGGCGTTTTTTTTTTTTTTTTTTTTTTTTTACATTTTATTAAAGAGGGTACAGCTGCTGAAAGTGGTGTTTTTCAGTAGTTCCGCCATCTGCCATGTGGAGTAGTTTCATACTGTTCACTCGCAGCGAGCCAGTCCTCTTCCTGCTTTGGTTGAGTACCCTTCTTTGTGCTGTAATCAGTGCTGCACAGTTTGGCAGAAATCATACCCGGGGACACTGAATGCGAATGCTGATGTTTAATGAAAAAAAAAAAAAATAGAATAAAAAAGTATTTTTGGTAATGTTAGTTCATAAAAATTAAGTCAAGATTCATCTGAATATTAAAAACATTTATTGTCACCTCAGCAGGATGAGGATGTTGATCAGTCACTTGTTCTGTGACTTTGATGTGAACACTTTGATTCAGAGCGATACGTGTCAACCACTACAGGCTAAATTACCATCTAATTTGCTAATTAATTAATTTTACTACAATCTATAATAGTTCACTGTGATTTTTTTTTTTTTTTTCAATTTTACTCAACCATTATTCTTTCATATTTTGCCATGTTCTGAAATTGAAATCTTTTGTACCATGAGTAGATTATCATAATAGTGTTGAGGGGGCCACTTAATATTATCAAAGTGAGGTGAGCATATTGTTCAATTTTGTGCTTAGTGGATTTTACAAAAGCAACAGTTAATTTTGGCATATATCAATCAATAGTCAATATTGTTCTACACTATACTATATGTGTAAACTTAATATTGTTTGCTAAATAACACAAAGTCTGCGTTAATTGAAACTTATGGTAGTGCAGCCATATATGTTAGACAAAAATCCAGATCCTTCTCTCTCATAAAACACCCAACATTGACTCAATATAAGTTTATATGAAGGGATCGAATCAGGTGAGTGATAATGATCCTGCGTTTAATTATTTTAATGCTGATCTTTCCATCTAGAGTCTATTGATGGAGATAACATTTCACCTTTGCACCAACAATGCAATTAGTTCCTCTGTGGTTACGCATGGCTGCTTAGGATGCTATTAATGTCCCACTGCCAAAGCCTACATGTGGTCACAGAGTCGGAAAAACCACAGATTGAGAGTATCTGCTTGTTTTTCTTTTATTGTCTTTGGTTTTCTACCATCCTGCATCTAAATTAAAAATGTTTAAGAAATCCTTTACAAGATGGATTTGGTTGAACTCTCCAGTATAAAACACAACAATTTCTGTTGTTCTGCTCTTTGTGCAAAATAAATATACATGTTATATATTTACCATCTTGCTATCATAAGAAATTTGATTAGGGTAGTCGTGTGAGGCTTCAATGAGTGGAAAAAAAAAACTGTAGTACTTTGAAGTACTACCAACCTGTGTTATCCCAGAGAGATGACACCTCTGACAGCAGCTGCATCTTTAAAGGCCAGGTGTCTGGACAAGGTACCATCTGCTGGGGAGGCTCCTTTTCATCTGAGCGAGAGGTAACAGATGTTGGACAACGCCACCTCCATAGAAATGTTCTATCTTGAGATAAAAGAGACTGTAGGAGTGATAAATTAATAGTACGTGAGTACGTTATGGGAGTTCAATTTAATGAATATAGTGCAACCCAGCTTAACAAGCACAATAGCAAACTACTAAAAATAACATGTGTGACTGATCAATCTGTGGCCACTTTGTTTGCCTGATGCTCACAAAGCAGATTTCATGTGGTCACTGTGGTCAATATCTCTGACCTGGATATCCAGCTGCTTTCCAACACCATCAGTGTCAATACACAAATTCATTACAGATGATGCCCACAGACAAAGCAGTGGTGATGCAGCTGTTGATCCATAATGCTATTTTTAAAAAGGAAAAATAGAATTGACAGTGTCAGTGTATGAATGGTAATGAAAGTAGGTTGGTTGACAACCAAATGACTATCAGAGTCTAACCTCTTTGGTAGCTCATTGCACACTGTGCCAGAGGAGTGAAAGTGTGTCAAACTGCATGAGCTTAGTTGCTCTGTTGGTGGCCCGGTCAACTAGGGCAGACAATTGAGATTGGGCAAAGCCAGAGGACAGAAAAGCATTGGAAATCAGTTCTACTGAGCCTGACATGGTCCACTTGTGCGTATCCATTTCAGACGATGGTCTCAGGCTCGAGTCTGTACAGAGAGGATCACCAAAGACTGTGCGAAGTAGAGGTAGAAAGGCAATTGACATGGCTACTCTGCGGCGCCAATCAAGGTCTAGAACGTCCTCGACTCGGCAGGATCGCGGCTCCTGCTCTTCCACCGCATCTTGCCCTGTCTTCTCTGGACCATACAGCGACCAGGAAGAGGAACCTCCATTACGTCGCCAATCCTCTCCACTACTTAAAGGTTCTCTCTCCAGTCTCCATAACTCTACAGGTCCAAACTCCAAAGGTTCCCTTTCAAGCCTCCAAGGGTCTTTTCCTTGCCTCCAAGGATCATTACCAAGTCTCCAAGGATCTCTGCCCAGTTTTCAAGGTTCTTTGCCAAACCTGAGGGGATCAATGTCCCGGCTGAAGAGGCGGTCATTTAGCAGCCTGGACAACTCAAGCCACAGCCCCAGTGAGCGGAGTACCAGCCCCAGCCTACAGAGCGTCAACAGCAGCTCCAGCGATGATGATGGAAGTTGGGATACAAATAGCTGGAGCTCAGGGGCCACCTGCCTGTTACGGACTCCTGTTAAGCAAGATAACACTGAAGAATCACAGGAATCAAGTGGAAAGTCTTGCACCACTGACCAGGAATCTGCTACTGTTATAACTGAGCCTGAAATCATTTACCAAAATCTTATCTTCTCACGCCCTGTTGCTAAAGCTGAAAGCAAAGAAGATTCTGCTCCTGAGAGGTCTTCCACAGCATCAAAGAAAGATGTAGCAACTCCAAGTGTTTCCTCGTCTGGCCCAAGTAAGAATACTGGTACAATCTTGTGCCATCAGCAAAACAAGAAGACAGAGGACAAGCGCAAATTCTCACAGTTTCTGAATGAGGTGTCCTGCAGGGTGCTGAAGGCTAAAAGTGCTTCTCAGCAGCAGTCTTCCCTCCGACACTGCCACCTGACTCCTCCACCACCACCAACACCAACTCACCTGCCAATAACAACAACACTGCATTCACCACCAGTAAACCCACCACCACCGCCACCATCTGCATCAGTAACAAACCTGTGGTACAGCCCAACTAGCTCAAACCTCCAGACCATCAAGGAGTACGATCCAAAGGACATTATTACCTCCATCCACCAGTGGAGCAAAACATTACCAAGTTGTAAGATCTTGGAGCCCGGGGATATGTTAAGGAAAGTGAAAGGGGAAAGTCACTTATACCAAGAGCACGACCTGGAGCTATGTACAAAGATCCAGGCACAACCATCTACTGGGAGACTTTATCTGGAGACCGACATTGACAGAGTGAGGCAACTTGATGAGCTGGTAGCTAATGGCACCCTGGGGAAAGAGAGGAATGAAAAAGGGTTGGAAAAAGGTGTGGAAAGAGGGAAGGAGAGGGAAAACAGGAATCTGTGGGAGAGAAATGAAGGCTTGGTGACAGAGAAAGGGAAAGAGAGGGAGAAGAGAAAAGAAACCCACTGGGAGAGAGACAGGGGATGTGAAAAAGGAAAGGAAAAGGATAAAGGGAAAGAAAAACTTTCCTGGGAGAGAGACAGAAAGTTAGAAAGAGGGAGGGAAAAGGACAAGAAAGTTGTCCCTCCCCAACCTATTTCCAGTGGATGGAGCAAACCCTGCCCTGCCTTCAGCTGGCCAGAGGGATTTCCAAGAATGTCATACAGGTCTACGTCATTGCCCAGACCTGTCAATCTCACAGTGAGTAGCCAGACAATTCACCTAAATTTACAAATTACACATTGTCTCATTATTTCTTATTCACTTATCTGCTACAAAGTTTTGCTCTGACTATTGCACATTGTTTTCTGTGATTTAGGACCATATAAATAAAAATGCATTGAATATAATTGATAAGAGGAGATGAGACTGTTGTTTTAGCTGAACCTGTTGGCAAGGAGTCTTTCAATCCAAACCTGCAAAAGTGCAAGCTTATTGACCTAGATCAAGACCAAGAGTTTTACAGTGAATCCCGTTCACAAACTCATCCATCACAAAACATAAAACAAAATAAAAGTTTTTATCGTAAAAGAAAGGAAAAAAGAACTATCCCAGACTGTGAGATAATATGAGCAAAAAGATATAAAATCAGGTGAAACATTCACCACAGATTAATTAAGTTAGATCATATTTAATTCAACAGATTGACAGATTTAATTTAGCTAAAAATAGGTTATGTAATCATAGCTACTCCTATTATTTTCCTATCATTATCATTTATTCATGTATATTACTTATGTCTAGATTGTCCTTTGGGAAGATCCTGCTCAGTCGTGCATCAGCATCACTCACTGTCTGACCACTTTTACTAGTCACATTTAATTATGATATTGGAAACTGTGGATCACAGTGTAGCACAAATGACACTAGTAATACACATGAGATGAGACTTGAATCATATGAATGCACTGGCTCATCACAGTCTCTGGGTGACACATCTAGTAACTGTAAAGCACAAGTGGAAATAAATTCAAGTCTCATGTATGAAAGTTAAGTTGTGAACACATCTACCAGTCTCACCTCCAACACTTTTACTTTCTGTCTCACTATATAATGCTTTAACACTGCCAGCATTGGCAATGAATTATTAGGCGGGAACTGTCTGGTGTGATTTGAATAGCCTACTGAGTTGCACAACACACTGTCTGAGTTTGTATAGAGATTATTTCTTAAGTAAAAACAGAATGTATGGACGTGTTGTTGGACTAATCTAGAGTAGGTGTTTCTGCATCCTACCATCTTTCTGTCAACACCTCTTCTGGCACTGAAAGAGTGAAAACTACCATCTGCCTTTACTTATATATGACTATGCACCAGGGTTGCATAAACCTGGATACATTTTCAAGAAATGTATCCTTGTAGGAAGAGGTGAATGTGCTGTTGCTAAGTTATTTAGTTATATAAATCATGACTGATTATTTCTAGAATTAACGTATTGTCTTGATTCAGGTCAGAAGATGTTATAAATCTACATGTAATATCACAACCACATTTTAAAGAGCTACATACTTGTGCTACACTATACTAGAACTACTTGTAAATATGTAGTTTCTACTGTCTCTTCCCCCGCCCTCCTCCTCTCCCTTTCTTCTTTCTTTTCTTTCTCTTTTTTCTGTTTTCCTTTCACCCCAACCAGTCAAGGCAGATGACCATCCACTCTTAGTCTGGTTCTACTGGAGGTTTCTTCCTGTTAAAAGGGAGTTTTTTACCTCTCCATTGTTACCAAACACTTGCTCATTGTTGAAATGTTGGGCTTCTTTATTTAAAGTTCCTTAAGATTAATGTTTTTATGATTTGACGCTATATGAAAAAAAAACGAATTGAATTGAATTATACTGTGACCTGGAGACTGTGGATACACAAAATATGAATTGACATTTTATGTCATTATATGCACTTATTACATTGTGCACAGTTACTCCATTATGAATTGTTGTGAATATTATTGAAAGATTTTATTACAGAGAGAAACATTCAACACTATGCAGCTGCATGTGGCATGTCGTTTCCTCATAATTGAGTAAGAGTAGATGTAGATTGCTGGAAATCAGCAGCCAAATGAAGATCAGACAAGCCTCTGATGATTTCACTCAATCTTTATTCAGCGCTTTGATATAGTGTATTGCATCATATTCCTCCTTGTTAGCTGAATATTACTCTTCTCAGTCTTATTAGGCGTGAATCATTTATGTTTGCTGTTGTGTTTAATTGCATCTGACACATCACCCACTTACCATACAAGATAAAATCTGCAAACATGATTATTCGGTAACGTGATCTGAATTTATTTTATGCTGTACATGCACAGGAGTGTGGTTTAAGCGCAGAGCATATTCCTCGCTCTGACTCACCCATTCAAATACAGACTCAAAATCAAAGTAAGACCTGCTGATTCAATGAACGAATGAATGAATGAATCTGTTCTCGCTAGATGTGCACTTCCATACCCAGGGTTTTCTCAAAGGAGTAACACAGTAAAGGTCTATATTACTTCTCATTTAAATGCATTAACATCTTCCTGCACTCCAAACATCCAAAGGAGAAATAGCAAAGAGGAAGTACTGGTCCTCTTAGCATGTGAAATTAAAAATACATCCACCTTTATTTACTGTTTATTTACTCAGGGCCTAGAGTCAGAAAGACATATGTCTTGGGTTTTAAACAAATTTCACTATGCTGCTCGGCTGCTGTGAAGGTGGCTAATATATTAATAATTTAAACACTTTTTCTGAGCCTCAGGCTTAGAAATGCCACTTACAGTAGTACTGTGCCCTCTCACACCATGCTGCACTGTTGTACCAGTACTCTGCTGCTGAATGACTGGACCTTGACCAAGGCACAGCAGTGAGGATTCAGGGAGATGTTTGGGATGTAATATCCTGAATAGAGTTTATTCAGTGGCAGCTCCCTAGCAACTTTTCAGCCGTGGAATTAAAGTATGCAATGAAAGGAATACATCTGGTATAGAGAGAGGGAGAGAGAGCTGCTGTGTGGCAGCTTGTCGTAGACCGTTAGTGACCTGGGGGGTCATTTAACGGTCAAGCAGCGTGACTCTTCATGGAACGAAGGATAAGAAGTTGTCTTTTGCACTTGTGTGCATGTTCTGTAATATGATGAATGGACAAACTCAAAACAGTGACACATAAATCTACTGTATAAAATGGTGGAAAATACGTAGACAAAGTCACTCAGAATTTATTCAAAGCACAGTTAGATGTTATATGTATTTGTAGTAATTTTTTTTTTTACAACCTTTGTATCAACTAAACAAAAATAGAGAAGTTGAACTGTGATTGTGTCACATGTGGACGCCGACAACTACAGAAAGCATCCAAGATGCATTGAAAGCAATCAACTAATGTTTTCTGTAAAAAAAAAAAAAAAAAAAAAAAGTCCTGCCTCTGTTTCATGAACCACAAATATTTTTCACTTCACACATGACTCTTTCTCATATATTGATTACTTAGTGGCAACTCACCACAATGTCAACATTTACTGCCTCATATTGATATTCTAAATGGGTAAATATAATTTCATTTGAGAGCTGTGCACAGCACATCAATCGCTCAGCTCGCATCATTATTAAGAATCAACATCGTCATCAGTCATTACTGACGTAAACAAACAACCGGACCCTGCAATTAGTCAGAGATGGTGGGTTAGGCTTGTGTTTATTTTAGCAATGGAAACATAAAGACAAACTGAGAGAATACAGATCGGTATTAGCTATTAATGCAATTATCATTCAGTGACGCCTTCCAGGAATGCCAATCCACTCCTCGTCATCATCCTCCCTCTCCCTCTCTCTAGGCTTGCCCTGTCTGCATAGAGGGATGCTGGGATGGAGGGATGGACAGAGGGGGGATTACTGAGCGTTGTCTCATTCAGTAGCTGTATGAGTCATCCTGCTGTATCACTCGCACTGTTTGTAACACCCACACACTCACACAACTCCATGAAGCACAGCAGCATACGCACGGTCACACACACACACACACACACACACACTGCGCTCTCACAAACAGCATGTTGAAGTTGTTTACCTGCGGCATTGATTATACCTCACCAAACCTTCAACTATAAATCCTGAAGGTGGATAGAAACGCATGCAACACGAAGCACACAAATATCCGCACGTACACCAACCTCCTGAGCACACGCACACACACACACACACACACACACACACACACAAACACACTCACAAACAATATCTGACTTCCTGACCTCTATATAGATATAATTTTGAACATAAATTCAAAAGGACTCAAACACCGCAATGTTGGTACAGTGATTTTTTTGTTTCATTTTCTGTTTTGGTCCTTGACTGCACGTATATACTGGGCCATGTCGACCCTGGACTCCAGAGATCACACTCAATAATTGGTTCTGCACCAAAGAATTAAGCCTAAGTGAAAATGTAAATAGTAAATGCTCTTGTGAAACATCATGCATAATGCATGCGTTACAAGCAGATGTATGCAAACAAGGACCTGTTCTCTTCTTTATTCATCTCTGCTCGAGTTTACACACATGAAGACATGATGGAGCAGAGCGAAGTAGGAACGTCATGACACCAGCTTGTCTGACATTTCTGATCCATGTTGTGTGTTGACATGTTATGGGGAACACGATAATTTTCATGTTTCTCTCCCTGACTTAGATGATCAGATTAATAACTTGAATACTATAGGACAGTTCTCTTTATGTTGAGATGACCACCTGCTGGTGGTAACTTCACATTTACTATCAAGTGAGATTATTTTTCTACTTTGTTTACCTTCTAACTTTTCCTCCTAGAACTTTCCATGTTCTATCATTCATTTTTTTCTGTTCTTTCTGTTCCCTCCTTTCAACAACTACACTATGTAAGTCTGCCTCTCACCCTTGGGCACTTTCTCTCCTTTTCTGCAGCACACAGCATTTTTTTTCAGCACTGCTAATCTGTCATTTCTTTCTCTGTCTCTCTTCCTCCCTCCTCCCTCTTTGCCTTAATGCTCTCAATACTGATATGGTACGTGTGCCGAGAGTGAGAAATAATTTGTTTGCCGAGACATAGCCACTCCGAGAGCTCGTTAAACACCAGATAAGAGGCACTCCACAGCATGCAGTGGCAGCAGCAGTGCCAGACAAATCTGCTTGATGAATAAATCTAATCATTTCACCCTCTCTTCTTCTTTTCCTACCAGGAATCTGATGGAGCGATACATCGTGACACAAGGTTAGCCACTTTCACTTTTGCCACTTCTCCTTTTCCCCCGGCTTTGACACCAACCAACACCACACCTCTCACTCTCTCTCTCGTCCTCTTCTTCTTCTCTCCATCACTCGGAGAACCCCTCCTCTTTCCATACACCACCTCCTGCTCCATTCAATTCTCAGCTCGCTCTCTCACTTTCACTCTCTCTCCCCTCCTCTCTCTGTCTCTCTCTCTCTCTCTCTCTCTCTCTCTCTCTCTCTCTCTGCCTACCAGCTTGTCTCCTGTCAGAATTAGAGGAGGCTTTTTCTAAATGCATGCTGCTCTGAGGGGATGCACAGGCACATGAATATTGTGATCCTATCTGCTGAAAATGCGGCGAAAAGCATATAAACGGTAAGGCAAGAGAGGAGAAGTGCATGTCTGCTTTTATTAGCTGCTCTGTGATAAGTGTGTGCAGTTGCTTTGCCACACTCATGGAAATCATGATTGTACTGAGTGCTCTTTTGTGGCTGTTGTGCCGTTCAGTTCATGTGTTGAATAATCTGTGAGCTTTGACAAAAAGGGTTGGGTAGACTAGTTGTGCGTTCAACAGTACAGTATGTCTGGTGAATATGTTGTGCAGCGTGTGTGTGAGTAAACTGAAAAATCTTTTTTGTCACTGTGTAGTCTCTCTGCAGCAGATGAAGTCAGGTTTCTTAACACTATCTGATTTAGTTGAAGTAAATCTGCATTTTCTCCCTCCCCTCCCCAGTCGATTCAGCCTTCAGTCCTTTGGATTTTACTGGTGTGAGAATAATGGTGTGCCAAATGTTTTCACAGCCCTCTATTAACTCTCATCTTCATTCACTGGGCAAGATGATACCACAGAGAGGCAATTATGGCTGAACAAGTGCATCATGAGAGAGAAAGTTGCTCTCATTAAACCAAACTCCTCATCTTGTATAGATTAAGACAGAAAGGAAAATCCATAATGTTGTTTTTTTGTTTTTCACTTGATGAGTTGAGAAAAGACACATGATTGCTTTATAATTCAGTGAATGTGTCATGAAGTCTTCTTCTATATGGCTCCTTGTGGTGGCTTCATAAGCTGCATGTCAGCATGACATGATCAGAACATCTAGAAGTTAATTGCTTTCACCCCAAGTCTTAATCCTCAGCGAGGGAGGAAACATTGATTTTGGAGATGATCCTCGTTTCCTGTTACATAATTAAAGCAAATAGCACTTTGGATAAGGTGCTGTCCAGAGGGAAACTTTGGGTCTTTGAAGTGAGTTTCAAACTTCCTCTGCAGAAGAAAGAGTTTTAATTAATCTGGTGGAAAAGAAACAGAAAATAGAACAACGTGTTCTAAAGTTATATCCAGTGATTCATCTTTAATACAGAAATATGCAAAATGATGTTATGTATGGTAACACACAATAGTAACTCAGTTTATGACATTTCATCATCAAATGTTTTGGTGAAACAACCAACAGCTCCACAGAAATAAGAAATATTTCATTGTTTCAATGATCAAATAATTAATATGGATCCAAAGCTGTGAACTAATAAGTGTTGAAGGCTGTCCAAACAATTCATCAGCTCCACCAACCCCCCAGCAGCACACCGTGCTCTGCTCCTCCTCAGTTTTCTGAAATGATTCTTGTCATAGATAATAAGCCAGTGCTTATCTCCAAGGGATGTTTTGATCTTGTAAAAATGAATTCGATCGACGCCAACAAAGTTGAGATTTCAGCTATTAGACTTGACAAAACATCTCAAACTGACTGTTTTCACATGAAGTACAAACACCATGAACAGTACATGAGTGAGTGAGCACATTAAGAGAATAATGGAGAAATCAGAAAATATTCACCAAATGAAACTCATTTTTTTATGGTTTATGAGTTTGATTAGTGAGGAGATGATTGAAACTAGACTAGGTCTCATATAATTTCCATGTTGTGCTAATGTTCCACTACAAGCTCTATGTATTCTAAATTGCTACATCTGCTATATATTTATTTTTAGATTATTAATGTCATCTTCATGAGGCTGTTCACTGGTGCCAGTCAGACAATGGAAGTGCTGAGCTTTTCAAACACTACAATAGAAACATCACTGTCAAACTCAAATTGAAAGCTGAAATGGTGATACTCAGAGGAGCCTCTTATGTATAGAGACACTGTGCCTCTGAAATCACTTCAAGACAGGTGAGACGGTTTATGTCTCCAAACGTGCAACTTTTCCTGCAAACAAGCAAAACATTGTAAATGTTCCAAATTAAATGTGTTAAAGAACTTATTGAGTTTCCATAGATCAGAGTATAAGGTTTGTTATATTCACAGGAGCACAGAAAATTACACAGCCATGGCTGCTGCAAATCATTTTTGGATAAATCAAGGACATTAAAAAAGATTAAAACTACAAACATTTAGTACAATGAAAAGAAAAGCACAGAGAAAAAAAAAGTTGCATCAGCTTCACTTGACTTTCTGTGACTTTTAATTAGGCCTCTGCAAATGCTTCAGCTTACCTTCATCAGCTTTATCTACCCATGATCCACTTTGCTCCAGCCCCTGAGAGACATCACTAACCCACTCTGCTTCACTCAGACTTTGAGGAATATGCCTAAAGAGGCTTTTTTTTGGTTCATCTCTTGTCTCTTCTCTAAGCTAGGCATGTAGCATCCAAAAGCAGATGCTATACGAAGGCTCCCTTCAGCTTCGCCTCGAGCAGTTTACCTCCTGCCTGTTCTCTCATTCTCCTATCTAATTATTTCCAAGACGGCGAAATCAGAGATTTATGCAGAAGTCGTTTGTGATAGTGGACTACTGCAGCATCTGGAGGTGGCTGATGAAGAATCTGTCTTGGAGCATCCTCAAGGGGTTGGTTTAGTCTTTGAGTGGGCCCATGTATCTGTATTCTGTGATTTCGACCCCCGTGAATCACATGTCTAAGTCTTAAGACTCCTTCTCTCTTTGACTTCCCACCTCACCATCCCTCATCGCTCCCTGGACAATTGGAGATACGCCTGTCTGCCACGGAGCATTTAAACGGCTCCGTCAAAGCCGACAGGACAGGGTCAGCTGAGCAACATAAGCCTCTGCAGCGCATACAGTAGAGCTCACGTGTCACGTCAGTGCAAAAGTATATGTACTGTGTGTCAAAGGAGAAGAATGAGTGGCATTTTAATGTCACGTATAAAAGAAAGAACATGAAGCTTTTCAAAATAAAGTTTTAACTAGATCTCGCTCTAATCCCTTAGACTTTATTAGCTTTGATGATTTTTTTTTTCGTCTTTCATGCAGCTCATTAATGCATTAGCTTCAGTCCTGATCTGTCTTGTTAAGTGTCATGGTTCAGAGAGTGCTCCTATTATATCAATAATGATCTGCTGATACAGCCATAGTTGTGTTGAGCTGCAAAAAAAAAAAAAAACATGCTGTTTCAACAGACAAGAGCCTTTTTGTCAAACACAAACAAGCACGTGGCGCCCTTACGAGCTACATGTTGCACAAACTGTGCAGCTATTGCACCTATTACACCTCAATAAATTCTTCATTGCACCCTGGAGGGCCGTGCATTCAGCTATATGTTCAGCCTACATGCACACAATCTCCCCAACCACTGGTTCCCTTCTGCAGAGTAATGCATGGTGGATTTCCTGATGTCCAATCTGGGTTGTGATGATAAAGAGAAAAGGCTTGAAGATGAAAAGCGCAGGACTCTTCCTTCAAAGAAAAAAATGTGTTAGTTGTGGCCTTTTGTACCTCTTTGTGCTTTGCAGTGTTGAGCTGAGTTACTGTAAAACACAGACCAGGCTCTGCAGGAGAGACGCTGTTGTTCTCTGTGTATTTTCTGAATTCAACCAGTAGTTTCTTTTATTATCTGTAACGTTATGGATGGATTCATGTAGTTAATTGTTTTTTAGATGTTCTATTTGCGGAGAAGGGTGTGATTTGGGTTCATTTACTGTTTAGAATTGTTTTATTTATCAGTCACCAAAAAACATCATCTCATTTTTTAGTATTTTGTGTCCACTAGCAATGTCGCTATAAAAATCTCCTGTGTATCTGCAGACACGTAGAGACTGCAGCTTCTTAAAGCTTCTATAATCAATATATTCATTTAAAGAATTGATCAGGTGACAACTTGTATGGGAAATGTGTTGCCTGTAGTGACAAAGCCACAGAAAACTATCATCTGACACCTTCAGCTCTTTGAAGCTTTTTAGCCTCTTTCAGCTCATTGTTTTGGTTTATTATTATTTATTTATTTATTTTAATTTTTTATTGTTTTGGTTCAACTCCAAAACTCTAAACTCTGTGCACCGGCAGCTCCGCAATGAATGACAAACAAAACAAAGTTAGTGACTAATTGGTGAACAAAGCACACAATTTTCCAAAGGAGATAGTGAAAACCAGACCAGAGGTAGAAAGAATTAGGAGCGAATATTGATCTTAACATTAAAAATGCGACAGGAAACACGAGTCCAGATGAATAATGCCGAACAGTGTTGCTCCCTCACAAAGTAACTGAATAGTCAAAGCAGTAAAAAGAACAAAAGCACAGCTGAGAGTTATTCTAACAACCCTGAACTTGTTAACATTAGCATCCTAACATGGTTACAGTGACGATGCTAACATAGCAGCAGTAGTGTTTAACCATGTTTATCATTTTAGTTTAACTTGCCAAGACAGAAAATGGCCAACTCAGGGTGACAGGATTATTATTTGGTCATAAAACAAACAGCAACAGCAACAACACTGATGGAATGAGATGAAAAGTTTATATTAATGTCTGTACAAGATTACACAACAGTCCACTCAGCAGTTGTTATTTGCAAGCGATGATTGACCGACTGACCTACATTTCCGACCGAGTTAGAAAGAAGCAGGGCCAAAACAACAATAATAATAATAATAACAGTGCCTTTACTGTGAACTGCAGCTCATCATTGTGACGCATATTTACTAGACCATTCACTATATTAAACAGAACGAAGCATGAAACTAAAATGAAATGTGCTAAATTGACAGAAATTATAGTACGTCAGCAGGAGCAGTCGATTTACACTTTGGAGGTTAAAAATGCTTCTTTCACCGCACAGTGTTTTTACAATAACAGTCTGCACGGCAATAACTTGTGGTCGTCTGCCAGGCTGGGAGCACAGGTATGTCATGACTGTGTTGTCGTGGCAACGCCAGCGAGGACTGAACTCATTCTCTTTCACAGGATTTTAACAATGGAGAAACAGAGAAATCTTAACTGTGGATGTGATCTTATCGCTCAACCTATACATTATGTGAATTGTGCCTCTTTCTTTTCTCTCTGTCTCACTATTGTTGCTTATTTAAAGGATTATGAAGGAGTGAACTGCACAATGAAGAGATGACCTGTGGCAACTGTGTAGCTCTTGAGCCATAATATTGTCTACTTATGTCAGCACAAGTAGATAGGAAGCTAGACACAGAAGACATATTGCCAATACATAAAGCAGTAAAAAAAAATTATATAAATAAGCTTTTTATCAGGTTTATTCATTTCACGTTTATCTTTTTGTTTTGTTTTGTTTTTCTTTCATGAAGCTCAAAAAGATCTAAATGTCAATCAAACTTAAGTAGTTTTTTTTTTTCAGGTAAAAGTAAACGTCTTTAAACTCAAGTTTGACATTGAATTTCTTGTCATTCTTTTACACATAAAGAAGCTTTTCATGAACAAGGCAGGAGAGTGGATCAGCTGACCAGTTTCCAAATCCTCCCTTGTCGTGTGAAAAGTGAAGTAGAAATTCTTTTCTTAAAACCAAATCAGTTTGAAAATGAATTTCTGATTGTTCTAGGGCATGTAGTCTTCCCAGAAAAAAAAAACAACTGGGGGTGGATTTTATTTTATATATTGACACTAATTGTTAAACTTCTTGACACAATTGTTGAATAGCACAGAAAACAAAAATGAGCTGGTGTTGTAGCTGATGGGAAGCTGCACAAACACTGTGAATGGAACTAAAAATGACACACGAGCCGAACACGACTAAACTCTGCAAAAAATATGACACTCGAGCTATTTGACTGTCTCCTTCAGTCTTCTCACACGCGTGTTTTCGTGTATTGATATGAACAATTGGCAAATTCAAAAAGACAAAGAGAAATTACTCAATAAATTACATTGGACAGAAAGTGGTGATGAAGAGATTACTTCACAGATTTGGCGCTGCATGTCGATATATTTGGCTGAATTGCAAGACACAGATTGGAAATCTTGATTTTTTTTCACTCCCTCCAAAAACATTGTATCCTCATTTTCCCATAATGCAACTCTATTCTGGCTTCTATTGTCCATCTGTCTCTGTTTAGTAAACAACGATGTCTTCCAAACTTCATGCCTTTTTCCATTTTTTTTTTTACTGCATGCTCTCTAAAAATATGTCTTCTCTAAGCGTAGCCCTATAGCACCCACCAGAATCCTATTGCGTTGCTGTGACAGATGGTGATCCAGTCAACGTAAAGATATATCGCACCATGCAGCATAACAAAACAGGTTTGAATTGGACTGTGAGGAGCTGTGAGCTGCCAGTGCCACACTGTAGTAAGCATGGTTTGGCAGGGAGTGACTTACAGATGGGGCTGCAAAGTTACTTCCTATTTAAAGCTGCAATGCGCTGCCTAAAGCTTCGATAGGTTTTCATGTCAAACTTTCTCTTCATTGAGAAGAATATTAAATAGACATTAAATCATATAAATCGAAGGTTTGTCGTATTTGTAAATTAACTCCTGTCTTTCTTAAACAGTTTCACAAAAGCAGAGAGATTGTGACACACCAGGCCAGAACGACACAGCATGAATCCACCACAGCGTGATGTGGGATGGATCCCCCACGGTGCCTCTCAATGTGCCCGCCCCCCTGATGCGATCTGATCTGATCAGGAATAGTGTGAAATGTGCCTGCGAGTTGTTGAAATTGATTGAACGCTCGCTGTTTGCTCCAAAGGTTGTTACACGCGAGCTTTTGCAAAACACAAACAAAACTTCGTCGCTTCATGACTGACGCGGTCGTTTAAAGGGCCAAGGATACATGAAGGAACCAGAGAGAGAGAGTTTGATGAGTCATCGCGCAGCAGGGGAAACTATTCATTATCAGTTAATTTATCCCCAGGAGGGTTTTTTTTGTTGGAAAACAGCATTATGCTAAAAAGCAAGACAGTGAATTCAAACAGATTAACTGTTTGAACTGCATTTGACGTCACCTCAAACAACATGATAAAGTCTCATCATCTTCTTCTTTTTACTCTACGTCCTTTTCCTGATTTAAACTATTATCACAGTAACAATCAATCAATTCAGATTTTATCAGTGACATTTTTTAGATAATTTAATTCAACCTCTTGTGTTTTAGTGTCCAGAGTAATGTCGATACTTGAGGCATTTAGTGCAAGAAGTTGGAGTACTTTATAAGTTTTATTAGTTTCAAGGCCAATGACTTCTTTCCTCGTAACCACTTAAGACCGAGTCCCTTTTGATATGTAGATAGAAATGAAAGCAGAGATAAATAGTGTAGCAATTGCTCCACGGTTTCAGGCAACAAATTGTGTTGACTAGTCATCATCATGGCTCTGGTGACTTAATCCACAGAGCTGTTTTTCTGGCCGCTGGTAGTGGAGCATGCACCAGAGACCGTTGTATTTCTGGAGTCTTGCATCAGAGGAAAAACGCAACAGTGGGTGAAGCTTTTTTTTTTTTTTTTTTTTTTTTTGAGAGTAAAAGGGGGAAAAAAACTCAAAAATGTCAAAATAATGTTACTAATTAGCATCACTTTTACTTATGTTTGGTCACTTTTGGATTTTGTGCTAACATTTAAGTGATAGTTTGAAATTTTTTTTGGTAAAATAAAAAAATGTATCATAGAAGTCTTGGTTGAACATAGTGACGGAGTCATGGAGGCTCTGGATGTTGTTTTCATAGGTGGACTTTATTACCTCCAGACAAAGCTAGGCTAGCTATTTCCTCATTTCCTGTGTCTGTGCTAAGCTATGCTAACTGGATGTTATTTGTAACATTACATTTACTGTACACGTCAGAATGTATCAATCTTTTTTTTAAATCAAGATCTCAACAAGAAAGCCCATTTTCAAGTGTTTTCAAGGCTGTTTTGATTTGTTTGCAGCCTGTTTATCTGACCTCTGTGTGCTTTCCCTCATCGGATTTCTTTCTCCATGTTAGCAATACTTCAGTCAGTGCGATATAATTATGATCCAATGACAACCAAAGTAACACCTGCAGAGTTATTCTCTAAGCTGTAGCCTAACATCAGGTTTTATCGTTTACAGTAGATAGGGTACATGTCTCTCTGTGCTCTTCACTTAATAGAAGACTTCAGGAGGGATGGTGCCGTGGCCATTAAAGTTTAATGGCCTCATTTGGTCACTGTGAATAGTGTATCTGGCAGGCTGTAGCTCTTCCTCGCTCACCTCCCATGGCTCATTATGGGTAAATCAACCTGCAGGCACCGTGAGGGCTGTTTGTTGTAGATCCAACACGGTTGCTGGCTGGTGGTGACCTTTTGTAGCTTTTGCATTAACATTTTTTTGAATTCAAAAGGCAAGAACCAGTCTCCTGATAGGAATGTATGTGAGGGGGAAACTGGGAGGGATATAGTTAGCAACATTACAAAAACCATTTGTTGTAATCTCCATATTGTCTTATAATTGTCTTGTAATTATGACAAGTTGTAACATGTTGGGTGAATATTTCAGGTAAAAAGGTTTAATTTTAAGCTTAACACTCGTAGCATAGACTTCCTGAGAGGAAAGTGTGCTTGATTTACATATCCTTTGCTGTTTTTAGTTTCTCTTGAAACAGCAGTGAGCCTATCACGAGGCTCTCTGAAGACTTAAGATTTGTTCCTTCATGTGGATTGTGTTTACCTTGCCAAACAACACCTGAGGCACTAAGATCTACTGTTTATCCCCCCTGGAGGAGGTGTTGAGATACAAGGGTACAGTACTTCATATACACTGCAGTAAGTTTGCAGTGTGTGTGTGTGTGTGTGTGTGTGTGTGTGGTGAGGATGGATTCTATACAACTGCACTTTCTTACCAATTCAGCAACTATTTCAGTCTTCTTTCTTTCTCTCTACCCCTGTGACTTGCAGATAAGAAAATGGCTATAGCAACCCTATTGACAGTGTTTCCAGAAACTGTCATTGTTTCCTGAGCCAGTGTTGAAAGGAGATTAAAAATAATAAGTAATGGTGCCATTAGAAATGGCAGCGGGCGACAAAACAGTCTTTCCAGTTTGTTGTTGAACTGCTACCCTGCCACTCTGTTGGGACTGATAAAAGTTACGCTGCTGGCAACCCCTGTCTGTATTTATGCATTAATGCTTACTTGGCTCTTAACGGCAACACATAGTGGGTTTTAAAAACCAAACATATGGATTTATTGAAATGTTTGCATTTGCAGTTATAGTCGGGATGTTTAGAGAAGATATGCGTATTGGTAAATTGACCACTGATTAATTGCTGCTCTCCTTTATTACTGTCATGGTTGTGTTGTGTAACACAGCTGGTGTTAGCTTACATAAGATAATAAGATAATTCCAAGGCCAAAATTGTTTGAATGTATTTCTTTTTTTTAAGATTAAGACAAGAGAAAAGGCATTTGGGATGAAAACTAAACAGTGTTTTTCTGCTGTTGCTGAGGTGAGAAGCAAACAGAACAAAGATGTTAATATTGGCCTAAGATCTGTGGATACGCCAGTTGTGAAAAAGATTTTTTAAAATTTATTTAACCTGTAACCTCACAAAATATACTTTGATTTAATCGACTCTTTACGCTTTCGTCCTTGCATATTTGAGTTTTAAAAAGCTAAAACAGACACCGCTCTCCGAACTCTGTGTCATAATTTATCTAACAGAAGTCTTGTGTACGCCATTTTCAATATGTAAAGATATTTTTACCATCGCTGCTTGAGGAGGGATTTTGTGAATGTGTTTCACTTATATCAATAAGACTCTTCTAGTGCAGCCACATACATAGAGAGATCTACATTGTTTTGGCATTTTCTGAGTGGTCGGTTATTAAATCGTTACAGTGCAGGAGATCATAGTTCAAGCCCCAGCACCACAAAGCAATGATGAAGAACGGAAATGGAAACACACACCTATTCATCATAAGGCTGATTTATTGAGGAGTAACCTCTGTGGTCAGCTAGTCAATAACTCACTATTCCATGAGGAGCTGCCGTTTGTGGTGGTTGTTTTCAGTCGTTCCAAAAGAGAGAGGCGTAAATGATGAAGGATGAGGTTCATTAGGAGAAATATTAATGCGTCTGCATTTCAATGGTGTGGATTTATTTAACTATGAAACCAGGTATGTTTTAGAAATTCAAATGTGCTTGTTTTTTGTTTAAATGAAGATGGAGTTATTCAAAGTATCACACAGTGTTTGAGTTTGTTTACTGAACTTATCTAATTGATCCCTCAGCTCTGCTAAAAACTGGCTTTTTTTTTTCCCTGAATGCACATAAAATCGCTGTTTTTTTTTTTTTTTTTTTTTTTCTGGAGTCAACAGAACTAAATGTGCTGCTAAATCTGTGGGACTTCAAAGCTGTTTTTCTCTGCTCTCTTGCCAGGGTCATAACAGATAGCCAAGTCCTATCTCCCTCCCCAGGCAAGACTTAGAGCTTTGACTGTTGGTTTGTGGTTAGAGTTCAAACTTGGCTTCAACATTCAGCCGACCAGCAGCAGCAGCATCAGCAGCAGCAGAAGAGGCAGCAACAATACACACATGAGAGCCGAAGCAGAGAGAAAAATATGAAAAAGATATATATTGGCAAAACTGCCCCCAAAACCCAGAGAAATGGTTGCAAACATCAGAAAAGAAGGTAAGAGGAGTCAGTCTTGTCTGAAGACTGTTTAAACATCATCCTCATTATTGGGAAATTCATTTAATTCATTTTGACTAATGGAAAAGTATTTTCATTGGGAGGTTATGACCATTAAATAAGCATTAAATACATAATGTGGCATGTATTCATTCCCATCATTCATCTTCATATCGCTTCTCATGTACATCTACATAAGCCTGAGTAACACTGTTGTACATTCTGGACACTATCAAAAAAAAAAAAAAAAAGTAGAAATTTTTAAAAAAATCAATGACTATGTGCTCAGACTTAATTAAAGTGGCATTACTTAGTGATAAGAGCCCAGAGCAATTTTCACATGTACTTACAATAGCTCTCTGGCTCCTCGCCATGTGATTTTACATCATCACTTGCAGAGAGGTTGTAAAGGTACATTAACATTTATCTATCTATCTATCTATCTATCTATCTATCTATCTATCTATCTATCTATCTATCTATCTATCTATCTATCTATCTATCTATCTATCTATCTATCTATCTATCTATCTATCTATCTATCTATCTATCTATCTATCTATCTATCTATCTATCTATCTATCTATCTATCTGTCTTTGTGTTGTGTTCTTATTTTTTGACTTTTTTTTTACTTACTTAACTTAGTTATCAGCATTTTAGGTTTATGCACCAAAAGTTCTTAAAGTTAAATAAAGTAGTAAGTATAAAAAGCGTAAGAGTAAATATGTAAATATACATGTTCATTTATATTCCGATATCAGGCTCTGCATTCATTGGCTTATTTTTGCTTGACTATTTATATACTGAGTGTTTACTGTTTGATTCATGCGTAATTAGTGACCATCTTACATCAAGTACCTAAACATTAAGGGCAGACTATTGCCTCTCCTGTGTATTGACACAGCCGAGTCTATAAGTCTGTCTGTGGACAACATTTTCACCTCCTTTCGTGCCAGCTTTCTAATTGAGGCTGTGGGCTGAGGTGAACTTGGAGGTGCTCTCACTGCGCCGGCTGGATGGTAACGCTGAGCCATCGAACCTCTCTGTGAGCCAAGTATCCATCAGTCTGGCAAAATGTTAAATCCCCCAGAGCGCGCACACTCCCCATCTCTAGCCTTTCATTTCCACATCCATTCCCCGAGTCAAGCCTGTCGGTGTGTTTTCATCCCCCGCACTCAAACCTGCATCAAACACATGACCGAAATATTGCATCCTGTCTGACGTGTTGTTGTTGATGGTGGAGGTGTTGAAACTGTGCTTCTCTGGCCTCTCACTCCTTCTCTTGTTGTGCTCTTTCTTTGCTCTTTCACCCTTTTTTAAAAAAAAAAAAAAGCTTAATCACACAAAAAGCCGCGGTCCATTCTGTATTTTCAACTCTTCTTATATGAATCATCCACGGTCTATGTCTGGGGGCAAAAATCCTTTACTATTCTTTCAGAGATTTGATAGGGAGGCTTGTGTAAGGGAATTCACCATTACACCGATGGGAGCACTTTCTCTCCTGCTTTTCTCCTTCCCTGTGAATGGGAAATCATTAGTATTCCTCCTCCATCCATCTCCTTCTCCCCATTGGCCTGACTGCTTTCTCCATGCTTAGGACCTCTCTCACTCCAAACTGAATTACGCTCCAGCTACACTTCATCCCCTTCCCCTCCTTCTCACACAAACACACGTCCATTTTATTTCCTACACTGTTACCTTTTCTGCTTGTTCCTGTCTCTTCTCTTCTCTCTCTCTCTCTCTGTTGGGTTGTATGAGTCTCGCAAACTTTGACAGCAATGAACATACACATCATGGTTGTTGTGACTGTGTCTTCTCGAATCCTGTTCTCTAATCTCACTGCCGCCTCTTCAGCTCTTTCCATGACCACAAGGATGACCTCCGCAAACGCCTGTCATACACTACCCACAAACTAGAGATGGTGGAGACAGAGTTCGAGTCTACTCGTCAGTACCTGGAGACGGAGCTGCGACGGGCTCAGGAGGAACTGGAGAAATTCACAGAAAAATTACGAAGGTATGTGTGCATGTGCACATCACTCTGTGGGCTGTTTGTCTTTTTGCATGTGTAACATTTTTAACTGTATAACTCCACCATTGACACATATGAAACATGAAACATATCTTTTAAAGGCCGTAATGGCTCAACAGCAACATTAAGGCTCAGGTATGAGTCAAGTTATGTGGTTTATTTGTGCCATCCAACCATGTTTAAAAGCAACACTGTTTATAGGCTTCGGTTTAGTGTGTGGAGAAGACTTGTCATCATAGTTGATAAAATTCTGGCTCATCTCCAATATTCAGATATTATCTGGTTGTGTCTGGTTAGATTTTTTTATGATGGTGAAAGAGAAGATTCACATTCATGATAAATATTTTTCTTGCCTGGTACCTTTTGTGTATTTTTATGCTTTTGATGTTGTGGTGTTTTATGGACATTTTCATATTAACAGGCCCCATTATCCTTAATAATCACTTAAATTACTTTTTGTTTTATAAAGGGTTTCTTAATAAACCAACCTACTGGATGCACAAAGATCTATTAAATACATATGAACAAGCTGTGTGTGGAAAGATCTGCTCAATTCACACACCCGACAAAAAGTCTGTAAACATTTACTTGTTCTGTTAACTGTCCATAATCTCAACAAGGAGAAAGGTCTGAGTGCGTGAACCTACAGCTCTAGGTTTTTATTTAGCCTGGTGACATGCAAATGCTGTAAAACCTTTTGACTGGACTGAGCAGAGTTTTCTCTATAAATAAATGTGATGAATATGAAGTTTAAACAAACTTAAACCTCATGTTTTGAACAGAAACTTGGGAACTTGGAAAACAGACAGTATAGACCATCTTTCCATTTTCCCAGGGTACTTTCTTAGCTCTCTCAGGCAACTTTTTTTCTATTCTTTTTTTGCTTATGATTGACAGCCAACCCAACACCGGCTTTTTCCCTAATTTTAACCACTTGAATGATGGGTTGATGTCATTGTTAGACAGGCAGTGCTGCCTGACAGACTCCACTCAGGGAAGGAAGAGGAAAGCTTTCACTCTTTATACTTCACTTAAATGAGTAAGAGCACTCAGCGTTACCTCTCATAACAGCCAGTGATTGTATAAATGTTTTCTCTCCACCAATCAGCAAACTATTGTCTTTCACTCCTTCATCTTCATTTACAATCTTTCACCGACCTCTCAAAACTCTCTCAGCTCTGTTTTATGATTTGTCGTCGTGTTATCGTCTCCGTTGCTCAAATTCGCATCAGTCTAGTTGATGGTGTCATAAAATCTGGTTTATCAACACTGTGATACTGAACCAAGAGGTGACATGACAAAACACCAGGAAACACCGGGAAAGTTAACAAATAGAGGGTCACTAATAGAAGTCTATGTAAAAAAACGAAATCAAAAAATAAAAACAGGGAAACGAGGGAGCAATGATGAAAAAGACAGAAGATTGAAATGTGTGAAAGGGTCTGCCACTTAATTTTAAAACTATTTCATAATCACATAATATTTTTCTTACTATCTCCTGCTGTGGCATTTAATCATATCATCAAGCGTTTTTACTGTTTTAGCTCAGCAGGTTTTTATCCTGAGCGATCTGTGAGTCTGAACTTAAAATATCCTGCAAATCCTCTTCAAGATTCTCTGTCAGCATCCTCATCCAGTAATTTATTTATTTCTCTGTCTGAATTTATGTGAAGATTACTGGTGCTTATTTAGGATTATGACCGTTCCAACACTCTTTAGTCATCATATGTTGTGGTTTGCATTTTTAACAGGACACTTTTCTTTTCTGTTCATCCAGGATCCAGAGTAGCTATGCAGCGCTGCAGAGGATCAACCAGGATTTGGAAGAGAAGATGCACAGGACGGTGAGAGAGAGAGAGACAGTCCTTCTCAGTGTTATATGGTTTTTAAATTCACACTGTTAAGATATCAGCGTCAAAAGAAAAAATTGTTATCTGACTCAAACCCAACTAAAATCATATCTTGTTTTACAAAGTGATGGTGAAAAGAAACATTCACAGCAACCTTGACTTTATCAAGAGATAATTTCCTCTGTCAAAACAAAGAAAATATTGAAATATACTTTCTCGACAACGTTTTTCCAACTACAGTTAAGGAATTTTAGAATATAATTTAAGTATTTGATTTATTAGCTATTTACTCAAACTATATGCTGAAAACAACTTCACGTGTATATGAAACAGTGTAATCTTCATTTGTTGTTTTTAAACTTTATTATATTAGGCTGTTGTAAAAATCTTTTTAAATGCATCGTGTATTACTGTTAAAAGAAGAAGTAAAGTCAATGCACTTAGCTGTAAATTGGGTGAAATATAAAGGACACACGTCTTTGTCTATAGCACTTAACTGACTTTTACCCCAGGAATATTTTATATATTTCTTTATTATTTCTTTTTCCCTTGAACTGACTTTAAGGAAGTTCAAGGGAACTTCCTTGAACATCTCTGAAAGACTCATTATTACTATATCTTACTCTAAAGATTTAGTTAGGAAGTAACAAGTTGTTAAAACAAGTAACAACATCACAAAATAAATGCTACTGGGGTTTCAATCAAAATAATGATGAATAAAAACAATAGCTAAAAGTTCACTCTGGACGAGAGAGAAAGAGAAACACATCTGTGTGGTTATTTTACTGCACAATCATCTTATAGCCTTAATTCTTCACATTATAACTGTGATTGCTTTTAGGTCATACAGATATTTTGTGTGGACATATTCTTTCACTGGTTGTGGACAAAATCATTTTTTTAGTTCTTTTTTATTTAAATCTTTAATGATGTCAACTTAACTTTCACTGACCAGTTTATAATTTCCACAGTTACGTTACCTGTTCCACCATCACTTTAGTACAAACCACAGATGGAGCCATTTCTGTCAGACAGCTTGGTCTTAGTGTATTTTCAGCAGCAGATGTTACTGAATGATGGTTGAAATTTTAAAGGAACGTAACAGGAACGCTACAGATAACAGTGTGTCTCTATAGTTCTCTCGCTCTTCCATCACTTTATGTTACTACTTGTCATTCTGATCATGACTGTGAGACCACTCCACAGTGTATATAGGCTGCAATATAGAACAATGTCGAGTATTTATAGTATGTAGTTTAGAGAATATTATAGGATCAAGACCAAACTGACAGAGAAGCTGGCCAGAGAGTAAAAGGTAAAATTACAAATCTGTCTGCTGCTTCAGCACCTCGGACAGCGCCACTGATGAATCAATACACAGCACAGTTATGCTGCTGATATTTCATAGCTGCTGGTGGGAACACGGATTCTAACTTGCACAAACCTCAGTTAGATAAAGGATCAATGAATGATGCAGACTGGACTTAAATATTCAACCTAACAGGTCTACGAGCCCTGCACTCTCTCTGCTACCAGGGGATGGAAATGTTAATAAGGGGGTGATGTTTGCGCCTCATTCCTCCTCAAGTTGCCTACTGCTTCCAACATTTTCCAACCTTCACGACCTCAGTGCTCACGCAGGCATTTGTCTGCCTGCACTTTCAGCCTCTCTCTTCTCTCTGAGCATTCACGTTATCTGACAGCTGTGGTTTTTTTGTATTGATTTTAGTGAGTGCAGAACGGTTTCTGTAAGTACAAGAGTTCTCACAAAGACCCACTAAAAGTTCTCACTACGATATATGAAGGTGTAGAGGATGTGTGTGTGTGTGTGTCCACATATGTGTACACTCTTACACACACACACACACACACAGAGATGGATAGCTCATGACCCAAAGGATGAACTGGAATTGTTTATTCAAGAACATGAAGCTCTGTAGTTACTAGGAAACCAGAACTTCGAGTTTGTCTTCGTATGAAACTCTTCCTCTTTGTGTGCTCATTTATTCATTACAAAACCACAGCAGCTAACATTTTATTGGTTCTTATATATTATATACTACACTAGAAGATCTATTATATATTATTATGTTATTATATTGTATAGTATATCATACATAGACATATTTTATAGTGGTATATCAAACTTTTTTTTTAAGTTTTAAGTTTGGGACTGGATGTGACTCAAAATTATCTTGGGTAGTTTTAGTTTTAGTTAGTTATTTTAAATCAAAGATACAGATATTGACATCACTAAGAATAAAATAACAGTGTTAAAACTTTTCATATTGTACAAATATGTGAAACATTCACTGACAACATATTAAATTCATTTTAATCTCCAGCTTTGCAATGTAAGTTGTTTTATCATGTTTAGGTATTTTTGGAAAGATTGTGGTCAACAGTAACTTAAAGAATGAGATAGGATGTGTTTATTCTAATTCTATTATATTTACTAAATAATAATAATAAAAAAGATCTCATAACTTTAACCAAAGTGCTTTCATTTCTAAATCAAACCACAAATTTTAAACTTCACTTCCACTCTCAAATTATAGATGAAACTATCTCATTCACTTTTCTCCTACTAGTCTTTACTCTGAGGTTTTAAAGAGAGGATAATATAACAAAGGAGTCTTCTGGATACTTTATCCAGCATGGAGTAATGTAAAACTGTATTGTATTTAGTATTAAGAACCACAGTGAGACGCCTTAGTCTTCTTTAAAGTAAAGATAACTGAAAAAGTGCCAGACTGGGTTTTAAAGCAAAATCCTCAAATGTAGTAATCATAATAAATTACATGATGACAAACTATGGTCTTGTGCATACCATAAAATACCATAATAAAAGAGTTGTGATGATATATACACTCCGCTCTCTCTCCCTCTGTCTTGTCTAAGAAATGAGAAATCTGCTATAATCGATTTGAACACACCTGCTTAGCAGCAGAACCACTCTCATCTCTCTCAAAGCAATTACATGATCAAAGACACAGAGCGCAATCAATGTCCAAAGTAATTGGTCTTTTCTGCCATGCAACCCTGTTAGAAAACTATTATAGCTAACTGCTGGTCTGGTCACCTCAGCAGCAGCTGTCCAATCACATCAGGTTGAGAGGTTCCCTGAGAGTCTTCACCCCCTTGCAGCTTCACCCTTAGGACTTATCAGCCAGAATCAGTGCAGAGGATGAGCCAGCTCTACAACGACGTCCATCTCTCAGACTTACACCATCTTGACTAAAGAGGATCGTAATCCCATCAGAAGTTTGATCAATGGGACTTTGTCTGTCCAATGATCACACTGATGGAGGTTAGTAGGAAACCAGCGGTCAGATGGTCGGATATTGACCTAGTGAACTAGATAGTGAAATACAACTCATTTGTGAATTCAGCTGATTTTCATGGTTTACATTTATTTTAATTCTGTCAAAATCAGCAACATTTCACCAAGAAATAATTACAGCATGTTGTCCTTTACAACTTTCTAACATCATCATCTGAAGGAATTTCCTTCACACTGGATGATATTGTAAACTTCACAACACTGGAAGTGTTGTATGTTCTTTATTAAGGAGGAAAGGATTTGTTAGTAACACTTTAACATCTTCTCAATGGGCTGAAATTCAAGATTTATCTGTCTTTCCCTAAATGAAAAAAAGGTGAAATGCTCCTAAAATAGACAGTTCAGACACTACTGTGAATACTTATATTTTGTTTTGTGGCTGATAATGGAGATTAGTGGTTTTTTGAATGGGCTCTTCTGTGAACTCATGAATGCTATTAAACCACTGAGGCATGAAAATTGTTATAAATCAACCCAGACATGAAATTGGTGTTTTTTTTTGTTTTTTTTTTTACCTTCAGACAACAGCTATTGACAAAAACTTCTGTCTTACAGTATTTGCAGCCTGTTATTTGTTATGCTCCAGTGTAATTCTTCTTGCTTTGTCATACAGTGATAAGACCGAGAGCCTAAACTATCCTCTCATTCCTCATTAATCTCATAAAGTACATACAGACATCAATGTATTCAAAATCACATGGAAATGATTTTGAAAGCTGTTGACTTTTCACAGGAGTTGTCTGTCTGGCACAACTCTTTGGTAAAGCAGATCTTCATGGCTGGAGACAGTATGGGATTTTTTTTTTCTTTATTTTGGAGGCAAGCCTCATTGGAATTGTCATTTCTTTTGATGTCGTGTCATGCGATGGCATTGCAAGAGAGGGGGAATATGTTCCTTTATCACAGCCCAGGCGGGCAGTGACAAAGGCGGCTCCAATCAAATCAGACACACAATTAAAAGTTCTGAAAAGCCTGAACCAGCAAGGTCAATGGGAAAAAAGAGGAACGTGTAAAACTGCTTCAAGAGATTAACAACTGTAAGAACTGACAAGATGCATATTGTGATGACCCTCAGTACTTGCAGTCAGTGTGGATCTGAGCTAGAGATAAAACATGCTGCAGATGAAGGTTCTTGCATGGACAGAATAATACCTCATCTGCCTTTAAGTTAAAAAAAAAAAAAATCACCTTGCTGAAATAGAGCTCTGGCAGTGCAGGGATTGGACTAGTTATAGATTGGTGATTGGCACCTGTGAGACTGTCTAGTAAGAGGTCAAATTAATCTTTGAGCCCCTTCTGAGACAGTGCAGTGCCAGCAGAAAATACATATTTGCATACAATTGTTAGTCAGATAGAGTTTTTGTCTGTACCCAAAATATACCATCTAGACTGCATCAGAAAACTTGGAACAGAGACTGAATACTGGCAGTAATTAACTGTGATTGACTACTAATAATGTACTAAGACACCTTGAGGTAGGATAAGATGTTATTTATACAATAAAGGTTATTTATGCATAGTATGTGATACATTTTTACTGTATCCTCTAGTTGTTGATGTTGGAGGGAGCTGTCCACGGTGCTGAAAGCCATTGTTTTTCTTAATCCTCATAAGAGGTGGGTCCTTGGCAGGGTCAGCTAACTAACAGGCGGTTGGCAGGAAATCAAGGTCTTACTCAGTGACTGCCCTCCTAATAAGGACGACGTCCACTTCATCAGCTGCTGTCACCGCTAAACACAATCCTGCTGTGAAGTAGACGAGAAGATCAGAAAATAAAGATGAATCTTCACAGAGGAGAGGGTTTTTAATGAAGTTAGATGCACAGCGGTCCAATTAACTCAAACGAGAGATGGTCATGTGACAGTCACAGAGATATTAGTTAGGATAATGTTATTGTCTGTTCACTAGGGGATGGTTCCAGGAAACTAATTATCTAGTCACATCCTTCAACTAATCTGAGTTTCTTATTATAAGTTAAGCAACTTGTTTTTTGTTTGTTTGTTTTTCAGATTGATTTAATCCAGTAAATCCCATTTCCATTGAGAATATGTAAACATACAATATATAACTAGATAATTTAATGAAACAGAAAAACAACACAATGATACAAAAGGTTACTTTTACTACTTCCTGTAAAGCTTCAGGGGCAACAGGCCCCATAAGGTTTTATAAACGAGCTATTTCAAGACATCGGTCTTGACCTGATGCCCTGTGATGGCCATCTGTAATTGTTTTTGATAGTTTATAAAATAAATGAATAAAATTTCTATTGTTTGATCAAATTTCATTGTATAATCAATATGAAATATGAGTGTTGTGCTGCAGTCTGAGTGGCTGCGTCGTTTACCTTTGTTCTGACGATCGCAGAACATTTCTATCCGCATGTTTTAATCTACCGCCTGTCATAATCAATATGAATTATTTATGAAACACAGAGGCTCGGTCTAATCTCTGGGCTCCGGGCTTCTGATCAGTTCTTTCTCAGCCAAGCTTCTATTTAAAAAAAAAAAAAGCATTAAGATGATCAATAATATTTGATCCTGGATCAATGCGTTTTAGCTGCACAGTTTATCATGCAGTGCAATATCAGAGCAGTAATTGTTTGTGCAACTGACATCTAAATCTGAAATATATGCCTGAAATATATGTTGGTACAGATTTTAAAAAAAAAAAAAAAAAAAAAAAGCTAGAGGAGAAATATGAGAAGATAAATTGAATATTTAAGTTTTTGAGTTTTGGTAATAAATCAGTTTGCAGTGTGTGGTTGGTGAACATCAGTAGTCATAGAAACCTGAGGCAGAGAAGCATTTATCGTTGTGTTGAAGTCATAGATTCCCAAAAGAATGACCAAACGGCAAATAGAAAAGGCTTCTTCATCTATGTTTACCAGAGTGAAAGGTGTTAAATGAATAATGAGTGAGAGACGTGTGTGTGTGTGTGTGTGTGTGTGTGTGTGTGTGTGTGTGTGTGTCTGTGAAGATGCCTTTTGTATCTCTGTGCTAATGTGTTGCTCTGGATGAAATGTACCTTTCTTCAACATACTGTTCTTTGCTGAGCAGCAACCAGGCCTGTCTGCAGTGCACTCATTAGTGCCATTAATACAACAGTCATTAATCATAACTCTTCAATGAAAAGCACAAATTACACACAAGAGAGAAGCAGCAGCAGCAGCAGCAGCAGTGGAACCAGGCAGTTGTAAATGCTGATAATTAGCTGAAGCAGAAGAGCAGCATATGTAGTGAATTTGCAATATATATATATATATATATATATATATATATATATATATATATATATATATATAAAATGCATATTTAGAAAAGATAAAAACCAATAATAATTATTATCTGAATGTCCTCATCCTAATATATCTTATTGCTTCTGTGACACTGTTGATTATTAAAAACATTAATGAGCTTACACTTTAATGAACTGTGTGTTATTTGCTGTCATGATAATGGGCAATCGACATTGACAGAAGACCAACTGTGTATCAGTCCACAGTCAAAAATGGTCCTCAACAGATCCCATATTTACTCATGTTTCCAAAACACTACGACAAGCTACAGTTTAAGTAATGAGACATTTGTGAACATTTACACACATTGCTGCTCTATGGTGTTTTCATGATATGAAATAAGGAAATAACAATTTTATGACCATGTTTTTTTATTTTTTCATCTTATGTTTAATTTCCCAACAATGAAGCTCATTAATGTTACAATGTTTGGCATTTACAAGTAACATCACATCACTGAGAAATATAATCCAACTAGTTTATGTTCATAACTGCATCACACTCAAAAATGTTGTTCACAAGATGTAGGATCAACTTTGTTCAGGAGTCGTTATCTTCGGTGCCTTATTGCTTGAAAATCTTCTTTAATGAGGTTAGAAAATATTAATTTGATTTTTCTTTTTTCTACCCCTTCTTAAAGTAAGAAAACATTTAACTGGAGTGGAGTTTTGTACTCTCCTGCATAACCCGAAGTTTTCACCATAATTGCATCTCATGGGATTTTCCCTTCATTTGTTGTCCAGTGAAGAAACAGAAATCTCTACTAGAATATCTAAAACTAAATGAGGTTGTCTTGGAAAAACTGAAATATTTTTTTTTTTTTTATGAGCTTTGTACTGAATTCGACAATCCCACGGGGTTTTCGCTTTTGTTGTTACTCTTTTATTCCATCAAATAAACAGACTCTTTGCAAGTTGAGGCAAGATTTGTTATCATTTACTAAAAGAAATACAACACTGAGGCTCTGAACTGCCATGTGGTGACAAACCCTGGGCCCCATTTTCTTTAAGATACTATAGTCAAAAATTTGCAAATTAATTTTCCTCGATGCCTTGATGTTCTCCTATATTTGGCACCAACTGATAAAAACGTTTTGGTGACAGTCAGCGTATCCAAATATAGTGTGATTAGAGAAGATAGTGGAAGTCAGTGTGCACAGCTGTGATTCCTCCCCTCGGCCATGACGCTGTAATTAAATTAACACTTCATCCTTCACTCCAAAAACTCCAGCCCATGATCACGTAAAGCCAATTAAGTGAGAGTGATCTATGCTTTTTTTTTTTTTTATCTATAGGTAAACGTTTTTTTTACCTGCAAAAGGTGCATCGTTACGTTAGAAGACCCGAGCAATTACTGGAAATATGAAAGTCAGCAGCTATAATGTTTTAAAAAAAAAAAGATTACTCTTGGCTTCAGTGTGCAGTGCAGTGCAACACTCTTTTCACACTTTTTTTTTTTTTTTTGCTGCACTTGGGATCATGTTTTCTGGCAGCATTCAACGCATCACATTTATCTCCAAAGATATATCCGATATTAAAGCTGAATGTTCCTGTTGGACACTTTGGAACCAAGTTTAATGTTACTATTAATATTAAAGCTGCACTAATTAAACAATGTGAACAACTTTTTATGACAACTTAGGTCTTATTTCTGTCATTTTAACAAGTTAAATTCTGAACAACACCAGCATTTAGTCATTCAAACTGCTTTTAGTTTCACGTGTCTTTTTAAAGCACGTTTTAGTTTATTGTTTTGGTTTTATAGCTCACACTTGTTCTGATTCACTGTCACTGATATAATCGGTCTGTGTTTCGTTACCTGCTCAGCATCAGACAACTGAAAGAAGAACTTAGCAGCTAGCTGGTGGTCGATTTAGAGGCTAAATGAAGTCACCAAGTCACAAACATGTTTCTACATTCATCATAACATTGCTATAACTGCTGCTCCACCATGCTATATTTGTGACAGTATCAATTCACGTAAGATCAGATTTCATCAGATGTTGATTTCTGTCAATCGTCTTAATAATATTCGTTTATAGCTTCATCTAATTTCATGCTAGTTTCTTCAGGATTTAAATTGGCTCTAAAAGCAGCAAATGAATTAAGCTCCAACACTTTTATGCACATTATTGTCATGTTAACACTGAAAGAACAGGGAGAGTTACATATTTGCTCCTGACGTGGTCATCCGCATAGTCAGCATCGTGATGTACAAATAGAAATCCAGAGTAATGAGCTGGAGAAAGAGTGCCAGAGAGCTGCATGTCTGGACAGCTGATTAATGAGACCCTAACAGAATTGGATTTGAATATCAAAGCTGGTCTATTGCTTAAACTGACATTAATTGCCACCTATTAGATTGGCTCTGTACCCCTGTATTTCAAAACAATCACCGCTATTGAGAGATTAGAAAGAGAAGGGTGGGAGGCCAAGCGAGAGCACAGAGATGTATCATTTGTCAGCTGGTGCTGTGTGGCTGGTTTCACAATTACTGCCACTTGTGTGTGTGTGTGTGTGTGTGTGTGTGTGTGTGTGAGAGAGAGAGAGAGAGAGAGAGACCAAGAGACAGTGACTGAAACTGACAAAACACACACACACAATTTCTTAGCTACCAGGACTCCTTTCTGGCCCCTAGAGACCGCCGTGTTAACTGCAGTTCACAATATTAAAATGTTTGGCAGAGTTAAAAAAGAAAAAAAAAGAATCATAGAAACAATTCTCAGCTTATGGTTCATTTAATAACTGAGTTTTCTGTTCAGCTGCCATGTAGTTTCCCTGATCCTTATCATTAATGGTGTTACATGACTACATTGTCACATTTATGTCTAAGAGAAGAAAAACTCAATTCAAACATTTAATTCTGTTATTCTGAATGACTTTAGTAAATATATTTCATCCTGTATTTACAGACAGGCATTAGGAGGATGTGTGAACTCAATAGACCTGCTAGAAACTACTTACTCTCATGTCTCTGAATGTAAATGGATGAGCAATAAAGGGTATAAATCACAGATTTGTGGTGAAATGTGAACTTATGCATGAAAATCAGACAAAGTTGTTCTATATTTCATGAGCATAATTCCTATTGATACTGGCTGACCCAGCAGGCTGTGCAGCCTCTTCAACAAAAAAGGTAAATTCATCTGGAGGTTGGCACTTGTCCATGGTGTCATTAAAACCAAGAGTATATCCCTCTTTGACTGTAAATGTGCTCAGCTAATTACATGACAATGTATTTATTAGCTTATAAGATCTCTTGCCGTCAGTATCAATAGTTCAACATATTCAAGTAGAAATATTTGGCTGATGATGATAATGGATAAAACGATGGGATCATTAGAAACAGTCCAACGAGCACCGTGAGTATTTGTGCCAAGCTTCAGGACAGTCTGACCAACAGTTGTTGAGATAAATGTAGGCAGAAAGAAAGAGCGAGAAGCCAACCAGCAGACATCAGCATCATTAGACGCCGCTGTTAGTGGGTCTAAAATGTCACTCCACTGGAGTCATTTTGTATTTCTTTGACAGTAATCACTGAAAATGGAAAGAGTGCTTCATTTGTCTTTGTCTCTCGTCTTGTCTCTCTCGCTCTTTCTCCCTCTTTATTTTTCTCTGCCTCTTCTTCCCCCCCTCTATTTCTCTCTCTTTTACTCCCAGAGTAATTGATATGATATGAACTCTGGCAAGTGTAATCTTCTTTTAATTAAGACCTGCTGCTGGCAGCAGCTTCAGACTGATAGTAACTTTCCACTCTCTTCCTCTCATTTTTGTTCCCCTCTTCTATCGTCGTCTTTTTTCCTCCGTTGCTCCCCCAACTCCGGCTCTCTCATCTTTCTCTTCTTATCAACACTCAACTCTTTCCTCTTACCCTCTGCTCCCCTTCTTATCATCTACTCTGTCTACTGCTGTCGTCCTTTTCTTTCGTTCTTTTTCTCTTCTCTTCCTATTTCTCTTTTCCCGTGTCGATTCCCTCTTTTACTGCAGTCCCAGCACCATGAAGAGGAAAAGAGAGCTCTCAGCCGGGAGATCATCGTCCTCAACAACCACCTCATGGAGGCAAAGATCACCATTAATAAACTCAGAGAGGACAATGTAAGTGCTATGGACAGACACTCACATCCACTCAATAACTTAAAGTAAGGTTATTGTAACTCAGTTGTACAGCAGCTAAACTTTTTGTGTGTGTGATGCGATTTGATTGAGGACGAGGATTAATTATATTTCAGCTACACTCACATTAAGCAGTAGATCACGTCATTCAAGGCCACAGCGTCCTGTGGAAGTTGATTTCCTCACACAGACAGTAAACCTAAGCTTTGCTGGCATCCAGCTTTCAAGACTGAAATGCCAACTCTTCAAAAAGCTGCTTGTCCTGATGGAAACGCTTCCTCCTGTCACAGCGGCAGCAGTCTCTGTGAACACACCCTCGCCGCTAAAAGTCTCATATCCTCTATATTTCTGCAACATCCTGAGTATTTGTGCTTCAAGGAGCCACAGCAGATAGGGGAATTAACTGTAAGCCACTGGGTGTTTTATAGTGATTATCCTGAAATCAATGGCCTTCCTCAGGGCTGCCAGAAGTTGGAGTCGGGGCTGTTTGGATCTCAGCTCAGGGGCATGTGGCAATCCAGGGCCTCACTTTCTTTGAAGTGATTTTCACTGATATTTCCACTGGGGGTTGGAGGTTAGTTTAGATTTTCCCTCTCTGATCTGTGGCAGTTTTTTTTTTTTTTTTTTTTTTTTTTTTTGCACGTCTGAGCTACAGAGTATTTTGACAATCCCTCCAGATCCATCCAAGCTGATTGGAGTCAAGGTTCATTTTGAGTGGGTGGAGCATTTGTCCTGTCAGAGTCGACAATGTAGCAGGCGTTTTTACTCCAGAGGGCAAGCTTTTTTGAGTTTAGCACTTACAACACAGAGCAAATAACCTTCCATACATGTCACGCCTGACACCTAATGGGAGAAGCAAATACATATTTGTATCGCTCTTAAGTGAGAAATCCATTTAATCTACAATAGGTTATTACCATGGATGGATTACTGAGCTGGCCTGCCAGGCACCGAGCCAGAGTCCAAAGGGATCAGAGCTTCATCTTGAATGACTCCTTTTTTGAAAAGTCAATCAAACGACTATAAAGAGATGTTAAATGAGCGTATAGAATACCAAAGTGATAAAAATGCAAAATGGCCATGAAGGGCAACAATACAGGTTTTTATAAATCTCCTGAAAAATGGTTTATGTTACGATATTTGCACAGACGTCACAAAAACTGCCTCAAAACAAACCTGTGGTTGTGTTTCCCACTCAACTCACGTCAACTAAGACATCAGCAAGGTCTCACTGGTCTATCTGAACCATCTGCAAAAACTACAGGGAGCCCAAATGTCCCCTGGCAACAGAATGAAAAGAAATAAGGCAATTGGAAAAAGCAGTCAGCGTTAACTGGTGGGGGAGTTGAAGCTGTCAAAGAGAAAGCTTTGATGTTATGGGAAATATTGTCAGGAGGAAGCTACATTGCAGCAAGAACTGACCTTCATAAGTGGACGGATTTAACAAAGGAGGAAAAGAGGAAAAGAAAAACAGCTAAACCCATTAACCATCCACACAAACACATGCATGAAATACGGAAAATCAAACGAAGCAGCTGTCGTAGCCAGTAGGCCACCCTCTCTCTGCTCTGAAATTTAACTAAATATCTAAAAAAACATCAATTATAAGAGGAAAAGAGATAAATAATTCTGCGTTAGCTTCTTAGACTGCAAGGTGCAGATAACTGAAAGCTCATTTTTACACAACTCTAATAAAATTAACAGACTGTACCAGGAAGATAAATGATAAATTACAAATGAAAAAGTTTAGTGGCATTATTAAGATCCTGCAAAGCTCTAATGTCAGCGCAGTGAAATAATACAGCCAAGGTGAAAAATACATGTTATACATGTTAATTAAACTTTTCTAGCTTCAGTAGATGAAGTTATTCCTCTGATTTGATGGACCAATAAATCAATGAATTAAACCAATGTTTCTCAATGATTTTTATGAAGTATACTTCACAAGAAATATATTCTATATTCATTTATAATGTCACATAATTCAACAGTTGTTACTCCATTAATACCAGGTTTCATGTTCTTGTTTTCCTATTACTCATAAATTGATTAATTAATTAATTAAAGTATAAAATATAGTTACTAATCTCAGCTGTCACATCTTATCACTGTGTCCTGAAATAATTCATCCCCTTCACTGTGCTTCAGTTTTTTCAAAACGATTTAATTATTTAAACACAATTAAAAGGTTATAATATAGTGTAATAAGTGTTACAGTATTTTTTTTTTTGAACCCTTGTTAAAAAAGCTTACCTGAACAAGTGTTTGAAGCAGGAGTTTAGTGATTTGGGATAATTTTTCTGCCTCTTACAGGACCTGTACAGGAAAGACTGCAACCTGGCAGCCCAGCTGCTGCAGTGCTCCAAGTCTCACTACAGAGCACACAAGATGTCTGAGGTGAGCTGCCCAACACTGCTGTTACTACTGCATCAGTGTGTCAATTCAAATGTGTGCTGCAACAAAACAGCTCTCTGATTTCAGCTTTAAAATTGATGTTGTGCAATTAAAATCTCAAAACGTTTCCCACAGAAACATTCCAGTATGTTTAGACTCAGTATACTTACATTTAACTACCTTAGGGTATATAAAATTATTAGAAAAGAGAACAAGGAATGGCTATCATAAAAATATTTTTAAAATATGGGAAAAATATGGAAATATTCATTGGAAAATATATGAAAATAAAGGTGCTAGTGATGAATAAAAGACAAGTAACATTTAAGGGTTGCCTGTATATATTGAGTATTATTGATAAAATCCTGAATTGAAATTCTATATGAATTATTTCATAATGAAGTGGTTTTTTCTCCAGACTGCTGTTGTTGTACCATTAAAAGCTGTGTTTCTGTGGTTTTCTCAGTCAGACTGAGCCACAGTGCTCAGGGCCTCTTCAGTCAGACTGATGAAGGTCTGCTGTCTGAAGAGCCGTCTGTCTGGGTCCTGGTTGTGCATAATGAGTGACTGAATGAATGAAAGGACGACGACCTGAGACAAACCCTGAGGAACAAACGTAACAGAGAACACTGATGCATTTACCTTTTAACATCATTAAACATCCATTAGTTTCAGTATCATCAGAGTAAATAGAAGGAGATAACAAAGAATTTAAGTTGTTGGAACCATGAAAAAATATATTTTCTACTGTTTTTTTTTTGTTTTTTTTACACATACAATGATGGATATGAGGGAAATAAATGAATATAAACCAAAGTAGCCAGTAGCATTTCTATAGGACAGCAGAAAATGCTATTAAATGTGACATGATGCTAAGAAAACAATTAGAAAATGATGACGTCTGAAAACAATCATGAGCTACTGATCAAATGAGACCAAGACAAGATGAAAAATAAAGATTGTTATATAATAACAAGGTGACAGTAATTCTGTGCTACAGACCAAAATAAATTATGCTTCTTGTTTTTCTTCATTTCCAATGAAAACTAATGAAGATGTTCTCCCAGTGAGTAGGACTTCGAGTCTTAGGTTTTTCACATTATATACAGATTTATACAGACTTGGCTTTAGGAGGAGTTATGTGTCTATAAAATCAAATATTAGATTTATTATTATCGTCCTAGTTACTTCCTATTATCTTCCTAGACAACTTCCTATTACTATTACCTAGTTATAGTTTAGCAAGTTTAGCAGTCGACAATAACTGAGTCAGAGGAGGCTTAGAAACTGTTTAAATGTGAATGCATACATTTCTAACACGAGTAAATTGAGCACATTTGTAAGAGAAGACAGAGGATTTGGAATCTTATTCAGCCAATAGCTACAGTAGTTAAATTAATTAATGCCAGTTTCATCATAAATCATTAAACCACTGGTTCCAATAAGACTTGTGGATGTATATGCTGTCACATGGATTAGCGCTGCAGAGCTATAAGACTGTTAATTAACGTGTGCCTCGTATAGCAGCTAATGCTGAGCTAGCTTACTTGCGGCACACACTGTATATTAACTTGTAGCACCACCCACACACACACACACACACACACACACACCCATCACCTACTTTCCATCTATTCCCTCTAGTGGAGGCAGCAGCTACTAAAAATAGCTTCGACTTAAAAGATGCAGGTTATTTTATGCCGAAGCGAACTTCTATTTCTTAACAAAGCCAAGTCAGTATGTTATCTTTTTTTTTTTTTTTATTCCCAGCTGGAGACCCAGAGTACTGGTTTAATTTGAATCTCAGCCACTCCCCATGGAACTGATATGTGTTTGATGGTAGACAGAAGAAAGAGACACTGAGAAAAAGACAGAGAGGAGGGAGGGAAGGAAGGAGGGAGGGAAGGAAGGAGGGAGGGAGGGCCTTTTGCTTGAGAAGCCAGTGGAGCAAGAAGAAAAAAAAGATGAAAGGATAAGAGAGAGGGAGGAGAAAAGAGAGAATTCAGAGTGCTAGAAACAGCTCCTACTGACCCTGACCGGCTTAAATACGCACGAAGAACTAGTCTATAATTGACAGGAACTCAAAAATGAGCCAATCAAACAAATGATGTGTCTGCGTGAGTAAAAGACGTCGACGGAGGAAAAAAAGAAGGAGAAACTGAGAAACATGTGGAAATGAGAACGAGGAAATATTTATGTTTAAAATACTGAAGGTAAATAGACGTGTGTAGGTCTTTTTTTTTAATATCAAAGAAAAACACAGTCATTCACACAGTCGTGTTGGAGACAAAGCAAATAAATAAACGAAAAGGCACTTCTTTTTCTTGTGGGTTAATTAGAGAGGTAGAGTTGTGCAGTTTGATTTATTATGGAGCGTTTGGGCTTTGAGAATAAATTAGTCCCTAAAACATGACTATAGATTGAAACCCTTGAGGAGCATTTCTAAAAATAACTTCAGTGCAGACACGGAAAGAACAGAATATGTTTGAGGAAGACATTTGGGTTGATTGTATCAATAATTAAGTAAAAGCTGTTGAGGAATTCTTCATTCTTTCATTTAAAGAGCTATGAACACAAGCTCAGTCAGCGTAAGCAATTTAAGTAATTTTGGTTTTAAATTCACATCATCATCAAGCTTCTTTTGTCTCTATGTTTATGTGTTTTTCAGCTGCCACTGGAGTTCCAGGAACGCATCAGTTCCCACATAGAGAAACATAATCAGGGCAGTGGAGCCTCCATGGTGATGTGCCACTCCAATTACTCCGACGCTGTGCCCACATCTGTAATCGCTAAGGTTCTGGCCAAGCCGGAACCAGGAAGCAGTTGTCCTGTAACACGTTCACCGAGCCCACAGCCGCACGATGGAGACTTTCTCACAGGAACAGGAAGCACTGATCATCTAAACCGCCGCATTTCGTATAAGTCGTCTGACCTGTACTGCAGCGATACAGCACTGTACTGCCCCGAACGATGGCAAGACACAGAGCGCAGACAGAGCGTCGACCTTCACGGCACCGGGCTGCTTCAACTCCATGCCCAGAACTCCACCGACAGCAACCCGGACGAAGAGGCCTACCACTCTGGAAGTTTCTCCCACCACGAACCTCCATCCTCCTTCCACCACCATGATGACTTTGGCACCGGTAGCCTTCCTGCTTCTAGTTCTTATTCCAGCTTCAGCCTTGCATCAGATGAGAAAGGAGGAGTTAGTGGTGGGTGTGGACGCACTGCCAGCAGCACCTTATCCTCTTCGCACCAGGGGCTCTATATGGACTGGAGAGATGGTGGCAGTGGGGACTATGAGCGTAAAAGTATGTCTTCATATGATAAAGACATCCCAGGCTTTCCTAAGTCTCACAGCATCCAGCACATGGTGATTCCCCGGAGCCCTCAGAAGGGCACATCACCAGCATACACAAGGACGGCTTCGTGCTTCAGTGAACCGTACCACTCAAGCACGCCTCGTCTTGCCTCCTCTCACAGTATGGGATCTACGACTGGACTGGGCCAGGCTCGTGGTGGAGCTCTCAACAGTCGAGGTGAGGTCCAGGTTCATGAGGATGACCTGAGCAGCCGATGGAGACAGCTCAGCGTGGAAGACATCAACACCTTCTCATCTTCCTATCGTAACATTGGAGGGCGGGTGTCTCCCTACAGTTTCTCCGAGCACCACTTTGCCATGGGGCCCTCCAGTAAGGTCAAGGGGTCTCTCTACAGCAGCTTCCAAGAAGGAGATGACGTCTTCCATAGCCGCATGCTGGACCAGTGTTTTGCAGTGGGTCCCCCTTCGCCCAGCCGCAGTCCAAACCCTATGGAGCACCGTAAGCAGGAGAAAACCTCTGTGCTGTATAGAGCCAAGGAGGACAGCCAGGACTCAGAGTGCAGCTTGTTCCTCTCAGGGAACTCGAAAGACAAGGAGAGTAGCGGAGGGGCGACGGCGGCCAGCAGCTCTAAGAAGGACTATGTAAATCTGAGTGCAGACAGCTCAGCTGAGTCCTTACATCACAGCTCCCTCGAGGCCTCAAGTCTTCAACACTACCCCAGTCCCAGGCCAAGCGTGCGGCCTCGCCCGAGCTCCAGCTCCGCTCTCAGCATCGGCCCCGCGCTCCCAAAGAAGACTTCTCCCAGATACCAAAAATTCGGCAGCACCGGACTGACGAGGAAGGACAGTTTGACCAAGGCACAGCTATACGGCACACTGCTGAACTGAATGCAGACAGAGGGCTTTTCATTTTATGCATGACGATGATGATGATGATGATGATGATGAATCCTAACTTACCGTACTGTACTGTATGTCTCCCTGCAGCAAACATACTTGGTGTGATGGGTTATTAAGATGTTGCTGTTTTATGTATCTCTTAGCCAAGGCACGTTTCATGCAGTCTGCAACACTTTTTCTATTGTATGTCATGATACAGTGTAGTTCCCGAGACCAGCCATTCACTATGATTTTGTTCAAGTGAAGACAATGATGACGATGATAATTATAGTCACTGGGATGAAACAATGTCCCCTGAGAAATTGAACACAGACCCATGAACATACTGTGCTATTTTCACCTTTTTTTTTTTTTGGTGTTAAGTACTGTTAGTAAAACCAGCAAAAGACCATTAATTCCTGCTAATATAAACAGTACAGACTAAATATTACAGTAATGGACTAAAGCATGTGTAATGGAGTGATCTTAATTACTCACATTTGGGAGAAGTTATCCTTTACATACAGTGGGCCCTACTGACTGTAAGCTGTTAAAAAATTACAAAAAAAAAAATCCATTTTCTCTTAAAGAAAATGCATGCTGCATAACACAGATAAATACGATGGTGGAACACACTTGTAGCTAAATTGTTTCTTACATTACCTGGTAAGCACCATTATCTGTAAGAAAGACAAAAGTTCTTTCCCAACGTTAGATTTAACACATTTATCAGGAAGTTTAGCAAAAAAATAAATACAAATCCTGACTGTGTTTGGTGGAATAATATATATATATATATATATATATACAGTATAAGCCTATGATATAATTATAGTATGTTGGCAGATATGTACAAATAAATCAAAATGTGTACACATTCAATAGAAATCACTACATAGTGAATTAAGACGTAATACCACGAGGATTCAGATACGAGCTGCAAGATTTTCAGGCATTTCTCAGCTGGAACTTTTCTTATTTTTATATCAAAACAAGATAAAATCTGAGACTGAACTGCACACTAGTTAATGTTTTACCAGGACACTTTTAAAATTGCCTTAATCATGTGCAGTGGACTAAATAGTCTCCTTTTCAGCATCTATAAAAACAAAACAAAACAAAACAAAAAAAAAACATTGTACATAGTCTATATCTGCTGTATCGTTATGGTATGTATACACTACTTGTACTGTCTCTACTGTTAGTACATACAACGTATGTTCTTCCTGTCAGATGAGGGAGGAAGGGGATTAAGTTTGTTCTTAGACTTTTCAGCCTAAATCTTCAATGAAATTTGTTTTAGTGAAAAAGTAACAAATCTAGAAATCTAACACTTGTAGCCGAACTTCTACTCAGACCAGTTGCACAAACCAAAACCAAAACACTGGGAGTTCAAGTTCTCATCTGAGATTAATTGGAAAACTTTCCAAACAAGCAAACAGATCTGTAATGTATGCACAAAATAAAAAAGAAGGATGTGGGGGAAAAAAATAAACAAATATTGAGAAACAAAAAAGCAGAGTGAAGACAAAAAATGTACAGTGGTGTTGTTTTAAATCAGCATGCTCAATTAGGCTATTTTAGAGAAAATACTGTGAAACTAGACAACGGGTGTATATACGTATGTAGAAAGTGGCAAAAGACATGCTGTCCTGTACTAAATACTAAATACAGATTTACAGGTCGCCCTGCTGCTCCACCATCATGCTAATGTTACAAGTATAACTGGGCTCAGAAGTAAAACGCTCCAACGTCTTTGTGCCCTTTTGGTTTGATAGTTCTTGGAGGATTTCTTCCTGTGTTGCTCTATGGATCTGAGAGGAATAACGACTCAATCACAAACTCAGCTTTGCCCTCAAGTAGTCATGCATACATTTATTTCATTTTTATTTATCTATTTATTTTTTTTGGAAGGTCATGCTTCTACCTCTCCCATTGCTGTAGATCTGGGAACTGGCTTAAGGCTGTTTACAAAGATTTCAAAACCGAATCTCTTCTTTTTGACCTTGTCACGTTCATAAAGGTGAAACCGCACCACAGGCCACAAAAAGTCTCCAATCATATTTATATTTGGTATGGTATGTAGGTTGAAAAGGAATTAAATTTAACCACCGCAAAGGTGGGACTGAGAGGATACATGGTATTTTTTTGCTGTGGATATAATGTATAAAAAGAAATATAGATACTACATAGACGACTGATATTAATCTATGACTATTTTTAATCAGTTTTCAGTTGGTGTTACATTTATTGAACGTTTTGACCCTGAATGAAGAGGCTGAGGCGTTTCTGTCCTGTCCTACCTCCAGCCCTGTTCCACAAACAACAGGCCAGCTGTCTAAATGTCAACATGTTTGTCTGTCTGATGCATGGTTATATATTTTTGCTGTATGTTTATTTACTTAATAAAGATGGGTGTTGGGAAATACATTGCATATTTCAGCAGATATGATTTTTATTTCATGGACCATAAACCTTGAAGATCCTAGAAATGTCTTGATCCTGACGTTCAAAGCAGGAGACATCTGTGGTGACGTCATGAATGGCAACAGATTTAATTATCAGAAGTGATTTCACCAAATTATGATTGTTCCCAGATCAACAACCAGGTTGTTAGTCCAGGATTCACACTACAACCAACCCATCAGTGACTGTGATGTCATTCACAGTGCAGCGTGAAGGTAACACCAAACAAACAAACAAACAAACAAACAACAAAATAGATACATGTACCGATGTTATGTCACTGTAATGACCCGAGTTTAAAACGACCTCTCTTTAAATAAAATTAGTACAATTACTATTGTTAGTAGTAGTAAAGTAAAAATCTTAGACAAATCCAAAACAAAACAAAACAGAAAAATAATCTTTTTTTAAATCATGTTTGTTTTCAATATCTAATATCAAGTAAATTATAATAAAACATCAGTGAAATGAAACAGTTACCTCATTACGTTAAATAAATAATAATAAATAAATATTTTTAAATAATAATAAACAGTTTTTTCCTTTTCACATCTTTATTAGAGGACAAACAAATCCCAGACTGTCCACCACACATATAATCATACACACCTTAGAGCGGCTCTGATTAATGTTTTATATCAGATATAATTGTTAAGTCTTTAAATCAGTTTCACTGAAACTAATCAAAAATTATTGAAATTACAGCTGTGACCATTTATTTTACGTGTCAAAGAACCACATAGTTTTAGTTTTGTAGTAAAGTTCAAGACTGCGGTCAAACCAGCCGCCGCCATATTTATTTTGCACGTATAGTTGTAAATTTACGGTACGGATACCAACACGGGCCAAAATTAATGTTGTAAACATAACTAATGATCCAGGTGTAGGTTTGCTGACATTTCTGGTTTGTGGTAAAAGACTGGTGATGATGGGACATTAACGCCACTGGAGCGCATGTTCACTTTCTGTCTCATAATCTCGACTTTTATTTATTTATTTTTACTTTTTATTTATTTATTTATTTACTTTGAAGATGCAGAAATAGGCAGTCGGGTTTTTTCCCTACTATAAAAGCCCATTTCTGCCAGTAAAAAGAAGAAAACTTAAATCGAAATTATAAGATAAAAAGTGCGCATGCGCTTCAGAGGCGCTGACTTTTTTTCTTTCTTCTTTTTTTTTTTTTTTTTTTACTGGCGGAAATTGACTTCTTTAGAGGAACAGACTGGACCAAAAATAAATAAAAAATCCCAGTCCGGCTCATCCCTTTGTCACAGACGGGATTTTTTTGTTTGTTTTTTTTACCTCTGTACAAGGATAAAGGAAACTGATTTGTCAGTCTGCCAAAATTAGTTATTTACCAGTCAAAAAGTTCATCTTTTATTTCATTATTTCATTCACTCGTCCATTTATCATCCTCATTCCTGCTGCTAGAGAGGTCATAGTTTATTCTTTGGTCTTTTTTTCTCTCTTTGTTTCATTCCCATTTACAACCACAATGTCAATTTAACTATTATTAACCACAGTATAAACAACCGCAGGGGTTGAAAAAAAGATAAACAAAGTATCGAGCCATTAGGATTTCCCTCTTTGCCAAACAACAATGTGGATTTTGAAAACTCCTCTACTTGATACTGAATAAAGATCACAAGCGTCTGTCTGCTCTCCACTGATATTGACTGACAGGATTGTGGAAAAACCTGGCACTGCTGACAGATGATGGCCTATATCTGTTTTTTTTTAAGATGAGTTTTAAGATCTCAGGTTGGCTCTGTGATGCACTAAGCTGTCAGTGTGAAAGGAAATGTCACATCAGAGCCAGAGAGAACAAATAAAAAAGCAGAGAAAAGTGATGTGTATGCAGAACGTGCAATGAAAAACACATCTGATTAGAAAACGCCCCAAACACTTTTTTCTTTTCTTTCTCTTTTGACAAAAACTTCAACCACAAACCAACCAACCACTCAAGATAAAACTCATAGTGCTTCACTTCGTTTGATCTCATGTGACACAACTTTTACCAATTTATAGATATAAAACAGTACAAAAAGGCCAAACATAAATCACTTGCTTACACTGAGAGTTTCACATTAGTGACTGTTCTTGTATAAATGGTTTTAAAATGCAAAATACATTGTAAAAAAATGTTTTTAAAAGGCAGTAGGAAGAAATTCTTCTCTATCATCTCATGCCAAGGGATTATGAGGGATAAAGTCCTGGAGATGGAAAGTTTGCAGTTGATTATTTATTATCATTATTTTCTTCTTCTCTTGGAAAACCTGCTATATTTTGACTTTCGCTCCGTATTCACGTGTCCGTTCACAGTCCTTGCTCAGTGCCAGACCTTGATCTCGCCGACCCAGTCGCACGTGGCCACGGTCGCTGGCAGGACGGGATGCTGGGACACGCACAAACATGGCTGACTGTGGGCGTTCAGAGCGTGCAGCAACCGAACGTTGTTGTAGTCGTAGAAGTGAGCGGAGCCGGTGGAGCTTCCCGAGGCCAGGATGGTTCCATCCTGAGAAAACTCACACCGCACTGAGTAGCCCTCCACCTAGGACAGAGATATATAATATAAATATGCAGTTACAATGCAGCCAAGAGCCATTTTTAATGTTAGCAGAGTAATAAAAACCCGTAGAGCAGTGCAGCTGAAATATTAAAGACACAATGTGCCTGTGATCTGAAGGTTACCATCTCGGTGCTTTGAACAGTAGAATAAAAGACGTGCAGCTGCCTGTCCCTCATCATCACCTCTGGAGAGTCCACTGAGGACACCACTTAAACCCAGACTTCTTTAGCTGGTTGTTACAAAACTGGGTTTTTCAGATACTAGCGGCGAAATGTGTGAGGAACAGGATGTTCCTGGAAGAGAGCTGCTATATTCACTTCTGCTCGGTGAATATACTCTTCGCTTTAGACCGGCACGAATCGTTAATATAAACTCAACTCGTAATCTTTCAGGTACAGTGAAGCTCCGTGATGATGCTCATTATGTTTGTGTTGAAACTGTTTCAGAGAGGTGTTGATCTGACATTACAGTCATTTTGGAGAGTGTTGTTAGTGATGCTGTTGAACTACATTAGATTACAGATGTTATTTTGTTCTCTCCTTTTATATTAATGAGCATAAGCTAATGAGACTGTAGACTGTATTGTCAACATCTACTCTACAAAAAATAAGACAAACTGACAAACTATTTTCTGACCTTTTATTTTAATTTTGACCTGTTACAGGATAAACAATAATACGAGTTTCAAAGCTTTAAATACCTTGAAGAAGACCATTATATAAACTTGATTTGTCTCATAGGAGCTTTGGTTGCACATTTAAACAGATAAATATCGTTCGATTTCACTGGATTCACAGAAGAAATGGATCTGAACCGGCTCAGTGAAGAGAGAAGAAATGATTACAGCAACCAGTGACTTTTATATACCAACGAACAGGTGAGACGGAGTTGAAAAAAATCTGCTCGTATCCTTTAACTAATTTGTCATCGTCAATAGACGTTGTGACACTTGTTTCCAGACTTCAGTAGAAAAAAAAGTAAGAGCTGACTGGTGATGAATATGTGTTATACTGTTACAGCGGTTTGATTCCTGCTGGTATATAATAAAAAAGAAAGGATGAAAAAAAGGTTTTTCACTTTTGTTGTAGTAATATTGTGTTTTGTACCTCAGGGTCGCCAACAATGGAAGAAAAAAAAAGAGAGAGAGAGACATGGAGTGTGAGATTGCAGTTTGTTTTCTGTCTTTTTTTTTGTATTTGTTCTTGAATCAACAGTCGAGACATATATATATATATATATATATATATATAAAATCTACAGACATATTCTATTTTCTTTACCTCCCTCTGTGGAAATATTGTGCTGCACTTTGTGTGTTTGGGAAGAGGACAGGATGGGGTGTGTGTGTGTGTGTGTAAGACTTACGTTTGGGGCAATTTCAGACTAAAGACCCATTAATTAGGCGCATCCTGTCTCATTTGGGACAAAAGTCATGTACCAATTTGGAAAACATTGATTTTTAGCATCAGTTGTTGAGGTTTGGTGAAGTGTTAGAACAAATGGTGATTACGGTTAAAGTTAGTGTATATCTATCAGGAAATGAGGAAATGCAAATTAATATGTGAACACAAGTGTCATTCATACACAATAGTGAGAGAAAGAAAAGGAAAATATGTGTGTGTATGTGTGTGTACATCCAACTGCAGTGCTTCCTGTATTGATCAGTCCTGTTCATCGCCCATCCCCAACCCAGAGGCAACAGTTGTTGCTACTGACCTTGTGTCCTTCATATCGCCGCCTCTTGTTCATCCTATAGGGTCGCTGTGAAGAGAACATCGCCATGTAGTTCCCATTGGTCTGGGCAACAAAGGACTCCTCCTGTGGGTGGAGAGCCAAGCTGGGGCACGTGTACCGCTCCTGTTAGTCCAACGAGGGGGAGGGAAAAATCCAGAGGGGGACGTTAATTCATTATTTGACCTTTTCTCGCTCGTACTAACCATGAAGTCAGTTACATGTTAACTAATCTATTAACTTGAAAAGGCTTAATGGTCTGATGCACAGTGGACGAGTTAAGTAATAGAAGAACTTCATAATGTAACAGTCAGTCCTCTACGATCATTTCTGAAAACGTACTTTGTGTTTGTTGGTAACAGATTAGATTTTATTCATCAGTTAACATTAATGTACAGATCTCATGACACTTTCCTGTACAATAAATTCCAATTCATCTGTAAAAATATGGATTCAGCCATAAAAAAATTAGTCAGAACAAAGAAGCACAATGGTTTTTAAAAACATGCTTTTAAAAAAATATCTGACAGTTTGGCACTTGGTAGAACATGTGCTTCCTCCAACACTATGTGACTGTCAAAATATGCCACTTCCACATGTGTCACTACCAAATTGTTCACATGAGTTGGCTCACACATATTCAACATGCACCTTAGACAGGAAATGCAATTTTCCTGTAAAAATTCAAACTGCTTTTAAAGCCTTTTGTCTGATAAATTTACCATGCTGCACCAATCAGCGCCACATTTATTCAAGGTCTGTTTCTTTCTCGCTCACACAAGGATTTCCTTACATGGTAGATCTGATTGGAAACCTTGGCTGTGGTCTGGTAGTCCCAGGCAATGAGGGTGCGGTCCGCAGAGTCTCTGCTCACACAGTCAGAGCTTGTTATAAAGTCTGCACCACCTCTCAGAAACAGGATGTCCAAGGTCTGCTGGATCCCTGCTTTGTACACTTTTACCATCTGGAAATACACACACACACACACACACAGAAATTACCATCAAGTTTTAAAATTCAAGGTAAAAATGGAGAAAAGCTGTTCGATCTACAATATATCAGGATGTGTTTCTGTGTGAAATATCTCTTCTGTTATATTACAAGTTCTGCTCATTTGATGCAGAATTGTTTTTGAAGACATCCATGATGTTTTTTTTATAGCGCAGCATTGACGACATGTCACTCAGCTCAGAGGAGCAGTTAACAGGACGAGGTGAAACATCTGGACCAGGATGACAACCCCGGTGTTGTAGGATGTCATTTAATTTGTATGAATCTGTACGTGATCACCGTGCAACCAAAAAGTGTTAAAAACAGACTAATAAAGCTGCTCCATTATGATAAAACTGTGAACCATAACAATAACAAATCACACACACACACACACACAAAAAAAAAAGCACAGAGCTAAACCTGAAATTTTAATCACATCAGCTCTGTAGCTCGGAGAGAAAAAAGGAGGTTGCAAAATCACATTTCTTTTAGACAGACACGACATCAACAAGCAAAAAAATGTTACGTTTGCGCTTTTTGACTAAGATCAAAGTCTGTCAAATCTGTCAGAACATTAAAAGGTGCGACCAGTCCAATCAGGTCTATGGAAAAATGTTATTAATCAGCTGCATCTGATGAGCTCTGCAGCCTGAGCTCTGACCAAGCCCAGAAGGAGTCTTTACATCGGCTGTCTGTCACTCTAAATATTGATTTTAAGACACTTTTACTTATTTTTAAAGCTCTTCATGGTCTGGGACCAAACTTAACTGTCTGATTTGCTTAAAAGATGAGAACCAGCCCTCGGGCATGAATCTTCCTGTGTTGTCTGTTCAAAGGTTCAGGACAGAAACCTCTGGTGGAGCAGTGTTTAGAGAGAGGCTGGAGGTTTTTAAAATCCTTTTAGTTTCTTATTAATCATCTGTGAAACATTTTGAATGACACTGAATTGCACAAAAGGTGATTTAAAATCAAATAAAGTTTGATTGATTGATTGTTTGTGATTCACTTACTTCACTTTATGGAAAACTTTCAGATGCATTTCACAGCCTTCTTCCAGAAAACAAATGAATCACTAGTGTCACATTTCTTGATATGATGAAAGTCATCTTCATCTTCATCAACAGAACTAAATGTTGTTTTGTAAGTTGACACAAAGCTGCCAACAGGCCGTAGACATACAGGTAATAAGCCACTGATATTTCCCTCAGCAGCTACTTCATATACAAATTATATCATCACAAGAGACTTCAAAAAGATTTACAATACGCTTTAACCAATCAAGACGTCACAGATAATTGCAAGAGAGACTTGATGAAGAGCAAACAATAAGGAGGGAGTCTCTCTGGGATGGTGTTGGTGTTCGAAGTCATTAAATTGTTTATCCAGTGGAGAGAATACGGATGGAGAAATATACTGTGTTGGATGTTTATAAAGTAGATCACTTTCGTTTTTTGCAATTACCCCTCGATTAGCCTCCACAGGCAGCAGATAAAGACATGAGTGGAGAAAATACTGAGGGTGAAATTTCCATTTTCGCACCATCTGTGTAAGAAAATATAACTTTTACTGTGCCCCTTATGTTTTGTAACTTTTTTTTAACAAACACAGACACGGATCCACTTCACTACAGCCTCATGTGTTCTTGTGGTTTGACATTAGACAGTTTTCATGTTGTGCCTGTGGCTTAGTGAGCTGCTCTCAACCCTTGTTTATCTGGTGGGATAAGTTCACCCTGTCACAAGAAACACACAGCCCACAGTTAAGACTGACAGGCAGCCAGGACGCCGCAGCATTAACAACCTATTTGCTGAAAACGGGTCTGTGCTCACTTTGCAATTCACATTGACGCCTACTGGCAGAAGCAATCCCCGCTGTATTAAATGTAAAACCTTGCCAGGAAACGATTCAGTTTGCCAAAAGGGAAAAATTACACGTGAGCGCTCAGATTGTGAGGAAGTGAATAGGATTATCATATAAAACAGTTCATTAAGCTTAATAGAAATGTTCGGTTGCAGCTTCATGTGAACATTTAATGACTCTTGAATGAAATTAAAATTTGCTTTGAATACTTAGCGAGATAACCTGCAGTGTTACTCTTATATGTGTGTGGCAGCATGATCCTTTTAGTGAAATACACCACAGGTCGTCGCACGGGGCCAAATGTAAACTAGCTAGTTTGTACAAAGGTGTAACTCGGTGTGTGAACAGTTTAAAATCTACCTGGCTTAGATTTTAAAAAGGTCAAACAACATTCGTTGAATCACAGTCAATAAAAATGATAAACTGTAAGAAGGTTAATAAGTTTGACCTTGCTGCTGCGAGAGTCCCAGGCCTTGACCGCTGAATTATAACCTCCACACAAGAACACATCTTGGTTGCTGGGATGCAGCACCGCACACATCACCTTGAACTGGTTGTCAAATTTCACTACCTGCTGCCCTACAGACGAGGAGAAAAGAAGAGAAAGTTAAAAGAACAAATCGATGCTTTATTTTTATTTATGCGGTTCTGACAATAAGAGAAATGTTACCACAAGTAGTTTGTAATGACAAAGTGAAAAAGTTTTGCTTTTTTTTTTTTTTTTATAAAAGGTTGCAAATTTAATTTAAAAAAAAATGAAAAACTGAAATCCCTCATTTAGAAAGGTATTCATAGTTATAAAACATAAGTGAAAAGACTTGAAGAGACAGTTTAAAGACACTTCCCACAGTCTGATAGAGTTTTAGAAGAATTTGATAGAAGCTTGTAGATTGAAGACATGAATGACAATGTATCGATGTTATTATTACTGACGAGAACAATATGTCAATATTCACTATTTACACTATAATCTACAACACAATAAAGTGAAAGGAATTTATTCTAAGAGATAATATCCTCTTAGAATGAATATAGTAAATGAATATAGTAACTACTGCATCATGTTACAGCCCATAATTAAGATTTGGGCTTTGCCTTTCAGGTCAGATATGACAAATAACAACAAGATATAAGTCAATCATAAAAGAAATCCATAAATGATGTGAAACAAGTTTCTCTACTTTGTCACTTTTCATACATTTATGTCAAAACATTCTAACAAAACAGGAAACAGAAAAAACAAAGAACGTAACAACAATATTTACAACTCATCAATCATGTCCATCATCTGTATAAAAAAGGGCCTTTAACATTTTCTATGTGGGACTTGACTTGACCACTGATGAAACATCTGATCTTTTCTTGAGGTAGAGTTTTAGACAATACTGACTCCACCATGGGATTATTTATCTCCTGTTGTTAAAGATTTGAACCACTTTTGATTTAAGGGTTGAGGGATGAGTGTAGGGTCAACATCTTGTGGGTGGGGGGTGTATTTGTGTCTGTGCTGTGTTTGCACCTGAGAGTGTTGCCTACTCAGCAGTAAGAAACTCATGTCCAGCTCAGTTCTGACCCCTGGCTGGTTCCTGTCCTCTCCTGACCCTGATACCTCCTGAATCTCCGAGACCCACCGAGCTAATCACCTCAAAGCTGTTCAGCCTCTGCCCCCGAGAAAACCAGTCCTGCTGCTGATAAACACACATGATTGAACAATACAACAGACGCTGCATGCATGAGTTTTTAAGTGTTGCCACATAATTTCAAAAACAATAAAGTTTCATCCTATTAAACCAGCGAATTAAGACTAACCGTTGCCGTTTGTGCTGCATGAGAAGCTTGATTATACATTTTGCGTGACTCTGCTGTCAAGACTAAACTAAACACAACATCAATTTCAAGTATGTTTCCTCTGAGACACCAGTTCTTCTGAAATTTCTCTTGGGCTTATTAATTGAGCTCACTGTAAGGATCCAGTTCTCCTTGTAAAACCACCATTAATTTACTGTGCAGTAAACATCGTGTGTGATTACATTGTGCTGTCGTCTTTGCTGATAAACAGAGTGATTCAAAACCGAGCTCACTAATAAAAGATACAGTGAATCTTGCTTTAAGCTGACACTACAGATAGTGATCCAGATCTCAGAGCACCTTCTGAAATTCATGAAGGAATCATAGTGGACTTAAAGAGAACAGAAGCTTTTTCTGATTATTTCAGGTCAGAGACAGAAGCCGTGCTTGTATAAAGTCTTTCTGTCACTAAAAAGAGCTTTGCATAATCTCACACGAGGCCACTGACAGTGTCTATAAATGATAAAATAAAGCTTTTATTTTTCATTCATCATTAGATCCCCAAGGTCAGTTCGAACAAGTCTGTGACACATGATAACGGCTGATAAGACTGACCACAAAGATTAGAGTTGGCTTTTGTCGCCAGCATGTTCACCAGAGTCTGTCTGTCTTTTCCAGACTTCAGCGCATCATAGATATCAATGTGACACAGACTGACAAAGACATAGCGATGCAGAAAATAGAAACCATTGTTATGGCTACGGGCGGTTTTTATTCAAATCAATTAAAAAATATTACACTTAAAAAGAAAACAAAAACGCAGAGGGGACGGAATATAATTAAGCCTGACGGGGTGACCAGCAAAAAAAAAAAAGAGTTTCATGGGAAAAGCACGAAGGCTACATGAAGAAACCAGCAGCTCTCAGCTTTTGTCAAAGGCTATGCAAAGCAGAACACCTCAGGGTTCAACAACTCCTCATTAATTCATCGAAGAAACAACAAAAGACCACATCCAAAACAGTCTTAGGCACTTAGCACAAAACACAAACACACTTCATTACACACTTGTTCTAGCATTTTGCTACCAAGCCTTTGGAATAAAGTACAAAAAAAAAAAAAAGGACCCTCTTTCTCTTAATAGCAGACGAGTTCACTACAAGATTTGATTGCACTGATCCAAAGTTTTAACAGGCAATTTCATCAGGCTCACATTTCCTGCTTAATTGGTTTACCCGCAGCCATACGGAGAAGATCTGTCATTGAGATTTGAAACTCATGTTTGGCAGGACAATGAGAAATCAACATTCTCCTAATAATAAAAAGGGCCTCATCATGTTTTAATTAAGTCAGATTAATTAGCTTGCTTGAGAGGGTAGATAAGAAAAACACTGCAGTGATCTGTTCCTCCCTCACCATAGTATAGTTTACTTTGTAGTGCTGAGAGAACTGTGATCACGCCGCCGAGCTGACACGCAGTGGGAGACCAGAGAGAAGGGGACGTTAGAGGTGACTGAGACGGCAGGGATGAGCCTCTTAGAGCAGAGGGGTGCAGGGATAAAATGGATATTCTGCCTCATTACCAGATCCACCAAAGCAGGGTGCTGTCACTGCACACAAGGAACATATTTAGAAACATATTACTCTTCGTTTTGACAAATCATATCCAAAGTGATTTAGGAAATAGGTTTATAAAGCTTAGTAAGTCATGTTTGTGTTTCACATTGAGTTATGTGCTGAGTCCTGGTTAATATGAAGGTGAGAAATCTTTTTTTTTTCCTTTTCCAGGTGTTTCCCTTGACACTGACAACAACTTTAATAATCAAAGACACCTTTAAGGACTTGTACCCTTATAGCTTCTGATCCTGATGACAAAGGGACTGAAGCTTTAAAACAGCAAACACAGACAAAACATTGACCAATACCTGGACTAAAATATACAATCACCTGTTCACCTGAGTCCAGCTACATTTAAACTGAGAATTAAACTCAGTGACAACAAAACTTCAGACTGATCGTCAAACACACAAACTTTTTTAGAGTACGTAGCTGTATTTATGCAATATTTGTATATTCCAATTCTTATTCAAACGTTTTTGAATATTTTTTCTTCCATTTAAAATCCCCTACACAAAATCTGCAGACTTGGAGGTTTCTTCAGTTATCTCCATCAAGAAGATGTGACTGTGCTGTGAACTGAAAACTGTGCTACGTACTGTGGATATTCAGTATGAGATTAAAAAATGTTTCCAAGAAAAAGAAGGGAATCGGGAAAAGAGAAAAAAAAAAGAGTTAAAAGGTTTAGCGTGTTGAATTTAGTGGCATACAGCTGTAAGACTGCAGATTCCAACTCAATGAATATGTCATCGTCCTCCTCCAAGCATTTAAAAGAACAACTGGGGCCAGGTAACATAAAAACGTACCAGGTCATCTGTCCGGTGTTTGGTTTGGTTGTGCTGGACCATTCAAAGCTGATGAAAACACAATTATCATATTATTTTCATTATAATCAACTCAAAAAGATCCCTCTGAATCCTACAAACCAAACCTTTCAATCTAAACATTCGGCATAAAGCAGCACTTCACGTTGATGCAGCTACTATCTATAATTCACAGCTACTATCTTTGTGTATTATTGGTAACAACCTCCTCCCTCTCACCAAGGTATCCGGACAGAAAATTCAAGTCCGGTATAAACTTGCATGATCTGACACATCAACCTGTGGCAGCCTGTGGGTTTGTGGGAATATTTTCCCTCCACCAGCCTTCACCAATCAGCTTTTCCAAAGATAGCTGTGAAAGCTTTGGACAACAGCTGCCACTTCACACTAATGCCATCCAGATGAAATTCATTTATTCCACTCCCCAATACCTACTCTCACTGTTTCTCCTTCCCTAAATTTATTCTGCCTCTTTTGATATCTTTCCCTTGCATCCTTACTCTCTTCTGCCTTTCTCTCTCTCTCTGCATTATGCCTCTTAACCTGCTCTCTCCCTATACCCTTCTCTCCTTCTACTATTGCTATTCAGCTGTGACAGTCTGCCCGTGGCCCACTGGGAGCGCACATAAGATTCTACAAATTAAACTGGACACAGTAACAACAGCAACGGTGGCCAAGGAAAATAGGTACACACACTATTCTCGATGCAAGTCTCTCCTGTAATACCATATCTCTGTAAACCAACATACCGACTTTTTGCTGCATTTGCTTGGGTGCACTGTGTTTAAATAAGGGGTCAGGTGTCCTACAAGACTCTTTGCTGATCATTAAAAGACCTTCAGACCTCTCCAAAGAGAGCTCAGTTGAACAGAATAGGCCCAGCTGCCTCCCTTGTTAGAGTCGAGAGGCTCTAAATTACTGTGAAGAGTGTAAAGATCAAACTAATCCTGATTACAGTCTGACGTGGCGAACGCTCAGTTCCCCTCGTATCCCATCACTCTTGGTAGAGGTGGCGTTAATATACGTGCTACACAAACATCGGCAGCTTCATTAACTTTTCAAATATTCCTGTCATAATTATGCCAGCACCTCCACGTATCCCTGTCATCTCTGTCAGAAGTGAATGGAAAGCCGGGATGCATATCTTACCCAGTCGTGATGAGAATCACAATTGCGTCAGTTCGAATTTAAATTTTTTGAACCGGGCAAATTATGCGCACAGCTCGACCTACATGTACCTTTTCGCTGATCGGATGTGATTGGTTTTAAAGCGTCAGTGCCTTAGTCTTAGCTCTTGCCACATTAAATTGTACTACAGTTGAACAGAAACTGGGCTGAAATTCCCAACTCCCATATTAATATTCAGCTAAATTGAATTTTCCTCATCTCTCATGAACATGTTCATTCTCCTGTCATTCCAGCACACAGATCCTCACCATCAGAAACAATATGATTTATGCAATTTCAAACACAAATATATAATAAAAGCAGCATGAATATGAAAATAATAATAAAATATAATTTAAAAATAGAAAGACTGTTGCAAGATTGTTGTGTGAGCAGTTTCTGGATATCTTGACTCCAGAGCTCAGCCTCCTACAGTGCTGAGCAAGACTCTGGCAGCTACCAAAATATACACCTAAAATAAACATTTGTCTGTTTATTGTTGTGGTAGATGACGTTCCAGTATAAGGTCATGATGGTGATGTATCCATTATTGATCTCCTTCCTGGAGCTGCCTCTGTTTAATGGGCTAGCCAAGCTATTATCCGCTGGGCCTTATTGGCAGTATTGACAAACAGGCTGAGAGGGGAAGTGCAAGCGGCAGCAAGTCATCACAGCAGTGATGTTGACCCTAGAGATGTAGATGCCACAGGGCTTCAGAACAATGTCTATTGTATGTTGTCTCATTCTGCTGAGCCTCTCCGTGGTCTTTGTCTGTCAGTATTAACGAACCATTACACATTAGTGAATAGACAGAAGGAACAAATGCGAGGATATTCATCTTTATTCTTCATTGTCTCTATGAGCTGTTTAATGTATGCTTTGCCAGAAAAATCTAATTATTTGTCACCTCTACATGTTGATGTGACGTTTTATGTATGCTTTGTATGTTCAAAAGATTCAGCAGAGGTAATGAGCCTGTGAATTTAGCCGACAGAAGATTTAATGTAGACAAAAATCTTGTCAGAAGGTTTTTATAAAGTAAGACTGTTTTTTAAGAGAAATATTGTGCTCATTCTGAGACACTATTAGTTTAAAAAAAAAGTCCCTATTTATCCAAAACTGTTTGTTATGCAGCTCCTCAATCGAGCTCCAGAATTAAACAGCCAACGTTAGCTCAGGCCTCCTTTAAAAGCCCATTTTCTTCTAATTAGCCGGTAACAGAACTAAGCAACAACATAATTTCTTGGAAATGGCCATGTCTCATATCCCCCTGTACTCGTTTGAGTCAGATGTGGAAAATGAGAGCGGACTGTACAAACATCAGCAGAAACAAAGATTTAGAGCAAAGATTTACATTCATCTCTGTTTGGTAAATATTGTGTCCATTACCTGCCTCTTCTGTGACAAAACGGTGGAGCCTTACAATCACAATACTGTTTATACTATATGTGAATGTGTGTGAAATCCCTTAAAAAGTCTCCTTTTTTTTTTGTTGCAAACTAACTAAGTGACACAACAGGATATCACAGGCTTTACCACAGGGCACCGGTCGTTTTGTATAAATTTCAAGAAAAGAAGCCAACATTTCTTGGCTGCAGTCGAAGAAGAGTTTGGAATTGGATAGTTGACCAGTTCTGTTGTTTTCACAACTAGAAATGTGGATTTTGAAGGTGGCAGCTCCTGAAGTAGGTCACGACTACAAAGAGTAAGAGAGAGACAGGTGGAAACACAGAGAGCGAGAGCTCTGCATTTCACACAATGGTTTCAGTACACGTTTTGGTGCCCAAGGCAATATAAAGTTACTCCACACATAAATTACTACACCAGCTTTAAATATGCAGGAAGTAAAGTTGCTGAGAAGTTTTGTTTTCTCACAACACCAGCAATAAAGCTTGGAGAAACGTTGGAAGAAAAGCAGCTTAAACTGAGCTTCAATTTACGTAAAATATAAGGCTTTTTCATTCTTAACTTCAATATTTCCCTGTTCCAGGTTAGTCTACCTTAACACACGAGAAGCACTGAACACAACTGCATCTGCTGTTTGAGTCTGAGTCGAGGGCAAATTCACAAGGACATACCTGAAAAAAAAAAAAAGTAAATCTAGCGTTTTGTTCTGTGACAACATGTTTTTCGCATGAGGCGTGCAGAAAGAAATGTTGCAGCTCACCTGTTTCCACGTCCGTGATCATAGCCGTGTTGTCAAATGAGCCAGTGAGAAGTTGTCGCCCGCAGGGGGTCCAGCAGGCATCACGCACAGCTCCTGAATGGCAGGTGTAAACCCTGAGGCAGCGTCCGCTCTCTGCTCCATCCCACACCTGCCAGACATGGGCACATCACATCAAGACAAAGCCATGAATACACCTCGACGGTAGCAACAAAGTCGTGTTTTTACTGACTCAAATCATTTTGGAAGACGGCCTTCGTCGTCCTGCTTTCCACTGCTTGAAATACACGGTGCCACAAATGCTGACCCTTGAATTGTTTATCCAGCAAGCAAACACAATGTAACAACATACAGTATGACAGAGAAAAGCAGTGGGAAGAGGAGACATCAGATGGCACTGACATGCTGCTCTTCCTTCACAGAAGGAGGAAGAAAGGCCTGGCAGTGCTATGGACAAGGATTCAAGGCAGTTCACTGAGAATCAAACACTGTAGGTCAGACTTGGCGGCCACCACTTTCCTCAACGAAAAGAAGAAGAAAAGAAGAAGAAGAAAGGAAATTTCTCTGCCACACGTTTACAAATGATGCACAGAAGGTGTCCTCCGGCGCTGAAAATCTTTCCTGAGCGCAGTCTGTCGCTTTTTCAAAGCTGAAAAAGATGAAATCTAAACCTTCTTCCAATTCCATTGTAATGAAACAAAATGAAATTACTCAGCAAAGTGCCGGTGGATAGACTGCCATAATACGTATACAAATCAGACTCATTTGCGGGATTTCAAAGCAAAAACAACCTGTGTAATTAATTATTTAAACTAATTACATTTGAGTGTGTCTATAAATCAATTCCCCAAAGGGTGTAATGGCTTTAATGGTTGTGTATTGTTAGAGGTTTTCTCTGATAAGAGACAGAGTAGAAGAGAAAGCTTTCAGTTGCCTTGTGTTTGTCATCACTGCCATAGCTACAGTATCTAACACCTTGCTGGAATGAAATGTGATATCATGGTGCAAATTAAGAACAAAAAAGAAGCAGATAGTAATTCATGAATGAGGTGTTAATCTTCCAAGCTGTTCTATTGTTGATTTTTGCTTTGTGTTTAATCTTTTTTTTTACATAGTATTTCAAAAATAAATCACTTGCCAAATAGTCTGGTCAGTGTTGTGACATGTTTTTCATTACATCGGTTCTGAGTTGATAAAGATGAATGATTTTGATTCTGACACGTTAAAAGACAAAATATTCTCCCTGAAGCCCAGTTTGAAATCCAGCAGGTGGTCTGGTTTGGTTCCCACTGAGGTGAGGTATTACACTAATGATGAAGTTTTTTTTTTTTTTCTTTCTTTTGCTTCACCGGTATTGCCGAGGCCACAGAGGATCTTTGAAGAGCCGTGCTGCAGATCCCTCTCTGCCTCTCGCTCTGTGTTTCATTATTAAAGATGACTCTTCCATACAGCATATGAAATACACTGAAAAGCACCGTACCACAGCTTTCACAGCAGACTGACAGCGAAGAGATGGACAGGGGAAGAGTGACATATTAACCCAGCAGGCAGTAGCTTAACAAACAGAATGGTAGAGATGCCCCCAGGGTGAAAAAAAAAGTAGCACAGAGAGAAACGGAGGCAGGAAGTCAGTTTTGATTGCCAGGAAGCAAAATATTGGAGAGATACATCTATTAAGAATATTCTCTTTTCTTTGTGCAACAGGATATGCATCATCTCTGTGTGATCTTAGGGAAACACTGCCATCTCAAGGTAACATAAAAAATCTGTTAAACAGCCACTGATGATGTGGATCTATAGTCACAGCAAAACATCCAACACCACAGACAAAGTCCATGTTGTTTAAGTCGTCTTCAGGTTGCCTCTTGTGAATGACAGCGTTAATGACGCGCACTGTATCACCGCCGCCGAAAGCATACACAATTGCAGTAATCCCACACAATGTGAGACCTGTGCATTGGGTGAAAATGAGCACTTGTTTATTTTGCTTCCTGCTTAATTTCACCGGCCGCTTAACAGACACGCAGAGCAGATCCTCGCAGATGACTCATTTGGGTAATCTGTTTCTTTAACGACTCTCAGTAATTAAAACTAAATTGGTATTCGTGTTATCAACTTAAAACTGCTGCCTTTCACCTGCGTAGCCATGGTGACAACAGCTGCACGCAGGCTGGAAGAATAATAATAGTCTGCCTCCACCAGGTTCTTGGGGAACTTTCAGACACGAAGCAGTAACGAGCAGTGAGAAGCCTGAAAGGTGTCGGTGAAGAATGGCAACCACTGAGGAGGAAGTGTTAACACGTCAACGCACTGAAAGACATAATCAATACCACTCTACAGGATTTCAATAAGTAAGCAATAATATATAAGACATGCTGTCATGATACAAGAAAATAAACAATATTTTTACAACTGAACTGGATTTTTATTTTATCTGGTGACTCAGACATGTATTATTGTTCTTTTTTTTTTTTTTTAACATTTGTTGCTTTTCTTTGTCTGTTGTGAGTCAGAAAATACGTAATAATAAGACTTGTTATTGTTGACACAGTTCCTGCTCTTTCAGTGTGATGATTTTCTGCTGTTGTTTGTTTTGTTTGTTTTTGTTATTTACAGAATTGTAAATGGATCATCTTGTAGTTTCAGATCATCAGAAGAACTCTGAGACTTTTCTTGACAACTACAACAACTTTTACAAATTTAACGGTTGATTAACAACATAATTAGCCTATTATGTGATGTGATTGTGTGATTATTTTAATGATAATTAAACTAATTAGTAGCTGCAGCCCTTTCGACACTGTGGGCTACAACTAATTACTTTGTATAAAAAGTCATTTTCTGTGATTAGAATGACTCATCAATAAATCTTCACATGGTCATAATAATAATAATTATTACTGTCAACTGCAGCCTTATATTTTTATACTTAGTATAAATCATAGTTGTTCGTTTCTAATGAGAGTGAACTGAATAACACAGTGAGAAGCTAAAGCAGTGTTGCTATGGTTACCTACTCTGTACTGTAATGTATTACTGTACTGTACCTGCATACTGATTTACAGTGGTGGATAAACTGTTTACCACAACTGCATTTAAGGTGTAACGTTGTGCAACTTAAGGGAAAAGATGCCACGTAAATATACAAAATAAAGCAGTGGTAAAGAAAAAAGTTACATAAATATCTGATGACATGATTTGATTTACTTACTCGACTACTAATTAGTCAGCAAAAGTCTACATATCATATATAAAATAACCATCATGAATTTACCCTGAGAACTAAAATTTTATATCACTTCATCCTTCTGATCTAAATCAAGTCTGATCCAAAATAGCTGAAACACATGGTGCTATGGTAACTGAGACGTCTTTGAAAATTTAATATCTCTTGGCTCAGTTTGAAATTTTAAGAGGAAAAAAAATTGATTATTATTAAAATTGACCAAATGGCACACAGAGGAGATAAGTAAGAGTATATCACATGCTCCTTCATCTACTAGTTTCACTGAGCACAGCTGAGATAGTGGAGAGAAGAGAAACCTCTACATACTATTTCCTCCATGTATCTTCTAGTCTTCACCATCTGCTCCAAAAAATCTTACCAGGTGCCAAAAGAGGTGGCAGCCATACTGCTGCACTTGTATGACTATGCAAATGATCTCATGCATATTTAAAATATTAATATTCAAAGTCCTCTAAGGATATTGGCGGCGGTAGTGAATTCGTGCTGGGACAGAAATATCTAATTGCCGGCAGACACCAGAATTGCTTGACCTTTACAGTAGGGAAATGAGGCATTGTTTTCCCGGTGTGAAATATGGGGGGAAAAAAAGAGGAAGAGGGAATCAGAGAGAGAGAGAGAGAAAACGAGAAAGAAACAGGAAGTCCCACGAGTCTTGACACACATTCTACTGACAGTGACAGATACGATTCTAAAGAAAGTGGCTTATGGTGCATTTATAAATTTGAGGCAGCAGGGCAGATATTTTCTCCCTGCTTGTAACACTGCGCCACCACCGCTGAATGTCGTGTACAGTGATTATTGTCTTTGACTACCCCAACACATTTGACACCAACCTGAAGCTACACTGACATACGGACTTCAGTGTTGCACATAGGACTGGTTTAACATACTGAACAGCAACAGGAAATTGAATAAAAATAAGACCTGGCATTACACTGAAGAAACAATGGACCCATTCTTTATGGTTTTTAAATCCTCCTAAGCCAAGGATGTAAATAAATAGGCTTAAGACAGCAATTGTTTTATTGTAGCTTGTTTTACCTTGAAAGTTTTGTCCATGGAGGCAGAAAGAAGCAGATGACTGAGGTGAGGAACAGGACACCACTGCACCATGTTGACTGGACCCTGGTGGCCCCCCAGGTTCATCAGAAGCCTCCTTGGTACCCCTGCTGCGCTGGGCTTGTGAGCAAGGTATGGTTTCACTCGGGGCGACACATCTGAGAGAATTTGGATTTCTCTGGTCTGATTCCCCAGGACTTGCTCTGCTGGATACTTGGAGTCCACTGTCTCTACTGAAGTGGCAAGTCTCTGTCTCTTGGGAATGTACGGTCTGACACTAGACGGGACAGTGTGGTGTCTTTTTGTTGAGTTCAACCCATCGGCAAAAGTTTTTGGCACATTAGGAAGAGTCTGCAGTGATGAACTTGTCCCCTGAGTTGCAGATAAAGTCAGAGGAGCTGCAGAGTCTCTAAAATACTTATCTTGTGCTGTCCCGCTATTATTACATTTTATCTCCCTATCATAACAGCTCTGAGACTGTGGATATGGGTATAATGAGGAACCACTCCTCTCTGAGCTATTTCCTTGATAATCCGACAATGTCTGATCAGGGGTGAAACTCTGGCAGCTGGATTTTACCTCTGGGTTATCACACACTACATCTTGTTGTTGTTGTTCAAAAGATCCAGTTGGGACGGAGGCTGACGCTTCCTCGTCCGCTTGATGTGAAGTTTCATCCCCTGACTCTGAATCTGAATCCTCATAGGCCACTAACGAAGACATCTCAACACCTCGATCTGTTTGAAATCAAAGAGATAACAGGTCAAACTTCATTAATGTCATTGGATACCCAAGGGTGACATCTAGTGGCTGCTTGGATTTCTGCACCTAAATGCACATTAACACTCATTTGTCCCCATACGGTGGATTTGTAACAACCTTAATTTTATTTTATTTTATTGGAAATGTATTGCCACTAATGAGGTGAAATGACTAGCAGCCACCTTCAGACTGTTACTGAGAAATACTGTTTACACGAGAAAAAACTCACTATAAGCTCAGTTTAATCAAAAAGGAAGAAGGATAAGGTAATAGTTCTCTATTTATGTTGTTAATTTTTCAAAATAAAACCTAAAACAAATTAGAGACCAACTAGCTAGCTGGGGCAACATGCTAACATTAGCCTGAACAAACAGTCTGTTGTAATAACTGTTGTTTTGTTTGTCAATGTTACTTATAAACGTACAATTTGGACAATGTCGGTACAAATGTAATGTTAATTTATCACGTTTTTATCGTTAGGTTCGTGTCCACCAATACAACAGTGTTAGCTAACGTTTGTTAATTGAATTTCTGACCCAGAGTCTAATTTTATTTTACAAAAAAAGACAAGAAAGAAAAAACAAACAAGCTATATAAGCTAATGTTTACCCGTTGTACATGTAATTCCGTAAAAAACATCAACCTTTAACTTGTCTCACAACCGGTACCAACCTCCCGCAAAACGATTTGAGTATAACGCAACATTTCATAATAAAATGAAAGTTTCGTTTTGTCCACTCATCTCAAAAACATTTTGGATGGAAAAACTTTTATTTTGAAAGTCAATCGGGAAGAACATTTTATCATTTCCTCTCCTCTGACGCATGTTGGTTTTAGTTTAGCTTTAATTTAATAAGATTTACGCTTTAATTAAGTATTTAATTTAATGTGTAATGGGTCTGAATTTTTTTTTTTAAATCATTTATAATAAAACAAAAAAATATTAAACGCAGCTCGTTTTTTGCGCTAACGTGTTCATAGCGGAACTATAGAGGAAGTCGGGTTTGAGGGGAAGGATTTGAGCGGAACACTACCTCACCGGCTGCTTTATTAAGGGCTCAGGCTGATGCAAGCTGTCAAACACTTTGGAGACAGCTGTGAGAAGAGTATATAACGGTACGCTGGCGAGCCACTTTCATCATTTTCATAGGGATGCTGCTGTCTTATTACATGTAGTCACTTATGACATTCAGAAGAATAAGATTAAATCAAAATAATTTAAAGTATCAGACGATCTGCTGTTTAGAAGCTAGCTCAGTTAGCTGTTGTATTTCAACATGTGTGAGTTTTCTCAGACTCATCTATAGGGAGTTTCTCTCCAGCTTCTCTTATTTTTGTTATTCTAGATATGGATCAAAACATGGCTTTTCTGTTTATTGTTCATTTTGATTGACTAATTATTATTATTATTATTTTGTCTCTTGTGCAGTGTGAAGAAGATGACAGATTGTCAGGGAGAAGGAGCCAATTGTCCAATGGAGCTGTACGAGAAAGTCCAATCTCAAGGAGAAAAAGTTAGAGCTTTAAAAGCAGCCAAAGCTGAGAAGGTAAGTACTTGTCAACTACTTTGTAATAACAGTGATTTCACTTTCGGTTTCTGGTTTATTATTACAGCTTTGTTAAACAAACATAAAAATAACAATAATCAACAATCAAAACAATCTGCATTGCCATTTAAAGTTTTTGTTAAAAAGAAAAAGAAAAGATACGTTAAGTTTTTGAGAGACTAGATGAGGTTTGCGAAGAAAAAAAAAAGCGTCTGATGATATTTTCAGAAAAATGTCATCAGATTATGACTTCAGCTCGCTTATATGTGGGGGTTTCCTGCTTGGACGTTAATGCGCTCATGAGGAAGAGGTGGAGTAGTTACAAGAAACATCTCCAATTGTTTCATCATCCAATATTTACCAAAGGATGTGCTGTTGATAGGGTGTCAATAAAATAATGAGTAAAACTGAAACTTAAGTGTAATAATAAAATTTAGAGCAAACAAACAAAAGAGGGAAGAATATAAATGATATGATATGAGGTCAGTCAAAGTGAAATATTATCTATATTATCTATAATAATAATAATATTTATTTTTTTATTTTTAATCCCCATCAGGGTCACAACATCATAATTTATTTAAAATGAATTAAAATCATTATAAATAATAATTTGTGATTTACTGTGATGAAATAAATCGCTTTTTTTTAAAAAGGGGACAAATGGGGGAAAAAAGTATGTGTTTGCTCTTTAATGTCAATGACTTAATTGCATAATCTTTTCTTTATGTATAATTTACTGATGATGCTGGTTCTCAAGAAAATCTCGACAAGATTCTGATCAAAATAATTAGCCCTGGTGGTGTTTAGAGTACAGGGTGGGGCTTTCCTGTCCGAAGCAAGAACAAAAGTAAAAGTAAAAGTAAAAATGCTATGTCGTATTTTAGGGTAAAAGCATCTTGATGCTTGAGACTGCAGACTCACAACTGCATTTGTATTCCCTAGGCTGAAGTTGACTCTGCTGTCCAGCTGCTGCTGAAGTTGAAACTGGACTACAAACAGATGACAGGCCAGGATTTCCAAGCAGGTTGTCCTCCTTCAGAGAACCCTGTTGACAATGGACCAGCTGCAGCTGCAGATGATGATGATGAAGACACGGTTGACCCATGGAACGTTTCCACCAGCAGCGCCAAGGGGGTCGACTATGACAAACTCATAGGTACGGGTCAATATTTTTCAATTTAGAAAATATGAATATGAATCACAGCAATATAGCACAAATTGTGAAGTAATTTTAATGATATTTTAAGCTGAAAAATTCACATTGAGTCATGTCTTTCTCTAGTGAGGTTTGGCAGCAGCAAAATTGACAAGGAGCTGGTGGACAGAATAGAAAGAGTTTTGGGACAGAAACCTCACCGCCTCCTGAGAAGAGGAATCTTCTTCTCCCACAGGTCAGTTTTTTAGGAACTGAAAGCATTTTTTTTTTGCAATAACACCCACTTAGCTTCTCCACAGCTGGGTGGGTTCACTGATTACTTATTAGGGCATCATCAGTGAGTCAGTGTTGATAAATTTGCTTTGAACTTTTAACTTAACCGTCCACATCCTGGTGGTGTCAGGAGGAATGACACATCAATAAATCATGTTCCTCTTTTCGCTGTTTGAGCAGAGATATGCATCAAGTGCTGGATGCCTACGAAAAGCAGAAGTCCTTCTACCTTTACACTGGTAGAGGTCCGTCCTCTGAAGCCATGCACGTCGGTCACCTCATCCCCTTCATCTTCACCAAGTGAGTTCCCCCTTTGAGTGTATACCCCGATATCATCTCATTTTTTTAAAAACTGATTCTTAATTAACCAATACTAAACCTCCAGGTGGCTTCAGGATGTATTTGACGTCCCTCTGGTGATCCAGATGACTGATGATGAGAAGTACCTGTGGAAAGACCTGACACTGGAAGAGTGCCACCACTTTGCTGTGGAAAACGCCAAGGACATCATCGCCTGTGGTTTTGACATCAACAAGACCTTCATCTTCTCTGACCTGGACTACATGGGGTAAAATGTGACATAATTTTGTTCTTTGTCATTTTAGGACCCATGTTTCTTCATAAATGAACCACCATATTTGTTCATGCAACCATAGCCAGCAGTGGATTCCTGATTGTAATTTGATTTGTTTTGGTTTTTAATGTTTGCTTCTGTTTATTTTCCACAGATCATCCCCTGAATTCTACAGGAATGTGGTGAAGATCCAGAAGCATGTCACATTTAACCAAGTCAAAGGCATCTTTGGCTTTTCAGACAGCGACTGCATCGGTGAGACAACCAAAAACTCCTCAGTATTTAACAAAAAACCACGACTTGAGTAATCAGTAGTCATGCCATACTTTGAAAAGAGGAAGAAAGGTGAAATTTCGAATGTTTCTGTTTTTGCCTCATACTTCTTACTTGGTGGTTTATGGTGTTTGATTTTTATCCTTTCAGGAAAGATCAGCTTCCCAGCCATCCAAGCAGCTCCATCCTTCAGCAACTCATTCCCACAGATCTTTGGAAGCAAACATGACATCCAGTGTCTCATCCCCTGCGCCATTGATCAGGTCAGTGTCACACCCAGTCTTAGCCCGAATCTTATCTATTTACAGCTCTGTAAAAAAAATGATATAAAAGCCTGGATGGCTATAAACTTAAAAAGAGATTATAATGTTTGGATGGGAATCAATGGCGGATGTTCTTGGCCCAAATATTAGGTCATCAGTAAAAAAATCTTGGTGTGACCAAGCTCGGTTGTAAAAACCAGCTTCTTCCCCCTGAGGATTTTATCTAAAGTTAAGGGCTACCACTCCTAGACATGGAGACTGTGATCCATGCTTTTATTAATGTACGGCTGGATTAGTGTAATTCACTGTATATTGGCCTAGAGCGCACTTTATTACATCGCCTGCAGCTAGTGCAAAGGACGACTTTTGCATTTTATTCATTTATTTTTTTTATCTTTGTGTTTTATTGAGCGAGATTTGTTTTATGCATGTATTTTATTGCATTTTGAGAATTTTATTTTCCCTATTGTTCTACCCTCCTGTACAGCACTTTGGTCAACTCTGGCTGTTTTAAAGAGCTTTATAAATAAAGTTTGAGTTGAGTCACACGAATACTTAACAATACTATGTACTTACGTTTAGAGTATACAATGACACGTCTGTTTTTTCCTCTCACTCTTACAGGATCCTTACTTCAGGATGACCCGTGACGTAGCTCCAAGGATCGGCTACCCCAAACCGGCGCTGCTGCACTCCACTTTCTTCCCCGCCCTGCAGGGAGCACAGACCAAGATGAGCGCCAGTGACGCCAACTCCTCCATCTTCCTGACAGACACACCCAAGCAGATCAAAAACAAGGTGCTGTTATTATTAGTTCATACCTTTCAGTAGTAACCAGTCAGATTTATATCGACTAGGATTGCAGAATGGCTGGTCTGACCTGTGTAACCATCACTCACAGATCAACAAACACGCCTTTTCGGGAGGTAAAGACACGGTGGAGGAGCACAGGCAGCACGGTGGAAATGCAGACGTTGACGTCTCCTACATGTACTTGACATTCTTCCTGGAGGATGATGAGCAGCTGGAGAAGATCAGACAGGTGAGGGTGAAGAGAAGAAAGCAAGGAAATCAAATTAGATGTTTCCGTCTTGATAATCTTTGCTAATCCTCCTCTTTTCTGTTTCTTTTGTTTCCCCTATTCTTTACTCTGTGTCTTGTTAATAATTCGTCTGGATTACTCATCTCTTCTCTTCACACTCACCTCATATCTTCTCTCTGCAGGACTACACAAGTGGAGCTCTTCTCACGGGAGAACTGAAGAAGATTTTGATCGACACTCTGCAGCCGCTGATCGCTGAGCATCAAGAGAGACGCAAACAAGTCACAGATGAAATTGTCAAGCAGTTCATGACTCCAAGGCCCTTAAATTATCAAAAGTAGCCTACTTGAGCATCTGAGGTTGCAGGGTGTCATTATCTTGTTAATCTCTGTATAAGAACAAAAAAAAAAAAAAAAAATGCGTCTGCCTTTTTCATTATTTACAATCTGAGAAATTGAAAATGTTCTCATATGGCTTACATCAGAGCTGGAGAAAAATGTAAATTACAGGAGATGATGCGCTTTCTGTATCAAAACGTAAGCATGGCATTGCCCACATTTTCATGGTAATTGTCAAGCTGCTTGTTTAGAGATACATGTTTATCTTCATGAAAGCTTCTATGTAGGCAGCGCTGCTTTAACTTCACTTGAGCTCTGCTCCTCACCCTGAAATCACGTCAGGAGTGAAAGAAGATAAAACTAAAGAACATACATATATACATGTGGCCAAATCTGCATAGTGAGCAACAATAACACAGCTACACATGCAATTGTTATAACTGCCACGGGTGATCAAAGCAGGTACACTGTGTGGGGGTCATATACTCATAATCTAACAAATATGATGATATGCTTGTCTTCTAAGCATTTGTGCACAATCCACTATGTCTTATTCTGTCTTCAAAGAAGAAAAGCAAATGTTTTTGTCAGCAAAGGGACTTGAATGAAGGAACTTCTCTGTCCAAGCATAGTCTACTGTTATATTCTTATGCTCAGACTAAAAATTAAACTGTACTTCACCAACAAAAAAACTTCTCTCTCCTTTGAATGTGCTGTCAAATCACATTGTTGTGACTCACTGGGACACAGTTGGTATAACTACAAGTCAAAATGTAAAAAGGTGTGCTGTTGAAAAAAACACCCACATCACGTTACATATAACACATACATGTTCCTTTAAATGCAAAATATAATATGAATATAACTAATCTATTATAGAACAATATATGATGGTCTCATAAGTAATGATAGTCAGAGGATTAATATAAACATTGTAATGTTTTTAAAACATTAGAGAAGGATTTGAGGGTTTGTAAATTAAAGAGGTTTCTCTTCTACAGTTAAAAAACAGCTCAGACCCTTCAGGGCATGTGGACACAGGGTCTGTGATTTCAGGATGTGGAGTGAGGCTCTGGCTTGTTCCTACATGTCACACAGATACTCAACATGAAGGCTACAGGTCAACACCTTGGGCTCTTTTTGTTAAGTTCCTTGAGCCGTTCTTTAGCAATTTATGTGCTGCTGCAGGCACAGTCAGTCTTGTGCTGAATAAACTAAATGGTGTTGTTATCAATGAGGTTACTGAAGCTCTGTAAAATGTGTGGCAATCAAACACGTTTTAGATCAGGTCCAACCAGTCAAGATCACACAGTTTGACCAATCAACTGTCTAAAGACCGAGATCAGTTAATTAAATGAGTTAAGTCTGGTGTGCTGCTACTTGGTTGGAACAAAAACCTGCAGCCACACGGCCCTTTGTGGAATAGTTTGGACACCTCTGTTTTAGATTTATCTTCATCACAACCACAACCAGTCGGTGTTGTGGTAATGCAGCGTACCTGGAGATGGCAGCACAATCACTGATGTAAAAGGGGTAGACAAAATAATAGAAACACCTGCCTGTGTAATACAATACATCTAAATAACATTAGAGCAAGTAACGAATTTCATCTACTCAAATTACTGTAATTAAGTACAATTTTGGGGTAATTTACCACAGACTAGTCTACAATATTACTAAATTTAAAATAACATTTACCAAAGACTAATGTCATGTAGCTAATGTCACAAATCAATATCATTATCACATTAACCAGCAGACTCTTCTGGTTCCCAGTCAACACATATACCCTGAATAGTTGGTTAGAAGAATACTTTACACTTTTACTTGACTATATTTTTACACCAATACCTGTAGTTGTAGCTGAGTAATATTTCAGTTATGTAACATTACTTGTACTTAAGTACAGCTTTTCAGTGCTCTTTCCACCACTACATTAGAGATTATTTGTCCTATAAAATTGACCACAAAATTTAATCAGTGTAACTGACTATTGTGCTCCTCATGAGGGTGGGATGACACTAAGTGTCCCTAATTAATTGCACGTTGACTAATCATCTAAAATAATGAATAAAACACTATTGTTGCACTATTAATGCTGCTTCTTTAAGACTCAAGATGGTGGAGTAGGGACGCCTCCTTGTGTTGCAAATTTGCAATTAATCAAATGAGGTTTATCCAAATCATAGGAAGTCATATTAACCAGTTAAATTAGTTTTACTGAGTTGCACCACACTGAAGCAGTGATTCCTGGTGTTGTGTCCTGAACTTGGCACAATGATCACGTCCTCTAATCACAGTCACACACGCTGATGACGACCACCACCGCGATAACAGTGTTAGTTTGTCCGGTGGAGGCGGTGGTGTGGTGGGTACATACCCGGTTTCAGACGCTCCTCTGTGGCTCTGCCCGGCATCAGCCAATGGTTGTGAGGGGCGGAGGGCAGCCGCTGGGAGTTGTCTGCCTCCTCTTAATCGGATTGGGCTTCCTTAAAAAGGCCAAACACGTTTCCTCTTTTTTTTTTTTTTTTTTCCTTCTACTTTGAGCCTCCGCCTCCTCCCGCGGCACAGAAATAGAAAAGGTTTGGCAGAAAGAGCGCCTGTTGTACACTGAGAGTGAGGACACATCAGCAGAATAAATCAGTCACTGCTAACTTTCTAGCTCCGGCTCATCATTAAGCTAACACACCGTTACCTACCGCAAAAAAACCCAACAGAGGGTACCAGCTCGGCTCAGCATCAAGCCGGGGTCCGACACCACCAAGTTGAGACAGATACTGAAAAATAAATTAGCCTGCTTGAGTGGCTTTTAAATTGATCTACATCTGTCAACCGTCGAGTTAGCAACACAAGTTTCAGCCGTTAGAGTTTTTGAGGGAATGGCATTGGACTTCGCTGCGGGCTGCGTAGGAGGTAAGTAGTTAGCCACGTTAGCAACCTGGTTAACAAGTGGTTAGTGCTAACTGCTAGCTTTAGCATTAGCAACATCTTCTGTATTTTTCCATATAGGTCGAGCTGTGTTGAGTTTGAGTTATCTCCAGCTATTATTGCTAAGAAACAATACAAACAAACAAAGTCTTAATTGATAATAATGATATAGGTAGATAAAAGAGTCAAAATATGAAATTCAGCAGGTTATATGTTTATTTCCCAATAGCGTTTTGTGTAAAAATCCCGGATGTAAATGAGACGCTTGAGAAGTTGCATTCTTCACCTGTGACACACACGCACACAGACGCTCGCACGCACACACACACACAGGGAGTGGTGTTTATACCCTGAGATCAAGAATGTGAATTACACATTTCATCTAACCTCAAATGTATTTGAGTCTTAAACTGATGATGCATCATCTTTTTTCCAAATCATATTCTCTGATCTATTATTATTATCATTATTATTATTATCAAATCCCATTCTGCTTTGTTAAATAACCTGTCATCATTCATCGTCCCATCTGAGGCCCATCAAAAGTTTGAGTTCATATCTTCCTGGTTGAATAGAGCCTTGCAGCTTCTGGTAACAGTAAAAGTTTCACCTAAAAAAAAAAAAAAAAAAAAAAACCCTTGGGAATCTTGTCATCTGTTTTGTCTTTGTCCAAGGCCAGGTCTTTCCAAACTCTAGTACACTATGGACCTCAGATAGGAACACTAAAACAAATCTAAACAGACAGGATGTCTTGCAGGATGATTTTTCTTTTAAAAAATGAAATAATCCTGTATTTGTCTCGGTGAGAATTGTCCAGTTCTCTAATTCTAATATAACATATCAAAGCAAACTGATTATTTCCAAGTTATTAATGTAGGTGTGTATAAAATCTGTAATTGTATGCTACAGACGAGCACAAAGGGAATGCAGAAATTAAAAACCTGCCTGTACGCTATGAAACATCCAGTATCTTGTAGTTAATGAGTGAAAGTCTGTTGACGTGTGTATGCAGAAGGTTTTAGGTCACTGAGTTTACAGACGTATGAAGGTGGTGGACAAATATTAAATATTAAGGCTTAATTTACTACAAGGTTAACACTTAACCGCAAACATTAAATTTATAGTTTCTATATTAATCTGCCACATTGATGCATTGAACAAGTGCATCATAATTGATGGAGTCCTGCCTCGACCTGCTGCTGCTGCTGTATAATGGATTTTTCAGCTTCTTTGCATAAGTCAAGGACAGGACGCGACTAAACTGTCGTCACTGGCTGCAGTGCAGTGACCAGCTGACTGGTCTCACAGTAGGTCAGTCTGAGCTGTTGCGAGATGAACTGCTTTATCATGAGTCCTGTAGAAACCCCGACTCTTGCGTGATTGTGATGGTGTAATAAGTCTGCTACGTTTTATTTATACCTCAGAGTTTATATCAAGTCAAAAAAGATGATGATCGATTTGATTTTCTAAACGAATATTACATTTTTTTACAGACATGATTTTAAATCCTCATGTTTTTTTTTTGGTTTTTTTTCCAGGTGCTGCTGGTGTTTTGGTCGGACATCCATTTGACACTGTGAAGGTGGGTGTTTGTTACACACTCGTCACCATTTACTCCTGTTAGATAATGAAGTGATTCAGTTTGCCGATAACTTAAAGTTACAACCAGCCTATACAAAAATGATATAATTGACCAAGTGGTATTTCTGTAAATCTATTAATACATGTATTTTAAGCCACGTACATCAGATATTTTCTGTTTATCTACTAAATTGATCTTTATATGTGTCCAGATGACCATTTAATTGTCAGTATTTATCTCTATACAGTTTAATCAGGGTAAAACATTTAACAAAGTACTATCATTATGTTGATTCGCTGTGTTACTCCCTAGTCATCATTTTCAGCTAACTGCACAGTCAAAGGAGGCATCATGAGCACTAAAGTTACTAACACTGTCTTTGCAGTTTTCCTGTAGTCTAAAGCTTTAAAGCTTTCTTCTGATAATACTAAGATTTCTAAGATTTTCATTGTTAAAAAAAAAAAAAAAAGCCAAGAAGTTTCAAATGTAGCATATGATTGTGTGAATGTGTATCGTCCAGTTGTAAAAGAGGCATGCAGAGAATGTTTTGGTGGTGGCTCTTGTATACTTTTGCTTTCAATGTCATTTCTCCCTGAGCTGGTGTCTGTTTGGGGGCTGGGGGAGGCTGTCTTTAACAGCAACAGTGTCACTGTGTTGTAGATGAGAGAGAGAAATAAACAACCTCTCCACGGAAATGTGACCTAGTAAGTATGGTCAAGGTCTTTCTTTCTCTCACCCAATGTCCTGTTTTGAGCTATAGAAATATAAACCACAGATGACATTAGTGGTTTTTAAAAAAAAAAAAAAATAAAAGCAATGTCATTTTTGGTAAATGTGTTCTTTTTTTTTTTTTTTTGTTGCACCCCCTTAAATATCCTTTTTTTTTTTTACCCTTGAAAAGAAACCATTTCTAAACACTCTTGTATTCCAGTATGTGGTTTGTAGTTGTCATGGTGATTTATTACCACTTCATACGACTCTAACACGAGGGCTGTCGTCTATAGGTGCGGCTTCAAGTTCAAAATGTGGACAAACCTCTGTACCGTGGGACATTTCACTGCTTTCAATCCATCATACGCCAGGAGTCGGTAAGCTTGTGTTTGACAAATGCCTCCTTATTTTATACAACATTACATCTTATGGTTATTGACTTGCAATGTAAAATGCGTAGCTTTCACCATGTGCTCACTACTGTGCCAGTGAAGAGAATGGCCACTGCTCCAAATTTAAGTGTCCAGTTACGGACTTACAAGTTCAGGACAAGCCAGCGTGCTCCTAACATGGGGTGTTGGAGGTGAATGGGGGAGGTGGCGCGTCTGTTCATCAGGGTCAGCAAGGACCTTATTACTGTCTGAGCTAAATAAAGAATCGAACATGGTGCCATGTGGAGTAAGCTCGGTCTTAGTGAATTTCTCATGGAGCTATTGGATTGTGTTCCTCCTACGCTGCAGTGGGAGGAACACAGTTTTATTAGAAAGTTGGTGATGATATCTGAGGATTTAAAAGGGACGATCAAGCTAGAACATATAAGTGTATATATATATATATATATATATATATATATATATATATATATATATATTTGCATCTGTGATGGTGCAAGTACTTCCATGTGATTGTAAAAGTAGTGTAATGTCGACCTTGCATGACAGCATTTCTACAGGAAACCTAACTGAATCAAGACATGATTAGAAATATCTTTTCCGTCTGAAATTGTCTGTGATATGAAAGCTGCGTGTGTGCTAGCAGCCAACAGTGAAGGTCCAAACATCCAATTTAGAATCAAAACAAAGAGGAGAAAGTACAGAGAGGACATGGAATGGAATGAATAACACTTTGTAATTTGAGGCAGTGACTTGACCGCACTCCTACAGCTGCTGGTATTTCTCTAACGCTCAAGAAGCTCCTTCATTATTGACTAGAAGGAAGTGTTGTTGCTGCAATAAACTGATATCATTTAGGAATCCAGAGGCAGAAAAATAAGTTGGAACAAATCACAAAATGTGGCACACAAATGGTTCTACTCTAAAGTCTAAAACTTGACCTTTGATACCTGCAGGCTTCAGCAGAGATGTCGATGTGACTTCATAATGTTTCGTGTCTTTGTGTCCGTAGACGCTCGGCCTGTATAAAGGCATCGGCTCTCCCATGATGGGCCTGACCTTTATCAATGCCATAGTTTTTGGCGTCCAGGGCAACGCCATGCGAAAGCTTGGCCGTGACACGCCACTCAACCAGTTCTTGGCCGGGGCCTCAGCCGGAGCCATCCAGTGTGTCATCTGCTGCCCGATGGAGCTGGCCAAGACGCGCATGCAGATGCAAGGCACCGGAGAGAAGAAGTCGAAGAGGAAGATGTATAAGAACTCCCTGGACTGTCTGGTAAGAATCTACAACAGGGAGGGAATCCGAGGTATCAACCGCGGCATGGTTACAACCCTGCTGCGTGAGACACCTGGTTTCGGCGTGTACTTTCTCACATACGACGTGTTGACGCGCTCGCTGGGCTGCGAGCCAGAAGACCCGTACATGATCCCCAAATTATTGTTCGCCGGCGGGATGTCGGGCATTGCTTCTTGGATCTCCACGTATCCAGTGGACGTGATCAAGTCGCGTCTACAGGCGGACGGGGTCGGCGGCGTTAATCAGTATAACGGCATTATGGATTGTGTCAGACAGAGCTTGAAGAAGGAGGGGTGGAGGGTGTTCACGCGCGGACTCACGTCCACTCTGCTGCGCGCCTTTCCGGTCAACGCCACCACGTTCGCCACCGTGACTCTGTTTTTAATGTACATGCGCGAGGGAGAAGAGTGCAGCATTCAGGACCCTGAGCCACAGTCTGTCCAGCTGCAGCCTCTGCAGCCACAGACGCAGCCTTCAAGCATATAAGCCGCCGTGCACCAACGAGCGTTACTACTACAATCATCAGCAAATCTGTCAGACTGTGACCGTTCAGTACCAATGAAAACTAAAGTGAACTGATCCTAGGAAAGAATCTGTCCATCGAGCTTCAGCCAAGTGACCATGTAGTATTTAAATAATATATATTTTAAGATTAAATCTGCACTTGTACATATGGTCTTTTTAAACGTCCTTGGTTTTATACACATTTTGTTTAGTTTTAACTAATTTAGGAAACTTGAGTTACAAGAGTTAACGGTTACACTGTTCCTAAAAGTCTCGAGTCCTAATCAAACTGTTTTTTGATGCTGTGTTCCTCTCTACCAACTCTAGTCAATGAAATAAATGATTTTTAATTTATTAATTTTACAAGGTTAAACGATCTGTAATTATCTTTTCCGACATTTTCTAGGTCAAGTCATCATCTTAACGTTTTTTTCCCCCCACGTGAACGCAGCCTGTCAGCATCACGTTGTTATGGTTACAAGTACTAAGATAGTCTCATACAAGTACATTTATGTAGATATGGTTGTGTTCATTCTCCACAGTTACAACGACTGTACGTAGTTTAACTTTCCTGTGAAAAATCATAGGAATTGAATCTAAGTTGTGACATCTGTCGGACTTTTTAAATCAAAACTGTCGTCTTTTTACTTGAGCGCTTTTATTTTTGTTATTCTACCTTTTTAGATTCTGCAATTTATAGTGAAAATACTACAGACTGACAAATAGTTTAGAAGAATAGTTTATTTTTAAATGTTACAATATTTGACACAATCACTGGTTAAAAAAAAAAAAAAAAAGAAGAAAAAAAATCAGCTGTTATCTTGTTTCGGACATTGTGTCCAAACAAAGCACCTTATGGTTTGATGTTGAACGTACGGTTAAAAAATATTTTGGTCACATTTTTTTACTTCACACTCAATAGATTTTATTATATTTTGTATTTACCACTAAATGCAAGAATCTGTCACAGCGTTGAGCTAAAGATGGCTTGTTTTTTTTTTTTTTTAAAGTGGGATTTTAATAAAGAAAAGGAAAGAACAATCCGGTGCATTTGTTAAAACTTTCCTCCCTCTCCCGGTTATTAAATGTGAAGCACGATGTCTAACAGGTTCCATGTTTCCCACAGGGAGGCGTTGTCATGTACACACTAATCTGCACGTCTCTGAGCAGAGAAAGTAAAAGCCTCTGTATTTTTAACACTGAGCGCCAGATTTCGTCTGTCCTCGATTCAACTGAATATTTTTTTTTTCCCCTTTTGTACCCGTTTGCTAAATAATAATTAAACATCATATAAGAAAAGATCTGTGGCTCAAAACACCAGATTTAATCATCTACTTAGTGTCTCTAAACATTTATGAAACTGTAACATTATAACTTTTTCAGACATTTGACCATCAGAGACGCATCACGACATTGTGACGATCTCTTGTCAAATGAAATTAAATAAAACAAACTGAAATCTTCAGCGCCAAAGATGGAGAATATTTTTAAACTGACAAACAAAATCTGGTGAAGTCCAAGTTAACCAGGACAGTCGTATGTGACAGAACAAACACGGTGTCTCTCAGAGCAACGTGACCTCTGTACTCTGCACTGTTAACAATTGCACAAGTGAAAAAAAGTCTTTACATTTTTTTTTTTTTCAGGTTTAACATGTAAACTATGTAAAGCACGTAACGAAGCGAATGACCGTCAGTTGTCACAACTGCAGAAGCTGTTACTTTCACCACACGTCTACACGTCACGTTCATACTGTCGTAAACCTTTGGTGCTTTTAACTTTTAACGAAGTTAAAACAAGTCACTGTTTTGGTTTTGTCCAAAGACGTATAATAATGTACATATTGTGAATTTGCCGCACTGTACTTTATGTTCTCATGTCACACTTTTTAAATATGGAGTCAAATCTCACAACACTTTAAAAATGTTTCTCAATTACACTTGTAATGTGTGTATATATTCTAAGTTTGTCTGAGTTTGTTGGTGATGATACATCGTTGTTAAAGGGCTGCTATAATTAGCTGATGTTGCCTTTGTGTTCTGTACTTGTCTCTGTACAAAGTCTTGTACCAAAGCAGCATGTCCACTCTGTATTTTCTGTAAGATAAGGTGAAATAAAAGCCACTTATTTTTCCGCTTATTAAGAAACAGTTCTTGACGTTTGCTACAGACACGACAAGCATTTGAGTCTCTTCTGATACAGAAAATGAAAGACTGACCTCTAGTGGTTACAGAAGTATTTCTGAGCACAAACTGACAAGCATGTACAAAAAAAATATGGCTGTTTATTAAAGTAATTCAACATTTTTTCATATTTCCAAGTACAACTGTACACATTATTTAATTATATTTTTTGTTCATTATTTTAACAAAAAATAAGTTATTCAAGTGTCAAATTCTTATGATCGCAGTGTTGTCTCCTGGACACTACTCTTACGCCTTATACTGACAAACATACTGTAATGTATTACATACTGAGTTGAGTAGAGTTCAACTTGTGCAAAAAGGCTAAATCAACATCCTGAGGTTCGTCTCTCGTTTTAAATAAAACAGCTAATAAAGCAGTTACTGTCTGGAGCTGGTGTCCTCTGATCTGAGGTGAGACTGAAAACAGTGAGACTGAAAACAATGAGGCAAAGCAAAATGAAGGCAGATGTGAATTTATGATGTGAATAATTACAAAGAGAGAGAAATACACAGTCTCCTCCAGTCTGCTAACTGGGTTTTCCAGCTTTTGATGTTTTCATGAGGAAGGAGTCACAGGAGTAGCGCAGGAAGCGATAGATCTCTTCAGCTCTGGTTTGACTCATGCAGCCTCCTTTCTGTATGGCCTCAATGGAGCTATGGGAAGAAAACAGCAGATGAGAGGAGATGTTATGTTGTGTGAACAAGAAGGAAAAGAACATACCGTGTTCTTGTCTTTCTATGATGTATACACACGCTTCTTTTACCTGTTCACGAGCTGAGCGATTGACCTGAAGTTGTGGCTCAGGTTGAGAGCGTGAGCGTAGCTGACTGAAGGGAGGCTCAGGTAGAGCTGCAGCGCCTGCTGCCTGTGTTGCCCTTTGACCTCCAGTGGTGCGCTGATACCTTGACCTTTACGCTGCTCCAGACGCGCTAAATCCGCCAGCAAACCAGCGCTCTCTTCGGCGCCGGTGCTCCACAGCAAACGAACCCCGGCGCGGACCAGTCCTGCCAACGTGCTGTCATAGTAACGTGTTCGCTGAAATGGACGCAACGCTTCACCTGAGGAAACGTTATGATAAAGATCAGACACAAACGTGGTCTCACAGTTCATCAAAGTGTGTCTTGACCTTACTTATAATCTTACGTATATAATCTTATATTTTCTGTGTGGATTTAGGGAATAAACTACTTCACAAAACAGCATTTTTATTTCAAATATTAAAAAAAAAAGTATTGGCTTAGTATTAAGTCACCAAACCTGTTTACTGACTGACCTGGTTTGGTTCGGTCCTTCTCCACAATTAAACAAACGCGCTCAAACAATCCCTGCAAGTTGTTCACTCTTTCGGCCAAACGCTTCCTGTTCTGCATCGCGGCCAGATCTGATTGGCTGTGCCTCTCCACCGCCATGCGGTTGCTGACGATGAAGTAGCTGCCGTCCAGCGAGCAGACGTGGACGGTGGCCGTGTGGCGCTGACGCAGGCAGGTCATCAGCTCCACTCCGGTGCTGATGCAGCGACTGTCCGCTAGAATACACACTGACCTGGGAGCAGCCAGAGGTTCGGTGACTGACACATCCTGAGCGGTGGATCTCTGGGGCTGAGCTACTGAGGAGGTGGAGGCTGTTGGCTGGAAGGAAATTAAATTGTCAAAAGGAATAAACAAGCACGGTGTGTGTTTATGTACTACATCATGCTTGCCCATACTTTATGACCTAATGAACAGGTGTGTAAACATCTCTTTTTGTTTGATTTTACCTGAGGTTGATTCCTGGAGGATGACAGTGACACAGACTCTGCAAAGTCCAGCTCATCAGAGAGGAGATGTTGATTTTCTAAACTCTGACGACACCTGCAGGAAAACAGAAACATTGCTCTAGTAGCTGCTAACTCTTGATATGTGTGTGTATCAGTGTTTCTTTACCTCTCTTTTTGTTCTTCTTCAGTCACTGATCTCTTTTTTGTTTTACTCAACAATGAGATCTTGGAGGCAACGGATGAGGAGGAGGAAGAGGGGATTTGGATTTTCTGCTGCTGCTGCTGCTGCTGAGGCCTGCTGAGCTCCACATGTGCTGCTTTTGGCCACAAGGGGACAGCAACATCCTGCTCTGATGTTCCAGGACTTCTCTTTTTATTAACAACATCTGTGTCTTCGTCACTAGAATCGTGAATACGAAGGACGCGGTTCCTCTTGGTTTTCACCGCAGCTTTCTGCTTCAGAGGAGCTTCAGCTCCGGCTCTGACTTTGTGCAGGAGGACGCGTCGTCTGGTGGCGTACTGCCTCCTACCATCCACATACGAGTCCTCATGCATCAGCTCAATGTCTTCCTCTTCCTCGTTGATCTCCACCTCCTCGACATCACTGCCAACTACGAAGCTGTCCTCAGCATATGTTTCATCCATCTCAGGCACCTAGGAATAAAAATTAAAAACAGACATTGTTTTGAGTTTGGAAACTACTGAGTACTACTACTGAAAATGAAATATAGAGAATACCTGTGAAAAGATGTCTGTGCGGTGGTTTCTGTAAGACATTTTGAATTTGCCCTGAACAGCAGGACTTCTCACAGACTTCAAATAAACTCCGTGCATCTCTGAGTCTGATGTAAAGGAGAACAGACACAGTGTAAATGTCTAAAACAATGTCCTAAAACACTAAAAATATTCAGTTTATTGAGTCTAATTTGAATAATTTAGTGTTAACAGTGTGTTTGATGCCGTACCATTCAGTCCCTGTGAGAAGTGCGTGTTGTCGACCACAAATCCATCCAGCGACTGATTGTGTTCGTCCCCGTCCTCTTCATCAGACGACACGTCTCCCCCCTCCTCATCCTCCGACAGCTCCGCTTCTTCATCCAGGAACTGACGCCCTTTTTGACATATGTTGTGCTGATAAATGAAAGACGGAAAATGTCACAGTTGACAAATGCTGGTGTCTGCCGACAGATATTTATAGACTCTGCATTTCTATGGTGACATATCATCCAGAAATGTGTTGTGACTATTATTTTTGATAGAGATAAACGGCGGCGGCCACTTCCTGTGAAAGATATTAGGGCTTAAATTTCCACTTGTAACAGAGCCAGAGACAAACCAGAGCCATTTGTATAACTGACTGCACTGTAGTGATGATAAATAAATGATAATACACCGATCTGAGCCTCCCGCAGAGCCATCTGTTGACATACAAACCTTGACTCGTTTCTTCTCAGCTCTCTGAGCTGTGGGTCTGTGCACAAACACGCTGTCGTTCTGGAAATCATCATCGGAAACGGCTTCACCCACTGTTTCATCCGTCTGAAAGACAACGTGTCTGAATTAGTCAAACACCCTGCACTGTTAATGCTTTATGGTAATATTTATAATCAAATGATGAAGATTTTCTAGAAATTACAAACCAGCTGAATAGGTTGTGAACCATATGGCTTGTTTAAGTACTAATGGAGGGTGGGGGGAGGGATCTTACAGTATTAAGAGCAGCAACACGTTTCCTGTGCACAACCACTGGAGAGTCAACATCACTGGAGATCTTAGACTGAAAACAAAACAAAACAGCCATTACTTTACTGAGAAATTCATGTACGTCAACACTTCTGAGCAGAATGTTTCCGCTTATCGACATATGTTGTGCCAAGACATTTCAGGATCTAAAGATGCTGCTTCACCTCTTGAAGACTGGTTGTCATGACAACTGCATGTACCTTGGAGGTGATGGACAGAGGTGATCTGAGCTCTGTGAATTAAATATCTTGCATTTTGGATGCTGATTTTCTACCATTACATCGAGGCAAACTTATTATTATTATTTGCTGTTTAATTGTGATGTATAAACTAACTAGACTATGATATAAGAGAGCAGTAAACATCTTATTAACCTTTTTAAAGAACCAGTCAACTAGTCATGCGATGCAATGTCATTTAGTTGTCAGAAAATGAATATGTAGCCACGTTTTTAGTTGTGAATGCCATAAAAATACTGGTCTCAGCTCCTGAAATGTACATGAAATAAATAATTTTTGCTTTTTCTTACTCTTCTGATAGTAAAGTGAATATACGGTGGTTTTAGACTGTTGAATAGAAATAGAAATAATCATTATTCCCAGTCCTTGCTCACCACTTCTGGGGAAGACAAGGGGTTAACCTTGTTCTGATGTCTTCTTTTAAGAACCACGACTTCATCTTCACTGTCACTGTTGAACTCCACTGAAAACGGCAGGACATGGAGAAACGCAGTGAACTTGAAAGTGGGTTCAAACTGAATCAGGGCTAAACGATATTTTTGGATGGATGAACAAACCTGGATGAGGCGGGGAGTCTGAAACACAGGCAGATTCCCGGCGTGACTTGTTTTCCACACCAGACCCCGTCTGTGCCTCGGCGGTCAACCCCGCCAGTCGTCTCCGTTTCAAACCGGAGAGAGCAGACGGTCTGAGAGGTGACCCGGCCTGACCCGGTATGAGCGTCCTCTTCCCTCCCACTGATGTGATCGGAGACGGGAGTGTCCCGCTTTTAAACGTCAAAGGTGAAGTCAGGAGAGGAGACATTACTTTCTTTTTGTGCTCTGAAAACATTTGTGGTGTAGACAACTTGGAGTCACTGAGCTGTGAAGGAATTCTCTGTCTGGTGACGCTGTTATAGGGAGTTGAAGAGTTAGAAACAGCCGCCAGAGACTTTGCAGAGTCAGATGCTTTTTTAAGTTGTGGAGAGGTCAATAGATGTGGTGCAGGAGCAACATCGAACTCTGCTTCATCCTCTGAGTCCTCCAGCGAATAGCCGAGGTCAAAGTTGACAGAGAAGTAATCCTGGGAGTTGTCGAATGACTCTACATTTTTTTGCATTGTGGGAGATTCACTCTGAGCTGTAAATACCTCATCTATCACTGCATTGTCTGCTGAAATGTTATAAGTGGTTTCATTCAGACTTGTCAGTTTAGTATGTGGAGTATGTGTTTGCTCTGTATTTAACGTTTGAGCGCCGTCTGTTGTGTGCGTAGCAGTACATGGGTTTATGTGTTTACGTATTTGCGAAGTGTTGTGAGAAACGTCCCCGGCACGAGGAGATGTTCTGGGTGTGATGCCGGGTGTGGAGATGTCTGGGATGGTCATCTGCAGAAAGGCCTCATCATCCCCAAACAGATCCATGCTCTCGTTTGTTTGAGAGCTGCACACGGAGGCAGCGTCGTTTTTTAACTCTTCATCTGTCAAGTCTGGCTGTTCCTGATTCCTCACATCATCACCGTCGTCTTTTTCCTCACTCACCGTGTCATTGTTACTTTTAATTTCTTTATTTTTTTCAGTTTTCTCATTAATCTGTTCCTCCTTGAAGTTATTATACATCTCGTCGTCTGTCTCCTTGTTATCTCCCTTCATGAGATGATCATCATTTTCTTCTTCGTCCCCAAAAACCTCATCCCAGGTCGGACTGTCAGGCTGCTGCAGCTCCTGATGAGGCTGATTATTATAGATTTCTTCACCCTTTTCACCCACTGGAGGTTGGTCCGAGTCCAACCTCGGGGAACCATTGTCAGTGTCGCTCATCATCACTTCATCATCATCACCATCATCATCATCTACGTCCAGAGTAAAGCTGACCTGAAATGGCTGCTGCGGCCGCTGAGATGAAGGAGGAAGTGACGGTGAGTCCACGACAGCGTCTAAAGCTGCAGTTGGTGACAACGGAGATCTGGACAGGAGGTCTGCCACATTCGCCAGGATGACCTTCAGATTCTCATCTCCACCTGGGAGAAGTTTATAAGACAATGGAGGAGGTAAGGAATCCCATTTTGGAAGGTAGAACATGGCCTGAAGTTCAACATCTTCATCTACATCCATTTTTGTAATCGGTTTTGTGATTCTGTCTGAGTTTGTCTGCTCTCTGATTGTGCTCTCTGACTTTACGACATCCCGGTCGACAGTGACACAGTTGTCATCCATGGCAGCTTCTGAACAGTCATTTTTTGAAGGGAGAGGACAAACAGCCTCAGGTCTTGGGTAATCAGTGAAGTCATCATCAGGTGCTTCACTTTCATATTCAACAAACACGGACACTGAACTCCCTTTCCGTGTTTTTTCTCTCTCAGTTCCCTCGTTGATGTGCTCCAGATCAGAGTGAGACGGTTTGGGTTTGTTGTTGTTGGTTTTAACGCCGGTCTTCTGCTTCTTCTCTTTGGTGTTCACACGACCGAGAGGATCGGCTTTGTGGAGGTAAGGAAGAAGCTCCTGTTCATAACGGCATTCCCCCTGGACACGAACAGAACAGAAAGTTGTATAAGAAGAGGCCCCATGGAGAGTCAAATCACCAGTGAAACTGTAACACAATCACACAGAGACCAATGTTGACATGTCACATGGCAGCTACGTGTGACATCTCGCAGTAGTCTGATGTCACATTTCCAATATCAGCTCTGAAAACATCAGACGACAGACACGGGAACGTTTTATCACAATTAAAAATTGTCCAATATCTGAACAATAAAATTATGAATCCGCTTCAAAATTTAAAACCTTTCCAATCATTTCTGATTGTATCTTCATGGTGTAATCATGTGACACCTGTCGTGTGTTCAAACCGTGTGACCTGGAAATAATTCATCCAGAGTGGTCTCCTGCTCGGGCTGGCAGGGTGCCATCGAACCGGTGAGCAGCGGGAAGAAGTCGCTCCATGAAAACAGCAAGAAAAAAAGAAAAGAGGGGAAAAGGAACGTCTCATGTAGAGAGAGCATGAGAAGAGGCATGAGCGAGTACGGACGGAAAATTACAGGTTTTGCCTCAGGAAAAAAAAGCTTCACATTTAATAGAGTGAGGATGGATTAGAGGGGAACGAACGGCCCCTGGGGTCGTTCAAAATGTGAGACAGTTCATAAAAGACTTTTTTAGGTTTAGGAAATTTGTCATAGCTCGCATGAAAAAGGACGTTTTCTCTTTTTTTATTCAGTAGTAAAACTGACAGCGGGCAAACATTTTTCTTCTGATCACAAAATGATAAAACGCAAAAACACAACATGTTGTCCACTTATACATGGGCAGTTAGCGTCACATGAGCGCCAGCGCTGACGGTTTAAGTCACTTTTTGATTTTACAGCTGTTTGTTCTGTATCTCAGCGCTTCACTTAGGTATGAAGATGTTTATGTTTGACTTTTTTATAGTCTATAAATGAAATAATGTTAATGAATATGAGGAAAGACACATTTTGTCCTCAAGGTGGATAAAGATATATCAGCAGATGTGAGGACTTACAGACCCGAGGGGGAGCGTTTTCCCCTTTGCACCCTGGGAATTAACATCAAGTGCATCCTATAAAACAAACAGGATGTTTCTGTACGAAACTGCACTCTTGAGACTCTTTTACAGCCGATAGAGAACATACATCATACTGTTTAAAGCTGAAAACATGTCAACAATGTAACCACTTCACTTTAAAAAAAAAAAAAAACATCTCACATTACATTTAAACCCGACATAACAGGTTTGTCTTGTTGTAAATAACTCTGTTTACTGTGAGAAACAAGAAACGCATAAAAAAATAGCCAACAATACTTTTTCAATGCACAACACTACAATCATGTCTGCAAACCTGATGGTTAACTGATTTTAATCTCAATCAAACAAAACTAGAAGCAAACATTAATAGCTTGCAGGTGTTTCATACCTGTACGCAAAAGTACAAGAGCTGTAATCAACACTCAGCAGCTCCCAGAGAGAACTTAGTGTACGTTTCCACAGGTGACACTTACCTGCAACACGTACATCTCACTTTGCTTCACGTTACAAAGCTGGTAGAGACATTTAACTGCACCGAGTTCAGTTAGTTCAGTTGGAATAATGTAGAAAAATAAATCAAAAATGTCTTTTTTCAATTACATTTTACTATTAAAGAGAAAAAAACAGCATCTCACCTGACTGAGCCTGTAATGTTGTTAATGACACTGTCATTTTCAGCTGTGTGACAAGTTCAAAACAATATAAAGAAAATTGACCATAATTAACTTAACTGAAATACTGGATAATTACTCCCTGCAGTCAACCAACATCAACACAGACCACAGATCACAAACCCCATCGAGGAACGAGCCAAACGTTTCCACACATGAATCTACACGCATGAATGTGCATGTTATAGTATTTTCACCGTACTTGATGATAGTATGTAAGAACCTGACTGCTGAACTGACAAGGCAGTCAACAAATGCAGGTTTCCGAGTAAAAGTTTTGGGCCGCAGTCGTTAAATATTGTGAAAGTATTACCCTACATCTGAAAAATAAATCATCGGGGATTTTTTTAAAGGGTAATCCATCTTATACAAATCCTTAAAACTCCTGTATCCCTCAGACACAGCTTTGGCCCAGAGTTGGTGAACCAAGACCGCAGCACGTCTTTTAAAATGTCACAATCCTGATGAAAAATGGAACAGAGGCTTTTTGGGCATTGAAGGATTTAGTCTCACAGGGCTATTTACACGTTCCGCACTTTGACGTAAAAGTTTAATAAATCTAAATCCTGGTGATTTTTCACACCCTTTACCTGCTGAAAAAAATGAACTGAATTCAATTCACACAGGATTTACCTTAAACCCTGGCACACAATCAATTAATGGTCAGTCTAAGTCTTTAGATGTAGAGATGTGGGCGTCAGGCAGAAGCAAACTGGATGACGAGGAGAGAGAGGAGAGAGAGGAGAGATGAGAGAGTGAGAGCCAGAGGGTCAGTGGGTTCATGTTGCTTGGACTCGATGAGAGCGAAGCAGCAAAGTGGAAACTCCTCTTTGCTGATTATCTCATTGCTCTACAACAGTAAAAACCAATTTGAAAAGCTCAAATGCTCATGAACAAACACAATGAATGCGTCGTTCATATCAGCAAGTCTGCATGACTTTGTTACTAAACATGCCCTGACAAAAGACAAGGACCCCTCTGGTTTCTTCATCCAAAAACGAAAAAAAAAAAAAAAAACAAACACTAAAATTAGTGATGCACCGATGGGGCCAGTGACAATACACTTAGAATAAGAATTTACTCTGTTATACAAGTTCATTTAAACGATCTTTAATGGCTGGATTTGTCTCTGAGATGGTGTAATGACGTAATCCTCCCACACGATCGACATATTTCTCTCACTTTGAAAACAAAGCAACATGTGTGCACGTCACCTTCCACCTCCCTACATCAAACTGCAGCTGTGTACAGACGTTTATGTTGCCGCTGTCGCTACTTCTGTCAGTGTGTGACAGCATCCTTCGTTAGATGAAGATCAACTTGCAGATCAACTCGTTTCTCCTGCTGCTCTAATCTAAGTGATATTCTTCTGCAAAAACTGCAAACATTGACTGACAAAGAAATCGCTACACAACGGACACGGCTATTTATATTCAGTAAATTTCAGATAGTCTAGCTTCAGTGAGAAACTCAGGACTCAATCAAAACAGAAAGGAGGAACTAAAGAAACTAGTCTAAAAACTGCACCGTCTTTCAGCAGCAGTCACATGACCGAAGAGATGAGGTGCAACAGTGTTGAGTCTCAACATGCTCAAATGTAAACACATAGTAAGAATGAACAATGACAAGAATGTTTATGCTGGACAGCAACACAAAAATGCAAAGCTGCTATGTTGAGGTTTATGTTGGTTTTAGCAGGAATGAACTGAAGACTGTTCTATTTTAATATAACCAGAAGTGTTTTGGACTTTTAGCAACTTAAATGCAATCAAATTTAATACACATTATTAAAGCAACGTATTTGTGTTGTCTACTTTTCATATTTTATCCTCTTTTTTTTTCCATCCCCCTCCACCTCCGCTACATGTGGGTCACTACAGCCTGACCTACTCCCAACTTCCTGGCTTTATGTAACAGTTCAGAGAAGAGTTACATAATCACAGAAGGAGAGGCCCGTCTGCCATGTGTCTCATCAAGAGAAAGCAACAGGGCATTGAAAAAATTAAAAAAACAGCATGGTCTTGAAGGAAGCCAGACAGAAGACAGCTTCTGGAGTGGAGGTTATTAAACAGGTGGACATGCTGAATGTGTGGGAAAGGTTTAGAAGAAACCTTCGTTCATGGAGCAAAAAGGTCAAAATGGTCGTCTGCAAATTCAGTCCAAGCTAGCGACCTGTTGCTAACGTTAGCCCTCAGAGTACAGGCGAGTGTGGAGCGAGGCTGGGGCATAGATTGCCTTTATTAACGCTAAATGGACAGTTTATATTCACTGAACTATGTTTTAAAATGGGTCCAAGGATTATAGATTTGTCAGGTTGAAGGAAAACGGTGAGAAAATGTAGTAGCAGAGTCGACAACTTCACCTTTAAAACGACAACAAGCAATTTCTAATTTTAGCCATTTTCCTCACACAGCAGCGCGCTCTTAATTTGAAAAATATGACTTCATAGTTTGACTTTATTGAATTTGATCGTGTTCAACAGACCTACTTAGTGAAGAGTATTACACAAGCAACTGTAAAATCATAATAATATTTGAAGTATCCTGCTTCTGTAAAACAAGCCAAGTCTCTGCACTGGTTAAATATTCAGGTTTATTGACTAAAGTGTTCAACGGTCTAATAAAGCATATTATTTTAACAAAAATCATGTTTTTTTTTATCGTATTATCAAACGTTTGAACCTATTTTCTGTGTGTTGCCTGGTTGTTTCATAACCTGAATTCATCCATCAAGGCATGCGTGACATTAGGGGCCATCTTACCCTGTAATCCTGTTTTGTTTTTACAGGTGGGCCGATTCTCTCCTTCCCCTACTATGGTCAAGAATCGCGGTGGAAAAAAACCAGCAATAACAACCCAATTGTTAGTTGAGCCCGTAGTCAGTTTTACCATAATCTCTGACCCAATTTCAAGGATTTGGACAATTTCAGAGGTCTTATCGATGGCACAATCTTGTGAAACAGCAGATGGTCAGACAAGGCGGCCTTGTGGTTAAATTAACTGATATTGATTTTTACACACATCGTTTCACAACAGAGCTGTTTGAGCGTGGTTTATTTCATTTTCATCTTCCACCCTAGAGACATTCTGTAGATTGGTATGACTGAGTCTAGTGGATCTGATGACCTTTCTGATGTAACCGATCGTTTCAAGCAACCAGGAAAAACAAGATCGCTATCAACAAGTCGCAGCCACGACAACTAGGCTGCTGTTAAATCAGCAGACAGCAAAAACAGATGAATACAGAGCTTAAAAAAAAAAAAAAAAGGCTATTGTTGCTCTTTTAGCATCTTTATTTACTGATGACAAGAAACTGGTTCACTTCACTATAAAAATATTAAGGATGTTGACACAAATTTGGATGCAAGTTCCTAGAAAATTATAAATACACTGACAAAAAAAGCAGTGAACCTAAACATTTGACCATTGTCTCTAAAGTCATAAACTTAAATCTAATTTAAGAGAAAGTGTAAAAGGAGGATCTGACAGTAAATATTCTGTTTGGGAATCAAACTATCAAATATTATTATTTATTTTATTCTGTTTTTTTTTTTTTTTATAAACAAACCACAATTACGCCATTGAGCTCATTCATCATGGCAGGAATTTGCCTTCCAGGTCAAAACGATGAATGAACAAACTCAATATTGATCACAACCTTATTTTCACATGCACCTCAGCTGACTCCTCTCAGCCTGGTGAGTTTTTCAAAGTTTGGTTTCCCTTTTTTTATGAGAATCGACTGCTGTGTTTCTTTTATGAGACTTGTGGAAGATGTTTGGATCCATTTGTAAACTAACAGATGTTTTTTTTTAATCAGTGGTTACTGCTTTAACTTACTCATTGATGCTAATTGTAATAATACAAAAACAATGTGATCACACATTAACTATGTAGCTTTTTCTTCTCACCTCATTTTCCTCTTTCATGTCGTTGATGAGCTTCATCACATTAATGAAGTGTTGGCAGCGCAGAGAATGATCAATAAAGTTGGTGGGAAGTTCTTTGTGCTGCCAGTGTCTCCATTCCCACAAAGACAGCTCTCTGGACGGTGGTCTGTTTTTGGAAACTTCCTCCTTTTGGGACATAAAATGACACAATAAAAAATGTGAAGTGCTTGTAAAACAACAGTGTTAATTTCCTGGCACTAATGAAACATGAGTCTTATGCATGTATTTCATCAAAAGATGACAAGTTGTAAAGAAGAAGATAGAAATAAAGAAAACCTGTGCTGGTGGATCGGTGGGTCTAGACACCAAATGTGACTGCTTCAGTGTCGGATGAGCTTCATCTTCCTTCAGTCTCATGGTGGACGCCCACAGGGAATATTCTGAAGCGCTGAGAAACCCGTCCGACGTTGCATTATCCTGCCGCACTATCACATTAAACACAGTCAGAAACTCACATCCAGCTTCTCAAATCAAGGAAACATATTTCTATTTCTACCACCTCCTGCCTTGCTCCTTACTCAGGCTTTGAGGGTGGATGAGTGACGGCCGTCCCTCAGAGTGAGATCGTCGACCTCTAACCGAGCGTCTGTTGCTCTCCCGCTGATCAAACTGGCCACAGGTGATGAACATCTTATGCAGGGTGGGGTTCACGCTCGGGGGGCAGCATGCGGGGACTGTTGGGGAACATGTGGAACCCACTTTTGTTGCTAATGATGGACTTGTGCACACTGCGCTTGTTGCTCTGGCTCTGGTTGTAGGTCTGACGGAAACAAAAGATACAATTATTTAGATCATTTTGTGCAGCTGTTTCCAGGAAGGGGAATGAACAGAGTGAAATAACTTTTACTTTGATTTGCTTCTGTTTTTGCACGTTACTAAAAGACACTAACCCTCTCCTCACGTCCCTCAGCCAGGATGACAACAATACGTCCCCGACGCTTACGTCCAGTACGTCCCATTCGCTGCACCAGGCGGATGGGGTTCTTCTGTGCATCGAAGCAAACGATGAGGTCCACCTCTCCGATATCCAGCCCCTCCTCACCCACACAGGTCGACACCAGCGTGTTGAAGCCTCCCTGACGAAACCTCTGCACCACCTAAACATTAAGTGACAGAAACAAAACGATAAATACAGTAGTGACAGTATATCTCATTATTATAGTTCATGTTTCCTAACACACTAAATATCTGGTCTATTTTTAGTATATTAAGTTTTCACAGACGGCAACAAGACATGTTTAAATGTAAACGCTACTTCTGCATTATTTACTTGCAGCGACTGTAAACAGAGGCGACACTGAGTTTCAGCATATTGACCCGTCTGTGCTTGATTTGATAATAAACAGACAGAAAAAGGCTGACAGTATTTACCTCCAGCTGTTCCTTCTGGGTGAAACCTTTGACCCCCTTCCCTGCTGAAGCTTGGCCCATAAAAGTCATGACCCTGATCTGTGGAGCGTGGCGGTCCAACATGGCTGCAATCTCCTGTACGCTTTCACGGAACGATGAAAAGATCATCACCCGCGTGCTCACTTCAAGAGAACCTGAATGCAGAAATTAACAAGACAGAAAAAAAAATTACAAATCCCTTCATCGACCATGAGACAACTTCTCACAGCACCTCAACATACAGTACGCCTGTCTGATTCACAAGCAGGAACGCTTTGTTCTGTGATGCTCTTCTAATTTAACAAGCTTTGAGTGAACACAACATCTGACCATTTTGGGTTTTGCCTCCACATTTAGACACAAATTAGTAGTTGAACAGTGTTTTTTCTGCTGCTTTTGCTCATTAAAAAGACTATGGACAAAGGTTTTGCACATGAATTTAAAAAAGCCACAAGACAAAACTTCAGTGTTGCATCTTTATTGGTAATATTTTATTAAAGTAGTTAAACTACTTTAATAAAAGCCCAGATGCTGGTTTTTCTTTGCTGTGATTGGAACATGAGGAGACTTACATGTGGAGTGATTGTTCTAACTGAAAGCTGAATCTATGAATCATAATGTAACCAATCATAATGTAGCATAGCTATATTAAGTAAATCACCATTATTGTTTGCTGAGCTCTCAGTCCACTGTCTGAAGTGCTGCAGTACCACCCCTCCAGTTTCTCCAGTTTGGGGTGGCTGTAGATGAACGGCTCATCTGGACCTAGAATCACAGAGGATGTAAGGAAAATAGAGGCTGTGCATTCATAACTACACCTTAAAGCTCCTTATAAACTGAGGTGTTCTGTTTCTAAATTGAGAAGATGTGGTATCCAGATTGATGCTCAGATCAGGAGGAACTTGAAAGGCTCAGATTTTTTTTCTCATGTGTATTAATAAATGCTCAAGTACCAGCAGATGGTTTCACAAACATTGCCTCCATTTCATGGTAGAGGTCCATGAAGACAGGAGTCCTTTGCAGCTCATTTCTCGCCCTGGCCATCTCTGAAGAAAACAACATATGGGGAAGCCTCTTTTTAACAAACACATACTGCATACAGTCGGTAGCCAAGTTAAAACATCTGGGATTTAAAAGACTCTGCTGGAAATTCATTATAGTGCAAACATAACATGGATATGTGAGAAATAATCCACTGATGTGCAGAAAAAGTGAAATAAATAAACCTGGAGGTTAGGTAACTGACCTCTGGATCCATCCATGATTCCTTGGACGTAAAAGAACAGCGATCTGAGGCCCATCTGCATCAGCAGCTCGTAGCCGTGGCACAAACTAATGCAAAGGGCAAAGTCGCCCTCCAGCATTCCCTGCTGTGCACCCTGTGGAGAGCAAGTGGACATGAGAGGTTTCACCTCTGGTAAGAATTTAATTTAAAGGTTTTGAAACAAATAAGAATATTCAGGTTTTATTGGAGCTTTTATGTTCAACTGACATCCTTTATGTTGCTTCAGCGATTCATACATTCAACATTAAAAACAAAGGCCAGTGGTTTTAAAAGTCAGTGTATCATATGTAACACTGTATGGTGCTTAGTATGTTACACAGTAGTATGTTATTAACAGAACAGAGTCCGTGCCTGAATATATGGCGGTGGATTTTTGCGGAACTGGTCTCTGGCGAGGATGAGCTGGTATTTGGTGAGAGTCTTCAGGTCCTTGTGTCCCATCACCCGGTTCTGGACCAGACGAGACATGAATTTCTCCAAGGCCTGTCGGGAAGCGTAACACACAAATATATAGGTCACCAATAATGAGCCATTTCCTGCGTTGTGGGGTAATGCATCACACAAGCATCTTACTTCAACAAGAGACAATGAATAACCTTATACTGTCCCCATTTCCTAATAATGGGAGGAGAGATGGAGGTAGTTTGTCAGGCAAGAGGCAATTTTTTTCCAATATCTATTCATCATCATGAACACAGATAATGGGAGTCTGGGTCATTACAATTTCAATTTCAGATGTGTGGAACTGCTCTGGAAACTGAACGGAATAAATGGCTGCCCTGAAAAAAAGAGAAGTGGGTTGACAAGAAGCAATTTAGTTGTTTTGATTGTAAATGGTGATGGTGTGAAGAAATGGACACAAAGCCTAATTAGAGTATGATGTAAAAGTAGGATATAAATGGGGTTAGCCTCCATTTATTGTTATATAACAATAACAGTAATGATAGCAATGACAATAATAATGAGGAGGATGACAGGCTGTAATTACAGTGTTATTTTAATTTTTTATTAATAGTAGTATTACCCACTACAGTATAACATTTTAAAATAAAATAAAATGTGTTAAGATTATGCAATATTATCAATATGATATAATTAAACTGTTAGAATAACTACTGGAACGGCAAATGACAATAATTAATCATTAAAAATAATAATAATAATAATAATGAATGAGGTTTTCTTGGATGTGCTAAACCTTACCACGTTGCTCTCGGGTGAAACCGGAGTACACTTCAGATCAAATCAAATCAAATCAAATTTAACACAAAGTGTCTCACAGAGGCTAAAAACAACAGAAAAAGAAAACCCAACCCACACAGACAAGCTCACACTCTCACACACCAGTTATCACCAAGACACATGATCGGGTACTGAGACCTGAGGTAGGAGAAAGCCACCTTTGGGGACCGGCCACCCTGAGAGGGCTCACAGCCCACGACTACAGGGTAGACAGGAGACCCCACACCAAGGTGCAGAGTCCTCCAGCCACCCAGGCCAGAGCCGCCATAGTCAGACCAAGAGCTGCTCCCAGCCCCCATGAGATAACACTGGACATAAAAACTGAGGAACTAAAACAAAATAATTTAAAAAGATAGGATTAAGACATGTGAATAAAACACCTGACTAAAATAATAATTAAAAGAACAGATATGATTAAAGACATATGAAAATGCCTAAGGGCAGATGCAGCTCAGTGAGGCAGCGGAAGCGGAAGCTCTCAAGCTTCACAGAGCTGACAAAGACAAAAGCAAAGGGTTAAATAACAACCTTTAATTCCACTGACCTTTGAGAAAACATCAGCAGCTATATCACCGAGCCCTAAACGTGCTCTCATAACAGCGTAATGAGGCCAGTCCATCTGGTTTGGTCTGGTCTTCATTACATATGATATGGTTTAAGCCCCAAGACCAGATCAGTAAACAGATGAGTCCAGGTGAGACGGACGGAGAAATAACGGACAAACTGAGGCTACGAGGGTTTAAGCCTTGTAAAGATCTGTATGTTTCTTTATTGTTGGCTTAAAACTTATATTTTACTGCATCTTGTAGCTTCTATTATATCTACTTTACATTCATTATATCATCTTACGTGGCAGAAAACAGCTGAGGTGCTATTTATTTTAGGCCAATCGAACAGCTCAGTTAGATGATTCAGGGGGAGGAAATGATGGATGACTGATGAAGATGAGTTGGATTGAGGTGTAATTGCTCAGTGCAGGTGTCGTATAGTTCTGAGCACAGAAAAAGACAAACCAGATGGCCCAGAAAATGATCATAAAAGGAGGGGAACTCAAAAGAAATCAAGTTATATCTTATAATAGCAGAGTTTCTGTCATTATTAACAGAGGTTATGTTTGAGGAGGATGTGTGAGAGGGAGAAAAGCCTTGAAGTGTGATTCAAACCTTGTAGTGTAACAAGTGTAACACATTTTGCAGCCTCTTCTACACTAATTCAGCTTGATAAATGATGTCCTCTGAAAAATAATGAGCAGAATGTTAAATAGCTACACTGAAGTCATGATGATTTCATTCGATGTGCAAACACGCCAGGCTTAAAGTCATAAATTACACATCGCCATCTATCTCAGATATCTCATCTATCTAGATACATGAATTCATTTCGTTTTATCGTCCTTCCTTCATTCAACACTTTTAGAATCACTTATTCAACAGACGTGAGAAAAGAAACTCCAGATCTCAAAAGCATGACTAGGTTTTTTTTTTCCATCCATTCATTTATTACCATCTTTGATTTAATCCAGATCATCTTTATCTGATCTCAGCTCACACTGGATGAGAGGCAGCGATTCAACGTGCACAAGTCACCTGTTTATCACATTTACAACTATTCAAACTCCAGGTTGCTTCTATAGTCCTTCGCAGTGGTTAGTCACACAACATTGTTTGTTTGTTTGCTACAGGAAATTGTGTTGTTGCTTTACAAAAAAAAAAAAACGTGGTAACTCATGTCAGAGAAAAACAAAAAAAAAGGGTTCAGAGAAAGGTCCACAAGCTGTTTAAAAGTCACAAATCCTCCTCTTTCACTCTATTCTCCTTGTTAATTGACAGGTGGTTCCCAATGTGGGAATGTTTATTCAACGGTCAGGGCCAGATTATGAGATTACAAAGAGCCAGATTAGTGGTGGGGGGTCACTCTTTTTCGTCTGGTTGCAATGTGAAGTGAAATGACAAAATGTCCACAAAGGGTTCGACTACAGCAGCATTTCCTTCATTTCCACCTGTGTGTTGTGATACGTCCCGTTGTTTGGTAATCAGTGTTTTCAGAAACACTGGGACCTTTGTCTAACGTTCAGAGGAAATTAGAGAAACACACAGTGGAAATTCAAAACCTGGAGTTTTTGTTTTGTTTGTTTTTTGTTTTTTTTGCTGCTGAAAGTCACATGAAACGTTCAAACGAAATTATTAAAGAAATTGCAAAAACGTCAAATACTAATGGCACAGTGGAGCTCTGTTTCAAATATTTTATACAGTTAAAACACACTTCAATTAATTGTGTAAAATAGGTGAAATAATCGTTATTGCTGTTTCCGGTAAAAAAAAAAAAAAAAAAAAAAAATAGATGAAATCAGTTTTTCTCATAAAAAAAAAAATAGTTAAAACACATATGATATGGACATTTTAGATTTACCTCAGTGACTGTAAGATTGTTTTTTGTTTTTTGTTCTTTTTAAAAAAAAAGAGGAGATGATGTGTTGGGAGAGAAGAGGACAAGGGCCACATGACAACAGCAGCAGTGAGCCTGCTCAGCAGCAGCCGGCAGCTGATTGGTCGAGAGGCCTGGAGCTAAGTGACACAGTGAATCGGAGAAAAAGCTGCTCTGTGGACGACTGTTAATAACAGAAAGTACACTAAGCTGAACTGTCACACCTATATGTCAACAAAGGGAGAAACATATTGATGTATATGTGTGTGTGTGTGTTGTCATCACTTATTAGTGAAGGAGAAGAAATGTGTGCTACACAAATACACAAATAAAAGGTTTATTAAGTTTAAAAGGTTTATTTCAAACCTCTGTGTGTTTAATCGTGTGATTAAACTATTGTCGCTGTTCGTTCTGTTAATAAAATCAAAATGTAACGATCATAATCTCTGTCTGGATGTGGATTTATCAGGGATAGAGATGAAGACAGCAGGAGTCAGGGGGGTGGTGGGGCCAATTAAGTCCACCTCCCTGTAGACTATTGTTGGGTGTGTATTTCACCGTGTGTGTGTCTGTTTGTGCATGTGTGCATTTACATGCAAGCTCCCCCCCTCAGACTATAGACGATTATATAACAACCTCTCTACGTGCGTGACGAAGGGTGCAACATGGTGGTTGGCTGTCGCAGTGACACAGATCACAGCAAATCCTGCTTAGTCTGTCCCCTGGCGTACAAGTTCAAGTTTGTTCACTATCCTCTTTTTGAGGAAAAAGTTTTATTCATCATCATCCTTTTTTTATTAAGATAATGAAACAAGCAAACAATCATAACAAGGTCATTGTTCAGAAGACACTATTATTGTATTACCATCTGTATTTCACAGCATTTTTTTTTTTTTTTTTTTTTTGGTACAGTGAGCCCGCCCTTCTCCTATTACACTTACAAAGGCAGTCGTGACATAGTATGTGTATAAGTACACACACACACACACACACACACACACACACACACACACACACACACACACCCCTGACTCACTCTACCACCCTCAGTGTCCTGTTGTCAAGTCATTCATCAATTTCTTAAAGGGTCGGGACACAAATGTAAGTCACATACTGTATCACTATTACAGACCTGGTTTGAAAACAAAATTAAAGCTAAATTTAATTAGTGTTAGTGATTTTCCTTTTAATATACTGCTGTAAAAAAAAAGATACAGGAAAATAATGTCTCTGAGTATAAAGTTTCACAAAATATTTATACTAAAACAAGCCTAGACAAAGCCAGGCAGCTTTATTTGAAAAGCATTTTTTTCCAAATCACAATAAGAAATTTTTTTTTTTTTTTTAAAATCAAACAAAAAGGAATTAAATTAAATGTAAATAACTATAATAATTAATAAGCAATTTTGTTTCAGTTTTTTTTTTTTTATTAACTATCAATATTGAGCTGTTTCTTCTATTTTGAATAATTGTAAAATCAACACCTGTCATCATTTACCTCTGGAGACTGATAATTAAAATAATTATTGATCATTATATTATTATTATGTATTTGCACGTGCGCCCACTTTACAATATGTATGATAGTAAACAGTAAGTAAACATGTTATTATCGCTACCACCTCCGCTGCTCGTGCTGAGGTTTGTAATCCGCGGGTGGGTGGTGGGTGGTGGGCGCGAGCTTTATTTATCGTGGGAAGCAGGGAGGTGGAGGGGCGAGGGCGCGCGCGGAGTGGGGGCGGCGCTACGTCACGTGGCCTCCCTGCTTCTCCTATAAGCTCCTCGTTCACCTCCGACCGAAACAAGCCGAGCGTCACGGAGCTCCACGCAACCCCCGGGACAGAAAACATTTATTTCTATTTATTTAGTTTTTTTTTTTTTTAATACTAAGAAGTTAAACTATCACCGGCGCACGAGGTGTTTGATTAAGAAATAAGACAGTGTAAATATGGACAAAATGCGTCGGGAAAAGATTTGTAGCGTCCGGTTTGTTAACTAGAAAGTAACGTTTGTATCGTCCTACCGAGGTCCGAGGAGGCGGGGAAATTCAATAAAGCGGTAAATTTAGCTACGGTTAATGAAGGTTTTTTAATAAATTTAAAGTTAGTCCCGTTTGAGTTTTATTTTCCTCGGTAGGTAATATTTTTTTAACGAATAGAAATGGACCGTGGTGGCTGCCAGATGAATGGCGGCGGTGGTGGTGGAGGTGGAGGTGGTGGAGGCAGCGGGCCCGGGATGATCACGCTGGAAGACTTGGAGTCTTTCTCCGAGGATCAGCAGTCAGACTCCGGCAACGGCAGCCTGGAGGAGGAGGGAGAGACCATGGAGGAGGACGAGGACTCGGACCGACTGCTGCACTACTGGCAGGACGTGGCCAGGGGACACCAAGTAGAAGTTGCTCAAGGTAATAAAACATATATAATGTATATAAACAGAGATATCTGGTTTAGTTAGTGAACAGATACTTCAACAATTTCCTCCTATATCTCCTCGTTGGGACATTATATTTCACACAACAACAACAACTAGGAGTTAGGGGTCTTTGACTCAACTATCTCAAGACCCACCAGTGTAGACATACCACTGCTGTGACCTAGTTTCCAGTCAGAGGACACAGTTAAACAGGGGCCAGGCATGTGTCTCAGCTTTAAAACTGGGGTTTCCAATGTATGAACAAATATTAGAGCATCCGGTCAGACGAGTTCAACTCCTAATGTGCAGGTTGGTCGTTTTCACAAAGACAATTACTACGAGCTGCAACAAAAACAACAGAGCTGAGAAATTCAGAAATAGTTTGTCTGTTATTTAAAAATATTAAAATACTGCATTAAATTAATCTTATCATACACAGAGTTTTTGTATCCACTCCTCCTTTGTATGTATAAAAAAACCAACTTCATCACAAGACAATTATTGCTCCTTTAGTAATTATCCTCGTGATAGTAATTTACTCATATTGCACTGTTCAGATCAGGTGAAGTGCCTCATAATTAGTCTACTTAAGAGACAATCACACAGACAAATAAAATCAACATCACGATAAGTCGTATTACATTGCCAGCAGCCTCTATTAATGAATTTTAATAAGGTTTTTCAAAGCCGACCTGACAGTAACACTAAGTCTGCTCCATCATCATGCAGCTAAAACAACATAACCACAGTCCCACAGTCTGGACTGAGGGACATTTAACATCTGAGTGATCTTGGTGCGGTGTATATTGTGTTAAAATAACAGGGATCTGATCTCAATTGCATATACCATCTTTTTTTGAGACGTCTAAATGGAAACAAGTGGGAAAGTCTGTCTGTCACAGTTAATGATGTTGAACAGAGAGATAGAGATAAAACCGCGTCGCTCTCTCAGAGAAAAACAACGTGTGGTGTTTGGGAACAAGTGTAGCAGGTACACAAACAGTTTTCTGGTGTGAAGAGTCTGTGACGCACGGTTTTGACTCATCATTGGTCTATAAACATTAAAACAATAATAATAATAATAATAATAATAACAACAACAATAATACCAGCAGTTAATAAACTCAACAAGAAGAAATGGTAAAGTAAAATAACCCACATTTATTGGCATCTTGCAAGGAATTCAAAGAAAAAAAGTAGATGATTAATACTGTTTGTAGTTATTGCATAATTACTGTAAATTAGAATGTTGGTTTTATTGAATAAGCTAAATATAGGTGGTAGAAATACTGTTCACGCCTGCATCAGATGAATGAGTACTGTGCTTTGATGGGAAATAGAGGAATAAAGAATATATATAAAGAACAACCAAACAAATTAGATGTGATGGTGATAAACACCAGCCATCATATGTTAATGAAGCAAACACATCATGGCTTTAACGTCTACAGCACGAAGAATATTTGAAAATCTTTTGCCCTCCGTTTCCTCCCCATTCACAATCTTTGTGCTGAGGTTTTGATTGTTTTTCCAAATAATTAATTACAACTGCTTTGTTACTGTAAATTGTTTGTTTGTGAAACCACACGAACTAAGGAGAGAGAGGGAGGGAGATGTGAGTTTCTGTCTCCGTTCAACACCATCTTTATCTTTGCCAAATGTCAAAATTACCTGAAAGCAGTTTTAACTTTCCTGTCAGTTTTGTCAGTTCTTGTGTTGTCAGAGATATTATTTTATTGTACAAGTCAAGAAGTGGTGCGCAGCTGGAAACTGCAGTTGTTTAGATCTTTGTAACCATTATGGCTGCTGTCAACCAAGAAGCTGAAATACTTGGTCAACTGAAGCCCCGTGTTATAATTAATGACTGTGCGCGTCCGCACACAGAGCGAGACTCAACATCGGAGCTCAGCTTCGCAGCCGAGACACAAACAGACAATTAACTTCATATCATTTTTGCGTTTGGATGATAGAAGAGGCTGAACATCCAGCGTGGTCTGGGTGTATCTCAAGGACGCTGCCATTGTTGCAGGTGCACCTGCAGTTATAAAACAATTATTAGGCTAAAACATTGAAATACACCAATTCTGATATGTTCATATACTCAAAACGGACGGAGCAGCCTAACGCAGACAAGTTAGTTTACTATTTGTAAGTGATTTGCTGTGTTCAGGGTTGGACTGGGAATCTACGTGTTCTGGAAAAGTCCAGAACGGCCGCCCGGTCTACAGCTGTCGGCCATCCGTAGTCCCAACAGTCCCGACACTTTTTAATTCATATATTGGTCTGACCGACCCATAAAACCTGCAGATCAGCGGCCCAATTAACACTGGTCTGGTCCAATCAGAGCAAGAGACTGTTTCCTAACCACCAGGCCCTGACGCACGCTGGTCTGCGGCACATTAGTACTGAAATTCTACGAAATTAACACGCCAAAACATCGACCAATCAGAACAGAACGTACCGACCAATAAATCGACCAGTGGACTGGGAGATTACAGCCCTAGTAACCATGGATACACAGATCTGGACTATGGACCCTAAGAGATAAACTAAACATCAACAACATTTAGATTCCTGATTCCCAGTGATAAAATGCTAGTTTCTAAAACATGCTCCAAATATCAGTAAGATGTCAACATCACCCCGCAGGACACAAAACATGAAACAAAGCGAATATCAAAGCCTTCTTTGTAAAGTAAAGGTCAAGGAATCCTAACCTGTGCTTCTTAAGGAGTGTGGGGGGGTGTTGTTTACAACCTGGTTAAACTATGTGTACGTCCAACTCTGTGTCCAATGAGAATTTAAAAGACAAACAGTGGCACATCCTCATTTTTCTGCTCTCGGACCACAGCACTTAATCAAGGACTTAGTGCAAAATCACTTGCTGGATCTTTCTGACTCAGTGGGGATTAGTTACCTTTCCTGCGCTGGTGCTGAGGTTGTAGCTGCTAAGTCCACAATACTGCAGCTCAGGACACAGTGCAAGGCCACAGTAAACTCCTTTACTGTAATTGGGATGGAGTAGGGTGAGGTTGTTGTTTAGTTCGTCATGTAGAAAACTGCTGAGTGCGTTGAGCAACGTGGTTTATAAATGCTACATATACAAAACTTCTTACATGTTGTGAACTGTAAAACAGACAAACACAAATCTAAAACCAAGACCTAGACTTAAAACCCTGACTGACTTAGTACAACAGACTGTAGGATTTTCATTCCCTCTCAGTGAAGCTCTTACTGGCAAACAAACATAATGTTATTTGCAATGGATAATTAATGAAAAAGAAAAAATGAAACTGAAGGATCAGTCGATGCATCTTATGTAACATGTAAACAAGAATTTATTGCTCCAAAGATTCAGGCTATTCTTACTCTCCAGTTCCCATTACACACAGTTTTTTTAAATATCATATCAGTGAAGATATAATGAACCAAACTGGCCTCAGAACAGCCAAGAAACTACAAACAAATGAAACAGTCTTCAGGCCAAACAACACAAACCCGACTTAATTACAAGCAAATCTTTCTATAACACTAATCTGGTTTGTCGATGCCGACATTTTCCATTTTGTCAAGAGTTTTTGGAACAATAATTGAAATCAAGTGTCAGCATGTGTATTTGTATCTGTCATAAGTGACTGTCATCTTACCATGTACGTCCGATTATAATGTTTGGGGGAAAATAAAACGCAGCAGAAAAGAGATTATCACCTGCACGTAAACATCTGCATCGCTGTTCCTCCAAGCGCCAAACGCTCTCACGCAACAGAGATTAAGTCAAAGTGTTGGGAGATTGATATCACCAATCTCTCTGAAAAGTAAATTAAAATCAGCAGCACAGGATTACATTGGCTATTCTGAAAACAAACAAGGGGTTTGTCCTTGCGGTCAGAAGTCCGGTTTGCGGAAAAAACAATTAAAAACGATCGAGTAGAAAATGCATCAATGTCTTTGACGCCTAACATCTTCTCATCTCTGTCCAAAAAACATCAACAAGCTGCCATATTTATTTTCCATCATGTCCATCATAACCTCTGACTCAACAATAAACACACTGACCCTGATCTCACCCCACAGCAAAAATACAAAATGTAAAACTCACGATTTTCAGACTTTTTCAAAACAAATAATAAATCAGCGGTTCTGTAGATGCTGCCATAAAAAACTTACTCCTTACTCTGCTTGTCACTCGTATTAAAGACACAACTGTATGAAGTAGAAGGTAAAATTTTACCCTCTAATGTTCATACTTATTAGCCACCATAGAAATGTCTTTAATCAAGGGCTTATTGTTGTAATCATGATCGCATGAGCTCTTGTTTTGGATGAACACACTCACAAAAACACACACACAAACCCTCAGCTTTGTTCGTTGTCAAACAATTGATCCTAAAAACCAGTCTCCTCTGACCCAGTTGTCCTCCATGGTATTGATTGAAAAAATGTGATCGGATTCACCTTGAGTGCCTCGTACTTGACAGAACAACATTATGTTCAATTGTTAAGCTGACAATGTGATTAAAGAGCTTGTGTGTTTCTGCTGTTAATGTTTGACAGTTTGTGGATGAGATGCCTCCATGGCCATACTGTGCCACACTACATTAATTTTAAGCATGTGAGGCCAAATTGTAATAGTTGTGACACAGGGTTATTAAAAGAATCAATTACAGGCTTTAATTTCTTTGGTTGGAATAAAGCCGATCCTACAGTCACAGCTCAATGATACATAAAATACAACAAAACCAAACTGGCTACTGTAGTCCCGTCTCCGTTAATACCAGTCTATACCCAGCCGTGGGCAGATTTAGTCAGTGTTCTCTCCATCAGGACTAATAAACATTACTCTCTGTGACATCCTGGATCAGTGCTCTGCCCATCTGGCAGCCTTTTTTCACATAAACCTCCAACACTTTGTGCCAGCAGATTAGTGGAGGTGAGGATGTTTTTAAGAGAGGAGACGAAGTGTGTGTGTGTGTGTATATATATATATATATATATATATATATATGATTTAGTAAAGAATGTTAAGTATGTAGAAAGTGTGTGAAAATCATACAAAAAGTTGAACTTTAATTTACAACTCACACACAGAATCAACATGTTGCTCAACGTCTCAAAATCTGTTTTCATTCTTTTGTTATTTAAAGTTGCCATCTGATTCACAACGAAATGTTCTGGGTGTCCCTGTAAAACGCAGATGTACCAGGGCATTAGTAAACAACCAAGTATTTACTTTGTCTTATGAAAAGTTATTAACAACACTTTATTTTAACTTCCTGTTTACAGACATGGCAGAACCCATCCAGCAGCTAACCAGCAACAACCAAGGACGCAGCTCGAGAGAACGCGTCCCTTTCACTCTCCTCGGACGCAAAGAGAAGGTATGTGTCTGAATTTTTACTCCTTTAACCGTGACTAACATTTTATACACATTCAGCCTCATTCAGTCTAACTTTGTCCCAGTTTAAATGGAAACTGTCTGCATCTGGGACGAGATCTGCAAATTTAGAGCCCAATCTTTGAAGAGCCAAAAAACCCTTAATCCATCCAACGAAACTACTGGAACAGTCCACTGCCAGAAGAAGAAGCTTGAAGCTCAAAGTGATGCAAAATTTGTTCCATGGAGGAAAAAAATAAAATAATCAACCACGAATCAACAAGGATAAAAAAAATAATTTCCTCATGAGATTAAATATTTTCTTGGGGGAACATACGATTCAAATCACAATTTTTTCGGCCATTTCGGTTCATTTTAGGACAGATGTTTCCCCATTTACAAGCATGTATGTGAACACATGCTGGATTCTATTATTCTAACAAATAACAAGTGAGTTTTATAATATCGGAATAAACTTTAGAGTAAAAACAACAACATCAAACAGATCAGTCTTCTCTGTTTCACATAGACATTGTCTGTGAGAGTATGGGTCAGCTATTTATTTTCAACAAGATGATTGTATGACTCAGTACAATAAGCCTTTTAAACCTCTTAGGGGACCGTATAAATAAAGAGGGCTAATTGGTTTAACTTGAGTTAATTAGTTCATTAAAACTTGGCTGGACACAGTGGTTTAAACAAAGGACAAGTACGTTGCTCTATTCTTAGAGCAGGTTTCAGTGTGTTGTAAAAGTGCAGCACGTTGATAAACCACGTAGACCTGTTGTATGTACACACCTGCTTTATCTACATATTTATCAGAAAGGTTCACGTGACAGGACTGTTCAAACTCAGATTTTTCAGGTTATTTTGAACAGTTTGTTAAAGAGCCAAAAATATGTGTAAAACTGAGCAATTCAGCCAATTAAATTTCACATGTGGATTTTATTTTTGCCCAAATATTTTTTTCTTGTCCAAAACTCACATAAAGTCACTTCGTGAGGACAAGGCTTCAGAGTTCATAACAATGTGTTCTTGTTATGATTTTTAATGCGAGTGACTGCACATTTTGTACTAATTAGCTTCTGATTAGTCACATTTTTCAAGCCAGTTTTCCACTTATAAAACAACGTGTTATGAGGGTGTTATAGAAAATCGTTTTCATAAAGAAATTCAGCCCAGTTTAACACAATAATCTTCAAGTTCCAGCACTGACTCTCTCTTGCCGTGTGTACTTTTTCCAGTGTGGGGAGCTTCTCTATGAGAAACGCCATTATGAAAAGGGCCACTGGGCTTGTATAACTTTGCGTGAGGACACTTATGAACAGAGCATCTGTTATGGTTTCATGAGGATAATGAAATACATCTGCCAGCAGAACTCTTTAGGTGAGTCCACAAACGAGCGGTCAAGGCCTGGCCGTCTCAAGACCGGTCTGGTCCGCTATTTAATTTGCGGATCATCATGTCCGAAACCGTAGTTCTTCAACTTGATCTAAGCAATAATGATTTTTGCCATTTTCTTCATTTAGGCAACTACTTGGGCATGACACTGCCCATCGTGACAGTGGTACGCACAGACGAGACCCATACTGTCGTCTCTCACGACGTCACTGTGGCGTACTACCTCCCTGCTGAGCTACAGGCTCAGCCGCCACAACCCTATGACAATGAGATTGTCATAGAGATCTGGCCAGCCTCTATTGTATACACAAGGTCAGTAAAGAATAGAACTAAAATGACCAATCACACGATTCTAAGTCAACTTCCTCCTTAACATTAATACACATAGAAAACCAGGAGAGCAAGGATTCATTAATGGTTTGTTGTTTCTCTTCTTCCAGGCCCTTTACTGGCCCCACCAACGAAGTGACCATCATTAACCAGATCAATGCCATGGCAGAGCTGCTCGATTCAACTGGTATGTGTGTCAACGACTCGTTCATCGTGGCCGGCTACACCAACCCAGCCCACAGCAACCGGCAGAATGAGATCTGGTTCCTAGAGCGAAACTAAAGGATGAGAGGATTAAGTAAAAAAAAAAATCCTTCTATCTGTAACCGTTGAGCCTCATACGGACTACCTTAACACTGCCCCAGCTCAGCTACACCCTCAGGTGCAACATCCTTAAGCTTGGTTTATGTTTGTTTTTTTTTGTGTAGCTCTGACGCAGAGCCTGTGCTGTAGCCTTTGCACGTGACCCACGCCGTTGTAAGCATTTATACTTGTTCACTGGTGTGATGTGTCTGCATTTACACCAGACTCTGCAATTACATCGTTTCTATTGCCAGTGCGTGTTATTTGCTTTAAATGATAGACTCATGAGTGGATCGTGCAACAAAATGTTGAAAAGCTGATAAAGTTACTGCAATGCAGAAAAAAAGACAAGAAGTCAGAGGATCCGATGTGTACAACCAGTAACCTGATCGAGGTAGAATCAGGGGACGTTGTCTGTGCTTGTTCGGCCACTTAGAGACGGGAACAAGACGTGGTGCGGCGTTCGTTCAATGCAGAATAAATTGGCCTTTAGTCGCCAATTTTATGTGAAATGACCACCAGTCCAGCACACTCCAGATCTTATAAATCAAGATCACTCTTCATATTTTATATTTATATAAATATATAAACTCAGCCCTTACTCTACACTCAATGAATTTTCATCCATGTTCATTTAAATAGATCCTCATTTCACCACAAAAACCAGCCTAAACTAAACTGCCATACACTCATTAACACAGATTTTATGGTGAAATGCGGCGTTCATCTCGTCTTTTTACATTTTACATTGTAAAAAGCTGAAATAGTTTTACCTCTTCTTCTACGAACAGTGACTATTGAGCACTGTCAGAAGCAACCTGTCTTTTATTTTGTTTGTTTGTTTTTTCATAAACAGGCTCCTACTGGACGTGTAGCCTTATTGTGCCCCCTTTCTGTTTGTTGCAAAGCTACAATGTCACGTCATGTGAGGTGACGGTCAATGCACGACAGAAAAAAAAAAAAAAACTAAAAACAAGAAAACAATCAGTTTCTTTCACTCTCTACTTTGTAAAAGTGATTTCAACTTTGTCATCAGATCCATTGTTTGTTTTTTTCTTTTTTATCTCTGGACTATATGATCCTCCACAGGTTACGTGTTTATATGATCCCGATTACGATGCATATTTTCTTTTTAACAATAAGTGCAATATTTACCAGATAACTATCAAAAACCCTATAGTACAGTTCCTGGGTGTTGCTAAGCAAACCCAGTCTAGTGCATGTACATTGGCAGATACTGTGGCTTAGAGGCAGCGTGCAGCACAACCTGATAACGTTCAGACCACAACTGGTGACTGAGACCACGAATAAGCTCAAAAACAGTAGGTGACGATAATTTATCAACAAACACACATGAATGTAACATGTTCATGTGCGTGAATGTACAGCTACAGTGAAAAACAAAAAACAAAACGTGTCTACAAACCAAACGCTGAAAAACTCACAGATTTTACTGCTGAATGACAATCGTGAACTACTTATTTTTGTTTATAGTTATATATATATATATATATATATATATAACAATGCTATGAATTCAATGCATTCCTCATGTTTCCAGCCACATTCACACACAGGAATAGTGACCTACCGTATGTACCTCTTTTCTCATGCTCTTTCTTTGTTCTACTCTTGTGTCAATGTTAGTGAGTATGCATTCACTTAACAGTATTGCAAATACCACTGCTGCTGCTGCTGCTGAGTAGAGACAAACAAGCAAGCAAACAAGAAAAATAGAGCACAGAGAATATCTACTGTGATTATATTTTTTCTTTCTTTCTTTTTTTTTAAGAGAAAAATAGAGAAATGTTCAATTCTGTTTAAGTTAAAACTTATTTTTAATGTTCATTTACTGAAGAAGAGTCTGTCTGCAAAGTCAGGATGAAGCAAAGTATGTATTTTTATCGTCACTATATTTTAAGAATAAAACAAACCAATGCAATGCAAACAAAAAAAAAAAAAAAAACAAAAACAAAACTAACCAACCATCAACCAGCTGCATCTAAAGATCACAGTAATGTAATATTGTTTCTGCTTTGGTGCCAGTGAAATAAAACTGGAAGCGAACGAGCCAATTCATCACAACGTGAAGCATTTTTAACCAGGACAGAGAGGAGCATGTGCAAGTGTTTGTTAAGGCGTTTGTTGTTATTCAGCTCAAATTCTGAAAATGGTTTTATTTCATTTCTTATTTAATCGACAGAAAACGTAAAGAAACGTGTATATTGAGTCACTCTGTCTTAAACGTCAAGTAGTTTATTTGACATCAAGACGTCCAAATCCAAAGAATTAATTTTTCATGTCGTGACTGAAGAGTTGATGTGATACTCAGTTATTCACACTCAGCCATGATTCGTGTAGGTTTGGTTTTTTTTTCCCTTTTAAAAGCCTGGTTATATGGGAACATTTAAGCCGTGAGCATTTTATTTCCTCTCTTTTCACTTTTTTTTTTTTTTAGTGTTTTTGCAAAAGTATTCTGTACTGTGAAACTTAAAGTGCAACAACAAAAGCTACTGTGGTTTTTCTTTGTTCAATAAAAAATGTGCTTGTCGCCTGTCTTGCGAACTCAACAGGGATGCTGGTTTTTATTGAGAATATTTATACAACACACGTAATACACAATATCACAGTCTTACTGTGGGAATGTCAGAGAATTGTTCAGATAAATCGTACAGTAAAAGATGATTTAAAGGAGTAAAATTCTTCATTTTCTTGAGAATTTATCAAATCTGAATTATTTAAAAAGAACAAAGGTCAAACCTGTTTATAGGCTGCTATATAGAAACATTTAGAACGTCACTATTACGGCCACAACTGTGAAGTTTTGGCTTCATCTTCAGTATAAAAACAGCACTGTAGTAAATTGCGTTACAGACGTGTCTGTCTGCATTAACGTGACAGAAAAGCCTCAGAGGTTTTCTTTTCTTTATGATTGAATGTAGCAGACAAAAGGGGTCACACCCCACATGTACTGAGAGATGTAGCGTAACCCATTTCACAAGAAGAGCCAGTGTTTAGTTACTGAAGCAGAGGAACTTGTTGACCTCTCACAAACACAAACAGACATTGCACAACACAGTGATGGAGGCTACTACAAAAAAAACAACAGTAGAAAACATGAATGTAGAACTTCTTTGTTTAAGTCTACGACAAGTTGTAAAATAACAGAATTTCTTGTTGGACGCATTACTCTTAATTTAGCTGAAATGCCACTAAAACCATCAGTTTCCATTACAAAACAACACGGGGTCTAAACTTGAGGATGGATTTCTCAGCACTGGTGTAGATGCTGTGGCCTAGTTGCTCACTGACATTACACACATTGTCTTTTAAACGTCCATCCACGCTCAGTCAAAGTCACTGTGCCGTGGTGCAAAGAAGGTGGAGGCTACTTTACCGTTTATATGAATAAATACTGGCTGTTTGTGTAGAAATGGGTCAAAAAAGTAGAGGAGAAACATAGTTAAACCCAAAAAAACTTATCTGCATGACTGGTTCATTTTCACAATGTTCACATTAATCATTAAATTCCAGCAGAATAACTACAGTAATGTTCACTATACATACCAGAACACAGTGTTTTCCCTATGTGGGGTGCTGTCTGGTCAAATTAATAGTGGGAGGAGGGACACAGAGGTTAAAGATGGGAGGTAATATGAATAGAAAGTGGAAGATTTAAGTCAAAGTGGTTAAAAGAACAAAGAAGAAGACTAATCTGACTAATTAGACAAAAGAAAAAAGAAGGGAGAGACTTAAATGCAGGCATCACATTCCAGTTGTCCAACCAGCTGAGACGGATGAAGTGTGGCTGCACATTTACAGTTCAGGTAGGATCCGTTAATAAAAGTAAGACCACTGAGTGTGGCAGGATGTTTACTTTCAAGACAAATCAGTCCATTTAATATCAAGTGACCCGGCAGCACTCACACAGCTAGAAGGTAGATGTGTGATGCAGATGAAAAGACAATATCGAGTTTGTTTGTTTTTTTTTTTGTTTTTTTTTTTTTTTACAACAGTTACCAGCAGAAAGTAACCACAAGATGGCAGCAAAGCACCAAAAGAAATCCATACATACTCCATTATTATTAAACCAAACCAAATATGTTCAGCACCAGAATATGAACAATATAAAATTATGTTTTATGTCTGGACGTGTTTGTCAGTTTGTGAAATGATGCTTTTCAAATCCCTAAACTGACTGTTATAGCAGGTGTTGATTTGTAGGAGACATTATAATTTGCATCACTGCATGGGCCTACCTGCAGGTAGCGTGCTTGGTGAGCAGAGAGAGCCTCTCCCAGAGGAACCACTACTTTCTCCACGCTGCGTTGGTGGGAGTGGGCCTGGATGTCTGGACTTTCTTCTGAACGCAGCTCGATGTGGGAGATGAGCAGATTAGAGATCACAGATTGCACCGACTGTGAGGATGGAATCAGAGAGGAAGGGTGACATAAGATATGTAAATAGTTATGCTATTAAGATTTTTTTTTTAGGGTACCAGCAAGACAAGACAAAAAAACGATATACACACACAGAGATATTGTATTGATATTGCATATTGATGTTACCTTCGAATCTCCTCCTGGAGTTGCACTAAGAGCCAAGATGCGGAACCGCTGAGTCTGGCTGCTGAGCTGTCTGATCACCTGAGTAACAGGAACAGGAGCAAATATATGATGTTAGATCAAACATTTAATAAACTGGTATGATAAAGATGTTGAATAAAAACCTAAAGAGGCATCCACACTAGAAATTAGAAGCTGGTGATTAGATAAAGTCCTCTATAACTGTGAGGGTAATTTTATATCACAATGTGGATATAAACCACAAAGCAATAAAATTTTATGTGAATCAATTTAGAAACTGTTTGTTTATAAAGCCAGATGGGAAAATTAGTTTAGGTTTGTCTAATAAATTGAAATGACAAATCCAGGTACTTAATTACGTCAATGAAAAAAAAAATCATTTACAGAAATAGCCAGGAAGCTGCTCTGCTCATCAATTCACATTTTCCACAATGGTGTATTAACACTACAAGAGACATTATGGGACAGATTCATTTGCATGCAGTATTTAATGACAATCCCACTCGGAAAAAGATTATTAAAAGATGCTATGGCTGTAATAAATCACAGCTCTAAGTAGCTACAGATGTAGCTGCAGCACCTTCACTAGTATATACAGCACTGTGTGATAGTTATAGTCACCCTATGTTTTGTTTTAGCAGTGCTAAAAAGACCATACATATTTATCTTTCACGTTCTTTATGCAGATATAATAAGCAAATACAGGAAATGTGTACAAATTATTTAAGAACATAAAAAATGTACTAATGTTTATGCATTCAGACTCTGGCCACTTCCAGATTATTGCCCCAGTGACCAACAACCACAAGGAATAAGCTGTTGGCCGAGTCACTGCTCCACAGTCAGATCACTGATAGACATGTCTAGCCTGCCATCAGATCCAGATGTGACAGGGGTCTCAACATTGGTCAAAAGGGGAAAAGCCAATGGCCAAAGGATGATCAATGAGTCCCAATGAGGCAAACTAAGACAGAATTCCCCCTCAGTGAACAATAAAGAGGGTCACGAGAGACCTAAAGCATGTTTTGGGTGGCCCAAACTCATAATGCCTTGTCAATATGCTCGTCACTGCAGCATCTCTTTTGGGTTGAGCCAAAGTGAAATCAGCAGCTGATTCCGAGACCCCGTCACATCTGGACCTGCCAACAGTTTCTGGCAGGTTAGACATGTCTATCAGTGATCTGGGTGCGGAACAATGACTTTGTTATCAGCTTATTCCTTGTGATTGTTGGTCACTGAAGCACTGCTGGGGCAACAAATCTGGGGGTGAACAGAGTCTAAATCCAGAATCAGAAGTACATTTTATGTGTTCTTAATTACTTTTATATATATATATATATATATATATATATATATTCTTATTATATCTGCATAAAGAAAATAAGGTGTAATTATGTATGATCTTTAAAGCACTGCCAAAACATGTGGGGGGTGCTCATAAGGGGAAGATAACAAGGAATGAACAAACATTATAAACACAAGTTTATAAGGGACAGTGTTAGTTAATGAAGAAAGCTGTGGAGAGGATTATCACTTTAAAATCATTTTCTTGCAGGTTCACAAGCAGAAACATAACCTTTTGTGTCAGTGGAGGGTTCATGTACCTGACAGTACGCGTGGTTGCCCAGTGCTTTATGAGCCTCATCAATCACTACACATTTGATCTGCTCGGCCGGACATGTGTCTCTGCTGAGATCATTCACCATGACCTGAGGGGTGAGGAAGAAGACTCGTTTGGACCTCCACACCTCCTGTCTCTGCTTTGCTGCCGTGCTGCCTGTGAATTAGAAGATGCGATGCTCTCTTGTAAATTATGGCTCAAAGATGAGAGAAAAGTAATTATCATACAATTTTTTTACCTGTTAATTCAGCCGTGTGTGCCTGTGGGATCCCCATCACTTTGTAACAAGCCTCAATCTGCTGTGCAACCAGAGGTTTAGTGGGAGCCATAAATACAATTTTCCCTGATGGATACCAGCGGTAGAAGTTGTACATAACCACAGAGGCAATAAAGGTTTTTCCCAGACCAGTGGGAAGACAAACCAGTGTGTTTTGAAACAGAGCAGCCTCTGATATCTTCAGCTGGTACTCCCTGATGGGGTAGTTGATGGGGTAGATCCATACTTTAGCTGAAGAGCTGTCAAAGTCAGGGAAGTCTGGATATGTCTGCTCACCTGATGGGGTGAGACAGAGTGCAGGTCTCTCATCTATAGGATTGTTATCTTGAAAAAAGTTTGTGTTTTCACTTTGGAGTGTCTTTTCAGCTTCATAGACAGCAACCACCATAAGATCATCATCGTCATCTTCATACTCATAAACAGGTATGGGCTCTTCTGATGTGCCTGATGTGTTTGTGGATCTCTGGCCTATTTCAGTCCATAGAGGAGTCTTAGGAGGAAGTGGTGTAGCTACCTGAGTCGTGTTACTTGGGGTCGTCCTCCAGCGTCCAGCGTCTTTCTCGTCATCTTTTTTCTGTTTGTTTTGAGAAACTGCAGCGCCCCAAGTCTGAAACAAAGTCCTCTGATTTGAACCAGCGTTCATTTTCTATAATTGTGGTGAAAAAGTTTGAGAAAAAGTGCCATGTGTCGAGCAGCAACATTGCAAAACGGCTATATACAAACACAATGTCACTTCCGTGTTTTTCAAAATATAACACCGCACACATAACGACGGTGTTATTTCAAGTTTATTAAAGTCGCTTGAATAAATTTCATATCGTAAAATTGTAACTAAGTTGCGTCCACGAAAACTTCTTAAGCTTAATTTGCATTTAATATAAACATGCGATTAAATGTCACAAGACCATGCTTTTATTTTTTGAGTTTGACACCGGAAGTAAATCAAAAGTTCAGTTTGAGAGTTCAGCTCCCGCTTTCCGCGGTAGCGCTGTCATGTTACCATAGCAATGGACAGACGCAAATGGCAAGAAATATTCACCAATTTTCAGGTAACGACTTAATCTAATTAACTGCATTTCAAGTCGTAAACCACCAAGTTTTTTGGTTATACACCTGCAGTAATTTGCAACAAGTTGTTTTCGCTAGTTCGTTGTTTTTAGCTAATTTTGCGAACCCTAACAACAGCTAATGTTAGCTACATTTTTAGCATACTGTAGTTACTGTTACTATAGCTACTCTATTCTCCTCGTTAGGCATGTGCACGTGGATATTTGGTCAGAAACGAAGTCCGACGCGCACGAGAAGATTTTGAGGACATCGTGAACGAGATTGATGGAGATTTGACTCATCTACAATGGAGAGACACTGTTATCCCCATCCCTCACTTCACAGACACCGTAAGTCACTACAGCTGTTATGAAAAATTGGATTATTATCATTTTTCTATTACTTTCTCATGTTTGTTTTTTACTGGTGTATCATTAGGATGTCCAGTTTCTACCAAACAGAGGAGCCCCCAGCAAGCTTACACATCCAGGACCAAATGTCAGCAACAGTCCCCAGAGCCCAGCAGCAACATTATCACAGGAGAGAGTTGGAAATCATGGTCTTCCTCAACAGAGGGTCGAAGCTGAGAGAGATGATTCAGAAGCCAAAGGCCAAGTGTGTTTCCCCAGTGGTCATGCTGGAGGACATGGACAGGATGAGACACTGAGACGTCAAAAGGGAGATAATGATGGAGGGGGGGCAGAGAGCGCAGGAGACTCCACTACGGTCTGGAGCAGTTTGGATCTGGACATGAACTACAGCCACTCTCACCAGGGTGAGAACAGTGCACATTCACTTCTAATGTATCTTGCGCTTTCGTATCTTCTTATTTTCGCAAAAAGTTAGGCCTTTATAATAGATGAAGACATGTACGTGTTGCTCGTTTTGTCCTGCAAACAGTCCACAATGCAAATCACTAGAAAAAGTGAACACTTATTTAAAGGAGAAATTAAGGAGAAGAAAAAGCAGCAGTATCTGTATAAAATACACAGATGGATTTCTCTCTGAAACAAATCTGGTTTGTATCATGTCTGGTGTAGTGAGACGACCTAATCAGTCATTTTGAATTTGTCATCTCTCTTCCAGGTCCCCGGCAGTACCGCCTGGCACAGGAGGTGCCGCGTACACCAGAGGCCCTGCGTCTCCATAGAAACACTCTGACGATGGAGCTGGTTTGGCTACAGCAGGCCATTGACAGCAGGAAAAAGGTTAGATGGAGTAAGCGAGAGATGTAGTGTTTCCTTATGTTCATTCAGCAGTGGCAATCTCCTGCTGAAAGAAAATTGCCTCTGCTGTAAGCCAGAATTTATTAAGTGACCTCAAAAATAAGTCTGTCAATGGACTGGAGAAGTAGCATTTCTCACAGAAAAAAAATAGCTGCTTTGCACTGTCAGAATAATAACCATAGAAAACTCGCAGTGTCACAACAGAAAGCTGTATAGCAGCCAACTTAAACATGAATACTGAGGATATGTACATGGTTCAGTCTGCTTGTTTGTAAATTCAGATGTGTGTATTAACTATATAATTCTTTAAGGCTGTGGCTTAGCGTCACACTTCTTTTTTGAAAGCAACTGTGCACAGAAAATGTTGATCGACGCGGAAAAAAAACTCAGAAGAATCAGACTGAATTCTGTTCACAATTTCCACTAACTTCAAGGCAAACTTTGTATGGATTTATTGTCACACACCGGAGAATGTGTTCACCCAACCATGTAGATGTCAAGGTACGACTCGGCAAATACAAACTTTTAATGATCGTTTTCCTTTGTTTCCTCTTCTCTCTACAGTACTTGTTGCTGAAGGATAAGCTGGCCGTTTCCTAACAGAATAAAACAGTGTGAACTGGATTTAATAATGTGCAACTCAAGGTCTCACTGCCGTCAGTCAACTCAACTCGGTCTAATAGCGTCTATTTATGTTGTTATTATATAAATATATTTAAAGAAATCACTTATTTCATCATGTGCCTTATGGAACCTGTGGAGAAGGTTATTGTTGTTTGTAAATAAAATGAAATATTGTTTTTTCTAAAAAAGTTTCTGTTTCATGTTTTGTCACGTTTGAGATACTGTATTGTTCTCAGTAGCATGATCCATGAGTAGATAAAGTTCTGGTGAATGGGAGGATCCTTGGCACCAAACAAGTTTGCATTTTGCTCCATCGAAGCTCAAATTTCTCATTTGGATTCCAGTGAATGAGCTGTCAGTCGTCACTTGAAGAGTCGTACAAATAAACTGGGGGAGTCTCCTATGAAGCTGCTGTTGTGTTGCGATATTAATGTTCAATAGCATCTATGAAAAGAAGCCAGTTTAAAGCATAACAACATAAAAGTTACTTTTTTAAAGTCGTTTATTTATTATCAACGTTTTATATAAAAAGTCACTTGTGGGTTTTCTGTGAGCTACACTTGTTTGAAAGATTTCACTTTTCTTTTTAGGAAAAAAAAAAAACAAAACAGACAAACGGTTGTAGAAGTTATCTTATTGATTCAGCTTACAACAACGACCCACCCATTCTCCCCTCCTCTGTCTCTCTCTTTTGTTGTGGTTGCTGCCGATGGTTTGGTCAAAGCCAGTCATTGCTGGCCACGCTGCCATGGCAACCAGGAAATACTCACCGCCGTCAGTGGAGTAGAGTGTGTGTGTGTGTCTGTTAAGGGAATAGAGAGGAGCAAAAAAAAAAAAACGTGGTGAGTGGGAATCCAGACACACCACAACATCAGAGGGGGACTGATTTTCACCTTTTGGCTTCAATCGTGGGATTTGTCCTCTTCATCTTTCACCAGGCTGAGCTGTGTGTGTGTACGTATCAAAGATCAAGTGTTTGTATCAACGTGTGGTTGTTGAATGAGTGTGTGAGTGTGTGATTGTATCTAATGTGGGCAGTAAATGCAGCCATGTGTGGAGAACATAATGCAGTGTGTGTGTTTGTGTGCCCGTGTGTGTGTGTGTAGGCTCTTATCAGTATCAGCTGGCTCAGAGATGGCTGCCAGCACAGCAGCCACCGCTCTCCTGCCTCCAGTGAAGAGCGTGGTGGTGTACAAGAACGGTGACCCCTTCTACAGTGGACGGAGGTTTGTGGTCAACCAGCGACAAGTGGCCACCATGGAGGCTTTTCTCAATGAAGTGACTCAGAATATTGGAGCACCGCTCGCCATCAGGACCCTGTACACCCCCAGACAGGGCCACAGGATCACTGACCTGCAGGACCTGCAGACAGGAGCCCAGTATGTCGCTGCTGGTTTTGAAAAGTTCAAGAAGCTGGAGTGAGTATAATATCTGGTCCTTTTGATGTCTAGTTCCATGTAAATTAACTAAGAATGAAGCCCAACACATGTTTTTTTCGTGTTTGTGTTTTATCACATCTGTTGTCTTCATGTATAGCTACCTCAACACAGGAACAAAAAAACCACCCATTGTGCGTGAAGAAACCCAGGTAGGGCTTTTATTTTCTTAAGTAGATCGCTTCCTTTTTAGGCCAACAGCACGGGCCATCACTTATTAATCCAGTCTAACCAAGAGGAATGCACCACCAGGCCACAGTGTGCTCATATCAAGTTGATCCATTTGAACTCCTGCCAAGTCAAATATGAAATTGAATGCAGCCTTTTCCATTAGCGAGAAAAGCTCGTATTTGCCAACAAATGTGACGACACATTGCTATGTTGGCATTAGTTAGATTAGATGCGTGTGTGTGTGTCAGCCTTTGTTCATAGCGTCCATCTGATGTCACCAGCTGTCATTTAAATGACCGTGAATAATAGAGTAATGATCGTGCTGTCAATCTAACACTCACTTTGCTTTTCAAGGCTCTCAGGTTACATTCAAATTCAGTAATTACAGCTGGATATCGTCAGAGATCAGAAATCATATCAGAGGTTTCGATCTATAAAATTCTCCAACTGAATCTCGACTCAAATCAACTTTTCTCTTAAGTGGTTAGAAACTTTTTTATTGATGAACTAAAAGAAAGTTAGAGCACAATGATGAGGATCGTTAGCGTCGCTGCATGAATAAAATTCTCACAGAACTGATTTCAAAGCAACACACACAAGTAAACACACAGAGCCACTCTGCTGACAAGTGCTCGCTTTGTATTCTGACCAGCTGGCAGGAATGACCGCTCGCTTTTCCAGACTCAGAGTGTGCTCTTGGTCTTAAGTAATCGGTGCAAAACATAAAAGAGTGGAGAGTAATTGTGTGTGCCTTGGGTGTCTGCCATTTGAAAAGCAGTTTTTAAAGCCTTACATGCCTGTGTTGTGGTTGCTGTGGAGCAATGCAGGAAGTGTGTCTGTATGAGAGTGTATTTGATCCTGCGGTTGAAACAAAGAGTTATATTTCCGCACAGTGTTATCGGTGCTACGTGCATGTCCGGACAGGCCTCGCGCCACGTCCACCTACCACCTCCCTACGTGTCCTTCTTCTCGGCTCAGAGACACTGTTCATGCATTAAATCTCTGCTCCTTCAAAGTAAATACTCTAAAGAGACGATTGTCAATGTCTGGTTTTGTTCAGAGTTGATTAATTTATTTCAGTTAAGTTATCAGAAGCAGACTTGGATATTGGCTGAAGATTTCATTGATATGTAACGACATGGGCAACGGAGATGAGACGATCAGATATGGCGTGTGAAAGCGCTGAAGATGCCTTGAAGTGATGTTGGTTTCCATGGCTGCGGCGTTTCAGCTGCCATGAGCTGAATAGTTAGTCAGTCATTACACGTTTGTAAGAAGTGATTTCTTTTTTGCTGTGATGGACATGTGGTGTAATTGATGTGCAGGACACGCATGACGTACATCTGGCATTTTCAATATTGCTGAGGAAAATTACAACATTATGATTTTTCTGCTGTACCAGCCATTTGATTTTTCTCAATGTCCCTTCCAGGCTAAAATAACCCAGAGGCCAAATGTTTCAGCTAAATGGAGGAAGTTTATACCTGTACCTTGCATTATACAGTGAGTTGGGCTAACTGCATTGAAAAAAACACACACTTAATTTATCAAATAACATTTACAAGAACATATTGAAACAGTTATTGCTGTAATTGTTCCTCACGGCCACGACTAATCAGACTTTGAATGGGTATCCAGCAAATAAACAGTATTTTTAATAAGAATTTAAATACATCCACAACTACAAGTTAGATTTAGCTGAAAATTGATGAGACTTTTGTATTTTAAGAAAAATGTCATAGTGTAGTAGTTTTCAATGAAATTTGGCACAGACATCCATGATGCCCAGAGGATGGACTCTGATTCTGATTTTACTTTCTAATGCCAACATAATGTTGATATTTGTCATTATTGGACAGACTTCTAAAAAATCTCATTGTTCCCAATGTCTCACTGATAAGGGTGTGGTCCTGGCCTGTAAGAATAGGACAAAACAATTGCAGCAAACAACAGCTCTTTCAGTGTCTATATGGACATGTGAGTATTGTTTGAAAAAGTCCAAACTGACAAACTTGTCCTTTAATTCTTCTGTTCAGTGTTTTCCGTAATGGGGACCTCCTGTGTCCACCATTTCGATTCATCATTCCTCGGAGCATGCAGCAGGATCTGGAGCAGATCCTGAGTCTGGTCACAGAGAAGGTCGGTCTAAGAACCGGAGCTGTGCGCAGGTCAGTGACCCTGACGGACAGACAGACACCTACACATACGCTCTGTGGAATACAAATAATAGGAGTAGGAGAGAGAAATCCACTAAATACGTCTCTAACCCCTTTGCTTTATTAGGTTGTGTTCTTTGGACGGAGCGACCGTGTCCTCAGCTGGGGAGCTGGAGACTGGCCACTGCTATGTTGCTGTGGGAACCGAGAGGTTCAAGAAACTTCCATATGTGGAGCTGTTGGTTTCAAAAGCTGCAGAGAGGTATTGTCATGCAAGGTCCTCTGTGAATGCATGTAAAGATGTTATGTTTATGTGTGTCAGCGCTGATTGTTCTGCTTTATAAAGAAAAACAAAGACAGTCATACAATAAGAGACATTAACTAAAAGATGCGATGCTTTTTTATCGTTTACTTTCTTCACAATACAATGTTTTGTCTTTATTTTGTAGATATTACCCAGGAAAGAGAGGCCTGTTGAAGAGAGCTGAGGTACCTTCAGTTAATATTAGAATTCTTTATAATTATACTGCAGTCTGCAGTTCATTCGCAACATTTTAGATCTGGATAACAACATTCAGAAGATGACAAAACTGGCAAAGGACATCTTTTATTTCCCTCAGAACAGGAAAGCAGGAAGTGGCCCAGAAGACCAGTACAGTGACTCAGCTCTTCTCGATTCCCCGGAGGTAGAAAACAAACCTCCTCTGTTTTGTATTCACACTATAGGAGCTATATTGGGACTGTTAATTTGTTTGGTAAACACATTATGCTAGTGAGAAAATGGAGTTTTCTTTTTTGTTTTTTGTTTTGTCTATATGTAAAAGTCATTTGTATGTTGTGAATTTCAGTCAGATGGTCGCAGGGTGAAGTCGACAGGAGATGAAGCTGCACCTCCACAGGAAGCACAGCAGAGGAGCAGGAGACAGGGAGCTGATGAGACGTCCTTGTTCTTTGCAAGACCGGTCAAGGTCCGAAAAAACAGAGGACAGACAAGACAGCCACTCAGTGACGAAACTGGTTAGGAAACTATCTATCTATCTATCTATCTATCTATCTATCTATCTATCTATCTATCTATCTATCTATCTATCTATCTATCTATCTATCTATCTATCTATCTATCTATCTATCTATCTATCTATCTATCTATCTATCTATCCACCTGTCTGTCTGTCTATCATTCATTCATTCATTCATTCATTTCTGTTCATCACAGTCCAGCAGAGTGTTTTTAAAAAACCAACACGGAAGAGGAGAGAGGAAGTACGCGGAGCCGAGGAGATTCAAGAGGATGAAAACACAGCTACAGATCTTCCTATTGACCAGGTTAAATTCACCTTTCAGTCTTAAAACTGTATGGTAATAAATAAATACCTTGAAGTATATTCTTAAAACACTAACTCTTAATCCGCTCTTCATTTCTGTTTAAAGAGAGTGGCAGAAATAGTAGAAGACGAAGAACTCAACAACAATGACGACCCTCTGCACAACACACAGCAGGTAGGAATGACTCAAACATGGTCTCCTTCGTTCCACACCACTGTTATGTTCTTGTCAAAATGAACATGTGACGGGACAAATCACTGTCTTTCACAGTCATTCAGTTTTCAAAGAGTGCAGAGTATGGTAATTTCTCTACATAATGGACAGACATGTGAGATATGTGTAAGGTATAATTTAGAAAATGATCTGTTCCAAAAGTTGAATCCATGATGGTGTGGATGAGAAATGATTTTACATGATGTTGTTTTCTGCATGTTGGAGGGAAAAAAATAAAACATGTGAAACCTTTTTGTTTTTCTCTCAAGAGACATGCAGAAATTATAAATAGTGAGGAGCACAATGAGATAGAGCATCAGATCAAATACAATGGAAAACAGGTACAGTAAGTGTGAGTGGGTGGTTACATTTAGATAATCAGGATGCATGTGTCCTAATGAGAAGGGTAAGCTGACTTTTCCTGTGTTAACTGGATCTAAATCAGATATTTTTTGTTCTACAAAAGGGACAGTCGACTGAACAAAATGGTGTGGATCAGACAGAAGATCCTGCCAGTACAGAGAAGTCTGCTGCTGAACGACTGGTACACAAACCAACACACACTCCCAACTGTTTAAAGCAATACGTAATATTAACCAACCTATGAAGACATTGTTTTAATGATTCGTTCTAACAGGATGGTCCGCAGGATGTCCACAATACATCAGAACAAAACCAGAACCACCACCAGGACGCCTGGTGAAGGATGAAAGCAAGAGGATTCATCACATCAGCATAACAACGCTAAAATAGCTGAACTACAGCGAAAAAAAGCACAACAGATAACCAAGCAATTACTGCTCACCGCTTCAAACACGATGAACACAGCTGAATGAATGTTATGATCGGTAGAAACACAAAAAATCCTGTTGTTTATTCTTGTAAAACGTAGAGATAAAGGAGGTGGACACAATATCATAAGCTTTAGTTCATTGCTACAACTCTAGTAAAGTCTGCATCTCTCACAGGAAAACAACTCTGACAGTTTATGGCCACATTAGGTTGTTAGCATTTAGCAGCTAAATGCTAACAACCATGTTCACTATCTTACTTTAGTGTGTAAACATGCTAACAGTGTCTCATTGACTCGTGGACACAAACTACAGCTGAGGAAGATGTGATTTTATTTGTTGTTTTAGTATCTGATCATAAACCAAAGTATGAATCTTTGACCTGATTATTGTGTTAGATGGAAAAATTAAGAATTACCAAAGATATTACACTTCAGCCAGAATTGGAGACATTAATGTGTGTGTACCAAACAGTCAACATGTTGGTGGTGCTATAGAAAAAGTCAAAGCATCATCAAAGTCAACAGATTTATATTAATTTCAAAACATATATTTTTTGCCTGGATCACATTGATAATTCAAGTTTCCATCCAGTCACACTGTTAGCATAACTACTTCATAATTAGCTTCACAAGAGTAGTAGGTTTCTTTTTTTAACAGTGATTTGCAGTTAATGACATTATATATATATTATTGTATATATTTATGATATTGTGTCCATTCTGTTTTCCAGGGATGATTCTGATGCAATCGATTTACATTTACTTTTTCTCGTGTACATAAGAACCTGCTGTTTTTGATCTGCAGATGTTTGTGGTGGAGAGAAAAGAACAAATGAACAATAGTGTTTTGCCAACAATTTATTATTAAAATATCAAGTACCTGACAAGCTGAACAGATGCGACAATAACAAATTCATCTGTACAGTGCTTTGTGTCAATTAAATACTGTGACAATAAAAATATATATATTACTATCCACGTGACTTGTTTCTGTCTGTTTCATCGTCCAACTTGTCATCATTTATAGAGGCAACATCAAGGTCACATAGCAAAACCTTTCATTACTCTACAAAGAACATTAGAAAACAAGTATCACATCAACCTCAGTAATACATCATGTACACAAGGAAAAGCAGCATTCTCCTTCTGCTAAAAAGCAGCTTGTCCTCTCCTGTGTCTAAACACAGCAAAGCGAACAGAAGGCAGCCGTAGTAAAATATTCCCGTTAAAACGGGGGGTGACATCTAATTGGTCCATTTCAAACGACGGCCTTATTTGGACGTGGTTGGTCTTTATTTTTATGCAGATGCCCGATCACATGGCAGGACAGCAAAGTGCTCCAAAGTAAAAGTTAACAACCACCGATTTCTATGCAGGCGCCATAAATCTAGTCTGGTGAACCCTACGTGAACCCAACTTCTCCTTCAACTTGGTCTCAAAGTTTCTCAACAGGTCTTGGGAGACTCACGCTGAGTTCATTTCAACACAAGTCTCCCACCAGATCTGTTGCTCTAAGGAGACATTGCCTGAATTTTAATTGCCCCCTCCAGACCAGTTTTAACTCTACTGTGGCCTCATTTCCTTCCCCTTCTAAGGAATCGTACGAAGATACAGAAGAAATTTGCTTTAATCCTGATCTCCATCAGTGCACAGGCTGGGTCATATTCTGCATCCCAGTGTCTCTATCCTCCATGGAGCTTATAACACACAGAGTGATGCCAGACATGGTGAGAAACATTCCTGCAACAGCCTCTGCAGAGGAAAAAAAAAGTGTGCGAGGGAGAATTTGAGAGAAAATTAAAGTAAAAGTCATAAAAGTAAAGTATTTTTCATGGAGAAGAAGGTATTAACTGCTGTGCAATATATTTATGCGATGAAATAATGTTTGATAACTATTACACGCGTCATCTCTCAAATCTCTAAATTTGCTCCAATTGATACAATAAAAGCTTGTAGCATCTTATCACCTGTATCTGATATTACCTGTGTAACTAGGCCAATACTGACAAGCAAACTAATGCTGATTATGACCATCATCAACACGTGACTTACGTTTGCCTCCAAACTCTTCACCCAGTAACTTGCCAGTGAGCAGAGTGAAAATGAAGGTGAGAGAGTTGGCCACAGGAACAACAAGTGATAATTCTGGATGAAGACGAGACATGAAGGAAATTTGTAAAAAAAAAAAAAAAAAAAAAGCATTTTCTCAATAAAAGCGATAAAAAATAAGCCCGAAAAACAGAGAGAGTGATTTAGTCCTTTAGTACAGAGTCATTTTTTTCCAAACACACTAATTGTAATTTAAAAAAAAAAAAACAAAAGCCAAATCAAATATATCAGTTTTTAATCAAAGCTGCACATGTTCCCACAAACAAGGTCATTTTGCACAACATGTGAAGTCAGTTTCAAGCTGATGTTTTTAACCCCCCGATGTCCACATACATGGACACTTACACTGCCAATGTAGTGGTGTCGTGAAGAGTAAAACACACTACAAAGTACTAGAACTATGACTACTAAAGTCTACAAGACATTAAAAATGCATTGCAAACAAGAGCTCGGGTCTTAGGAGGTTAAACTAATTTCTGACATTTTAAAGATCATAAAAATCTGTTGGCTGCAGTCAAAGTTCAGCTGCGAAGGAAACTTTAACTTCTTTTGACATGTATAGAGTTAGTTGTGTTTTAGACAGATTAAATTACTTTGTCAAACACTTAAACTATAGGTATTTTTCCATGAAATCATGTTTGACATCAATCAGATCAAACAATCAAATTAATGATGGCTACATACCATTTCACTGTTTCATTTGAACCCTGTTATTGAACATGGTGATTCATTGTAACGACAGAGCCATTAGTCTTAGTCACATCTGTGCATTTCCAATAAGGTGAGTCAGACATTGTTCTCTTTGGGTTTTTTTTTCCAGTCGTTTAACAGCTCAATTTATCTCAGATTAAGGTGAGAACATTCTATAAATACCTTTCTTTAAAGCAGATGTTTAACTTGTAAAGATCATAGATACCAAATACAGTCGTAAATACAACTGGAAAAATCTTTGTAATTTGTCTGAAAAGCTCCAATGTAACTAATGAGAATGGAGATGGATGTTGTGTTATATTGTCAAAGAGCAGTATATCTAATTCTAACATGACTAACACAGGAATCTTTCCAGTGTCTACCACCCAATTCCTCATGTCATTTGGATGCGTCATGGCTGTAAAAGGTGCAGCAGGTGTAATTTTAACATGAATCCATTTACAGTAGCTGAATAATCTGCAGGGCTCTTCCTTTGTAAGTGTTTTCTTTTCGGGGATGATTTATTGTAATAATCAATGAGTCTGTGCCATGATTTATGTGATTAGTTACACCTATTCTTGTCGTGCTGAGACAAGTTTGATTGTCTGCTGTGAACAATACATTTTCCAGTGTGACAAAGACTATTATCAAACAGGAAAACTTGGCTCACCTGAGGTGGAAAGAGTGTAATAGTAGACCAGAGAGCCACTCTGGTTCAGGAGGAAAGGGACCAAGTACTGGATAAAGCAAAACAGAGAGAGCAATTAAACTAGATTATATAGAAATGATGATAATGATATTACACGTGTGCACTTTCAGATGAGAAATGATCGCACACTTTACCTTGATGTTAAGGAAAAGAAACTTGACCTCAGCCAGCAGCTGTGACAGTCTGTTGGTTTCTGTCACATTTTCTATTCCCTCTGCTCCCCTCTTCAGGAAGGGGTTGGTGCAGCCCCACAACACCGACACCAGGACGAGACTCAGCAGCTCCACTTCAACACACAACAGACACCTCACCATCAATCTGTCACCTCATATCCTCCTTAAATTACCTGCTAGTAATGTTATACCTCGTATCTATTCAACGACAGCTAAACGGACTGATGAAAACAGGCCAAATAGTGCGGTTAGCAACCTGAGCTAATAACATTAGCTTAAGCTAGCTTACTTCCTTAGCACATGCTACAAAACATTACCTGCTTGTTGGGTTTGTTTTGTGTTGTGAATGCTGGAAAGGAAGCGGGTACTTATATAGCTCAAACTACAAAAGCAGTATTTAAAACTTTGGCGAATATCACGTTTTAAAAGGATTAAATTAGCCGGATAGACACTCACCTACAGTCACCATCGTGAGGTAAATAGTCGCCGGGGAGTCGCGTTCAAGACTGATCTGTTACTGTCTGTAAACATTTTTAAACGTTCACGTATACATACGTTTATATATAATAATTGATAATAATAATTATTATAAATTATTAATAGTGATAATTAGTCATGAATTAAATTAAACTCAGCCTCCTATAGTTTTATAACGTCAATCTAATGATGAAACGCACCTTTTGCAACATCTCGTGCGTCTTGAATGCAGCTTGATATATTTTTTAAACGTTCTAGGACGAGAAGGCGCCATCAGAGGGCGCAATAATGTATTTAAGAATAAACTCCTCTTTTCTTTTTTTCTCTTCTTTTCTTGCTTACTCATGGTCTCTAACTGCGTAATTTTAATACTTTCTTTCCAGTTTTATATCACGTTTTCTTCTGTTAAAAAAAAAAAGAAAAATACAAACATAATAGCCACAATTAGAAACATTAAATTTTTATTTTCATTAAATTTTCATTTAATAAAGAACCACAAACAATACAAATACGGGGAAATAAAGTGCAAAATCCTTTGGTGTCAAATTTTAAAAAAAAAAGGATTCACAAGAGCATGTTAGGCTGATGTTTCACAAAAGGTCTAGGTTCGTCTCTTCTCTCTTTCTCTTTCTCTTTACGTGGTAAAAAAAAAATACACTGACATTTCAAATATGAGAAACTCTCTGGTAAGAAAACACAAAGACAGAACGAGTTGAGATGAACCAGGATTAGTTAGGAATGCTGTAAGTCAAAATAAAACTGTGACATCAACATATTATTCTCTTATTTACCAGGTCATACTGTCTTTGTGTTCTCTTATACTGTACTAAGTCTAAATTTACTCTACATATCTCTTTAATACAGAAATGTACACACTAAAGACCAACATTACAGTCTGTACTACACATTTTCTTCATTTCCTTAGTAGTGTTGGAACATCAACAAGTATAAACTGTAAGAAACTTAGGGCGTCTATACTCTTGAACACTGACTGGGGGCAAAACGTACTTCTTCACCAGAACGTCTCAGTTTTCTGCCATGCAACATTCTTCATGTGATCCATTGTGTCTGTTTCTGGTACCATTTTGTTCATAATGAGTATCTTTATACAAGGAAAAGCCATCTTGTTATCCACGTAGTCGCCAGCGGTGGCTCAGTTGGTGGATAATATTTGGGGTTTCCACAGGATTCAGTCAGCACAGTAAGTGGTCACGGTCACAGATGAAGAAAACACATCAGTCAATGCCTCCTGCGAGACTAAACCACAGTCTCGATGCTATGTGTTTCCTATTGATGGTGTGTCGTGTATGGTGACCACAGTGGATCCGCTGGTGGTGCTGAACTGCTCTATGTGATTTCCCTCCACGCTGCTCAGCTCAACTCTGGGCAGCTGGAAGCCGTTTTCTGATGCTGGGTTTGAATTGGTGACGCTGCCCGACACAGAATTAACTCCAACCATACTCAGCGGCAAGTTGGTCTGAACCGTGGATTGTGACATCTTCGGACGAGGTTTGGAGCCAGTGCTGGCTCCCAGGACTCTGGATGCATGTGTCCGCCTGGAAAACAATGGGACCGAGATATTAAAACAAATCTGTCTAGTGGGCCATTATTTAACAGACTGTCATGTAATATTCAGTAATTGTTTCTGTGCTCAACAGTTATTTAAATATACGGCAGCTACCTAATCTAATTCTGCTAACAGACGCTTTGCTTCAGTTGTAAATGACAAAGATAATTGTATTAATACACAACCTCAGATATGAAACACATCCATCATCCAAACAGGAAAAGAAGACTAGAAGAGAATAATAATTAAAAAATAATAATAATAATAATTTTCTAGTCTGTCTAGACAGACAGACAGACAGGTAGATAGATACTTTATTAATCCCAAAGGAAAATTAAGGCAAGAGAACAATAAAACTATTGAGTATTTAACAAAAATATAAGAAAATAGAAAATCGAATGATGTACTTCTACTTCATTTTAGAAATATTACACTTTTAAACTCTTGTACTTGACAGTTACAAATACTAGATACTTGAAGTAAAACTATAATCCCAAAGCATATTATATTATATGATGATATGATGAATTGTTATGAAGGAAACAAACAATAGAAAGTTGTTCAAACCATGACGAGGTGAAAAATAAAATGTATTGTACCTAACAATGCCTCAACAGTAATTCAGTAATATTTACAAGTTTTGTTTTTAATAAAATGTTACATTTATTTCCTTAAATATTTAACAACTTCTGTTTTACCACTGCCGACCAGGAACAATGACACTCCTCTTATTTTTATTTAATGTGCGCTGAGTTTATAGACGTGAGCTTTGAAACAACATGGTTCATCCTGCAGGTGGGGACCACCCAAGGGGTCATGACACAAAGATAAAAGTTAGCTATTATATCAGTAAAACAGTAGAAATCACAAATCATCAGTAAAACAACAGAAAACATTCTTTTCTCTATCAAAACTATAATGTCTATGAAGGGGATTGTCTTGTTTTTGACAGTGAAGTTGTCACTAAACAATGTGAAAGGTTAAATATAAATTTGATGACATAAATGAGTCCATCTTTTATTAGCCTTGGTTTTATTGGCATTTAATCAGTCATGTAATAATCATGTTCATAAACAGCCCAATGTGAAGATGAAAAGCAGCAGCACCGTGAGGTTTTTCCTTGATGTGGATAAAAATAGCATTAATTGTTCCTTTACAGCCCGTGACATTCAGAATCGCGTCCAACAGGAATGCGGTCGTACCTGTTGTACGTCTTCAGGATGATCAGAAGAATGGCGAGAATGATGATGATACCTATGACAATGACAGCAATCATAGCCCCAGAACCTGAGAGACACAAAGTGAGGAGGAGTGAGCCATCAACACGTTGAAAGTTTTTGTTTTGTCACCTATCTGTTCTCTAAAATTTGCATTTCTTACATTTTTTTTTTTTTGCCACATTCCCTCTGATCCTAATTGTGCAACTTATTTTTGTGTATCCACAAGAAACCAGAGTGTCGCCTAGCAACAGTATCACTCAGAGGCAAACGGAGCACAGCATATATTTTTTATTAAATGTGTGGGTGCCACTCCCCATACAAACACTCTAGATGATGCAGTGGATTGTTATTTGTGAGGCTCTGCTTGCGTAATATTTTTGTGATCTCAATCTCCACTGTGGGGGACACACAATGATGAGATGTGACAGTGACGAGTTCATAAAGGTGTGTCTTATCAGCTCAGTGTGCATATGCAACTTAAGAAGATGAAACACAAACGTATCCTTACTCTGGATGAGTATTTGTTCTTTTGTCTTAGTGACGGCAGTTGTATTCGAAGGTACTGAAGTGGTCACAGGTGAGACAGTTGACGTTTGCATCTTCAGCAGAAACCTGCAAAGACAAAAAAAGACAAAAAATCACTGAAGCCTTGAATACTCAGTGACTGAGTCAGAGTTTAACAACACCACATTTACTTATCTGTACACAATCACTACTGCAGATAAAACAAGAAAATGAAAACAGAATGAGGAACAGAGGCACAGAAACACATCTTTGTTTTTTCCAGACTCAATATATGCTCTATATAAGGTGGTTTTAAGATCACGCTATCAGTGTCATATAATATAGTTATGCCGGCCAGACTTTGCACAAACATTAGTGTTTTTGTGGGTGTAATACCAGACAGACGTCAGGAACAACAGACCTGAAGATAAAGTTACAGCGCCACAGTTTTACCGTTCTTATTTAGAAGCAGGTAAATGGAGAAGTTTGGTGAACAATTAATAAATCCTATTAACAAGAACTGTGAGTGTCCAAAGCTCGACTGGGTTTTCTTTTTAAAATAGATCTACATAATAGAACAAGTTTGACTTTTCATCAGAACTTCATTTCAGCTTTGGTTTTGTGACAAAAACATGTAAAGTGAAGAAAGGTGGCGTGCCAAACAACAAATACATTATATCTCCTTCTGTTTAATTCATGTCTGTAATTAAACACGGCTTGTCATACGCTGTGTAATAAAACACACTGATGTGATTTATGACATAACTTGATTGTCATATAATTGTCCACCATGAACTACGCACGTTATCAGATGTTGTAATCTTGATCTACGATCTGAACCAATGTGTTGCAACTGTTATGCGTCATGCGGAGATCCTCTATCATTTAGGAGGATCCCTGATACTGTTCAGGAAACAATGTGCTGTGGGTCAGGGCTGTCCCTGTAACCGACACTTCCCCTGAGCTGAGATAATGTGACTTTGCATGTCCTGAGGTGGAAACTCAAAAATAATCCTGCCTGCACTCACTTTGTCTTTAAGATCCATGACAAGAGAGACAATTAACTATGATACCATGTTGATTTATTGAAGTAATTTCCACTAAGTTCTTTGCTGTGGAAATGTCAGTTTCCGCTTTTACACCACAGCTATATATGATGATCGTCATCATGGGAGTTCCTCATCCTCTTTTCACATAGCGTGATGTAAAACAAAGAGAAGATAACAGGATCATTAAAGTGTGACTCACACGTGGTAATTATTTAGTAAAACATCACCATTGTAACAATGGCCCACATCATATTTATCATCTTTCTTATATGTTTTGATTCCTGCCCAAGAATACAAGGAAATACAGATTTGTTTGTCACTATGTGAGTGTTTGTTTTCTGAAATAAGTGGTCAGTTTTAGGTTTTTGTTGGTTTTTTGTTGTTGTTGTTGGAGAAATGACAAACTGCAACTTGTAGTAGACATCACATCTGGTTACAAAACTTTTTTTCAATGAAGAAGAAGACAAAGGCTTTGCATTAAGACATTGATACAGTCACGACGCGAGTTAATGTGACGCTGCATCGTGTCCTCTGGGAGCGCAGCGGCACAATCAGAACAGATGCTCTGAGCGTACAAAATTTGCATCGGCTATAAAAAGCTGAAAACCCTGGGACACGGAAGAGCAGTCCCACACACCACACACACACACACACACACACACACACACACACACACACACACACACACACACACACACACAAACCATCCCTCACTGTCTTTCTTCTGTAAGTTAGATTGACTGCTTTGTTGATTACATTCAAATTCACAATAAAATATGTAAAAACACTGATCAACTTAATGAGATGTTACTAACTGCAATAAAAAAAGATACATATACTCAAGTAGCTCCACATTTAGCTCTCACATAACACACTTGACAAAATTACACAGTAGATTAAAAAAAAAAACTCTCTAGTTCTTACTACACAGCCCAGCATGAACACCTGCCTGAATAAAGCTACACTGTCCCTTTTAAAAGGTCAATATATCTCACAGATATGTGTGAAAAAATAAAATAAAAGGTGGAACCAGCAGCTACCTGCCATCAGGTATAGCTGTTCCTTTAAAAAAGGATTTCATAGTTTTAGTTTTAGTCACTTCAGTTCACACAGGTCATGAGATTAGATTTCTCCTTCGAGTCTTTATGTTGAATGATTATCTGGATGTGGTGTTTCAACATGTAATGTATGGACAAATACAGTGGCTTGTGTACACAGCATTAACCATTAGCAGTGTGTAAAATTTCACCTACAGGCTGTATGTACGCTGGGAGTATCGTGAAAGGGCCATTTTACAGCCTCGTACATGTGACGCCCATCACGAGACGGATGGGAGAGCACGACGGTAATGAAGTTAGAATTTGTTGAAACTATTCCTCATGTTAAGATTTTGACATTTTCTTCACTGAAACATAATAAAATAATAAAAGAAAAAGTTTTAACTACAAGTTGACAGACAGACTCGAAGCCAACACTCGATTCTTGTGGGTATTGTACGTCTTATCCAGCTCCCTCTGTTGACATACTATTAAGCGTGGAGATTAGTAATGGCATATATCATACTTGCTGTTTGCAGAGGTGACAGCTTCTGATAAGTGGTTACCTGATCTTATGCTGTATAAGGTGGCAACACCACTGCTGTGGTTACATGGTGGAGAATACAGTATGTGGCTGATGTTCACACGGTTACGTTCAAAACATAAATATGGACTAATAAATAATATGGACAAATAAATATGGTGTTAAACAATGTGCCTTGATTTACAGTCCAGTTACAACACAGTCAAGTGTGATGACGTAAAGCAAATATGAATGTATCTAGATATAGAAATCACATGTTTAAATGTCAATTTATCACATAAAGAGACAAGTGGAAAATAGACATTATATCCTTGTGTTGATACATTTAAGTGATTCTCACGGACAATATTGTACCTGGGTTTTGTTAGGTACAGGATCACATGTCACATATAAGTAATTTGATGCCTGAAAAACAGTTTAATTCTCATAACAAAAGGGATATATAATCTTATTAGAGAGTTTTTTTCTCAATCATTTCTTTAAACGTCTTTCTGCTGCATTGTTAGTGATTTACAGATGAATGAAAGGAGAAGTTAAACAAATATAAATAATCAGCTGGAACCCAACAGTCATATGTAACAGTATCAATACAACACATAGAGTTTGAGTTTAAACTCAGCTACTCAATTCAGGTTATTTATGCCGCATTGTCACAACAGCACTGCAGCCTCTGCAGAGGGCATCAGAGCTATCTCTGAGCCAAAGCTGTTACGGTGGGCACAACATAATTCTGCCAGGGAATATGTGTACCAGCTTTAATCAAAGATAGATACTCTCCATTGTCCCGGGGGGGAGATTTGTTTTCACAGCCTATAAATGTTGTCGCAGAACTAGGTTATTAAGCCCTTCACTGTCTGTCAATATCAAACTGCTGCACAGACGTGCAATTATTCTAACTGGGGCAAAAAACTGCTGAACTAAATATTTAAGTGGTTCTTTGACTGAAGTAATCTGGTTAGTAGAAAATCCCCTGGCAAGTCAATCAGTGGCAAATGGTGGCATTTCATCAGCGACGTGCGGGTGTGTCGACTCCCACCGACTGAGGTGTGTCCATGTCAGTGAGTTTGGTGAAAGTCACGCGAGGTTCAGCGGAGACTTTACCTGAGGAAATACCTGTAATTAACACACCTCATACTTTGATTTGGCACCAACCCATGTGCAGATGAATCATCCAATAGAAAGTAAACTCAGGGCCTCGGCCAAACAGCCTGTGCTTGCCACATGTCGCCAAAAGCATCAACTCTGCTTTTAAACCATTTGCAGAACCAGCCAGAAGATGATGTGTCTGGATACACTGACCCCTGAAAAACCTCATCATGGAGAGACTGGCAGCGTAACAGTGTCTGGTGTTGTATAATCTCCCTCCACCAGACAGACAAAAGCTAATTAACTTACATGCTAACTAAACACAATGGCACCAGCAATCTTTAGTTAGACACTTAAAAATGTCGAGTCATGCTTGTTATTGTCACAGAGAGGGAAGTGAAATGTGTTTAAAGGAAATTCAAACACGAATGCTCGTAAAATCAAATAAGGGAAGACAGGTAGCTCCAAAATATTCAAGAACAAATTGGTAGAGAGCAAAACGGTCATGAATCTGATCTGAATAAAACCCAAGATATTCTTACTGTAATAACTCAAATATAATAAATAGTGATAGATTAATTTAAGTAATGAATATTTGGACAATTCAAGGGTATTACAGGCTTTCTTTATATCAGTCAACATTTTAATTCCTAATTCCACATCAAAGAGAAGTGATTAGTGTGGTGTGACTTTATCTATTGACCTCAGTGCATAAATTGAGTTCCCTTTCATACATTCGTCATGGTTATAGGGGTTATTTAACTTTTTGAAGGAATTTGTAACTAAAACGAATCAGACGCCAGCGTCGCTGTAATAACAGTTTGTTTGTTGTTCTACAAATCGCATCTATTCACTTCGACTGCAGCTTCAATATCCTTTCTTTCCACCTTCAGCAAACAAGTCGTTTATTGGTCTGTTCAAAGAGTAGACTCTCAACGCACAACAGGAACAACTCTTTTATATGAGGTAAAAAACCAGACTGAGTTGGCAACAGTGTCTCTGGTCTACACATGAAGGACGACGCAGTCTTCTGCACACACGCGTTCATAAACACATCGGAAGTATGACCTTCATCAATTGACAGTCAGTCAATATTTGAACAGTCAGTTTGAAGCAGGTTAATAAGACGCAGGTGGCGCTATTAGTTGAGTGTAGCCCGGTGGAGCAGACATGCAGCGCGGAGTCAGGTCATCTGAGTCACGTCAGCTGTAAACTCACACTCATACCATTTGTTCTACAGATGTCACATTAAAGAGAGATTTAACTATGACTTGTATCGACCACAGTCAGTCACCATGAGATTTGCATCAGCACTGACAGACTTTGGCAACGCATGTAATTGCATGCTGCTGAAAGCAGAACAGAGGTTTAGAAGGTAGCTAATTAAAAAAGATTTGAGCAGCAACATGGCTCAGGCAGTCCACAATGTGCGTATTGACAGCAAAAGTACTGTTACATTTGGACTTTACACGTGTGTTTTATTTAAAATCATTATGGAAAAAATATAGATCATTGAAATACTGAAATACTAGATTAAACAGGACCAAAGAGAACCACTTCGTCACTGTAGTGAGAGGCACCACTATTCATGTCCTTGCTTCTTATAAAGGGATTTAATTTAATCCAGGCATTGCCAAAGTGTCCGAGTTTTAAACAGTCTGATGAGTGTCCGCTTTGTCTTTGAGACAATGTCTTTTTGAGACTGGGACAAAGTGGGAGGTGTTCGCTGATATTGGTGCACATGCTGATTGCAGTGAGTCCAGCCGAGACAGATATGGACGAGACAAAATATTAAAAAATGCAGAATATGTTGTGCTCCTCTGGTTTGTTGACGACTATAAAAAGCCACTGTAGAACAGGACGTCTAAAGGTCAAATAGGGACATACTATTGAGCTGTTTAATTGGGTCTGATCGCAGCTGATTAATCTCCTTGACTGAAATGTTGATTATCTAGTCCAGATAATTTGCTTCCTTTAGAGTATTGTAATCAAATAATAAGAAAGTCAGTCAGTTTTTTTTTTTTTTTTTTTTTTACTATACTCCAATTAAATGACTAATAAAGAGGAATTAGCATTAGCATTAGTCCTGTTCAGTCACAATGATCTCAGTGTGTTTCACTATCTTTAGATAATACATTATAATACAGCTCAGCATGAGGTGCAACAACAGTTTTTTTTAATTTTTATTTCAAACATCAGTGTGGTGGATTTAGTGGCATCTAGTGTGGCGGTTGCAGATTGCAGCCAATCAAATGAACTTTCCTCTTCGCGCTTCATTTTCCAAACATGCAGGATGAGCAGCAGCTGCATTCAAAGTCATATAAAAATGTAAAAGACCATGTGAAGGGCCAGTCTCAGGAGCAAGATCCTCATCTGGATACAAAGAGCTCATTGTACGCTAACAAAAAACACAAACATTCTTAGTTGTAGATAATTATAGATGAAATAAAACATTATTATAAATGTCTATAGTCCATTTCCGCCAAATAGATCTTCCTAAATTCAACAAATTGAACCTTTAATCCAAACACTGGCTTGCTGGTATGTGCAGTACAACATGCTTTCTAAGACTTGCACATTTTTCAAACAATAGTTATCAGCTTTGCACGATAACAAAAGAAATTACATGCTTATCGTCTATAGATCCAGCCAGAAGATAAATATATTATTCATGGGAAAACGTCCCGCGCAATTTTAACTTCCCAGGAAGTGTTGTGTTTGTTTTGATCCTGTTGGCATGGCAACCACAGAAATATGTTTAAAGGAATTAATTCAACACTAAAAGTTGCTCATGTCATATTGTAAAACCCCATTAGAGGGACAATCTTATTTGATGCACGTGTGCGCTTGTATAAAATTATGTTACTTATGTTTTCATGTGTTGTAGGTGTCATTTTGTCTTTTTGCGTCGACGCGAAAAGTAAGAACAAACTAAAACACATGTTAACAATAACATATTATTTTATGTAACATACTTTATAAACTGGCCACTATCTCAGTGACATTTTTACCACAATCCAATAAACTGTAAATTTGCACTTTCCTATTTTACTACATACAGTTTAGGTGCAGCTGGTATGTAAACATAGTCCATAACTTTTACAGGAGTGACTTTATCAGTGAACAGGAGTAACATACACTACAGGAACAAGTAATGTTTCTATTCTTAGAACTACAAAGACAACTCCCTTTGCTTGAAAAAACAACAACAAAGAAACAAAAAACACAACCCTTATAAATTGTGGTTCATAAAAAACCTAAACAAAGCCAGAGGTCAAAAATGAAAAGAAACATCACCATCACTAAATGCAGTAATGGTGCATGAAAACTGACGCTATTGAGCCTCAGATTAGCGAAGCAGCACTATACAAACAACCGTCATATTTTCCTGCAACGTAGTGGCAACTGATGAGATGATAAGCGCAGCCATTCCATCAAACAGACAAGCATCGATGAGAGATACACGGTGAGGTAATGAGAAGCAGTGATTAAATTCCTGACGCAGACGTAAATCTGTGTTGCCTCACTGGTTCAACAATAACAGCGGACCTGTGGATCCAAGAGCTCCGAGGAATGTGAGATATTGCCTTTCACCTGAGACTCACCTGCTGTCTCGCCATGATGTCTAGGGGAAACCTACTTTCCCACACACACACACACTAGTACAACTACACTGCACACACACTAGTTGAACTATGACTTTCAACCACAAGTGACACAGTTTGGATGACAACTTTGAATCTACTGAGAAAAAGGAGTCAAGAGCTTTGTGACTTACCTAAACGTCTCCTCTTTGATTTCAGCTCAAGCCCTCTCCAGGTGGGAGCCTGAGCAGCACAAAGCCCCCTCCCTCAGCTGACTGAAGGGGGCATAGTCCACTAATGTAGTGCTGACAGTCACAGCAGGTCTGGGGAGGGAATCTGGATCGGGAGTAGAAGAGTGTGTGAACCGCTCACACAACAGAGGAATATAAAGTCCCAGGTGCTGCTAAAGTGATAGTCCCACAGGTAAAAAGAAAACGGGTTTAGTCAGTCAAACAGTCAAAAAGAGTTTAAAAAAAAAACAAGCAGCAAGTTGCTGAGTATGTTTGTGTATGTGTATGTGTGTGTGTGGTTTCTGTGTGAAATCTGAGTGTTTATGTGAAGAGGAGGAGGAGAGAGACGAGGACGAGGCTCCACGCTTGCTCGCTGCTCTTGGCTGAGAGTAATAATCTGAGGCAGCTGGTTTTTCAGGTCTTTCCGCCCTAGCCCTAAGGCGTGCCGCGGCCACTGATCAAAAAAAAAAAAAAAAAAGCGAGGTACCTCTCCAGTTTTGTCTGCACTGCTCGGCTCTCACAGAGTCCACTGTCTCTCAAAATCACTGCATTTGCATCAGACATCGTCACATAAACAGCAGAGGATGTGAATTCATTGTGTCAATTCGCAAACAAAACTAATATCTCATATATCCTAACCTTTCTTAGTCTATGCATGTCACTAAATTAAAAAAAAAATCTAATCTATCTTAATCACATAATAATGATGATAACAATAGTGCGCACGTTTTTTACTTATTGTGTTGATTAAGTATCTGGTTTCATTGTTATCAGCAATCCTTTCATGTTTGGTGTGAATGTTTTATGTATGTAGTTGAAAATTAACTATATGAATTACAGAAGTTGTTCAAAGGGTGCTGGGTGTGTTTAATAGTCTTACCTTTTCTTCTCTTTTGTAGGAAAACAAACTCAATTCAAACACTTGGTAACATTAGCGTGAAACTTATCCACTAAACAAACAAGATGCTCTCACATGAATCTCGCATGAATTTAATCATCTATCTAACTCACTTAATACCTGTCCCTTTTTTTTTTTTTTTTTTTTTTTTTTAGCACAGAGGCTCTTGTGACACACTTGTCCCGGTGGTTCTTCCCTCATCAGCACCAACAAGTCATCAGGATCGAGCCTCATGTTACCTCCTGGGGCTAGGTGTCGCCCATGACTATAAAGCAATTCAGTGTTGTGCCTTTGTGAGAAAGTGTAACTAAACTTCCTTTGGGTACTTACACATTGTTCTGCTTCACCCAATGGACTGGAAGTGCTGTTTAAAAGCTACGTAAGTGCGCAGTGCTGGTGTCCCCATGTCCCTGTGATTGATTGTGGTGGAAGACCATTACATAAGTCTAAACGCTGGGGGTCAAGTTTCATGGAGGAGAATACATCTTTCATAATGACATGCAGGTATTGTGTTGGTTTCAGTTCAGTAAAAATGGTGTAAACAACCTGTGTGCTTAAATTGTTTGATTCCACTGAAGGTGAAACGACAGGTGGATCATCATCATTACTAATTCATGATTATGATATTTAAGGAATGAATTATTTTAATTTATCTATTAATCAAATCTGAATGTCAATAAGTGTATTTGTTGAAACAGGTGATGACTAAATGCTAATGTTAGTATATGAACCAGAGACAATGATGTAATTACCATCCTCAGTTTAGTGTGTTAGCATGCTAACGTGTGCTAACAGCAGTTAAACTTAGTTAAACAGTGACAAACCAAAGTACACGAAACCAAACTAATAGAAACTTTTACCACAGCAAAGTTAAGTTTCTTCACTGACGACCATCAGCGGGTTGTTTACATCCCAGCAGGAGAGGGTCCAGCGTCTCTTGTCTTTCATGTTTCTTAGCAGCTTTTACTCGTTATGCGCGACCGTGGTGAAGTTACTTTCATCTTCTTTTCTTGTCGTGATAAAAGCTGTGAAGGTTTACATCTCTTCTCTTGTTGCCTTTCGACTGGAAACTACAACCAAAAGCCGCATAATGTGGCGCTGTCTTCCCTTTTCAGCTGTAGCAACAGGTTAGCTTAGCGCCATTAGCTCACCTGTCAACATGACTGCAACCGTTTTGCCTCATCCTCCCAGAATGCATTGCGCACGCTAAATAATGGCTGCCTCCATAGCTGAAAAATTGACTTCCTTATTTTCTAAATAACAAAAATATTTCATGTTTTTCTAGCATTTGTAACAATTGTAGCATATTTCAGACAACGTGTCTTAGTTGTTAGGATCCTTTTAATACCAGATAATGTTGGATAATGTCATTATCTCTCACAAACCCCAAACAAACTTTAGATTAGCAGATATAGTTTGTAATTTCTGTCACTTATAAAACCAATTATAATTTCAACACAAAAAAGTTCTCATTTTTGTTTAACATAGTTAAGTTCAATGAGTGTACTTTTAAAGAACTTAATTAAACAGTGAAATTATATTTTCTTGTCAGTTCATGACTAATGTTTTATATAAGGTCATGTGAGTAACACAGACGTTTGTGCTGCGTAATTCTGGAGAGTACCTTCCTAGAAATCTGGAGGGAGGAACTGGTCCCATTAACACCCATGAGGGCCGTGTTAACCCGATCTGTTCTCCTCAGGTGCATGAGCCTTGTTACGTTCAACAGTGAGGGTCATTGTGAAGAGGAATTTCCCAAACCCCGCACCAGGAAGAGAGGGCTTTTTGTGTAATGGAGAAAAAGATGGTGTGGTACAGAGCATGCCTCATCTCACAGCTAGTGCTCAGTCCTTCCTGTAAAATACTGACAAGTCATTCATTGTTTTTACCTCTACAGACCATTAAGTTTGACAGCACTGACACACATGAACCTGTTCATGTTCTGCATATGTGGCATATAATAGACATACTAAGATTCAGATCTTTTTGCTAAAACTCTTTTACCGAAAGGCATTCACTGAATGAAGACAGATAACTTTTCTTTTGTGAGCGGAGTTGTACTTGCAAAATGTCTTTCATTGACAACATAGTTGTACTGTTCTGGCTTTGTTGTTTTTCTCTCCTAGTCTAATAATAAAACAGAGTTAGACAGTAGGAGATGGATGATAGAAAACCATTGTTAAAGGACACATGAGCAGTCATTTGTCCTTTTCTTCATGACTGGCACGAGGAAACTGCAGCTGTGAAATTCAATAGGCAGCTGAACTACAGGTCACGGCTGTATTACCACACATACACCTAACCTTTCACGTTATAGCATTAATGTCAAGACAATCATTGATTTAACCTTACTGTCACTGTCTTTACCATTGGGATTAAACTTTGACTTTGACTTGAAGATTAACTGTCAGGTCCTTGGGGGAATGTAATATGCCCTAATTGTAAGTGACAGTATCACTATGCTATTTTAACATTATTATGTAAAACATAAATGAATGTCATTGCAATGCTAGAATATTTTTTATGTATTTTTTAGCTTTTGAAGAGTGACTCTCTTTTGTGTTTGAGGAACAACAAAAGGTGGTTCCTGTTGTGTTTGTGTTTGGCCTCAACACAAAAAAATCTTCAACTTCACTGGCAGCCTTGTGAGGCTACATTTGCCCAGATAACAAATCATTATGGGCTTAATTTGGCCCAATTTTGGAAACGTTTTGGAAGGATGTACAGCCCCTATATATATATATATGGTCCAAATTAGGGATGGAAAAGAAAAAACAAAACCACAACAAAAATCCCCCAAAACCAATTATGGAACTCTAAAACATAGACATGACAGACCCCAAAAAGAGTCCAAAATCCCCACAGTCAAGACAAAAGCCTTTACCTTGCTTACCTTTACTTTTTAAGTAGCGTGGTAAAACATAACTATGTCATAGTAAAACTAAAGACCTTAACTCTGCTTCCTCTGTGACAAAATGAATCCAAAAACACCAACTGTCTGCCAGACTACAGCCAGAATCTTTGCTATCTGCGTAAACACAATCTGTGTTTTAATTGTTCTTTTTCTTTGTAGGTCGAACAAACCCAGCCTCCTATAATAACTGGATCCCTGACATCACAACCTATCCCATAATTCATTTCAAGCAGGTAACGTTTGTGATGTGGACGTACAGTTAAAAGTAGGTGACATGAGCAAAGTAAAAGTAGCAATGAAGAGTGAATGTTTTAGTTTATATAACAATTTATATAATAATTTATCTAAAATGCTAACTGATGATGGTCATGTTATATTAGTTTAAAGCATTAGCATGTTAAGATTTGATAACTCGGGTTAAACACTAACCAAAACATGTTCTGTCACTATCTTCAAAACAGCGTTTTCCATTATTTTTCTTTTAGGGAAAAAAAAACGAGGATGCTTAACTAACTAAACTACCAGTCTAAAGACAAACTACTGCAAGAAAAGCAAATGCTAGTGAATTATGTTCAGATATATTGTTCGATCTGAAAATTAAAAGTAATAAATCTAGCAATTATTATAGTTTATTATAGCCTACAAAAGAAATACTGGTTCTGTTTCTGTGTTTTCATGCCAAATGAAGCCCCTAACATAAAAAAAAATCCCTAAAATAAACAACACTAAACATGGCTTTTAAGAATAAGTCTTTATGTATTTCTCTATGTGAAACAAAGGACTATTATACTACACAAATAGAAGCGGATACTGTAAGAGACAGAGACCATCTCTGAGAAATAAGTACAGAACATGAAAATACACATACCGGTATTATAGAACTGTAAATTATTGCTTGTTTTGCTACTTTGTTTTCTGGATTCCTACAATACAAGACACAATATTCATATTTCAACAGAAACAGTACAACAGTGACAAATTGTAGTATTGACCTTTTTAGTAGATGTTCCCCAGAAATAAAAGAAACATTCAAACAGAGTCCATGTCGAACTGTTGAACACAACACAAAGACAGTTGGTTTTTGATCGAGCATCTTCAGGACTTATTGTTACATATATTTGTAATTTTTTTTTTTTCCATTACAACATTGCCAAGAGAAGCCGTAACAAACTGCACACTGGGACTGGCTTCAGCAAAAGAAAAAAACAAAACAAAACAAAAAAAAAAAAAAAAAAAACACTTGGCATATGTACATAAATATACATTTTCATTTCAACTGTGACCAAAATGCACCCAGTTTTAAACACCATGACCAGAGTAAAAAAAATCTCCACGAGCGTCTTTCCGCATGTTCCACCGCTTCCTCTTTATGATAATCCACCTCGCTACTTCCACCCATCTGCTGTCTGCTTCGATAACTGTGACAGCTTTACTGTAGCGCCAATAAAATCTGCACTCTGACAATACGGTGAATTTCAAAGAGCTGTTTAACTTTCTCAGAAGATAAGAAATGAATGTTTCTTTGTGGACAAACACAAAAAAACAAACAAAAAAACAAAGACATTGATTTTGTTCTGCCATGTCATCCTGCCTCAGTGCTGCATGTCAACACAGTTTTCAGTAGCAAGATCCAATAAAAAAAGGCCTGAAATTCACCGAGGTTCACGCTAGCAAGAAGGAAGTGGAGTGGTTCACTCACTGCAATATGCTGGTGAAAAGGCTAACCAGGTGTTCAGCTTGAGATAAAAATAATAAGAAAAAAAAAACATAGAAGAAATGTAATGTGCTTTCTACTTTGTCTCAAGAAAAACTAGTTTATGTCAAGGAAACAAACAAAAACATTGATAATAAAGTGCTCACATGCAGATGAACTTTTGGTTACTAATATTTTTATAGAGCAAAAAAGTTAGATCTCATGCCGCCTAATGACAAACAAGGTTTTCAACTCACTGCTGACGCTCAAGAGCCCTGTTAGAGACATTTGTTCCTGTTGCTTCTAAAGCACTGAATGATTTCATTAAATGACCAGGTGAACTAATCTAATCTGGTATGAGACTGTGAGGAGAATTAAATAAAAAAAGAGGAAAGATGATTATAAATGGAAATTCATTGGAGTTAACAAGGTTGTGTTTGTAGTGTTGCGTTATTATAAAATTAAAAAAGTACTGCAGTTGTTATGGGAAAAATATGATTTCTGTTGTTTGAAAAAGGAAAAAATCATTTTATGTGAGGTGAGTCAATGCTTTGGTTGATATCTCATGAGGCTACCTAATTTTCCCTTTTCTCAGCAAAAATGCTTCCAGGTAAACTACAAAATCTAAAAGGACTATTTCCACAAGTCTATGCTATGCTCGGCTATTTACAGCGAAAAGCAGCGCAATATTTCTGGCGCACAGCAAGAGACGTTCAAGAGCCTCGCAAAAATTGCTTAGAGATATCAAGAGATACTTAGTGCAAAACAAGCAGTAGGTTTTGTAGAAGAAAACCTGACACATAGAAAGTGGGTTTGATCAAACATCATAACCAAGACATTACAGATATGAATCACAACAAACAGAATCAAAGAGAGAGAGAAAGAGAGAAAAACAAAACAAAACAAAAAAAAAAAACAACCAACATCCCAAAACCCCTTGAAGAAAATGAGGGGGATGTCTCTGATCCATCAAATCCTGCCCCTCCCCCAAAGAAATAAAAGTGACAAATGCAAATTTGCCATCAAGTTGTAGACTCAACTGTCAATCTTACAAAAAGCAACCCACTTCCAAAAAGACGTCATTTCAAACTCTGCGTGGGGATATGCACTTTGCGTCCAAAAAGCGTCACCACTTCCCTGTCATCACGAACAACGATTAGAAAGTAAAAACACCTCAGCTCCTCATCTACAGAAGTAACTAAGCATGCAAAAAGTGTTGGGGTATCAAATACATAGTAAGAATACACATCTAATAGTTTAGCAAAAAAGAAAAAAAAAAAAAAAAAAACAACACCTCTCCAAATGAAAAATAAGACAAAAAGCCAAAACGAAAAAGAAAAGTCAAACAACCACCACAACTTTGTTAGTCACATATGGCGCTTCATGCTGTGTGTGATGTTAAATAGGTTCCTTTTTCTTGATATATCTTGTTAGTATTTGTGTTTCTGTACGTATTTTTTTTTTTTTTTTGTAATACAGTATATACATGCAGACAAGAGTGGGAACATCACACACTCATTCTTGATGCAAGCTGAAGTGACAAACCAGCAGATATGAAAATGGATGAAAAAGAAGAAAAAAAATACACACGTAGATATAGATAGATAGATATATAGATATACATATATATGTATCTATATATATTTATGAAAACACAATTTAGTGTAAAAAAAAAAAAAGAGGTAGGCAGAGGTATCGCATGTCCTCAACCAAAGTTTACTGTACACATGACTGTGAGACAAAGGGAGAGGTATGGCTAACAAGCTAACTAACAGGCAAGCTACTGAGCAGGACTAGCAATGAGAGCTGAGTGTGTGTGATAAGTGACAGGTGCCTGCGTTGGGACAGGTTTTTTCGACCCCTCTCGCTGAAATCGAGGGGTGTTTAGTGGGGTGGAGGGAAAGCGTGCCCGCCACTCCCCACGCTGTCCGCAGAATGTGATGAGTGTGTTGTGTGATTCTCATCCATCCCCTTTCAGCCACCTCATTCCATCTCCACGCTCCCCACAAACACCGTCTTTTGAGCAATGTTTGTTGGTTTGTTTTTGCTTGTAGTTGAACTGAAATGAGGGGCATCAACGCTCTCTGTGAGTGCAGAGACAAGAGAGAGAGGGCAGGTGTGTTGCGGGTTTTAAGGGGCGGTTGGGGGCCGCGCCGGTGTCAAGGGGAGAGGCCTCTCTAGTTTAAGACTTTGGGGGGTCCGTCGGGACGTCTGGTCTGGACGATCTGCTGCTTTGGCCGCGCCGCCTCGTCCTCCTCCGTCTCGCTCTCGCACACGTGAACGACCACGCTGGGGGTGGACTCTGTCCCTGCGTGGAGCTCGTACTTTTCACCTTTAACGATAGAGGCAGAGGAGAAGGGATGGGAAAAGAGAAAGAACAAACAAGAGTTATTAATGAATTATTTCAAAACTAAACACTGCTGTCTGCTATAATAACTCAAGTACTGTAATTAAAGGTTAAATGATCTTCTTGTGTTGTTCTTATTATTAACAAAATGAGATTCTAAAATAATGCACAATTTGTTTTGGTTTGTGTTTTGTAGTAGTTACCAAATCCTAGCATGCTAACACTCTAATATTGTGAACATCACAACATCAGTTAGCATATTGGAGTTAGCATTTAGCACACTAGTATAGTTGTGTCCCAATTCAAGGGCTGCAACTTACAGAACATCTGGTGCATCTCTTACGTATTTACGTCACTCACTGCTCCTGCAACAACTTATCGAAAAATTCAAAACAATTTTGATGCATTTGCTCAATTTGCTCATTTATTTTATGTAACTTAAACTTTTAAATTCAAACTTTTCATTCTACAACTGACACTTTGTTACTTTCCAAATTAGGAAAAGAAACTTTTGATTGGCTCGTAACAATCTGTCATATCTTAATATCTATTCACTTTAATACATAAAATATGAAAAGCAATAATTCATAGTGTGTGAAGGGAGGTACTTTGACTTTAAATGTTTGCTTGTTTTGATGAAGTAAAAGATCATTTGTATTTTATCAGAGCTGTTGAGACAAAAACTGTCTCCTCAGATGGGAAGACAGACTGGAGCAGCTTTAGCTGAATTAATTTAACTAAGAAATGTATTGTTTGCTAGGATTTATTTAATGCACAGTGTTTTACAGAACAAAATAATCCACTGTTTATTTTCTGTTGAGCACTGAGCTGGAAGGACACAGATTCAAAAGAAGAAAAAAAAAAGCTTTTCCTTGGAACAGTTCTGCCATTTGTCCAGATGCCAAACTCAGCGCACTCGGATTGAAAACATACACTTGTGAGATTGTATCACAGTTGCCATGGAGATGAGATCAGACAGCTGGCAGACAGGAGGAAATTGGTCTTGTAGCGTTTCACTGTGGTGCCAAACAGAGAGATGGACAGTGAATAGAGTCCTGCTGTTACCGCAGGGAGTTGACAGAGGGAGTCAGCGCGCTGTGCTGCAGCCCAGTGCTAATCTGATTTTAGATGCCAGGATTTGAGGCGAAGGAACAAAGCCATTTCCTGATGCCTCGTGTTGCTATGGTAACAGCAGAACGTGTCAGAAGTGGTCCTCTGGGCTGGTCCGTGTGTGTGTGTGTGTGTATGCGGAAAGTTTAATCATGTTTCTGTTGATGATAAAAAAAAAAAAAAAAAGAGAAGATAACAGTGCCCAAGTGAATACAGACTTGGAAATAATGTTTTCCACTTCATCAGCAGGAGAATACCCACATACACAAACACACAAACACAGCGTGGACGTGACACACCTTTCTCTTCTGTGTGTTGGGTGACATTTTATAAAGGTTGCAGCAATCTAAGATCTTGTCAACAAGGCAGACAGAGGAGACATTACTGAGCGGAAGAGCTGCTGGTGAGAAAAGGCTGCAGGTAAAGTCCAAATCCAAATCTAACTGAGCCGAGCTGAGCGGCCTACGTCTTTAATACGCTTGCTAAAACTGTAATCGGTTGTGAAAAGCAAAAAAAAAAAAAGAAGATCAGTCTGTAGTGAGGTGAAAGTGACCGTACCGATCTACAGCTGCTCCACTGTTCAAGAGGGTCGTGATTTCCTGTCGCCGCCCCCAAAGCTTTGAAACAGTTCACCATGTCTGATAAAAGTAGTCGCTTTGTAGTCGCTCTTAATGCTCAACTGAAGACTCACAGACTTTCTCAGGGTTATGCCCTTGAGGTTTTATTTTTACTCTTTTTTAGCCTTCTGTGTTTTATATTTTTAGACTGCTCCTTCCTTGTGTATGCCGATGGGGGTGGCTGTGTTCAGTCATCTCTAAGTAATCACTTTATCTTTCCTTCTTTCTTTTTTGTCTTTTACCATGTTGCACTGTTTTATTTGTTATTTACTTATAATATTACAGCACTTTGGTCAACTCATGAGCTTCATGAATGCATTTCAGTTGACTTTACTTGTTTGTGATTGACTTTACCTCCTTACAACTCAGTCTTTATAATGATAATGTGGGTGTATCTAACAGACAACACATCATATACTCTGAGAAACAATGTGTCCTTAAATTCAGAAACAGGTCAACAAGAAACAAGCAGGCTTCTCATACTCTGAATGAAAATGAAGTCAGTCTCTAGCTGACTTAAAAATGGGTCTTTAATATGTACTTAATAGCTACAAACTGTATGTAAAATCATTCTAAAGCAATGAGGTTAAAGCTAATTAACTCCCAAGTAAATAAATGCAGTGTGCTTAGCAAATGCAACACTAACTCAGGTAACATTGGCTGGAGCTGCCTGAGTCAAAAAAAACATCCAGGTTTGACTAAAACGTTACTCCACAAACTAATGCTAATGTGTTTGGACACAGTGTTCAGTTATTGTAGGTGTGTCTGGTGATCAGACGCTCCAGTTTTTTTTTTTTTCAGAGATTGTCCTGGTTTCAAGCTGAACGTCCCTTGTTCCAAAAGTTATTTGTCAGGACATTTGTCAGGACACCGTGAAGTGGCCCAGTTTTAAATATTCACTACCGACCTATGTAGGTTATGTAGACATTTGCAGTGTTCCCCATTCATTTTAATTATTAATTTATTTGCAGTAAAAGTGGCAAAAACTGAAGCGAAGGTTCAGTTTAACAGCGGACACAGAGACTGAGCGGTATATGATTATATTTACTTGTCAATTCAAATATTGGCAGTAGAGACTAATATATGTTGTTGTGTAATAACATTGACCCTCTGTGCCTATTTATGGCTGTTAAACTATGATTAATTGCCATTTTATAGAGAAATTTATTGAATTAAACTGTTCAATAACCTACACATACAAATATTGCCTCTGATGTGGACACACACACACAGATATCACACTGCAGCACCTTCAACATTGATATATGGTACCCGGCACTGTAGACACAATTTATGAGCTGTATGTTGTTTTGTTTTGTTTTGTTTTGTTTTTTATTGCTGGCCGACCAGGACCATGTGCACTGGTGCAGCAAATACATTGATGACAGATATTTCATATCGGTTTTCCAATTCAACTCAATGCTTAATGTCATTTTAAAGTCAAACAGTCAGGGTCTTATAGAAAAATGCATCTGTGTTAAGGTGAATTCAGTCCTGTTTCACAGACTGAACTCAGTAATGATACAACAATGTCCTTTGTTTCCTGAACCACCTGCTCCTAAGATGAATGCATCAAATTAGATGTATGTTCATCACACACTCTTCGTTTTCTCATTGTTACACATGGTTGTGTGCATGTTTGTGTGTTTAAAGTGGGTGTAAGCTCACTAAGCTTAGTGTAAACCTAAGTTTGTGAATACTGACCAGGTCCTAGCTTGGCTACTGCACACAGCAGGTCGTAGTTGATGACAGGTGTAGCGTCCTCGCTCTGGCTCCAGCCCACAGGTGGCGAGGCGGGTGGCGAGATCAGAAACTGTTTGACGGGTTGGGGAGGGGCCAGGTACGACTTGTCGATGTCTTCGTCACCATTCTGGACCTAATGGAGAGAAGATGACAGGTGATAAGGGCTCTAGTGCTCTAAAAACAAGGAATCAAGTACGTGAAACTTTACAGCTGCTTCAATAGACTGGATGGTCCCAAAACCCTGGCTCTCTATACAAGAAGTAAGAAACTGATGCTCAAACCCAAGAAATTTGAGGTTTAGCTGAGTGCTTCTTAAGACTAAGCACTTTACTTTGCAGTAACAGCTTCGGCCTTTCAGTCTTAACTTACAAGCTTCTTCCCATGAGGAGATTTGGGCATTTTGATAGTTGCCAATTGCCAAAATTACAACACATACATCTGTCTGAGCTGTAAAATCCTTAATCCTCTTATATTGAAGTGCTGGTATGTGCGGCAGGGATCATGAACCGGTCAGGTCTTTGTGATTAAATAAGCATCAATTATAAGTGACCGTGAATCTGATGGTTTAGGGGTCATATGGCATCAAAGCGGCCGAGCTAAAAATGGATTAATATGAGTTAAAAATAAAAGACATCATGGTTACATAAAACAGCTGTTTCAACATATTTTCGAGGTTAACACAGGGTTTCAATGTTATGTCACTTTTTTCCAAACCCGACACATTAGTATACAGGCATTTAAATGGAATAAGTTTTTTGGGTCATTTATATAACCGTGATTAACAATGCGAGTGTTTGTCTAAAGGGACCTGGTTGTTATTTAGCAGAAACAATGTTTGCTCACCCAGATTTTAAGTTTTTCTATGATAATGTTTATGAAGAGGAATGCAGCCAATGACATATGAAATTTGTCATCTTTATGGCTATTTGATTTGCTACTGTGCTACCTGACTTCACCTGATAACATCAGTAGGATTCAGTAGTTTGAGTTAATGTATTTAACTAAAATCTAATCTTTGCTGACGTGACTGAATGTGATTGAGTATAATATTTACAGTGAGTTCATCACATCGCTGTAGAAATATGATATTATTTTTTTTGCACTTATAACAACATTTCACAATTTCACTTCACAATAAAACACACATTTCATTTTGTTTCTCCGCAGGCGACAGACATTTATTGAGTTCATTTTTGACTCCGAGTGAACGTTTGTACTGAATTTTGAAGAAATTCCCTCAAGGCATTTCTGAGATATTGCTTTCACAACAATAACATGGACAACTGGAAAACAACAAGCCCGACCAGAGGCATAAAAAAAGAAGAAGTGAAAGGAGCCAACGTCACCTTCTTTCTTTTGAGTTTTTGTCCCTGTTTGTGTGAGAGAGAGGATTCACTAGAGCATAACTGTCAACACAAACAAACAGTACTCTCCCTTAGATGGTCCATATCCCAGGCCCTGTTCCTGCCCTTTCCCAGACCCTTTAAGTGACACTTACTTGGGCAAAGTAGAGTTTCAGCTTCTTGCCATTGAACTCTGACTCATGCAGCTCGATGCGAGCACGGGCAGCAGCCTCTGGGGTGCTGAAGTTGATCCGGACTCTCCGGAAGCTTTTGAACATCTGGAAAGTCGTCTGTTCGTCGTAGATCCTAAACAATGCCTCAAACCTCTCCTGTAGAAGATAAAAAACACAGAAAAGGAACAATAATGATCAGAGATAGATGTATAAGTTTTATCATTTAACAAGCTTTTGTTCAGGGTCAGTCTAGTGAATTCCTTTTAGATAAAACAGACTTCAAAGGTCAGACTTGTCTTGTCTCTTTTCTCACCAAACATACTCAATTTACAACGATCTAAAACAGAGAACACAGGAAAAGTCCATCATTTCAAAATCTGGAACCAGCAAATAATTAGCATTTTGCTTAATATATGAAATGATTGATTGTTATTTATTTACGTTCTGTTGATCATTAACTTACTAATTGTTTCAGGAGTAGTTGTACGGTGTGGTAATGATCTTCTACTTTTCTAAACTGTTCTCAAGTATATTTTGTGTAAATATGTACAAAATGTGCCAGCTGTGCACTATTTCTTTTGTCAACAAGACGACACATTTTAAGATGAATTTAGTTTAGTTCACTGACACCTCTGTCTGAGCAGCAGACGTGACTCTAACTACCCTGCATCCATTTCATTTGCTATTGAATTAATAGGTAAATTAGATTTCCAGCTTCCTATCATTTTCCTGCAATCTTCTCTGATGCGCTCCATCTCACAATCCTCTTTTCTCACCTTCCCTTTCCTGTTTTTAACCTTTATCTTATTCTCTCCAGTGTGTTATCACTGCCCCGTCCTCCTTATTCATCACACTTTGTTTTGAACTCTACCCATATGATATATTCCCTCTTCTCCTGTGTGTTTTACCCAGTCCTCTCCATGGGCACTAAATTGGCCTCCTCAGCTGTGAACTCAATCAAGCAGCTCAGTAGGTGGGTGAAGGGAAAAGGAAAAAGGCCGCCGGGAGAGCTGGTTACGGAGTAGTGCTATTCTTGGTTTCCTAGCCGACCATCTCCATGCGCAGGTGGAAACGTGACTATAAAGCCGAGTCTTCTTTCTGATAATCAAGATAGATAATTGATTGAACGCACCACTTTAGAGGGAAGATCGTCATGAGCTGTCATGGCTTGTTTCAGATTGCTGCAACTGCTGCTTTGACCCACTTATTTTATCTTACATCAACATTATCACCTAACAGTTTCATAACTTGGCACGAAAAGCTGAAACTACAACCATATCGCAACTTTCTCCTATTACCTTCCTATTATCTTATATTATTCGTGTTTCCAGTGTCGTGAAGATGACGTACGTGCAGTCATTTGGCATCAACATCAGTTGTTAAGTGCCACGACTGAATCAGTCCATTGTGCTGCTGCATCCGACTATTTTCTAATACAGACAGTGGGAAACAGAAAACCGACACACTCCCACAACACTACCCTTGTTTCGACTGATGCAGCACCTTTCACCAAGATGGGAAAGGTGCCCGTTACCTGTAGGATCACAGGCAGCGTGTCGACAGTTAGATCTGACTATTCACATCAGTGACAGCTTAGTGATGGGAGACACCAGGTATTTGTGAACTCGGCACACTGAGGTCAGTGCTTGTGCTGCTGGTTCATGAATTCTCGTACAGATACGACACATCTGGTCACAACTCGTTTGACCTTTGACACTCAATGGGATTTTATTCTTTGATACAAATGATTGGATGTGTCTGGATGATATGGAATTAGAAAAAGCTGAATATCCTCACAGTCGAATACATGAAAACATCAACGATGAATTCTTAATCTTTTAGTCAAACTGAAAGTAAAGACTAAAGAGGAAAAAAATACTACAAATTTATTTAAGACATCACTTTAAAACAATTAAAATACATGTTTTAAACCTGTTAAGGACATAAAATCCAAAAAGATCCTTTATGAACATTCGACTATTAAATATCCTTCCAAAGCTTTAATTCAGTCTTTAATTTGTTTCACTGCAGTGAAGTGTCTTCATCTGTTGCCCTTGTGAGACTGTGAATATGCTCAGAAATATAGGATGTACAATGACGTGCGTCTCCGAAGAGAAAACGTATCATCGCCTTGTCTGACACACGCTGAGCTGTTAATGATTCAGCAAGCTGTGAAACACAGTTATGCTGCCGTGTGGTGTACACTGTGGTAAAACAATTTGCATTCTAAGAATAAGCAGATTAACATTGTTTTTTTTTTTCTTTTTACTCATAAAACCTTTTTTTTGCTTCTTGTTTTATTTCCAGTTTTTCTCTCCCCACCTTGTGAGAGCATCCCATATTCCCTCAAGAGTAGCTGGCAAAACTTCAGCTGCTTACGTCACCTTCGGGCGCCGTCATACCATTTTTAGTCAGGTTTGTGCTTCACCATACAAGGTGCATGAAAAAGCGGCAGCAACGGCAAAAAGCGATTAAGTCAGGAATGTATGAATATCTTGTCTCCTTTTATGTGAAGTGACTCAACAATTAGAACATCAAAAAAAGAAAAAAGAAAAAAAAAGATAGAGGAAAGGAAAGAGTGTGAGTCACCACAACAATGGGGACAGCCAAGTGTTAACTGTGCTCATTTAAAATTGATTCTCTCGTCCTCACAGACAACAAAGTCAAATGCAAAGTGGTAGTTAACCAAATAGCTTCCTTCCTTTAGTTTTAATACATCTCTCCCTCTCATCATCTCCTTTTTTTTTTTTTTTTTTTTTTTTTTTTTTTACGAATCTTATTTTTTTTTCCTCATCAAGTTTCCTGATGTTTTGAACTTGTGTTAAGCCAAAGAAACAACAACAAACAGAGTCTTTTAAACATTTTTTCAGCAACATGATAAAAAAAATAGTTTTCACTTTAATCATTCACATGAACAGTTTGGTGTCCAAACCTGCATTAATTGATTTTTTTTGGCCACTTTTGGCTTAAGAAGTTGATATTGAAAACATGCTGGCAAACAGCTAATGTTAGCATTTGTGTTTCTGGACATTTGATGAATGTTTTTTTTTTTAGATCTGTTTTGTTCAAATCCTGAAATTTTTTAGAGTTGAGGGGATTGTCCTTTTTTTTGTTGCTAATAGATTGAACAACAGTAAAAAATAAATAAAAAATAGACATGAAAATATGATAAAAACGATATTTCTTTACAATCTAAATCACGACATTCTACATCAAGAGGCTCTTGTCTGTTTGCAAAAGCTCCTGATTTGGGTTTAATTGTAATTAGGCTCAGAATAACAACAAAGCACTTGTTTGTTTGGTCTATCTGCAGAGCCCACTTCAGCTTTTATTCAAATCGTGAATTTTCCATGAGCCTTAGTCAGCTACTATGACTCACATGTCATCAAACTCCATGTGTGATAACCGATAAGGTAATCTTTCACACACACACACACACACACACACACACACACACACAAAGAGTGGGTGCTTCCTTAACCTAAATTGATATTTTGGCATAAGCAGAGATGTGGGAAAGCTCAAGGCTCATGTTCCATAATAGCAAGTAGTGTTTGTTTTTAACCCCGCGCGCTGATGCTGATATACGTGCGGCCGAGTGGTGTGTAACAAGTGAGCGTGCTGATCACTAATTTATGTCGTCTCTATAAGCGGACATCCTGAGTGAACGAGAGGAGGAAGAGGAGGGGAAACGAGGAAGAGGAGAAGTTTTGAGTTACATACGGCTGAAAAGTGGCCTGCTCATCCACTGTTGCAAACGTTCCCTGTTGTGACCAACTCCCATTGTTCTCTTTGTATATGTGTGTGTGTGTGTGTGTGTGTGTGGGCAGCTTAGCAAGTAAATAAGCACGTGTGTGTGATGTACACACAGAGTTAGCGGGTGTTTATGTGGGTGTATCTGTGGACGTGTTCACATTAAAAAAAAAACAGACAAGTAGGGCCGATGGCATTTAAGCAGAACTGTAGGTTGACTGACTACCAGCACATATAGACTGATGTTCACTACATAAAACACACAAACTCACACAGCTTGATCTGGCACCCTCCACTACTGTTTTCTGTAATGAGCGCGAGCCGTATAGGACGACAGGTGAGAGAGGAGAGAGAACAGCATGTTCTGGTTTTTTTATTTTTCAACAAGGCAACTGAAGAAAATATGGTTTATCTCACATGCTGTAGCTAGGTAACAGAAAACAAGACAAAGCCTGATATATTTGGAAAACAAACATGGGGAGAAAAATTATTTTTAAGCCTGAATTCATCCTCATGTTTCCTTCATGCATTAAAGTTTTCTCACACGGTTTGTTTTTCTAACGGGAAGAAATTGGACGTGTTTAGGGTTGAGGCGGTGAAGATGAGGTGTGAGGTAACAGCTCTCAAATAGCCGACAACTGGTCTTGATTGAAATGACAAGTGTGGTCATTATTGCTGACTCCATGTTTCTCAATGAGACACCTTTACATAACATGTAGTCTTTACCTCAACCAGCTCAATTCCCTTCCTGTCCTGGATGGTTGTGTTACCCTGCACTGATGTTACACAACGTGGAAGCTGCAGCTCGCAACATGAGATCGGACTTTCAACCAATGTTGTTTTAATATGTAGCGTGAACCAGAACTATCCTGTTTATACATGAAGAGAAGTGAAATTAATCAACTACTGGGTGTCAACTTGGGCGATTGTTGTGCCAAGATGAACAAACCGAACAAACAGAAAGAAAGTAAAGTAGCACATTATGTGTAGAAATGTAAAGCTGGTTGGTGAGCTGCAGGACTGCAGGGCTGCTGTCCTTCAGCAGATTGCCTCCGGGGTAATGAGGCAGTTATATTCCTGATGGTAATGGAAAGGCTGTCATCACGGTGGCAACAGGACAAGACTGCAGGCATGACTCACATTCAGTGGCACAGGGAGGCAGTGAGCGCAGAGCCAGCCAGCGGTCCCGTCACACAACCATCTGAACAAAAGATCAGTCGGCTTAGAAATGAGGCACAGGTTTATCGGCCGATACCGACAAGGTTTCATCTGGGGCGAAGTCAGGTTGGCGGAACAATACACAGTGGTGATTGACAGAGCAGTGCAGGGGTAAATGGATGACAGGAGGGACGATAAAGCTGAGCAATGAATAAGTATGTACAGTCTATCTACCTCACACCTCCTCCACCTAATGAATTCGTCATGTGGAGGAATTAACCCTCTGACTGGTTTTCATATGTAAAGACTTGACTAAATGTCTTCAATGTGCTGGGATCACTGGCAGTTATCAGAGCTGCAGGTCCGCCCTGTTCTGAAATCTGGATATAACCTCCACAAATTCTGTTCAAACTTGCTGTTGACTCTTTGTTGTGATCTTGACTCAGATCGTTGTGTAGTTTAAGGAGTCAAGTGAGACTCACGCGAAGTCAGAAATCAACCAAAAACACACGCGATCGACATGTTCCATCGTTTCTTTGACCAGTTTTGTGCCTAAAAAAAATGCACCAAATGCACAAAAACAGGCACAAAAAATCCAAATTGTAGTTTTAAAGTAATTAAATAAAAAGAGTGACAGAATTTAGTGGATGTTTTTTATTATTCTTCGGTGTTAATATTACTATATATTACTAATATACTTGTTTTCTCAGAACTTTAAAACCTTTAGTTTGGGCTAAGAGAAAGTGTGATGAATCAGCTGATTAAACGGTAATGAAAATAACCATTAGTTGAAATCCTGATATAGTGTTTTTGCTTTGTCTGTATAGAAATCTGCAACTAGAGTCCATTTTGAAAAAAAATGAATTTAAAAAAAAAAAAATCTCATTTAAGCTTGTACAGTATTTAAATCACGCTGCCACTCAGATGCCAAAATCCACGACTCTAATCCAGAAACTACTTCACTTCTATGGTGAATTACACTACTTTGGATTAAAATGAAAAGATTAACCGAGAATAATTGGAATGTAAAGAAGGGTTATGCAGTGTTTTTTTTTTTTTTCCTTTAGTGAATCACTCATCTTTCTCTGTGGCACGTGCATGGTTTTAACAGTTTAATCCAGACCCTCGTGCTTGAATGGGATTTGGGTGAAAACCAACAAACTAGGCCATGGAGCCTGTGGGTGAGTCAGGGACAGTGTTATGCTAAAAATAGACAATGTTGGAATAATTAAATAATAATAAAGAAAAAAAAAATTTCATTTCTTAAGTGTGCGGACCATCGTTTTTAATTACCGTTCTTCCCGAAAGAGCTAAACTGGAACCAGTCTAATGAGGTTGAGAAAAGAGGGCAGATCGTTGAGATAACAAACGGAGCCGGATGAAAAATCTCATACCTGCACGCTCGTCTGTTCCAGCACATTTTTGCTTATCACATTCCATATTTTTTTTTTTCCCCAAGACCGTTCCATAAACCAGAGCCAACTTTCCACTGCAGTGTCTCTGTGCAGTTACACTATCACTCGTGACACGAAGATGCACGATGTTTAAAAGACAGAGCTTTTTTTAGCTGCCAAACATTACTACAAACACCGTCTGAAGTTAAACAAATACTCGAAATGTAAAGATTTTTTTTTTTTTTTTTTTTTTTTTGTTCCAGGTTTTCAGCCTTGTTCTGCAGTGCAGAGGCACATGCACTTCACTTCTGCTGCATCCTGCTACAGCTCCACATCAGTTCGACTGTCACTGCTACGTTCAGGCTCAACTCAGATCCACGAGTGAGCAAACGTCTCCTTCATTATCGCTGGTTTCTTTTATCAGTTTACCACTAACTAACCTCGCTATTATACTAGCTGCCTCAGGTTAATGTGTCGCTCTCAGTGACTGTTAAATTACAGTTAATTAATTGCTATACAGCGTACAGTATTCATTATTTTTTTTCAATAAAGTTATAAATACCTACACCTCTAATATTCAGTTAAGATCTACCATCGCCTGGTGTTGGGCAAGAAGCCAGAGAAGATACAGATTTTAGCAGTAGCTACTAAATCAATCAACTTAAACATTAATTAAGTTTCCCTAATTAATTTTCACTACATGTAGCTGCGGCCTAAAAAAGAGACGAGCGGCGGAAGATGTGAGATGTTGACGATGATTGTTCAAGATCCAAGTAACGAAGCACCTGCTTCAGAATTACTGAGTTAATGAGTGAAATGAATCACTAATCTGATACGAACCGTTTGTTTGTTTGTGTGAAACAGCTTCTCCTTGTCTGTCAGGTCGACTAAATCTTTCCTGCACTTTAAAAATAAACTTTTAAAACTCACTTCTATACATTTCCATTCTCCTCAGACATTTCTAGATGTTGATTTGATTTTTTTTTTTTTACTTTTACAAGTCTACTTGTTCATAGATGTTATAATAGTCATGTTGTTTATACTTTTTTCACTTCGTAACTGCTGTTTTGAAAAGTGCCATGTAATTAAAGTTGATTATCAGTATTAGCGTTATTCACATGGGCTTTTCTATCTTTAATCAGCTCAGTCTCTGGTGGTTGTAGAGATGTTTAACAGTCACGTGCATTTTCCCTCATAAATAAACACACACACACACACACACGAAAGTTTCAGTGCAGCTGTTCAAGAATGAACAGTAATTAGCTTCAGCTGCTACATCCACTGACTGCAGTGGTCAGCGCTGGCTGCAAATGAGAAGCCTGCTGATGTAACGTTGCCACCAGCTGTCGACTATTATCACAAAACAGCTTAAGTTGTTGTTGCTTCAGAAGATGCCCATCTTAAATGAGCTTAGAGTGACTTTTTTAATCTGTACTGAGTAAATACAACAATAGCATGTCACACACACTCATGCATCCGGCTGTACACTTCAGCCTGGATGTGAGTGACCTATAGTAACCTATAGTTTGCTGATTACCTAGATGAGGTAACGTGTGGGCACAGCAAAAACAGAGACTCTGTGTCACTGCATATGCTTTGAGGTTGTGTGTGTGTTTGTGTGTGTGGGTGTGTGTTGACCAAACACTCACCACACTCACAGTCTCTGTCAAAGCAAGCCATTACTATTAGCATAGCAGCAAAAATCCTCAGAATCACAAAACAACAAAAACAACTCGTGATTAATTGCTCCGTCTGTGTTGGGAGGGCTCCATCAGCACTGGGATGAATATGAATGTTAGTATGCGAATGTTATTACAGTGCGATCGATACCTCGAGCGGGGAGCGGTATCGACATGGGCTGAAGCTGCGGCGCAGCACTGATACTCTCTCTCTCTCTCTCTGAGACAGTGAATCCACGGCAGAAAAAGTGAAATCAGTTTACAGCGTGCGGGGGTGTGAGGGGGGGGGCACATTAATCCTATTATCACCAATGTGGTCATTATGGGTTTTATTGAGGCAGGAGCTTTTCTTCGTCAGCAGCACTTAGACCCAATCGAACACACATTCTCCTTACATTTTACACTCTTAACATGCAAGTCTGTGTGTGTGTGTGTGTGTGTGTGTGCCCACACAAGCTCCCACACACTTTACAGGTTACACAATATTACATAAGGTGGTGATCAACAGGTCTTTCCTTGCCCATTTACCTCTGCAGCATATGGACAGTAGAGCTCTTTTCTTTATGCACCACCATTCGGTTTCTTCCTTTCCTTCCTGCCTTCTCTTAAATTTCACCCTCTTTCTGGTAGTAATCACCGCTTCACCTTGGAGGTGATGATGCAGCACACAGCTCGAGTGATGAAATATAACCTACTACTCCTCCACCTTCTCCTGTTCTCCTACTGCAATGCTCCTATTTTTCATTACTTGTTATTTTGCAGATTCATAATCCTAAACAGATATTTACCCATTATTATATATCACATTACCCACAAGTATATAAAATGGTCACAAAATGATACAAAAAAAATTATAATCCAATGATAAAAACTGAGAAAAGCTGAGAAAAAGAGGTTGAACTCAGCCATGTTTGTCATTTATGTTTGATAAATAAACAGATTGATCAATTAAGTTTTAGTGGATTAATCTTCTTTGAATCGACCGACTAGCTAAGTGTTTCAATACTATTGCAGGTACTTAATAATGTAGATGCTTCTAAAATTCACATCTAGTTCGCATGTATCTGTAGACACAACGTCTGTCTTTAGGTAATGGGTTTGACATTTGTTATTTTTAGATGCTACAACTGCCGCATCTTTCCACAGTCATTTGTGTTGGACTGGAAATCTTATTGGAAATTCTGACAACACAATTATGTTTGACCAGTGATTTCAGTAACAAAAGCACACAGCCAATCACTGGATGACGTCGTTTTCTGGCCTTTTTCATTGGCTGGTCAATTATGAGCCTCTACATTCCACCACAAGACCTTTTTTTTTGCTTCTAATCTTATTGCTTCATAGTCGTGTCGTCTTGGCCACCTTGAAACCAAACACCCCGCCCAGGAGACTGTCCATTGTTCTACGTCACCCTAATGGACGCTGTGCTAACCTTTAGCTGACACCTGAGCCACAGCTCTTCTCTAGGGTTTCAGGCCAATGTGAGCTGCCCATCTCCACCTGCCTAGTGCCCAGACTGGGGGAGCAGGCACACCTGAGCCCACTGCTCTGGCCCGGGATCGTTCAACCTTGCCAAGATGCAGATCGGGTTTCCTACCGACACAGAACACGATACCGTCACCGTCTACATCCATCCTGCCTGTCCTGCCGCTGCTCCTCTGCCTCTTGCCTTCACCTCAACAACTGGTCAAAGTGCATCATAAGTGTTTTTAAAAATGTGAGTTCAGTCTCGTATTAATGTTCCGACGTTTGACGAAGACGAGGCGGTGCCCTTCCTCCGAAGAATTAAAAGCAGAGGAATGAGTTTCAGGCTAAATGGCCAATAAATGCAAACAGCATATAGTAATAAACCCATCAACAACCTGGCTTGGATTATATTGGATATATTTAGCAGTATGATGTCTGTTATAGAGCTGAAGTGACTAAATTATTCATGACAGAGAAAATTCATCTGGAAAAATGTTGGCAATAAATTATTATTTAAATCAGTTTCTAAGCAAAAATAATAAATATAACCTTATTAAACTCTCAATTATGAGGATTTTCTGTGATAATAAACATAATATTTTCAAGTGTTTGAGGATGTTGCCATTGCTTTTAGGAAAACTTGGGTGGTTTGGGTGGAAAAATTATATTTAATGGTCAAGATGATTAATCAATAAATAATAATTATATTAATTAACTATGTCTCTGTTTATCTGACCTTTACCTTCAGTTGATTTGATTTACAGATGTTAGTGGCCATAAAAGATTAAGATCAACATCTTAACATTTTGTTTTGCTGCTCAGATGCTTAAAATAACCATCGCAATTTACAGGAAATAACAACATGTTGTGTATCAAAAAAAAGAACCATGGGAAAGATTGAAAACATCACAGATGTCAGCAAAATCACTTCACGACTACAAATAGCAGATTAGTCATCAAATAGATCCTCCTTCCTCAAAACAAACATCATTTCTGTGACGATAAAGCCTGAGAACAGACATATGACACAAGTGACAGATGAACAGACAGACAGACGGACACGAGGACAAATGGAAAGTGACCCAGGCGGATGGAAACTTCTCAAGGCGCCCTCAGCCAGGAGTTCTGTGTGTGTGTGTGTTTGCTGACAGAGGTGTTTGTCTGTGAGTCCGCTGACTCACTGTTGTGGTTGGAGTGTGTGACTGTGTCAGTGTTACTACGCTCTATTGCGTATGAGAGAGAAGAATCGAGTTGAAAAATAATTGTTCTTTGTGACTTGAAAGCCAGATTCTGTGGCGTTTCTATAATAGGTGTCTCTATTATAAAGTGTGAATTAGTCATATAGTTCAAATCCTATTTTTCCCCCAACAAACCTTAGTGACACACACACACTTACGCGTATATATGACTAAATAAATTTGATGTAAGTGCCAGTAGAGTAACTGTAAAGCATTGAGTCACACTGCGTTCAGTAATACATTTCACCTGCCGACATGCTTTGACCTTCACCGTGTGTCCTGTGCTATCATCTGCTGATGCTTGTAGATTTTCCAGGTAATGATAGTGTTGTGATGAACACACACACACACACACACACACACACACACACACACTACACCGTCTGCCGTCAGCCCACAGCTCTGGCCCTGCCAACCCTCACAACTACAATAGTCCTTTTGTTTTCTCCAAAATGGATACAGAGCATTTTTTTTTTTTTGGTTGTTGTTGGAATAAGAGCCTACTGTACCACCAGCTCCATCATTATTATAACAACAACCCGCCCTGTCCACAGCTTCTTCTGTTTGGCTCATTAATGATGAAACCGGCGGGGACTGAGCCAAGGCGTGGGCAAGCCTTTTCAACCGTGTCAAAACAATGACTCTGAAAACATCACAGCCATTCACAGAGCATCTCCTCTAATTAAAAAAAAAAACCTACCATTCACTTATTTTCTTCACGTCGCCCATTTAAACACCATTCCCTAATCTCTCGGCAAAGTGCCTATAAATAGCAGCAATCCACATATTAGTTCCCCCACAGCGCTTTACAACAAAATAGGAATCAGATTATTGCTCTTCATCTTCAGATTTGGAGATATTAATGAAAACTGGGGCCTTAGATGGGCTCTGATCTTGTTGAACGACAATAAAAACAAGAGCAGGCAGACAGGGAGGTAAGCTCAATCAGAGGCTGCTCCCCACATGCCCTGCTTTAATCTGCCCTCTCCCTCAGAGCTCTCTATCGCTCTCTGTGCGCCAGAAACCAGGATTAATGGTGTTCTTTGTGCCATTTCGAAAGTCAGTTTCTCTGTCTACTCTCTTAATTGTGCACAGACCCCCCTATTCTTTTCTTTTTGGGCTGAATTTGGGAGAGGTGAGTTTGATAAGAACTGCTTGACAGGAAGCTCAAGTGAAGACTGCGCTCTGATCAGACTGTCCTGCCCGAGGATGTGTCAAGCCTGCCTGGAGAGGATGGCTGAGATATATATATAAACATATATATATATATATATATATATATATATAAAGTAAATCACAGTGAAATAAATGACTCCAGGTGCAATGCCGTATCATAAGTCTTGGGTGGTAAATGAAAAGACAGTCACAATATGTCACCATCAGGACAGTTATTCAGCATGATCTACGTCTAATCCTTGACAGTTATTTTACCCTTGGAAATCTTAAGGTTCCTATAATTACAGACCTACTGCAGAGTGACACAATGGTGCCTCACACCTTGGCTGGGCTGCAGTGGATAGAAAGTGTAATGAGAGTTGGGAGCAAACACAGCAGCTGCTCTCTGGGTTTACTGATGAGTGTGTGTGTGTGTGTGTGTGTGTTTGGGGGGGGTGTGGGGGGTGGAGTGGAGTGGACGCAGACCACAGGATGGGTCAGTGGTTGACATGACGTGATGGTGTGTTCATATGTGCAGGTTTATTTTTCCAGTGGCATCAAATTACAAGCACAAGCATTTCTCAATTTGCTGATCATGTCATCTTAAACACAACAAGCAGGACATTTATATTCCATAAATAGCATCAATATATATATATACAGATATTCTCCAGGGGGCAGCTACAATAAGGTTAGTGGTTAAAAAAAAGTGGTCATATATGGCTGACCAAGGTGCTGTGGGGCTGATGGTGGAGGACTAGGAGCTATTGCTTTTCCTTGCAAGAAAATAGCTGAATTCATTCACCCATCACAATCCAGCACATCCGCACTGAACAAAAATACCACCACCAACAAGGGATTGTTTGTGATGAACTATATATATATATATATATATATATATATATATATGTTACTGGACAAATTGTCTCAGTCTCCTGTGCTGCACTGTAGCTTGTTTTTTTTTTTTTTTTTATTCTTTCTCCCTCTTCCTGCATCTATTTGGTGATGAGTCAGATCAGACAAGCAGACAAGCAGCCAGCAGGTGAGGGAATATATTCTGACATGGAATTTCCAAAGGGTTTAGCGAGTGAGCCAAGCTTTTGGCAGACCATCTGTGTGGCCTTTTAAGCCTCAAACCTGGCATGTTGCAGTGCCAAAGGTGGGGTCCCGACTCTCACTTTAACACACAGTGTAACTGCTTCCCTGTCTTGTGACTGAAAGGCAGCATATTAAATAAATGCACCTGCATTTGGGTCAAATCAATAAAATATGAGCGCAGGGAACATTTAAATAGGACTTTATAGTCACTTATGACGCGTGACTTAACACCATTGACTCTAACAGCATTTTTATTCCCTGTGGCATCAATAACAATCATTCACATCATTGTTACGTCTCTATGAATTACATGTCAGTGGGTTCGTCATGACTCTTTTTTTTTCGGTATCCCATCTACCCCAGTGCACCTGCAGTGAACAGATGAGCAGAGATTCAGAAGAGGCAGAAGAGGCTCTGTCCGCCACTGCGTCTAAAAAACTGCCTCACTTCTTCTCTGAGCACGGACAATCCAGTTCATCATCACACCCTCCCTCCCATTCAAACGTGCGCATCATCTCCAAAGACCTCGCGCTGTAAAACTTAACACAACGCTGTAACAAAGTGGTGCATTGAGGGTATTTTTTGAGCGTGTGCGTGCGTGTGTGTGTGTGTATATGTCTTGTATCGTTTATAATTTTCTGCAATTCATCCAGCGTCAATCACCGTCTCCGAGCGCGCGGCTTTGGACGTGCGTCTTTGGCGAGCTGCTGCTCCCATTGATAAAAATCCTCGCGTGAGACTGAGACACACACACACACACACACACACACACACACACACACACACACACACACAAAGAACGAGGGCTGCATTAAACGTCACTAATACATACATGCGCTTCGCTCCTCACAGGGCAGCATACAGTCACTCGAACTGCTGCACAGCAACATTGTAACAATAAAATGTGATGCACGTGCATTATTTTTCCTGGTCATATCCGTACCTGCATTTTGTCTGATGTAAACACCTCGCTGTCTACTTCGCAGGCGATGATGGTCACCATCTCCAGTTTCATATTTATCGATGGCATTCCCTTTCGTGGTTGGGTTAGGGGGGGGGGATAAAACCGAAATTGAATAAAAGTCTTTCTCTTCCTCTTTAGCGGATCGCAGATGAGAAAGAGTCTGATCGGTTGTTGTTTGTTCCAGAAACTTGAGGTTAAGTCCTGCGGACTGTTGTTTCTCGGTCAGATCAGCTGAGACAGACACAGGGAGTTAGTTGCTGCTGGACTCCTCTAACTGCACTGACGCGCTGCTGAGGGTGATGCTGCAGCAGCCGCACAAACTCCCTCTCCCCCCCACCCTCTCCCTCTCTCTCTCCCCCCACCCCCCTCCCTCCTGGCTCCACATTGACGTCATTACCATCCTCACGTTCATCTTGTTTTACGCCACTACAGCGGTTGACGAGGCATGCAGGGGGCACTGCAGAATTCACGGTCCGGTTTATTCCGCTTTTTCTTGTATTTTTTAAATGTGTGTGTGTGTGTGTGTGTGTGTGTGCGCGCGCGCTTTATGTTGTTGGAGAAACGGTGCCACTACATGTACATGGTACATCACATCAGCAGCAGCATGTGTCACCCTGACTAAACCACTGTATCCCAACAGGGAGCCTGTAATTTACCTCTGATGCCTTTGAATACCACACACACGCACACGCAAAGTCTTGCATAAGCCTTGTGTACAGTAGCTATATGAATCTTGAGATGATGCTATGATGGAAATAAGAGAATCTCAATTATGTTATGTAACGTCATGGTTATATTTAATTATTTCCCCCCTCATCTTTATCTATTTATTTATTTATTTATTATAAAAATACTGAAATTCAGGGGTGCCCTAGTGGCACTGACCACAAATTCATGAATCACAACATCACCTTGTGATGAGGTCAGCGTCGGGGTATTACTCTATATTAAAATGACACACATATATATGTGTGTATATATATGATATTTTCCATAAAACAGTGTTGTGGCAACATCATCACCTGGCAAACACAGATGACAGATCCAACAACGCTATGTCAAATACATGTTGTCTGCTGAAGACATCTTCACTTTTCTTTTCGTCACTGTCATGGCATAAGTTTAAGTTTCATAACCACGTCTATCAGCTGCATGCTCCCGAGTTAGAGCTGTCTTCAGCTTTAATGGTCAGTGGACTTCATGAGCTTAAAAATAACAGACAAACAACACGGTTGTGTTGCGGTCACGCTGTCGTGTTCAGTGCCAAAGCTGTTGTTTCCGTACATGTTGTTAGTTGATACAGCAAATTAGCAGACACCTAATCTGAGGGTTGGAAGTCTTTTGGCAGATGCTTGATTGATCCTGGCAACATTCACATATGAAAACTTGTAGAGAGCTGCACCATCTCCTCGTGCTGACATTTTGTTTTGAGATCAACTGTACCGTGGCTCTTCATCACTCACACATACCGCTGCTATCACAGCTCATTTTCTTTTAATTATAGTATTACGCTGCAAGTTTCCACTCCGGCTGAAGACCAATCATTAAAAAAAAAAAAAAAAAAGACCCATAGATGTTAAACCGTTGCTTAATATCTGAAAAAACTACGTCTTCTTTCCATCAGTCAGATCACGCCTCTTGTTCTGCCGCCCTCTGTTTCATAATAGTAATTGCCAGGACGGCCAAGACAGCTAAGTCCCCTATAAGCCATTAATATTAAGGCTCTGGGCGGTGAGGGCTATTTATGTCTGTGTGTGTCAGGCATTGTCCACGCTATGCAGACGGAGAACATGAGAAAGATATGTGAGGATGACTGTGACATTCCTCCACCAGACAGCATCAGTCAGTCACCCAGTCTGGAACACTTCGTGTCTAAATGCCAAGAACGCCACACATCAGACACGTGTAGCACGTCGGCCTTTGCTTTACAACAGCATCGTCAGCTGCTTTTATCTGCTGCAAGTGAATCTGCTTTATTCTCTCAAGTCACAGTAGTAAGAGCGGGCGGTACAGAAGATGTTACTTGACAGGTTTAGATATTATTTCAAAATCACCTTCACAGCTCATTAATCACAACCTCGGCAGTGTAAAGCTGCGCGCCTGTGTCACCTTTTCTTTTAAACCCACTCTTCTTCTCTGAGATCTAATGTAGCCTCGGCTCACTAAAGCTGAACAGATGCTTTTCTGGATTTGAACCAGTGTTTTCAAAAAAGCTTTGCTGTCTGTGCTTAAACTCACTTTTAGTCTCGACAATACATAGTCTAAACTATTCTACTCAAGTGTAACTGCTGCACTGTGGAACAGCCAGTAGTTGTAGCTTAACCTGGGGGGGTTAAGCTACAACTTTAAACTAGTATAATTAGCATTTATATATTACATATATACCTGTGATGACATTTAACGTTGGTCGGAGTTGACAAATGGAGCCGAGCTTATATAAGAGCCGAGGTACGACTGAAACATTCAAACAAAACAAAAAAAACAAGAACAATAAAAATGTTGGGAGCTATTGCTTCATAATTCCTCCCCATCGACGTTACAGTTCACTGGATCCATACTCGAATGTTTTTGGCTGTCAATGCGTCGAGTTGATGGGTTCCTCTGATTCCCTTTTGTCGCTGCTGATAAGATGGAGCGATGGGTCGGTGTGGATGATGAAGCACTTTTTTTTTCACCCTCACTGGCCTCATTCTGCAGCTCTCCTCCTCCTCCTCCTCATTCTCAATTCTCCTCTCCTCATTCACAATTCCTTCTGTTGGATCTTACACTCGGCTTGGCCTGAATACGACTCGGTAAAGGAAAAATATCAAGCTCAAACACATTTTTTTTGGTTGGCAATTTCAAATAAGATTCTATATAATTATGAAGAGAAACTGCTCATGTTGTTACTTTTATGACCTTTCGCTTGGTGTAAGAGTATAAAACTGAAAAACAATAACAATACCAATATATCACTATAAGTGTTAGGATTTGTTTTTTAAATTTATACACTAACAACATGTAGTGCCGGACACTGTGTATGTATAATAGTTTGGATTACATCTTTTACAGAAACAGTTTTGATGGGGTAAAAGAGATGGTGAAGTTTATCGTCGACAACCAAATCTGTAAATTCATCATATGCATATGAGACATATATAGTTCAGCTGTGAGAATGGAAACATTTCCTCTGATATTTTTCCCACTTTTAACCTCTGATTCTTTATGCGCATGCAAAAAAAAAAAAAAAAAAAAACCTGCATGGATAAATTCAGGCTATGAATCTAGTTAATGGGGAGTCTTAAAGGTGCATGATGCATTTCATTACAGAAGAGAAGAGTGGGGGAGACAGAGAGGCAACAGAGATTCTCAAAGGGTGAGACGCTGTGTCTCAGACTCACTGACGAGCAGAAATTTGTATTCTGATGTGGAGTTCTGCAGAGGAGCAGGAGGGAGGAAACCAGGGCAGTGGATCATCACCGTGGGCTCATGTACACACGCTCATGACACATATGTTAATTTGCACATGTTCTCACTCACTCACGCACACAGCCAACCAACAACACATTAAAACATCTAACATCATGCAAGCACATGTGTATGCTACTATACTTTATGATCATCATCATATGAGCATAAGAACACTTTAGTAAACATGTATTTACTGCAACAATTCCTCCAAAACAAAATATAGAAAAGCATAAAAATATGACAACAGTTCTCACAGAGACATAAAATGACATCAGCTTTGTGTGCATGTGTGTGTGATGTGAAAGCTGAAGAGTGAAAGGAATGACAATATAATAAGCTCTTGGCCACTGCAGGAATGCAGATAAGCTGCAGCTGCACCATCTTCATCATCTTCACACACCTCCAAGTGGATGTGGACAGATACATGCACACACATGTTTGTCCAAACCTTCACCGCTAACTCTTGTAACACCGGACTACCTCATTTGGCCGAGCCAAACTAACCCGTGGTGCCAACGCCAATGCAGCTGCTCTAATCTAGGCCAAGCTATTTATAAAGCAAGCAGCCAAGTACAGGCACAGGGAGCCAGAGGGAGACAGAGGGATGGGAGGATAAAAGAGTGTCTACAGGGCAGAGAGACACATCTATAGAGTGTAGGTGAGAAAGAGGAGGGAGAGCACAGAAGCCAATAGAGGCAGGATGGCACAGTGGGAAGAAAGAAGCGAGGTGGTGAGTGAAAATAGAAAGAGACACAGAGAGAACAAGGTCCTGTTAGGTGCAGAAGGCAGCACAAATACCTGAGCATGAGCCGACGCTGGCCATCAGCTTTAATGACGAACGCAAGGAGCTTCTATCAACGCTTCATCAAAGTTGGAAACTTGTTTTATCTAATGGTTTGAGTTCTGCTGCAGACAAGTTAAAAGGGAATTAAAGCGTGTGTGGGGGCGGGAGGGTCAGTGGAGCTGAAACAAGATATCACTTAATTGATTAGTTGATTAAGTTGATGAGTTCTGGTCTCAGATAAAATGATGTTATTGGAAGTGGTCGACTGAGCTGCAGGAAAACTGATGATTTGTTGTTGTTTTTTTTCTTTTTTTACTATCTTCTACTCAAGAAGATGATTATTTCATTAATCACAAAAGAACAGAAAAAAACCGTTAATGACAGAGATGCCTTCTGCATCAGTTTAATCTATTCCAAGTCTGGATGGACAAGTGATGTCATTTGTAGGTATGACATCAAAATTTACTTAAACAATAAAAGAACTACAACATTAAATCTAATAGTTTTACAAATAATGTGTTAAATATCATGTTTTTGTAAGGCATGGTAGGGAAACATACCTTTTTCAAAAAAGATGCAGAAATTACTGATAGCTTCCAGTAATATTAAAATGTTAATTAATACAATTGCAAAAGATACTGTCCAATCATGGAAGCCGACAGCGTTGTACATTTCTGTTCAAAGCTCACATCTGGTTGGTCACCAGCAGCTGATCCCTCTGTTCAGCAGATTAGCGGATGGAGAGATGAGCTGCTGTACTGTATAGATGTATGAGCCAGACACAGACAGAGACGGAGGGCAGAGAGAAGGAAACAGAGCAACACGTGCCGGTGGGTCTACTGACTGGATTTGCTTTAAAAATCAGGTCAAAATCCTTGGATTGGTGAGACAGACTCTCCAGCCGCATGCATCACTGCCACAAGAATACCAGACACAACAAATGGGGGGGAGGGGGAGAAAAAAAACAGGGTCAGGTGGACGTCTCGAGGTCTTCTCAGAGCTATGTGAATGTGAAGAAAAACGGAAGCTCTTCACCTCCCTGTTCAAACAGGCCTAATCTACAGCCACGGGATCTTCATGGCAACTGTGATGAGCACAGACAGTGAAGTGGTGCAATGATGACAGCAAAGTTTAAATGAGGAGGCTGGACTGCAAGAAAGAAAAGGAAAGGGTTGTGTTGTTACAACACATCAGCTGTAAGAGCAAGAGATGTTCAAAGTGTACAAAGCTAACGCAGATTGTCACATAGGTACCAGTTTAAGTTGGATATATACTGTCAATAGGCAACATGATGGAGACAGACTGAAATGACAAGAAAGAAAATGACTGGTGGGAGAAATGAACAAAGGAAATATCTAAGGAAAAACAGGAATAAACAAGATGCAATCTTGTGAACTGAGAAGTGCCACATACATGACTCACAATTGTTTGGCTTTTTTGCCCTTTTTCAATCTAAGTAACAACAGCGACAAGTGTTGTGCGCTGAAAGAAGAAAAAAAAAAAAGAAATCAACAACAGACACAGTCAATAGTCCTTTTCTGTAAATGACAACTAGAAGAAATTGATTTGAATGCTGGGCTCCACATCGCTTTTCCTAACAAATAACTCCAAGAAACAGCGTCACAGGGGAGCAGAGTTTGCAGACTCAGGTTTCACACTACATTAAGATGTCAACAAAGTTCTGTAAGTAAACAAAAAAATGTAACAGGAAATAAATAAAGGCAAGCTCTGAGCCAATATTAATGTCCAAGTCTCCACTCCAATGTAAGAACAGATGCAAAAATATTTTTGTCACAACCAGCTTAACTAAACCTGCCTGTGGGTTAGTTCATGTCTAATTATTCTTCATCCATGCTTTATAGCAAAATATTATCTATTTAATTGACTGTGTGATTGCAGTTATGCCTCAATTTATCGACATGAGTTACATAACACCGTACTCTGTTGTACTATGATATGCTATTCTTGAAAGCAGCTACAGATTGTGTCTTTTTATAGCGTGAACAGGAAAATAATCTTGATTTCATTAGAATCACAGGAGCATGACTAAAGACATAAAAACAGCAGCTTACATGGAATTTAAATACTTATAGTTTCGTAATCAGGCCGTGTGCGGTGGGCTAGGGTGGGGCTGTGGATTTTTATTTTTCATTTTTTAAAATTGAACTGTGCATAACGAACATTATCACACAGTGAGAGAAGAAGTGAAAGCAAATGGCGTCATCACAGGAAGTGAATATGTGTTATGTGACATGAAATTCCTAAATATCTGAGGTGTTCATTAAATTACTCAAGTGGGCTTGATTAGCAACACTTTGTCCATAACATGAGGTGTTAAGTGACCTGAAGGGCAAGAGGAAGAATCCCTGAATGAAATTAAGGATCAAAGCTTAGTTTGTCTTATCTTAAGTTCTTCCTGGTTACTGATACAATGAGTTGGAAAGTGAACATGTCCTAAATTGGAAGAAAGGAAGCTCAATTAGTTTACAAACAACTCAGGGGTGTGTGTGTTTTGTGAGTTTCTGGAATCACAGATGTCCCACCCAACATTTCATGATCAAAATCTATCGAGGCAGAGTCAACACTTTGTCCAAAAGCATGAGGCGCTAGTGACGTGAAGGGTGAGAAATCTGGCGGTAAAAGGATCCCTGAAAGGGCACGATAGTCAGAGTTTCGTGTTTTTGTGACTCAAGTTCTTCCTGGTTACTAACACAATAAGCTGGAAACACTGAATGTGACAAGAACAGGCGTCCACAGAGAAGGCAGTCTGAGGTGGAACCTAATCCAAACAAAGCTAAAACTAGGTCTTCAAGTGGAACCAGGAACCAGGGCCTTTTGGGCCAATGCACCAAGAACTAATTCAACAGAGCGATGCTCAGTGTTTATCAGGGAGCTATACAGTTGTCCTGGCATGTGTCGTAGGAGGGGATGCTTGTCTGCTACAAGCATCCCCTCAGGATATTTTTGGTCACATAATAAACACAGAGACAGAACACGTAGGTAGCATGAAGCCATTGCAGATATTTTGACCATCGGTACAATGTTTGTTTTTTGTTTCAGTATTTCACAGCGCTGCTGATCAAAGTGACATGAGATTTAAACTGCATAGAGTAGAAAAAATAAAGCTTAACAACACAAAGGTCAAGTTTTGGAGCATAAACATATGAAATTTGATCCACCCCTGAGTAATGAATGCAACAAAGCTGATACAAGAGCGAGAGATGATTCAGCAAGGACAGCACACACATAAATACAAGAGTAAAGGGAGATTAAAAGACTAATCTAGGTCTAAGATCTAAGTCTAAATAATTAAAATGACCTATGTCACAGAATCCCCTCCCTGTTTAACATAAGTTCCTTTTATTAGACAGATAGATAGATACTTTATTAATCCCGAAGGGAAATTAAGGCATCCAGTATCTTATAGACATGATACACAAGATATTATAAAAACAACAACAGACAAAAGATAATAACAATAACCTTTAAAAAATGAAAGTAAGATAAAAACAGGGACAAAAAAAGATACAAAGTATCAAAGGTACAAAAATATAAAAACTACAATGCAACAAGTATAAAAATGTCTAAATGTGTACAAGAGCAATGGGTTGTGCAAAGTTTTCATCTTGACCGACGGCCAAAATATCAACATCATGTAAACACAGAAATGCATCCAGATATTTTCGAAACAACACAGCGTAAATTCCCCCAGTTCTTTGTACGTATGCCTCAATAGATTCTCAGATTTTCCTGGAAAATCTATCAGATGATTTCAACTTGACGTACTCGCAGCGCGAGAAGTAAAGTATTTTCACAGAGAAAAGTGGAAAACTGCCACAGCAAAAGAGGAAGCACTGTCATCTTTTCAAATGTGCAAAGTACTTCCCCATCCTGAGCACCACAGATCAATATACCTGAACCATGCTTCCCTTTTGCTGCGTGCCCCCTACACCTTAAATGGCTTTCTGCATCTTTTGCTTGACAAATAAAAAGGAAAAAAAACGCACCAGGTCTGTGTACCAGAATAATATCCAGGCCACAGCAGGAGCAGGAGGCCAGGGGCACTCACTCACTCTGCTCTGCATTATGTCTGACCTTCAGCCTGCTGAGCACCCAGCCCCTCACACTCACCCCCCAGGACCCACACCCAAAAATAGACTGTGGTCTGATACATGCAAATATATCACTACCATACACATTGTATGTACGTGTATTGTATGTCTGCATTAACACTCACTTCACCTCTCGTCTTATCCTGCTTCTCTAATCTCTGAGATGTTTCACTGCTCCGCTCCAGACAAAGGTTCTCTCCCTTTATCATCCGACAGACACGATTTTCATTATCAAACACATTAGTGTGAAGTGGAATAGACCAGGTCCAGGAGAACAGTTAACTTTTCACATACTTAAAAGTTGTAGATTGCCGTTAGTGGGAAACAGCTGTCTAGCTGTGATGTGAGTGAACCAACCTACTGTAAAAATACAGTAGGTTATAAAACCAAAACAATGAATTAAAAGATGCTAAAACACTCAGAGGACCACAACTCTTCATTAAACTCTCTGCCTTCCCACTTCAAGTCAATAATAATATACATCATTTGAGCTACTGTTAATATACAACATACTAACTTTGGTGAAATAAAAGTGGACATACTCCCATAACAACACCAAGAAGTTGTTTTTTTTTTTTAAGTGTTTGATTTTCTATTTGGTGTTGTATTAAGCCTGCAGTCACTGCTTGCTTGATTGCGCTGGTTATGGATTGAGGAGGTCTCAGTCTGACATCAGAGCGCAGCAGGAGCAGCAATGAAAGCATTGCTCTGTGCTGATTAGGCCCGGTATACACTGGGCACTATGAGGGACGATTTATAATGGCTTCTCTGACCTTTTTCTTGACAAGCACAGAAACCACTTTGCTTCGTTACTTTTGCCCACACACACCTCTCCATCTCCAGCTCTCCCTCACTTCTCGCACGCACTCGTTTTATGAGCGAGCTCTGCAGATAATGAATCACGTCTGAATTAGAAGCCGCTGTGTTTACAACTTTGAGCATTTGTCAGACCACAGTGAAAAATACTCAGCGGGTAGAATCACGACAACATTTTAAAGTTAAATCTGATACGACACAGAACAGATTCAATGTAATTCAATATCACCACTACAGGTGGGTGAAAATGTTTTTTTATTTGGTTTGTGTTATTAACATTTCACTACTCAGACTTTGCTGCTGATGAAAAGAATCAATTCTTGGATTTATTTCCATCACTGTCCCTTGCTGTTTACAATCTACCAACCTTTATTAAAGCATTCAATGTCTGATATTAATAACTACTAGAAAATGTGAGTTAAAAAAAAAAGAAGAAACAGAAAATAAAGGATGTGATTTTTACATTTATAAAAACATTTCTCAGAGAATGGGAGAGGCTTGTTGACGTATCTGTCATGAAGAATTTCAACTGAATGGTAGATTTTGGACGAAAAGGAAGGAAGGGATCAATAATCCTTCAATGTGCTGCTTCATGTGGGAAATATAAAGTTTTTGAGACATCTAAAAAATATGAAAGAATAATAAATGCTTAGATTCTCTATTTGTCTGTAACACTGGCGCATAGGGAACAATAAACAATATTATTATATCTAAATTCATTTTCATTGATGATTTGAGCTCTGTGACAGACCATTCAGATCATTAAGTGCAGTGCTACAGCCTTGTTAATCATAGCAATTCACTTTAATGAACAAATGAATAATAAACTCAATCGTTTCAGTCGAAGTGGAGAGCCGATCTGACCAGATCCAAGCGTCCTGAAGCATTTTTAAGGCATTTCAGTTGAAAGCTAAAGAGCAAAATACTGCAGATAAAAGAGAAAAGTGTGCCACTAGGTTTTACTTTCTTTTCACTAATGCAGAAGAAAGGAAAATGCTTTCATAGCCGGCTAAGAGCTTCTTCTAAATGAGAGGGCACATGTCTCTCGCTCGCTCTCTCTTTCTAAAAGAGCACAATGTGATTACAGAAACAGCCCATGTTCCTGCATGCAGGCCTTTGTGAACAGAAACAGAAGGTAATGTCAGTGTTGGGAGAGAGCCAAAAGCCCCAAGACACTAAAATGTAGGTTGCCATGTCCCTGTACTTCACCGAAGATGTAGACACTGAATTTAGAGATGTCAAGTTTTTAGCAGTCAGGAAAAAAATGGTTTAAATTTTCCAATTTTAGAATAAGTTACAGACTACATGAGTAATATCGCGTGTGTGTGTGTGTGTGTGTGGAGAATCAAATAGCACTGCTACGAGCCAAAAACAACCTCAAAGAATCTCTGTTCATGCTTTGAAAATATCACAAGCAACCTGTTTATTACATACTTCATCCCTTCCTGTCCTCATTTTTAAAGTTTAAATAAATGTCAAAAGTTCTATTTTTATCCCGGCTCATTTAATTGAACCATATGGAGAACAATCTATTGACATGCTCTGACTGAAGGGTGTGTGGGTGGCATTTCCACTTAAAAGCCGGAGTGTGAATTGTAATGAAGTGAGGAAGCAAAACGAAAGGAAAGGGAAAGAGAGGGAGGGGGGGGGCGGACTTCACCACAAGGAGAAATGGGTATATAAACACAAAACTCACAAAAGCACAAGAGATTCATTTAAAGGGATTGTGTACATGCGCTAGATTTAGCCTGTATGCTCTGCATTTACATACGTGGAGAGTATAAATAAAGAACATTTCAGAGAGAGGGAGAGAGACAGAGGAATATTAAAAGAACTGAGGAAGAAAAATTAACATGGAGTTATCAGAAAGAGAAGAGAAAACTTGTGCAAGAGACGGATGTAGGTAGATACAGAGGGACGGGTAGACTTAACGGAGAATGGATGAGTCTGTGACTTTAAAACGAGAGACAGAGACATGTGAAGCATGGCAGTTTTAAGGATGGAGGGATGGTAGGACAATATAATTGGATTAGAGAGGCAGAAAATTAAAAAAGTATTTCCTTTGTGTCTTCCTCCAGCAAAAAAGTATCCACTGATCCATGGATTCCTGCTCTGATGAGTCTGATAAATTTGTGACAGAAAGAGGCTCATATATATATATATATATATATATATATATATATATATATATATATGTATCCTGTTAGGACTGTATGCGTGAATGAATGGGTGGGAAGTGTAACTGTTTAATGTCTGCAACATGTCTCTTTGTGGGCTTCACTGTGAGCTCTGATACCACAGGCACATGGATTAAGGCTACGGCTCACGATCCCGTACAAGTCACACTGTAATCCAGTGCCCCGCATTCGCCATCCCTCACAATAAATAGTAACATCAGGTGTGTGTGTGTGTGTGTGTGACTATGAGCGATCAGCGACGCAGCTTGAAACGATGACTGAGCTTCAACAGACGGCAGCAAAGGCTGTGGATGACACCGTGCTGTTGGGCTTTGAATGTTGTTCGGCCTGACAAATTCAGCTGGATGGCGCTGACACACACAGACATGTACTATTACGCATAAACGCATAAACACACACGCACGCACATGCACGCACACACGCATACACACACACATTCATAGACAGCCAAAATATGACCCAAAAAATGACTTTGCTCTATCTCACCCTGTGCGTGTCCTCTTCAAACACTGCTTCATGGACGCTGCACGCGAACAGAGCCGTGGGGAGGTCACTCAGATCCATCATCTCCTCTGCCGTGACGTCTTGATCGTTCTCCCCAAACACCATTTCTTCTTCCTCTTCATCCTCCTCGGGATCGCTGCTGTAGGCCTCTGAGCCGTTGCTCCATGTCTTGGAAGTCTCTCGCAACATGTGAAGCCTTTTAGTTTTAACGGACAGTCGACAGGGAGACGGGGCACGCGGGGGCTGGAGCTGGGGAGAGATGAGGTGAACATGCTGGAAGTTTAGTGGATAAAGTCAATATACTGACTGAATGTTTGGAGAAAAGCTTGTGCAGAATGAGATGGTGGTGAGACACTGAGGCATGAAGGTGGAAAGGGTTGAATTTAGGCCTCAATGATGATGTTAGAGTATTAAAGATCACAAGAGCGTGAACTCGAGCAAAGAAGAGACAAAAATACTTAATACTAGGTCAGTTGTAGCTGATTCAGTTACAGTTATATCAGACTCATCAGACTGGTGCCTTAGATAGAATCTACCATCTTCAAGCTGTGAGGTATTTAATGTTAATACAGTTTATACCTTCACACTCAGAAATACGGGGGCAGCTTTGTTTTAACATTATTTTAACTGGTTGATTAATTGTTTGGTTGAAAGTCAAATGACGAAATGATATGTCAGTTTCCCACAACCCAGAGTGATGTATTTGAAAAAAAAAAAAAAGGATAAATGAACTATCAAAATACTGGGAATTTATGTTCTGTTGATTGACACAATGTTTCATTGTGTAACTGATTCAAATCTAATATTTAAGGGTTGCATGAGGACTGGGTAAGGTCAACATTAAGATACATTCTTCAACATTAAGTTTCCACAAGAAAACTTGAATCATTTAAACGAAAACTTAAAGGTGAAGACGAGTCTGACCCTTTGAAATGAGTCTTACATTGTGACAAACTGTCTCATACCAACGTAGTACTGAGGGTAGAGTGACATCTAGAGGTTTCTATAATCCACTGACACTTATCATCAATATTTGTGTCACAAAACCACCTGAAAAAAAAACACCCGGATCTTCTATATTAAACGACAGATACAGTATGAATATTGATAATAGACAAAAACAAAACAAAAACAAACAAACAAAAAAAAACTACATCCTGGTGTAAAGTAAAAGCTGCAGAATGACGCACAACAAGGACACGAGACGATAACAACATCACATCAACACGTCAACATCATACATGGCCGAAGAGGATCACGACATTAAATATGTATCGCGCGCTCACTAAAGGAGAACCCCTGTGAGGGCACGTGGGAGAGAAAAAAAAAAACAACAGCAGCATTATACCACTTCCACAACAACCTGTTCTTATTTATTAATTTATTTATTTGTTTATATGTTTGTTTGTTTTTGTAAGCTTAAGTTACCACAGTGCTCACGAGGATGCTGCTACACTTTTAATTTCCATTTCCTAATCGATTCAGACGTAAACACGTTGTATCCTTCACCGTGTCATCACTCACCTCACTAGTGTCAATGAAAGCAGCAGAAACAACCCATCGCACTCGGACTGAAGTGTTTTGTTTGTTGTTACTACTCGGACTTGTTTCGTTTTGTCTTTCTAGGCTGCTGTCAGTCGTATTGGATCGGTCTAATCGCTGGATTAGCGGACACTGATGCGGCGTCACGAGCCGCAGGTGAGACCAATTAAACGCCGGCGGAGACTCGCGGCGACCAATCAGAATGCAGCAGAGGGGAGGACGCTTCCTTCTTCAGGATTGGTGGCGATAGACCAGCAAACGGGGATTTAATAGTTAAAATTCTGGCGTCATTTAATAGTCGGACACGTTGTGTCATTCGAGTCACATTTTAGTTTTTTTTTTTTTTTGGATCCACCTGTTGCACACAGAGAATAAAATACTGCTTTGAAGTTGAATTTTATAAATTACTTACTATTACTATTACTTATTAGAAATAACTTGGTGAAACGCGGTGCAACATGTTTTCAGAAACTTAGTCTCATTTATCTGTGAAATGATCAATACAATATGATCATGAATAAAAGCGTTGGTGCAAGTAACAAATTACATCTACTCTAATTACTGTAATTAAATACAATTTTGCGGTTTTATACTATTTGAGTATTTACTTAACTGTGTAATTTTGCTTGTAATTGAGTATAAATAATGGTTTGTAATCTGCTTTGCTACATTTCAAATAATACTCACTACTGGGTAGTCTACAGTCTATTACCTGACATCACAAAACCAATGACACGTAACAATAAATCAATGTCATTATCACATGAACCAGCAGATTCTTCTGGTTCCAGGGAAACTCAGATACATTGTTGCAGCCACGAAGGTTGTGAATAGACTGAAAACAGGCCAGTGAAGCACAGATGGAAGAAAAGATTGAATGATGATGTCAGAACTGTGCCACCACACACAACTGAAAATTAATGAGAATTTTATATTTGAATGAATTTAACAGAAGAGATACTTTGTATTTGTTTTGAACACAACTGATCTATATGATCATATAATCGTTCAGAGAAAAGTCTGTTGAAAACAAATGTTTCCAGAGTTTAATTTAATTTAATTTATTTTCAACGACTGTTGAGTCATTATGCATCGATTTAAAAAGTAACTAATACTGATGTTCAGGACTCTTTCCACCACTGAGTAAAAGACAAACAAACACACTATATATATATTTTTGGCAAATAAATAAATAAACAACCAACAAAATGTGACAGTTTAATAACTTTATATGACACAAGATGGCATATTATTTCCAATAGAAAGGTTAAGACTGTTAAAAGGCAAAAGTGAATTATTTCCAAAGCTGTTCTGCTTTGATTGGAAGGCAAAAATATACATTAATAACAAGACAGACTTCAGTTGCTTTACACAGTGATGTTAATATTAAATGTATATACACACACAACTCCAGTGATCGTATGATACTTGAAGTCAGTTAACACTGTAGAAATGAGGAGCAGTATATGGAGAATATAAATCTCTAAAAATGAATCCCATTCATGCAGATATAATGCACACTAAAATATGTTACACGTAGATATTTAACTTAGTGCAGCTTCATATTTCAACCTGTAAAAAAAAAACCCCAAAGAACTAATGTTTAAATTAGAAACACATAGATACAGTTTGATTGTCATCAGGAATGTTTAAACCAAAGTTTAAATGTTTAATTTTACACTTAATTTTTACTTGAGTCATTCAAGATATTATTACTTTTCCTTTCCAAGTATTCAGGTTTTTATTTTCGTTCACCTTACAGTAATGTATCCAGTGTGAAGCTACATTTCAAGGCACATTAAAAGCAAACTTTAATTTTAATAAATACATTGCAATAAATTAAAAACAAATTATTACCCATTATTTGGTCACATTAAGAAATGAAATAACACAGTGAAGTCCCAGGGGAAAAAAAGGCAGAAGTGAGACATTGAGAGGCAGGTAAGTCAAAAATGTTCATTGGCAAGTTTTTTTCAGAAAACGTCTGCGGCTACTTTATGACATTAAACCACCTTCACAATCCTCAATGGAAGAACAGATTACTCCGTGTTCTTGATGTTTTCCATTACTGAGCAAATGAGAACAGATCTGCTTAACAGTTGTGGAAATGAGTCCGTACTGTACAGTACATATTTCAGATCAACGCAGGGTGCGAGGCAGTAAGTTTCAAGGCAGAGCAACTCTCTGCTTATCATATTTCTTAAGTCGTGCGTGTAAATCCACTACAACATCCAGAAACTTCAAGTTTCCACTGTTCATTTGTTTTGGAATTAATACAGTTGACAAAAAAAAAATCTTAAAGAGGTCAGATTTTGGTTTAGAGAATTCAAAAAGGAAAAGGAAGAAGAGAGAAGTGCAAGTTGATGAGAAATATTAAAAAAAAAAAAAAAATCCAGTGGAGACGTCCTACTAGGATGTACATGTTATGACATCTGTATCGCCCTCCTTCTTTGTCTTTCTGTGTCTTTTAATGGTGTTTAACTGAAGACTCTTCGGTTCTAATCATTCTTCAGGTCAGGTGAGTCATAAGACGTATCAGTGGATCTGGATTTGACTGGCGGTTGTTCCAAGTGGACTGGTAGAGTTGCCGGGGCCACTCCGTCGTTGTTGACCAAAGCCCCGTAGGAGAAGGAACCGTTGAAGTCTGGTTGAACCACCAGGCCCTTGTCATGAATAGTTGGGACACCTGACGATGGAAACAACAGGTAACAACAAGTTCTCTAGAAAAGTTCAAATAATAAACTCCAGATTTAAAATCATCTTCCTTTCTCCGCTTTATCCAGTGGATCTGGGTCACGTGGGCAACAGCCTCAGGAGGGAGGCCCAGACCCTGCTCTCACCGGCCACTTCCACCAACTCCTCCAAGGGGACCCTGAGGTGTTCCCAGGCCAACCTTGAGACACAGTCTCTCCAGCATGTCCTAGGTCTTCCCCAGGGCCTCCTCCCAGATGGGCATGCCCAGAATACCTCACTAAAGAGGCGTCCAGGGGGCATCCAAGCCACCTCAGTTGGCCCTTCTCGATGTGGAGGAGCTGGAGATATAAAATCTTACGGAATATATTCTATGTTTCACAGTCCCTCTATGTAGTAAAATGTTACACAAGTACATAACCTTAGCCTTCATTGATCTTCAGTTTATACAAACCTTTAGCCATATCCATGGTGACATACGGCTCAAAGGCCTTGGACTTTTTCCTGTTTTTGGTGATGAGAAAGACCCCGAGAAAACAGAATGCAGATCTGTACAAGGCAGAAGATAAGATATAATATAAGACAAATATATTATGTGTATGATTATTGATATTTGAGCAAAATGTGCTGGAACTTTGTCACTGCAGGATTTTTTTTTTAGTTGTGGCAGGAAAAGGAAAAGTTGTTACTAAAAACAATAACAATGTTCTGTTCTGCTTCATTGTCTTGGAAAATCAAGCGTGACAGTGAGTCAGCATGACAAGGCTGTAAAACTAAACTAACAAAACAGAATTCAGCCGTCATTCACTTTATAATGAACAGCTGTGCTTTTCTCACTGTAACCAAAAAAAAAGGCAAACAAAGGTTGATCACTCACCCCAACACAAACATGCAGATGTGAAGGACGTCTTCGTTCTTAAACTCCAAGTAAAACACAGCTCCTGGAAACCAGAAAACAGTGAGATAAGAGAAGACTTCTTACGATTCTGTAGTCGGAGTCGTAGTGTTTCGCTCAAATTGAAAACTACCTGATAAAACAGAGACTTGGCAGTAGATGGGGTTTAAAAAAAAAACAAACCCAGATAAAGAATTAAATAACTCACCGGCTAATACGGCAAAGAATGTGGAGAGGAAGTAGTTGACACTGGCAATCAGAGAGGAGTCATACAGCTTACAAGCCTGGGATAGAAATCTAAGAAGAACACACACACACAACAAATAACAGCAACCCATTGAGTATTTAAGACAAACTATTTAAAGACCATAGTTTTATTCTGTTCATTCAGAAGAACAAAAACTTAATCAGCAAAAGCCAAAATGTGTAACTTAATTCTACATTAACACATATAATAGATGACACTGTAGCCACTTTATGTCTTACCCTGCTTGGAAGACCACTGACGCCACCATGCTCACAAACATGACACTGAAGATCGGGTAGTCGAGCTGCATGTTTCCTTCAACAGAGAGCACCAACATGCCTGACACCGCCTTCACTGTGATGACTGTGACGGAGCCTGTGCACCAACCGACAAGAGAACAGTTAAACACTGAACAAGCAGTTTGTTTCACCACATCTTAGGTGCTTTTGAATGTTTAAAACATGGCGGTGTATTTCAGTAGAGTACGATTAATGCCATTGACTCACCCAGCAGAGCGACTAGCAGCAGAATAATAACGAGGTAGTTAGCATTGCGTTGTTTGTAGAAGTATAAAAGCAGGCAGAACAGGATAATCTCCAGGAGCTGTCAATAAGAATAACAGCGACAATAAACAAAAACTCATTTTCAAACAGACGAAACAGGAGACGCAGTCAAGTTCAGTGATGGAACAATTGATCTGAGACAAACATTTGTGCTGAATAAGACAAATGAAGAGATGTGGCAAATTACGTTTTCAGCTGCAAGTTTGGCGAAACTAAAATATAATAAAAGTCAATTACAGAAACACAACCTTAACAGCCCTGCAGTGAAACCAATTCATTAAAACCCAATATGATTTTCATTTGGTTAATAGTGTTACAAGAGCTAATTTAATCCAATGGTCACTTGTTTGGCTCTGGTCTGGCTCTTTCTATTGCTTCCAGTGTTTGTTCTACTGTGCGTCTTTTATCATTTGCTAAATTTATTGAAAAAGTGGAATCGACTGAATCAGTCCATCTAATGTGACTCGCTTGGACCAGTTGCAACCTGTAGCTGCACAGACATGAATACCATTAACTCACACTGACTGAACATTACAACATGTTTTCTAACTAATGTTACGATTCACAGCCTCACAAATAGACACACTGACTGAAAAAAGTCAAATATAAGTTAGAGAGTCACCAAACCTGTAGGGCAGGTATTGTCATTGCTTCTGGATGTTAGATTGGTGAAATATTAATTATGTACAACAGGTCAAAATTGGCATTTTGTGCAGGTGTAGGAGAATATTTCCAACAATAATAAAACTGTGTGAGAGGATTTTAGCTTTCATTTAACTTCAGGTATAATCAATCAAATTTGTCAACATGCCCATCAATCAAATACTTTACATCTGTTTACTCAGTGTGGGCTGGAAATTAACTACTGTAAATCTGAAGATGGAAAACAAATAAGGAATGTTTAAGGAGCTTTGTGTCTCACTTAGCACACTTACCAGATACAAGAGAACGGGCCATGCTACAACGTGTTTCACAATGTTTTCCGCCGCAAGTTTTTCATGAGAATTTGGTCCAAATGAGACAAAGAGGTACGTTCCTCCAATGGTGAGAATATATCCCAGGAAGGACAGCCCATAGCGCTCTGAAATAATGATAAAAAATATTTTTAAAAAACAGCACACAACTGACAACATTCATCCAAGTCAGACATGATTCTTTTTGTGAGGTCTTATGAAATGACACTAAAGGATAATTATGTCCTGTACATCCTGCAAAATCTTATCTGACTTGGAAACATTTGTCAGTGTGGAGTTTGCCAAGCGCCATGACACTACTAAAGAATTTGCATTTTAAGTCACATTTTTACAATTTCCATGTTATTTGCATGTGAGCAGAAGCGTAGCTGCTCATCCTCTGTTACACACACATGTTGAACTTACTTGCAAAGTCCTTTGGCTTAGATTTCTCACGCAGAAATATGAAGCCTAAAATTGAGCTTGCTGAAAAGACAGAAACAAATAACTCTTATAATAACGACTGGTAACTAATAACATCAGTTACCATAATGATAATGTATCTCCAGAATGTATCTCCAGAATAATTTAAAAAATATATACTTACAAAGGACAGATACTGCATTAAGAGGTGCGACAATCGCAAGGGGGGCAAAGGCATAAGAGACAAAGTTTGATCCCTCGCCAAGGCAGGTCAATACAAAACCACACCACCAGGTTTTAGTGCGGTAAAAGGCACGAAGGTCTTTTGTTCCTGCTAACGTCACATGACTGGATTTCTGTAAGCAGAGCAGAGTAGTGACTGACAGAGGGTAAACACGGCACACACTTTACTACAGCTTAAATATACAAAGTAGACTTAAAACCAACAAACATATACATCGGTTTTGCAGTAGAAATGTTGTAATAAAAAATAGAAACGCAGTAGAAAAGTAAACCGTGATGAATCATGATGAGGTGATAAGTGTCTACACTTCATCCTTAAAGGCCTAAACTGAAGGTAGATAATAACAGGATGATATGAGCACAGCCCTGAAGGGTCATTTTAACTAAATGAACCTTGTGCTGTGTTTACACAAAGTACTGACATGAAACTACATCATATATTGAAAGTAGAGAAAATGAGGTTCACTTTTCATTATCAGAAAGACTTCACAGCACATAGTAAAGATACTTTTTTTGTCGAAGTATGAAAGAGGAAGCTCTGTACCTGTATACACAATGAGATGCTGACGAGCAAGTTTCCAAAAATAGCGAGTAAAGTGCCGATGAGATTGTCCTAAAGAAGAAAGTCACAAACTGTCAGTTGTGTTTACCAGCACAGTGCTGACATATTGCTTCAAAGTTCTGGTATAATATGATTTTTTTTTAGACGTGTCAAGACAAAAATGTAGTTAATTAACATTCATTTAACACACAATAAGAGAATAAAACGTAAAACAAATGTATTAACACACGATTAGAAACGCAACTACTGTGTCTTTACCTTGTAGGAGCTTCCGTCGACTCTGGTGAAATCCATCCCGTTGGCCTTCAGAGGCAATTTTATTAATTATTCTTGATAGCCAAACATTCAGATATCAGATATCTCATCTTGTCGATTCAACATTATGTGTTTAAAGCGGGTTAATGTGTGGTAATTCGGCTTTTACGCCGGGAAGGAATCCATCTTTTACAGACCGCGGAGATATCCACTTCCTCGTTGTGTTCACTGTATTTTGGGCTACGCTCTGACGTCAGACGCATGTGACGTTAAAAATCACGTGACCGTAGACGGCAACAAATTTTTAAAAAATATTTATTTAATAATTAACAACAATACAGAAACATCTGAAATTGTATATTTAAATAAAATAATTTCATGTATACTTTTATATTAAATTACATTACATTTATTTTAAATAATGAACTCATTAACCTCAATGAGTTTACGGTTACGTTTCCGGTGTTTGCAGTAGTGTTGCTTGTAGCCTGCAGTACCAGTTGAGAACCGTAGGGGGTGCAAATCCGCTGTGATTGATTCTTATTGATCCAAGGGAATTTACAGCAAGTGGAGCTATTGATCAGTTTAATAGGAATTCAAATGCCAGTGATTCCTTGCCATTATGATCACCAGTGTCATTAGCCTGATGCTAATCCAGAGCTAACTGTTTTTTTTTTTTTGTTTTGTTTTGTTTTTTTGTTTTGTTTTTTAATATTTATACAATCAAACTACATGTTCAGGAATTAAATGACACAGTCCTCACATTTTGTCATATTAATCCTTTTAATATTCTTCTTCTTCTTCTTCTTCTTCTTCTTCTTATTATTATTATTATTATTATTATAGACTCTTGTATCTAGCTGATTTTAGGGAATCAATTTGCCTGTAAAACTGTGATTATTTCACCAGAGAAATTAAGATCCTGACTAATACTAATAGAATGTTTTTCTTTTCGCCTTGTGCCATTGCGGCAGTGAGGGACATGGTACAATACGTCAGCAACAGTAACAACACAAGAGCTGTGGAAAATACATAACACAGGTCAATAAAGGGTGTGAGCTACTGTTTTTAAAGATGCCAAAGCTTATTCTTCATTGTGAAATCACAAAAGACACTGATGAGTCATTTCTTCCACGTGAAATATATTGTTCTATGGTTTTTAAGTTTTCCATGTGTGTCTAGTGTCTGCTGTTGAATATATAATATGTAACTTAATCATAAATGTATCAGCTGTTGTGTAGTTCTGTACAACATGAAAACACTTGTTTGTTTGTTTTTTTGCACAATCTGGGAAGTAACATTCACTCTCTGAGACACATTTTCCAACCAGCAGAGGGAGTGAAACACCACAGGTGGGAAAATACAACCAGCTTCTCTTCTTGTGTTCAAATCACAGCCAGGACATTTCTATGCAAATCTCCTTTCTGTTTTCTTTTCTCTGATGTTTGATTGACATTTCATTTCATTTTGTTCTTTTTTTTTTTTTTTTTTTTTTTTTTTGCAGTTACCTGACACTTTCAATACCTGAGTGCATGAATGTAATATGAGAAACAACTCTTTGAATGTCATGTCGCAAGAGCAGTTATTTGCTCTGACTTATGGCTTTACAGTGATTATTTTTGCAGTAGATGGTTAAATAGTATTGTTTACCAAAAGATAAACACGAATGCGGAAATGGAAATTGATCCTTTCTCATAAGATCTTTATGACATCCTGTGACAGTTGCTCGTCCTTTTATCTTTAGCCAGAAAAAGAGTAATCAGGACGACTATGTAACATATAGATTTAGTTATAAATTAAATGATAATCCAAGTCCAAACCTCAAAGCCACTCTTGATCACTACACCCGTCACGGTTTAATGTCCTTGAACAGCTTGTTGGAACGAGACGTGACAAAGTGAACTTAAGATATTAATCACACAGACGCTGGTTACAGCTCACAGGCTGTGTGAATAGAGGGAGGTAAGTACAGATGGAGAACAGGTGCTCCTTCCTCAGGGTGTTAACTTGTGTGTGAAGGTTGAATGCAAGTGAATGACTTTCCTCCACTGAGCCTGAAGTATGAATGATTGTGTTAAAGTTGAAGACACCTTTCAATTAACTTTAAGAAGTTTGAAAGTGTCACCAATGCAATCTTTTATAGTAGGCTAGTATCAAATTATAGTTTAAACACCTCACATTATGACTTATAATAAAAATGTCAGAAATCAATTTTGAAATTAATTTAGTTTGGATTAATTCAAACTGATCTTAAAATTCAAAAAGATTTTAGGAATTTATTCAGTTAGATAATATTGAAGATAATATTGTTATTATGATTATTATGATTATTATTATTTCTTTTATATGACATAAGGAAAAATATCACACACATTATATGTATATAGTAAGAAAACAAGCCAACAGTCCATATTACTGTTTCCTGTCAGTGGGGAAAAAAAAGATGCTTATGACAGATGCATCGCAATTAGGAATCTCACAAAACCCATTTTAAAAGCTCTTTCATATTTCAATAGAACAGATAAACATCATCACTGGAATAACATGTGCGACACTTTTATGTTACTGAATATGCTAATGAGCCACAAAGCATCTATTTCTATAATTATTGTGTTCGCACAATGCTCCTACAAAACACTTGTGCTTAATTATTATGGCTCAGATAATAGACGTTATATGGGTGTGCAAATGCATGTACGTGTGTGTGTAATGATCACATTTTCAAATGTCTTTGTTTATCCGATATGGATAATTAAATTAGAAAAAAAATTACTTTTCAGAAGCTGCAACAAGTGAATTGTCCTGAAAACTATATAATGAATTTATTACATTTCCAGAAAATGCATAATAATTGAATCAAGTAATCGTCTTTAGTCTTTTCTTTTTTTACAACCACCTTCCCTGTGCATGTTCCAGTTTTTTAGCCTTAGGTAACTGAGAATTTTCCTTTTACACCTTTTGACTTTGTTCAACTTTTAAATGTCTGGCGCGTCATTGAGGCACCTGTTTTGTTTTGATTTTTTACATTCTTTGCATTTGACTCCTTTAATAACAGACAAGGAGGGCTGTTTTTTTTTTTTTTCTTTTACTAAAGCATCCTGTAATTTACATTTCTAACCGTCAACACCTTTTGTCAGCAAATGAAGATTAGCTTCTTTAAAAAAAAAAAAAAAAAGAAAAGAAAATACATAAGATATTTTATAGTTACTTAATGTTTACTGTCAACAAAATAGAACTGGTTCCTTAAAGTCCTCTCCTTTAGTCAAACACACCAGTTTCATGTAATGCGTGGGCGCTATCCTCTATCTCTGGAGGAATGCATGAACGTTAGTAACAATCACGACACTGTGTATTTAATAACTGTCAGGCCTGTTTTAAAAACTAAACACACCAGCATATGTTTGTAATGGCTGAAGAATGTGTGTACGTTAGATTAAGTCAGGAAATAAAGGGGATGTGTTCATCACTATATGGCACCGTGCAACAGGAAGTCAGTTTTGCACAAGGTGATACTCCATCTTGGAAAGGAATGTTAACACGTTACAAAGTGGTGGTGGTAGAGCAGGCTTTTCCTAAATCCTCTGCAAGTCCAGACTCATCAGGAACATTTATAGAGATGACTCCTAAATGACAATGACAACATTACAAAGAATGCTGGATATCTGAATTTAGCTGAGCGCAGCTTGTGACATTGAGTGTCATTCTGAGTGTGTTAACAAATCAACTTACCATTGTGATTTTCGGGCATCTATCCAAAACACCAGTTTCGGTGACATTGTGTTCGCTTTTAACGATTAGCCAAACAGGATGAAGGCACACGTGTGACAAAAGATATGCTCAGGATCTGTTTTGAGTCACCATAATAGCACGGATAAAAACCAAGGATGAAATGAAAATACCTTTCCAACGATGAGAAAACGCTGTTCGCTCGTTATGTTCTTCGGGAACTTCTTATTTTGCAGACATGATTATCTGGGGTCTGTATTGAGCTGAAATCTGGGGGCACAAATCAAATTATTTAATCATTTAGTTGGAGTAGTCATATATTTTACAACTGGTAAATTGCTCTCGTGGATTTTGCTCGATTGCGACTCCCTCAAACACGACTCCTCATGTCAAATTTAGAGCCTGAGCGCACAGTTTTTCATATAATGACAACTATCCATTTTCAGATTTGTTAAAATTCACAGTGATTTGCTTTTCATCCCTTTGGCCAAACTAATTAGTCTAAACTATTCTTAATGTACTGCCACACTAATGAGGAAAGAGCACATTGAAAAATCTGAGATAATAACCAAACGGCAAAACTGTGTCTGTCTTTCTTCCTAGTGGCCTTGTGTGTGTCCTACTCATTTGCTTTTGTTGTTCTGTTTGTCATACCTGGTTATTATGTGAGACAGCAGTAATACAGTCTGTTAATCTCTGTAATTAGGGATTTTTCTGCATGAGCACAGATGAGACGTTAAAGAGGCTGTGAGTGAAGCTTGGACATGGACATGAAAGACAGTTGGACGCAGGGAGTGTGTCAGACGGAGCGGACGTCATGAATAATCAGGACACGAGTATTGATCAGATGTTATTGTGGTCGTGGAGTCATCATATAGACAATGTGATTATAAGGCAGTCTTGACATTTATATTTCCAAGTAAAAAGGAATTGGTATCATTGCATTATTTGTATTTTTATACAACAGAAATCATTGTTATTAACAATAACTGTCATTCTCAAAGCTCTTCATACATATTTTATCTTATTTTTACTATTTCAGTTTTTATTTTTGACAAAGAACGGTGGTTTATGTCATGATACATCATCATGACTCAGGACCTATTAGACCTCAATAGTTTCCTATTGGAGTCATAATTCTCATTATGGACTATGCTGATGACACATGACACATGGTTGGGTCACAGTTCAACTGACTCAGAGTTTTTTTTTTTTTAAATTTCACATCAGAATCACATCAGATTACAAACCACAATTGTGGTTTGTTATTATTTCAGTAGTTCAGTAGTTCTTTTAAAGTGTGGATTTTTACCAAAGAGACCCATTGACCCCAGGTACTAAAGTTTGTTGCAGTAACATAAAGACACTGTTGTAAGAGCCCACATTCAACACAGCTTGTGGTTTTGTAATTTTTTACTTCTCTCACCCACAGTTATGAGTAGTGAAAGATACTACTGTTGACCCTGACATACTGGATATGTAAGTGTCAGTGTAAGCTATGATGTGTGTTTAATATGAGGTAATAATTATCTCCATTTCATCTTTTGTTCTCCACTTTACATTTTATAAAACTGGATAATAGAATATGATTTACTGCCCTGAGCAATGTGAAAATACTGCAGAACATCTATTCTATGACATTTTGTTTTGCATACTAATAGATGAGAAGAATAACAAGAACAAGGACTTAAGTAATGTACTGACGCGATTGTGCTTGAGAATTTGCATTTTTGAAATTTTACCTCATCCAGCTCCACATTTAATTTGTGCCTATAAATCAGTGCATTTAGCAGATAGTAGGGAAATAATTTTGAGAAAATGTGCCATTGCAGACCGGTTTTTGTATTCCAAATATGTGTAAATTTGTGGAAATGTGACTCGGAGTAAGTGTGTGTTCATGACAACGTCAGTGAAGCACGACCTGAGTTACTGGCGACAACTTTATCCAGTCTGTTCCATCTCTTTCCAGATCTAAAAAAAATAAAAAGTGACGGTTTATCTGTTTGTGTGTGTGTTTCTGTGTCAAAGAAGGAGAGAGACTGAGAGAGAGATGGACTCTCATCTGTCTGAAACCTGAGGAGACAGAGGAGACACAAGTGAACAAAAGCCTGTGTTTAATTTTCTTTTTTTTTCTGTTGTCATTGGTTGTTCCTTCATATTTTCAGCACCCTGCAATCACCGCATCTTGTTAGCTTTGGATTCAGGTTAAACTTGTTGCAGGAGACAACAACTCCCTCCCTCCCTTCCTACCCCCTCTTCCTCCTCCTCCAACATGCCCCCCCCCTCTTTGGTTTGGTCTCTTCCACACCTTCACATCTCCTCCTCTTCCTCCTTTTCACATCTTCCCCACTCTCCCATTCACACTTGTATCTTGATTTGCGTTTTTCTTTTAAACCGGATGACATGTTGCATTTGTCTTGAGGGCACGACGGTCTCTCTCTCTCTCTCTACCTGGCCTTCTTTATTCTTCCTGTCCTTCCTTGACTCCCTCCTTCCCTCACCCTCCTCCTCCCCTCCTCTTGCACTGGCAAGTAAATTCTCTTTCAGGAGAGACTTAAGTCATACAATAGCAGGTGCATGTCAGCCGGATCTGACTCTAAACACTAGACTATGTTTATATGGTGTGAAATAACCCAACTATTAACCTTTAGATTAATTAAAGAATGTCATTTAGACTGTTTCTATATACACAGTTGCAATTGAACATTTATATATTGACTCATCTTTCTATAAGAGCACTTACAACTTTCAGTATTACCTGCTATTTCAGCCCGTTATGGATTAAAATCCAATTTTTGGACACATTTTATTTTCCTTAATATAAGAAATGATATTTGTGCAAAACTGCACCTCTGCCTCTATACTTGACATTACATAGAATAAACATTTATATGGTAATTTAATATTCACATTGTGTGTTATTTGCATTGCAGTCATATTATTTCAGTCCATTTTGCCCAGAAACTGGTCTGGTGACTCATTTTATTCCCTCATCATTTGATACTTCACCCATAATAAGATCCATAGTCATTTCCTTCAAAGAGAACTTGACATTTTCAAAGAAGTAATATATCAGCAGAGCTTGAGGAGCAGAATAAGATGTAAATGTTTCATCAATAACAGATGCTTCTCTGCTTGAGATGAAATATCATTAGATCTCTTCTGCGCCCCTGAGGCTCGTGTACCAACTTCAATAATGAGATGTCAAGAAGAGTGAGAGCAGTTTAACTTTTGTTTTTCTCTGTAATTAATAAGAATTTATAATTTAATCTTAGTCAGTTAATAATAAAACTCACACACAAAAATGTCAACAACTAAATAATAAAAGACAAAACATTTATAATCTACTCTGACTCATTTTAAACACGTCTCACTTTTGTTGTGATTTTTTATAATATCAATCCATTGTTTAGTACAACTCGCAAAAAGTAAAGTAACAGATAAGCTGGTAGCTTATTACAGTGAAAACAGGTGAATTAATCTCTATGGTAACAGACTTTGGCCATGGACCAAGGATAGAGGTCACGAGGATCATGCATTGATACGTCAAACTTCCTTGTTCCCTGGTTTGCCATGGGGCGCACCCTGCTGCGGTCCTCGAGCAGGGCACGCTGAGATCGTTCCAGAGGACTGAGGAGAAAGGGAGTGTGTGGTTCCTCTAAACCTCTGACAAGTCAAGACATGTAGACTGAAACTGGGCGCGAGACGAAGAAAGGAAAAGGGAGGGAGACAGAGAGAAATAGATTATGGGGAAGTATCACAGGTGAACATGGAAAATTTTTCTTCCTTCTAATAAGAGCATGAATTTGCCATAGGTAAAAATCAGTGTAAACTCAATTCTGAAGTGTTGTTTTGTTTTTTTTAATCATTTTTTTTCTTTATTAAGACAAAAAAAATGATGATAGCAGTTAAAAGTTGATGAATTTATCCAGATAGGTAAATTACCACATGGATTGAATTCAGGATTTGGGTTAGGGTAAGGGTTACTGTTAGTGTTAGTGTTAAGGAACAGTAAAGACTTAAGTCAACGTTATAAATAGAGGCAACATTTGAACAAGGAGGGCATGCCTGCAAAAAATGAGTTTCTGTCAGAGGGTTTCATCACTGAACACAGTGTGAGGTGGTCTGAACATGTTCCCTCTTTATTTGGGAAAGTGAAGCAACAGCTACTGGAAAGCTCTCCTCCTCCACTATCCCACGGGAATATCACCACTCATCCATAGAGGAAGAGGGACAGAGAGAGAGACAGAGAGAAAGAAAAGATGATGGGCGGTTGAGGAAAAGAGGTCTTAGGAGGAGGGAGTGATGAGAGTGCGGACGGGGAGATGTTTATCGTCAGGGAAAGGAAAAAAAAAAGCAGTTCCTTTCAGTGCTGCCCTTCCTTTAAACGTGATAATTGATTGAGTGTCATTTCCCACAAATGTTTTATTCTCCGTGCTTCTCTAGTTTTCTGTTTCATTTGTCCCTTCAATAAATGTCTCTGCTTGACATGTGAGAGATTATATGTACACACACGACTACAGACACACCTAAAAAAATATCATTCACCCACATTTGACTCATACAATCAATTGAAACACTTAGGAACTGATTGTTCCAAAATTGCAACAGTGTCCCTTTCGGTCAGAGATAAAGAGTAACTTGTTGCAATACCAGTCTGCTGCAACACTAAGTTCTCTAAGTGGAGAACATGACCTGTACTGTATCTGCTGTGAACCTATACTACCTGGGTGTATTGTTACTGCCTGCATGAAATTTTAACCCAAACACCAGCCTCAGCAGTCTCCCATGGTTTGATGGCTGAATGCTTTGAGGATGCACTGAGCTTACCTGGCAGATTCTCATATTGTTTTACAATTACTGATGTGATGATGTGATATGAGGTGTTTGGTACTTGTGCGGAGTGGACTTGTTTTACAGAAGGTCTTTCTATAGACTAATCCAAAGACCAGCAGTTTTAACTCTTCCAGTGCTTTCAATCAATGCTTCACAGCAGAATCATCAACATGTGGAAATTTGAAACTTGTGTGACAGATAATCCATCATCGTGTAACTGTGGTATGTAAATTGAAGTTCACAAGACATGCTGGGAAATACAATTATACAATCATGCAACTGTCTTAGTAAATATAAAGCTACAACCAGCAGCCCTTTAGTTTAATGTAATGACCAAAGAAGGAGACAAAAATCTAAACTGCACTTGTTGTTGGTTTCCAGCCTCTCTGTAATGACAAGGCAACAAGAAGTCACTGTGCCCGGACGAGAAGTAGTTCAGCACATAACTCCTTCTCATAAAACAACTTGTTGTCTTTATAACTTTGTTTTTGTGTGTTTTGTGCCATTTCCACTTTAAACTGATCAGTCAAATCCTCAGACTATGGCTACAAATGTAGTTAAGTGTAGTTAATCAAAGGCAACTGAACAATTGCATGTACCAAAATGTCAGAAAGTTCTATTTTTGAATGATTTAACCTATAAAACTATTGGTATAGCATGATAATGTTGATTTTTGATGATGTTATAATTTGAGTTTATACTATATATTTTTCTGTGTAAATCACACTGTAAATTTCACAGATCAGGGAATGTTCCTTTAACCCAGGTCAAAGTGCAATTATGTGCATTTCTTACCTCAGGTATTCACCTGTCCCTTGTGCAGATGAGATTGTCCCCCAGGAACAAATTATAAAGTGATGTTCTCTGACCTGAGGGCTGCAGAATGAAACCTGATATGGAAATGAGCCCTGCGCTCTCTGTTTGGGTGGAACCACAATCAGTCGTCTCAACATTGCAAATTGATTGTGTGTGTGTGTGTGTGAACCTAAATCTTTCTGCTTTATCATATGCAATTAGTTTTATTCTTTAACTTGCTAGTTTTGCTTGACACTGGTTTGTTTTACATGTGTCTAAATAAGCTATGTGACTAAATAATAAAATACGTCACAGTGCCACCTTCGATTGCAAAATCAGTACCCTGACAGATGGGATATTTCTTCACATCTTGACACTCCTTCCCTCTGATTGGTATTTCTTTATTTTTCTTTATTTTGTCTTTTCTTTTGACATGGCAGAGTGGAGAGAACTGAGAGATGATGCAGATATGTGGTTTGTGTAACAGACAAGACTATCGCCTGTCTGTATCTACCACGTTTGCGTGTGTGCGTATTGCCGTGTGTGAATGTATAGTCTGTTGCTGTGCATGTGTATAAACATCTTAAGAACGAGAGAGAAAAGTTGCATGTGTTCTTAATCCTAGATAATTATTCCATAGGTGTTGTTATAGCTCTGCCTCTTTCTGTTGTACTCATAACAGTGTTAAAAAGACAAATGCATAGTTTGGAACAAAAGTTAAAGTGAAATAAAAGAAAACAGATTGGAACCTCAGATCAGAAAGTCAGGACATAATGTCCTTGTGTTAATTAAAATCCAGAACTGACAACAATGATTTGTATGTTGACTTTTGTCTCATAGTGCAAAGAAAACAACTGAGCGGCACATTTTTTCTCTTTGGGAGTTGTTCTGTTTTATATTTAATAAAAATTGGGATAGTTTACCAAAACTTTGAAATATGACATGTCGCCTTTTCATATCACTTAAGCTGTTTAAGGACTGAAGACCTCCAGGTGATCGGCATTTCATGTGTAACTTTGTCCCAACATCCTTAAAGATGTGCAACTGTACAAGGTCTATTTTTTTCTTTTTGTGATTCAAAATACCAGATATTCTCTGTTGGGGACAGTTCAGGGCTGCAGGCAGGTCAGTCCAGCACTTGTACACACTTCGTCTGTAGTCGTGCCTTTATTATGTGGACAGTAGGTTTTACATTGTTCTGTTGAAATATGCATGGGTGTCTATAAAAGAAATAAATGTTGATCCAAAACCTGAAATACTGATTGATCTGACCACAGTTCACATTCCCACTGTGTGATGGTCTATTTGAGATTCCTCCAAACTTAGATAAGTCAACGGGTGTTTGAACACAGTCGACATAAGACTTTCTTTTGGCACAGTAAAGATTCAACTGGCATTTGTGGGTATGTATTATAATGCTTGTTTGACAGGTTTTAAGAGAGCCCATGTGGTTATTATCGGCCATCTTTGCTACTTAAACACAAAGTCTTTCATGGAAGCTGCTTTTGTATCATATCAGGGCAGATATATGTGCTTACAAATTAAATAAAGTTGACCAGAGAAAACATTTATCTTGTGTTCATATTTTCTGCAATGCAGTAGTCAGTTCTAAAACCTTAGACATCACTGATTTCTTCTTATAGTTGCATTTTCAGTAATGTTCCAACCTTTTCTGAGTGGAGCTTATACGTGTACCAGCAGACTTTCCATTGTTTTAAACAAATGGTTCACTCTATACGCCTGGAATAAACTTGTCATGCTGCAAAAACATTATGTACTTTGAAGGACAGTGGGTAGTACAATAAACTAATATGAAGTTAATAAAGAAATTTTTTCTGAGTTTTTTTTTTTTCACTTTCAAAGAAACATATTAACTTTTCTCCAGACTACACCTACACAGTGTCTACACAGTGTCCTTGGTGAGATTTTACATAATTTCTGCAGAGCTAAGATATTTGTCATATCACAGTTATTTCAAGCAGAAGGTCAAAACAAGAAATGAATTATGAATTATTTTTTTAAAAAGTGTTGACAACTAACTATGCATTGGCAGATGTATGATATCTGGAACATTGGTCAGTTTGATTGATTCTAGTTAAAATAAATATAGGTTTAGGTTGAGCATGTAAAAGTATTTGTCAACCTCAATTACCTCATTTACTCATTGTAGAACTTAAAGGAAATGTGATCTTTACTGTGATTACTACTCTTTATAGCGTTGGCTCATTTCATCATATATGACAGGAAACAAAGATCCTTGTTTTGTTTTTTGTTTCCTGTAAAAATCCCCTTGCGGCATCACAGTTACCCTCAAGCAGAACACCGACTCTTATTGAGCAATGTAACGACCATATTCTCCTGCGCAGTTACCCCTGCCCCAGGCATGTAGTGTCCTAACTTTGGCTGGTGTGCAAATGCCAAAGAGCTGAAACTCTGAAGTGGTTGTAAAGCTTCTGACAGCTCCTCATTTTCAGCCCTGTCCTTTCTCAATGACATCTCTTCAACTCTTAATCTCCCCCCTCCTCACAGTTCTGATTCCCCCACTCGGGGCAATGTGGAGTTTCTGGGAGTGGCTGCTCCTGGCACAGTAGAAAGGAGTGGGGGTGATGAGGTGGGTGGGGGGCTGGAGAGTATTTCCAGACTCTTGGAGCCTCTCTAGTTCCAGTACAAACAAAGTGACAGCAGGATTTTGCCAAAGCTCTTTAGTATCACAGGTCTGAGGAGGTCAGAGCACCTGGCTGAGATCAGTGAATCAAGCAAACACACACTGATAAACCTGCTGCACACAGAGCTCAGGGGGGCAACACAGCCTCTCACAGCCCAGACACACACACACACACACACACACACACACACACACACACTCCTCAGTAGATATTTCTGCCCAACAATGGGCTCATCTTTTGCATCCTCAAATGAAAATGATATCAAATAGCATGAAAACACTAACAACTAAAGGATTTAAACTTTCAACACTGTATGTGTCTCAAAGAGATGTAGTAGCAGAAACAGAAACATAAATATCCAGGTAAATAAACAGTTGGGCTACATTAGACTTGCACTGCATGTACTACATATTAGACTGCAGTGAATGCAATTAGCATTGTTTCATAATATATGGTTGACATCTTCATCTACCAATTGATTGTTTTATTTGTATGGGTTTTTTACTTGTACAGACCATCCTGCCAACAATAATTCACTTAAAAATGTGACTGAAAATGCAATTTTTGTTATATAGTTCAAAATCTATGCATATGTCAAAAATAGATTTCACAATAAAAGTCTTGCAGCACTCTGTGGGACCTGAGTTATCTATAAGAGAGAGGAAGGAAAACAAGCTCCTTTTCTGAAAGATAAGTGTTGAATTGATCAGTTAGTATGTCAACTAAATGACATTTCAGAAAGAAGATATACACCTGAAAGCAACATGCAACGATGTTCAGGAAGAGAGAGAGAAAAAAAACAAGTGAGGAGGCAAAAAGATCACATCAAATTTGGACAGAGAAGGAAACCTGAGAGTAATAAGATGAAGCAATGATGTTTGTTTTGGACAAACCCAGACTTCTAAAACAGCTGTCAGAAATATTAAAGTGTGTCTGATATTACAGAAATATATTGGTTATTCTTAATTAGACAGTTTTTTGAAGAAGAAGCATGGAATCGGTGAAGCGGTAAACATGTCAGGGAATTACCAGAACAGGTGTAACACACTAGTTTCCCAGTGTGAGCGGCAGAGCAACACGCCTCAGGCTTCTTATATCTCTGTCAACCCTCAGCACACATTCCTCCATGACAAACCAGGCATTGAAGCAGATGCCAAGATATAGAAAGAGAAAGAGATGTGGAGATATGTGCGGGGAGTGCGCACTGATGACGGCTTAGACGCAAAACAAAAAGAATTGGATGTTATGTCCATTACTTTCTTCACCTTGCACGATTTAATTTAAGCAGTTTTAAAGTTTAAAAGCATGATTTGTATTTTTTTATGGCTCACGTCTTTGTATTGAAAGTGCTCTCACACAGCAGAGCAGGATAAGATTTGCCGGTCAAACAGTCATACAGGAAAGGAGGAGCAGGAAACGTGGGCGAAAGGACGAGTGAGAGGGAGACAGGAAAAAGAGAAAGAGTGATATAAAGTAGGAGAAGAGAAAGGTGATGAAAGAGACCCCTCTCAGTGGCACTGGTGCGTACGAGCAGTGCTGACGTCTGTTTGTATGCTACCATGCATGAGTGCAGGAACACACGAACACACACACAAACAGCCAAAAGCACTGGGACACTCGGGTCGTGGCTTCTCACTACAAGGCTGAGTTTCAAGACATGAAAGGCAGTCATCTGAGCATCTTGTGACGTCCATCCATCTTCCGTTTCCACATCGTAACTCACTTGTCAGTTTGGGCCACTGGTCTCTGTGGGACCATTGATGCTTCTACATGAAAGTGTGACACCAAACAAAAAACTTTAAGGATGTTTCAAACTTTTACTTATTCAAGCTGTTGTTAGGATTTATATGCAAAGATGCATCTCTTTCCTAAATGCGGTTGTAGATGTTTTCCTTGAGACACACAACACAAACTCGAGTTCAGTTGTTTTGAGCTTATTTTTCATTTATTCCTGCAGATTTAATTATTCATAAATCTGAGATAAATTAACACAAAACAACAAAAGAAAAAAGCCATGTCATCAACATCAATGATACTTTATACTGTACTACTTTACTATAATGAGGATTTAACAGCACATTTCTTGCAAAAAAATGTTTCACAAAAAATTTTTTTTTCATGACCAGCGGACACGCTGCACTCTTCCTAAAAGACTCTCAAAGTTACAGTAGAAATAAATTGACAAATTAAATATTTGACTATAATTAGTCCAAAATTAGAGTAAAATTGCCAGAAAATGATTTAGTGATTAAACCTTAATTTCATATAATCACGATGGGGTCCTGAAAAATGATTAACTTGATTTTTCTTAAGATTATTTTACAACTGCACATCAGAGAGAAACAGAGATAGTGAGATAGAGAGAGAGACTAGATTGTGGATAAAAGAGTTGAATGTGTTGATGTGTTAATCTTGCAGCACTAATGAGGGGAAGAGAGAGGAAAATATAAGAAAGACAAGGATGGGTAGAGAAAGAAACCAGAGGTGAGAGAAGTTGTTCACACTCTCAACGAGCTGATGAGAAGTGAAGATCATCAGTGTGGGAAAAACTGACTTATTACAGCAGTCGTCCTCTGTCCACATCCAGTCTTTCTCTTTTATTTATTTTTTTAATCTCATGATTCTACAGTTTACAAACTATATCTGAATAAAATATTTGGTTAAGCATAATGTAAATGTCAAAGAGCAAAGAGATTTTATTTAGCTGCATTTAGAGACGTCAGGTAGAGGATGACGTTTTGGCTTAGATGATTTTAATTAACTTTAATTGCCTAGATACACTTTGAGACCATAAACCATGGAGAAAAGAAGGTGTGTCATATGTTGCGAGTCTTCATTCTTTTTATTTCTCTGGAGTTGATGCCACTTTGCCCTCTAGGCTCTCTCTCTCTCTCTCTCTCTGTGTGTGTGTGTGTGTGTGTGTTATTCAACGGGACTGCATCTAAGTGTGTGGGCACACACCCTTTTATGTTACCACGCCAGATTCCCTCAGGTACCAGCAGCGTGAAGTGCAAGCACACACGAACACGGACACATACACGAACATGAACACAAATGCGCAAGATAAATAGTAACATAAAATTATACGCAGGCACATTACTATGTGTGTATGCGTGTGTGTTTGTGTAAGTGTGTGGGTGGAGGATGTGTGTGTGTGTGTGTGTGTGTGTGTGTGTGTGTGTGTGTGTGTGTGTGTGTGTGTGCGCGCGCCTCTTGTTAAGTCAAAGTGAAAGTGAACTGAGGTTCATTTCACAATTACCATCAATATAATTTTTGAGCCCCCACAGTTTTCCAAATAATCACTCCACTTTCTGTTTTCCAACAATAACAAATAGAAAAAAAACCTTTAAGTTAATTTAGTTCAATTTCTGATTTAACTAGTTATATTTCAATATGAATGATAAGGTCATTAAATCTACTGTGCTCAAGTAAAACTTCAAGGTCCCTGTAACATTTCTACAGCAGGTCCATCATTTTATAAAAATCAAATGTTGTTTATAGATGACAAAATCAAAACACTATATTAACTAGCAGCAGTGGTAATTAAAGCACATGAAAGTGCACCAGTAGCAACAATAATATAGTATTATTATTCATATTATTGTAGTGGTATTGTCGCAAACACTTCCTTCAATAATTACTTCTCCATTTAATACTTTTAGTATAAATGTATGTGTAATTTGTAACATGTTTCAACTCCACACCTACTATGATAGATAGATATTTAAAGATATTATATAACTAGATATGTAAATTAAAATAAGAATATTATGTTAATATTATGTTAAGTTTGTACAACCTTTCTCTTCATCAGTACACACCGCAGAAAGTAAATAACCTATTTTTAAGTATCTGATCCCTAGAAAATAAAGAAACCAAAACCTATTCCATGACATCCTATTAAATGGTGGGGGGAGAGTGAAAAATGATACTGAAAAACTATTAACATGTTAAAGCTGAGTTCCAGGCCTTTCCTGACTTTCTCAGCCTTATTACCAAATCTTTCACACCTCTTGGATCCTCATTCTCTCTCTTTTATCTGGTGTGATAATGAGATTCGAAGCACTACTGCCTTGAATTGTCTTGCAAAGTGTTCTCTCCCCTGCACAAACTCATACACATGCAAGCCAGTTTCTCCCCAGCATGGAAGGAGTTAATGATCCTACACCTGTCCTATCAGACACCTGTTTCACAGCTCTCAGCCAATCAGAGCAGAGAGGGAAACTCTGTTCTGGCATGAAATAAATCTGGGCCCCGTTCAGCAGAAAATCACAACACTTGACTCATCTGCGTGTCACTGATCTCCTCTGCTAGACTAAGACTCATCGACACAAACAGAGAGCCAGAAAGAAACGGTGAAGAGTTGAAATTAAAGGAATCTATCCCGGTTGACTTGGATTGGAGACATGACCAAAGAGACTGAGTAAGTTCTGTGAGGATATTTGGATATTTTCTCCCATTTTAAAATTGTAAAATTGCTCTTCATCAAGATTGTTTTTCCCCGTTCACCATCAAAGGTAACAACATTTTATTTTAGATTTGCTGTGGTACAGTTGATATTTTCTGTTAGATTCAAGTGTGGGAGGGACGGGAACCCCCCCTTGTTTCTGTTTGCAATGAGACCCTCATGTGAAAGATCTCTGTTTTAAGAAAGGGGTGTTTTGCAGGGGAAATTGATATGGATGGTTTAACACACACACACACACACACACAAGCACACAACTCTAGTCTGTAGTTGCAGCAGGTCCATTTCGGCTTGTGTTGACACTCACCTAGGGGCCACAGAGCACAAAAGGAGACCGAAATAAGAATCTCCTCTTGAGGTGTTGGACAGAGACAGAAAGCAATGGCAGCATGTAATGCATTGAATTACATAATGGCGAAACCTTAGACACAAGCCCCCCAACCCCGTGTCTGTGTAAAAACATCTGCACTCGACTGGTTTTAGGAGGAAATGGAGAGTGACTAATGGAGTTGTGTGGCATTTGCCTTTTTTTCTTTTTCTTTTTTTCCTCTGAGGCTGCTGAGTGAGACAGGTGCATCTTAGAGCAGGTGTATGATTTTGGTTTTAGTTTTTATAGTGTTGCTGAAATATCACAGAATTGGATGCATTGATTTTGCACCAAACAAAAATAAGTTGAAATGTACAGTATTCATCACTAAATATACTGTTTTTCTACGTCACATGCATGCAGGACTCTCCATTAATCCTTGTGGGAAACCTTAGATTTCTCTTTAAGATTTGGTTTAACTTTACATGTGGACACCTGTGCTCTTCTCCTCCTGTCAGCACATCTGATTAACTGTTTATCTAGAGCAAACTATTTGTTCATTACCTACTTCAAACCAACTCAAGGGGGGTTTATCCCACTAGACAGGGTATTTACAATTCAATGTCACCGCTAGTCCTTTCAAACAAATCCAATCCTTAGAATCCCAGGATGTATTTATTTATTTTCTTTACCACTGATATTTAAAACCAGAGCTTACCTCACTGAGGGTTGTGGGTTTCTATTGACTTAGTAAGAAAATCATGTCTATGCAAATATGAGTGATTAAACAGCAGCTAGGAATGTAGTTTGTTTTCTTTTCATGCTAAAAACACCCACAAAACACACCAGTGTGTTGGTGTTTGGGTAAGGTGGCCTTTGGCTTTTGAAACATTTTTGGCACCACGGCTCCTGAGGGATGTTACTCAGCTTCATGGGTTTTGCAATCGAAACCCTTCACGCTCAGGGGCAAGTATGTACAGTACTCTGAAGCTCAGGTAAACTCCAGTTTGTGCTCGCATTGTCAACCTCTGTATGTCTAGTGAAGATAAACATACATGAGTGCATTTATTTCCCTGTAGAGTTTGTTTTCCCATGTTTTCTATCAATTCATCTACTTACTCAACCACTTTCTATTTGTTTCTCTGTAGGACTCTGGGACTGATTTTTCAGAGTGAGAACTTCAACTATAACCACTACACAAACTACATCATGGACTCCTGGTCCTACCTGGATGGCCCCGTACAGGAGTCAACCCACTCCAAACCCAGACTCCTCCCAGGCGATGATATGGCGGCGCTGACCATGCTCTATGAACAGTGCAAGGTAGAAAAGTAGAATCAATACAACTGAGAAAGCAGTGAATCATATTAAAATCTACATATCTATAATCTATTAAAATATCAATCAATTCATTCATATTTTTAATTCTATTTCCAGAGTCAGAAAGAGCAGAAGATGGCCGCTTGCAATCGTGGCGTTAACATCAGCAAAACAGAGAGGTAAGAGCTCACAGACACGTTTATTCATCTTCTCACCTGATTGATGTGAGTTTTTACACAATTATATGTCTATTTTATTCAATTTTCCCTGGTAAATGCACTGGATAATTGGTGTTAAATTACTTCCTGTTATTTAAATCCCATACCCTGTTATCACTGATTTAAATGTATTGGAGAGAGTCAGTGACACAGACAGAGAAAGAGAAAGGCAGGGCTTTGGGGGGTAATTAACAGGTGAGTGAGTAATCCTCAAGTCAAACACAGGCAGAGGGATTATTCTCTACCCTCTTTAAGCACAGTTCCCGCTACCACCACAGCTGGATCAGTGTGAACAGAGCAGCTCCCAATGCTAATAGACTGTTTAATATAGATGATATATGAGATTTTAAACTAATAATAACTTGACTTTAGCTAAAAGGCTGAAAAAGATTATTGTCTCTCCATCCATCCATCCCCAAGAGTTTCCTGACAAACCAACAGAACTGTTTTCCTCCCTCTCACTACTACTTCTGAAGTGGGTGAGAAACAGCCATTGTTGGGGCACAATGTTGTCCCCTCAAACATCTCCAACAGAGAAACTCAAACAGAAAGGAGGAAAAAAAGCTGGATTAAGAGACAAATAGTTCCCACCCAGACTCAAACCCAGTCTGTGAGCTCACATCGCAGTAGCTGTGTGTGCTGAGAGCTCAAGTGCTTTTACTGACTGATGAGCGTTTGTCTGCAGGCTTCTGTCTAACGTTTGAGACACACAGCAGTCAGCCACATTAAAGCTGTTTGTTTCCCTGTTGTGTTGATACTTGAGTAGAGTATTACCAAGTCATGCTGACCTCACAAAGAAGGTTTCACTCTTGTGATTAATCAACTCACTCTTTCTCTTCTATTTCCTCCTTTCAACCTGCCAGGACCAATAACGATCTTGCTTCACTGGAAATTTTGGGATCCAAGCTCAATACCTCACTGCCCATCTCCGTTCCCACCACATCAGACACCTACACCACCCTGACCAGCGTGGTGGCCGACACTTATGAAAAACAGGAGCTCAATAACATCTTCGAGTCCTTGCTGCAGAAGTGGCCAGACACCGGTGCTTTCCCCGACCCCAGCACTGAGGTAAGCATTATTTGAGAACTGAGCCCTTTCTTTCCCGTACAGCCAGTCAATATTTGGGCATCTCTCTGTTTCATTTTTATTAATATACTGCACATCCTTGTGTGGATTTCAGACTCTTCCCTTCCCAGATGACCAGCACAGCCCTGTTTACTCCAACTCCTTCAAAAGCTCCTCGCCTGACAGATTCAGGAGTGAGTTCCAGTTTTCTCTGGGAGCTCCCTCGGCTACACCTTACAAATCCAGCGAGCTTCCTATGGTCTACCTGAACAAAGGACAGTTCTACCCCATCACTCTCCAGGGAGTGGACAGCAGCGCCTGCCTCACCGCTACCAAAGTCAAAGTGAGTCACAGACATGTCATTAGGAGTCAGATTAATCATCACTGCTTCTGTTTTTGTTCTGTTTGTTTATATCCACGTTTATCATGTAAAAAAAATAGTGACTGTTGTTCCAAACAGCATCTTTCCCTTCTGGCCTTTTTTTTAACGCTCTAATGAACACATAAATTCTTTGCGTGCCACCGAGACAACCCTTCCCAAATATTTGTCCCTCCCTCGCAACCAGCTCCTCTATGACTAATTCCTTGCTGACACCCTCCACACAGGGCTGGTACCTGTTAAAATTATTGTGTCCTTCCCTTTGTAATTTATTCGTAAGGTGGCGTAATGAGGCCAGAGAGGTGGGAGAGTTCAGTGCAGCTCGGCTGATATTGGGAGAAAAAAAAAAGAGGAGAGGACAAGAAGGGGGGAGAAGGTGTGGTGGGGTTTTAAAAACATAGTCGACAATCCTTTTCTTTGTCAAACGAATCAGGCGGATAAGAATATACACACACGCACCAGCTCACTGCAAATAACTGATGACAATGTGAGGAGAAAAGGCGGATTTGGAGTGATGAATGAAACATGGCAGCTTTTTAAAGGAAAGCTGGTTGCTCTCGGAAATGCTGGCAGGTGTAAAATGTCACGTTCAGTTGCACAAACGTGACCTAATGCTTTGCTTTTTTGTCACCTTCATTCCTTTTTTTTTTTCTTTTCTTTTTTATCCACGTTAGACTGTAGTGATGGCTGTGTTCGAGAACGACAAGAGCCCAGAGATGCAGCTCCGCTTCTGGAATCACTGGCATGCACGGCAACCAACCGTCAAGCAGAGGGTCATTGATATTGGTATGTTCCTCTTCCATGACAATACACACAGAATGTGACTGCACCTCAACACAGACAATTACACCAATGACAAGCAATTATCTACATGGTTAGTAATCTAAACATCTATTGCAGAAAAGAGGATTCAATTTCTTCTCTCTCTTTTTCTTCTTCAGCCGACTACAAAGAAGTGTTCAGCGGGATTAGCAACATTGAAGAAGTGGCTTTCAACGCTCTCTCCTTCGTATGGAACCCCAGCGAGGACGCCAAGGTAAGCGCACTTCACTATCCAACAAGTGATTGACAGTCAAAGGTCACTTCTCTCAAGAGAGACGTGAACTCAACAGGTGGAAGATTTAGAGGTAAAAAAAGAGAGAAAAGCTAGAAAAAAATGAGGCGAAGAGAGGAGTGGCTGAGGTGGGAGGGGAGGGGAAGAATCCCAGATATGTGTTTGGCCCCAAGGCTCCATTCACCAGAGTGGGTGAGAGCCATGACCGAGCTTCTCTGTGCCTCAGAGGTGCTGGGTGGAGCTACCAAACCTGCTGGAGGCAGGAAAACAGGATAGGATAGAGACGAAGGTTACGACTGTGCTTTAATGAAATAAAATAAACATTTAGAGTTATCTTTTTCAAGAATAATGAGAACAGTTGCTGTCTATTTTTATATCAAAATTAGGCTCCAGAATGTGTCACCGTGCTGCAAATGTCATCAGCTTCTTGATTTGTTTTTATTGGCACACGTCTGTTGTATATCATAGCTTGTCATAATGTATCAAGTGGGATAGGTTAAAGTATGACACGAACAAAGGATGTCACCAGACAAAAAACAACACAAGGCACTCAAAATACCTCTTTCTTTTATTCTCTAAGGTTTATATTGGCATCAACTCCCTGAGCACAGACTTCTCCTCTCAGAAGGGAGTGAAGGGCCTTCCACTAAACCTACAGATCGACACTTACGACTTCAGCTCAGGAACCAACCAGCTCATACACAGAGCTGCTTGCCAAGTCAAGATTTTCTGTGATAAGGTATGTCACTGGTGTCACTTCAACTCATTTCCCCCCCCTTTTTTTTAAACACAGTTAAATCAGACTCCCAATCTGAGTTCAAGTGACTTATTGTGAATGTGTGTCCACAGGGTGCAGAGAGGAAGATGCGTGATGAGGAGAGAAAAAGAAGTAAAAGGAGGGGAAAGAACACTAATGACGCAAACAGTGAGTGTTGACAATAGACAGCACTTGTTTAAAAAAAACCGAATATATTATCCAAAAGAATGATTAATAATGTGGGGACTCTTTTATTTCCAGCTAACAAGTCTTTAGTGAGCAGCTCCGTGGGCAGTGACTGCACCTTCTTCAAGACTCTGGACGACCACGTCACCCAACCAGTTCTCTTTATCCCAGAGGCACACATCTCCAGCTTACAGCGCATGGTAGGTCTTTATTATTGCTCTCTGCCACCTTTTCCTCTCCTCTTGTGTTGTCAAATGAATCATGTTCCCGACCACCTCGTTTCCCTGCAGGCGATAGGACGGGCACGAGAGAAAGCGTAGGGAAAAAACTGTGGGAAAGTATGCAGTGGGAAAAAAAGTGGTGCTGGGAAAAAGGGGTGGGGGTGGGAGGGGATGGTGTCAGCGAAAGTGAGGTGAAACACTGTCTTGAGATCAGATGAGCTAATTGGAGTCGAAACCAGGCACCGGTACAAGCCACTACAGCTACTGACACCGAGATTAAGCTATAGGGGCTTTACACAAAGACACACACACACACACCTGGTGCAGCAGCACAGACATACAGACACCTAACATTCTGTCTGCACCACCCTCATATTCTCTGTTTCTTTCACTCACACACACACACACACACTTGAGGGGAGTGTGCTGTTCAGACAGGCCACTATGGTGTTGAGGGATGTGTGTGTGTGTGTGTGTGTGTGTCAGAGAGAGAGAGAGAGAGAGTGAGAAAGAAACTGTTGATTGAAAACAAAACTGTTGAATTGAACTATTAAATCGAAACCTCAGCTGCACAAGGGGTGAAACAAATATGTGGGGGGAAAAAAAAGAAATAAACAAGAACAAAATGACTTTAAAATCCAATGACCTACTTTCTGTGTTAAATAACTAAAGCAAAAAATAAGTCCCCGCTTATGGGAAATGTGGTCTTAAAGTGATGATAACATTCCTTTTTGAAGGTGTTATGCACAGATAATGCAGAGAAAAGAGGAGTGTGAAGCAATGCCACTATCAGTGGAGTTGTATCTAATCAGATCTCTGTTCCTCTCTGTCTCTCTAGGCCGCTCCCATGGACGAGAATGAAAGGTAAGCTTAGATACAAGCTAAACTTAACAGCTGTCTATCACAATCAGCTACTTTCAAATAGATGGGTCGAGGCCGGTTTTGTTAAACGCGGATGTTTGCTTTGTTGTTTTTTTTTGCCAGGAGTTCTCTAAAGAGGTTGTATCCAGACAGAGAACAGAACAGCTCACCACCCAACAAACAAGCCCGCAGAGAAGACTCACAGAGAGGTAGATAGAGAACTGAATCTCTGATGATAACTATCAACCAATAGTGAATCAATGAGCCATTGTCTAAAAATTTCTTTTCCTTCTTTCTGCTAGTTCTGTTGTACGTGAGGACAGGCGCAGAGGAGGTGTTTGACGCGCTCATGCTCAGCTCACCCACACTCTCAGGCCTACGAGAAGCTGTAAGTGTCGCATGACAACCTCAGATCTACTCAAGAACACTCTCTTGATCTATCTTCCAGCATATATCTAGTTCAGAGAGCATTAACTTTACTACACGTTTTCCCTCAACTATATTATCTTTCTGTCAGTGGAAGATCATGCTAAGTGTCATCTCTCTCGTATTCCTTTCCTTCCTCAGATTTCAGAAAAGTACGGTGTGCAAAAAGACACCATTGGGAAAATCTACAAAAAATGCAAGAGAGGGTGAGTATCCTGTTGTGTGTTTAACTGAGCACTACTGTTACACAACTGGTTTGTCACACAGGCTGGATGAAAGGTGTACATTCGACAGAGTTGATGCACATATATGCAGGACCTAGGTTGTGTTTTTAATCTCCTTCTCCTTCTTCAAGGAAGCTCAGGTTGTTAGACCGGGTCGGTAGGTTGGTTGGCTTGGCCTGCTGGAATGTTTTAATTGCAGCTTCTCTACAAAGAACAGACAGCTTAAGCAGGATAAAAACATTTTCCTGCAGATGCGTCATGGGTGTTTATAGTACTTAGGTTTTCATAAGCCCGTCTCATCAGACCATCAGAAGGTGCTGCAGCACTGAAAGAAATATTTGGTTTGATAAAGGTTACAGTGGCTTCTAGTCACTCACATAAGATCCTATCAAATTGGGAGTTGTCACACACACTGATACCAACAAAGCACACAAACAGATGAGTGCACTTCTACTATGCAGAGTGTGGCTTTGGGTGCACTTCAGTGGTAATAAAATGAGTAGCTCATCTGCCGATTGACTCACAAAGAACTACTTGAGAAATAATTATCATAACAGCAAAGATGTGCATTTATGTCTCAATCAGAAAATCCAAATAGCCTTCTATCTTTTATATTTTAATCCCAAAGACAAAGCTTGTGCAGTACGTGTCATTTAAGGCTGTCACAGTGTTGACAGTCTGAGTCTCTGTGATATAACAAAGCGGATAAGATCAGGAGACCTGTTTTCAGATGATAGTAGTCCCTCCTGACAGAGCAACACCTTCGGGTGATTTTCCTGTTACTTGCTGGCAGCCACCACTGCAGGGGGAGCAGCTAAGCTAACAGGTTGGGTTACATTCTCGCCACGGCTCCCTCCCATCTCTTTCGGTCTTGTCTTCAATCAGCCCTTCCCCTGCAGGCAAAATGCATGAGGTTAGTTCAGACAGCGAAGCCTTAAAGACTTGCGGGTTAGTGTCAGCACCTGATAGGAGGAAGAGAGTGACCTGATTTACGGTTCCTACAGATGCACAAGATATGCTGTTGCTGTGTTTTTCATTCTTGCGACTTCCTTTAAAAGAAACAACGTGCTTATTCATATAAGGGAACATATGGCGATGATTTCTTTCCACTTATGTCACACCTGTGAAAAGTAGAGCACGACTGGTTTTAGAGCCAAACTGTATTAATCTAGTTATGGAGGTTATACTCACGATCACTAGATTAATCTTTTTTTTTTTTTTTTTTTTTTTAAATCTTTTCCTCAGGATTTTTGTCAACATGGACGACAACATCATCGAACACTACACCAACCAGTCGGCCTTCCTCATTGAGATGTCAGAGATGGTCTCCGGTCAGTTCCAGCTCACTCTTGTTGAAGTATGAGAACAAATCGGCAACCTGCTCGATTGAAGAATGAAGAAAAAAAAAAAAAAAATCACAGCTGCCTGTTTAAACCTTCTCTCAAAGCACTGCCCAAAAAGAGACAATGGAAGCTATGAACCAAAGAGAGAACTAGATTTGAAGAGACCCTCTCCAATTTTTTTTTTTTTTTTTAATTATTTCTGTTTTTGAGACGAATATGTCATGTTTCTCAGTTTTGTAAATATCGCTCGCCCCATCTTTTTTTTTATGAATTTAATATTGTAGCGTAAGAGCAATTATATACTGCCTGTACATATATAATGTAAATAGATTTTAATATGACAGTGTTTTATGAACTAGCCATGTGATTGTCACAGTCCATTTTCCATTTGCTCTGTATTACATTTTTTTTTTTCTTAGTTTTTTTTTAACCGTGCCCTGTGCATGATATATGAACAGTGTATTTTCAGCATCATCAGAGGTTGCTATTCTTGCTGCTTTCAGTGTACTCATCATTTCTTCTGCAACAGCCAATGGTGCGTTTTTTCTCACCCACATCCTCACCAATGATGTTTGTAATGTCACTGCCAAAAGTATCTTCCTCTAGGTTCCTGTTAGTTTCATGACTAAAATGGCCCAATACTGGGTTACATTCAGAACCGAAAGTCACACATTTCCACCCATAATACCACACAAGGGTTAGTGTTGCCCATCATTTAGCCCTGTGGACATTTCCTGACTGTATGGTGTAACCACAGATTTTTCCTGAAGACAGTTCAAACCCCTAAAACCCTGAGGCCTACCAGAGGACTTTCATAGTATGTGTGTGTTTAAGCATTTGTGTGTGTTTTATTTTTATTTTTTTTAATTTCCCCCCCTTTTTTTTTTTTACATTATGCATCATTTCAAAGCAAACATATATCCCTGTAATATTTCATTATTATATCATGGCAATTGTGGTTGTACTAGTCAAATCTTGCCTGTTTTTGTACTAAAATAAAAAAACAAACACAAAAAAATACATTAAAGCCTCAGTTGACTTTGTTATTATTCATGAAAGGTCCATTCGCAGTTTCTACAAGGATCAGTTATTAACAGAACAAACAATCTTTAAGGACGACCAATGCTTCCTCCGTGTTTGGAGCTGGAGCTGATTGCTCTCTAGATCAAAGACAAACACTTGAAATTCATCTGCATGACGGAGGTTTGGGAAAGGGTTAGTGTGTATGTGTTTAGGCTAAAACCAAAACAATCATACTTTTTTACTCCCAAAAATAGACGGCAGACGTGTTGAAGCGTTGGCATAAACATAAGAGCTCGCTACTTTCCCCTATTTGGTGACACTGACAGAGAAAGCAGGGAGGCACTGTGTCCTAGATATAACACAGACATCTCTCAACAAGTCAAAGAGAGACAGACACACACACACACACACACACATAATGAGAAAGAGGGGCAGAGACGCAGACAGGCAGGCGGGGAGGCAGCAGACAAAAAAAAAAAACAGCACAGACACAAGGACAAACATAACATAGACACGAAGACAGACATAGCTGCAAGACCGCTGTGGCAAGAATAACGAATAAGACGTGGTTGCACCATCTGCTGCCAGAGACAGAATCATGTTAAATAGTCAGATGAGAGCGAAGATGCAGCCACCGATCTGCAGAGAGACACACAAAACCCTTCCTGAATGGTAAGTGACTGTGACTTCATGGGTTACGTGTGTGTGTGTGTGTGTGTGTGTTTGTGATCTGTCTGTGATGTGAAAGAAGCTATTAATAACTTACAGTACGTTCAGCATTTTTAATTCATAGCTTGCCTCTTTAATTCTGTGCCTCTGCAGATGTGTCCCTGCCTTTTTATCTACCAGGATAATAAAACAAATCAGGCATCTTGTGAAATCAATGCAGTTATAAAACACTGCTACCAGATGCACCACTTGAACTTTGAATGAGGTGAGGCTTTACTGATGTCACCAACTGTCAAATCTATTTAATTCACTCCCTGTACAGAGAGATGATGGATGTCTTGACAGCTCCGTCAGGTCTCGAATTCTTGTGTCTGTCATTAACTTTATTCCTCATCATCTAAAAAAAAACCAATAACAATACAGTAGCAAAACAGGAAATACTGCTGCTATGTTTCCAATCACAATGTTGGCACAGTTTCACAGTGACATAAGGCATGAGTGTAGAAATGTCCTCCAACATCTCGTTAACATGCAATATTGTCCTTAAGGGTTATTCAAGTCTTTGCTACAAATAGGTGGCATTTTTATTTTTAGTACGTAATCCTAAAAACCCTCCAGTCATTACAACTCAGCAGATTATGAACCTTATTTATTATGAACATCACATATGTAATAATTTAAGTACTTTATAACTTTCACTTTTTTCACTGGGGATTATTATTTAAGTACAAACAACAAGGGCAATGTTTTAAGGATAAAAGGGACAAAAAATACCACAGGACACTAAGTAACAGTGTATTATTCGCATCATATTTCATTATCAATCACATGTGTGGTTCATCATGACTGTAAAATCTGTACTTCTAGTACTTGATGAAACAAGAGTGGTTTTCCACATAAAGACAGGGAAGTGGTGATAATAGCTCAGTTCACTGCGTTCATGTAAATTGACTGAAGATGCTTGATTTTCGTCTGTGTGTGTGTGTGTGTATGAGAGACTCACACACAACTTTATGTCATCTCGTCCTTCGTCCCTGAGGACGTTCTGTCCACCAGGCTCACACCCTTTGGCTGGACTCACTCAGTATTCAGACGTTGGCCTGATGTAATTACTAACCTGACTTCCAAGGTCATATCTCTCATCGGGCTTTGAGAAAACAGCAACACACACACACACAAACAACTGAATACTCGTCACCATTTGTTCACTCTAGCATAGTCAGAAATCTGACAAGGTCTTCTTGTGATAAATAAAGCTTCACATATCCTGCCACCTTAAGTCTGGTCAGGTTATTGTATCCTAGCAACAGAGACAGGCATCGACCATTCAGTCTTTTTCTGTCCAGCGCCGGAGCGGCAAAGCCAGACCTCCTCTTGCTTTCAGCGGCTGCTCAAGCGTCTGTGCTCCACTTCACACCTCTGTTCCCTCTCTGTCTCTATCTCTTCCTCTGTCTCTCTCTCCCAGCACTTCAGCCCAGCATGCTCTACCTCCCTCACATAGTCAGAATGAGAACGAGTCTTCAGCAAACAGGCAGGAGTTCCAGGGAAAAGGTAATGAATGCACTTCTCTTCATTAAGCCTTTCATCTTAATTTTTCTGATAATTTTATTTACCTTTGATTTATGCTGATGCTGATTTGCCGAGAAGATGTTTCATGTTTTAAACTGCCTGTTTCCACTGTAGTTCGCTGCAGACAGTAAAATCAGCAGTGATGGATTTTTTCTTCTGTGTGAGAAACAAAAGAAGATATTTTATCCTCTCGATCATCATGTTGTCTTTTTTTTTCTAGAATAAATCCACTTTGTTCTGAAGGGTCCCATGACACTGACATATGATAACAACAAACAGCATTTCTGTTTGGAAGGAGAACAACCACTGTCGTCTTTCTTTTTGGAGAAATACTCACCGTGGAAAGCACATTGCACAGTGTTAGTGTTTAGTTTTTACAGAAAACAATTATAGCTTCATGTTTTGACAGTCTTCTAGACAATCAGGGTCGCACCACCTAAGATGCACACTCCAGCCTCCATGGTGATGGGGATCGTCTTTGCCCCTCTGGGACTTGTCCTTGTCTTCACTGCCGCCATCACCCCTCAGTGGAGAGAGGGACAGGCACGTCTGGGCGTGACAGGACCGGGGTCATTCATTCGGTCTGGGGTTAAAGGTCAAGGGATTGGGGTTAGGTCTGGGTCAGTGGAGGCTCTGCTCTTACTGCGTTCTGACGGACTTTGGGAGAGCTGCCTGCAGGTGGAGCACTCTGAGCTAAAGCAGTGTTGGCCTGTCGCAGGTCCATATCAGAGAGACCCACGGGTTCGTTTAGCACAAGGTTTGATCCTGACCTCCTTGTTCCTGTGCGGGACTGGTATCATTCTGGCTTGTATTGGAGTCCGGTGTTGGACAGATCTTCCTCTTAGAGGTGTAGCAGCTACAGGTGGACTCCTGGTAGTCATGGCTGGGCTGCTGAGCCTGACTGCTCTTGGGGTTTACACCCACAATCTCGGAAGATTAGGGATGGTGGATCCGAGTCAAGGGATGAATAACCACAGGTTCCCACACCTGAGTCTGCACCCAGCTGGCTCACTTTATTTTGGGTGGCTGGGGTCGTGTTTACAGGTGCTGGGTGGAGGTGCTCTACTGCTCAGCTTCAAACAGCCAAGATGTCCGTCCTGCCCGCAGCTTTCTGTCTACCCTGCATGTCCTTCATGTCCTGAGATTACCAACAAAACAGACACAGATATATATAAGTCAGCTGTTAGAGTGTTGAAAGGCTTTAAGACAACATGGCTGAAATATGAGTGACTCAACTAGCTGCCATTTAATGAAATGAATCAATTAAGAAATGACTGTGAACCACAGAACATTGCCTTCACCTGATTAATGGACTTCAGTGTCAGGTATGAACATGATGGACGTAGCTGCCTCTTGAAGAAGGCAGAAATATAATTTCTGGGGTGTAGAATAGAAAGTAATGTACCACGGAGTAGAATGATTGTTACAATTAATTCATCAAGATCATCATGGTTGAAAAGAGCTCAAGTTCCTGCTGCCTTTATATGCAACATGTGGTGAAACATGACTGTATTTTTCTGTGCTGAATTTGACATTGTAGCCATACGTTTGTACTGTAAGCAAGCGAAATTGTTGTTAGTGTCCGAACAAAACTGTGAAATGTAAAATATTTGTGATAAATTATCAGAGCTGATAAGTCGCCGTTTAGATAATGTTAGGGCTAAAAGAGCTAGTTTTACATTTAATCATATAGATAATTAAACTGATCCCCGACTAGTAAGACATGTTGGCCACGTTAGATTAAAGAGCTGTGTAAATAAAATGATATAAAAACACTCAAAATCTTTAAATATTTTGGAAAATTCTCTCACTCGTAAGCCGCCATTGTTGTTTACGTCTGGGTAGTGACGTCAAATGGCTGCGCCGGTCTGCCTCCAATTCCTTTGACAGTAAAAGGTGCAGAAATCTTCAGTTCAGACTTTTCGGTTTAAAATGAAACAATCATAAATCAGGAAGGCATCGGTCAAACTTTACATGAAAACGAAGACGATCAGAGAAGTGAGGGAGCGAGAGTGAAGCAAAATCAATGATGAAGAGCTACTCGTCACAGTCGTCCAGGGTAATAATATAGATCAAACTATCATATGATAAAAACGTTTAAATGTTTACCTGAGTAAGTTTGGTCCGTTGTTACCGGATAGTAAGCATCAGCTACATCCGTCTGACTTGTTGAGCTGTAACGTCGTTTCCTCTATGATCGTGTAACTGAAGCAGCGGGTTGTTTACATCCTAGCAGGAAATCAACCAGCGTCTCTTGTCTTTGATGCTGAAGTTAGTTTCAAGTTGGATATCCAGTGAACTAATATCCAACCTTAAACTAACGTCACCATGGTCTCTGACCGGGCGTTTAGACTCTTTGTGGTGAGAAATTTGTAGCATGTCGTTTGATTTTAGTCTTATTTTATGAGCAGCAGCATCTGTGAACTATTTACATCTCTTCTCTCGTTGCCTCTCGACGGTATCGAATGTGGCGCTGTCTTCCCTTTTTCAGCTATAGCAGCAGGTTAGCTTAGCGCCATTAGCTCATCAGTCGTTTTTTCAACCGTTTTTTCCGTCTTCTACCCAGGATGCATTGCGCGCTAAGTAATGGCTGCCTCCTTATTTGAAATGGTGTGAGGATTTTCTAAATAACGAAAATGTTTCTAAGTTTTTTTTTTTGTAGGAAAGATATATTATAGCATATTTAGTCCAAAAATACCGGAAATCTTTTAATACAATTGTAAAATTAAAAAAAAAAATTCAAGTTGTTTATTTGTGCTAAAAACAATAAATGTGAGTTACTTGTTTTCTTTCCAATTGTAGTTCTTTAGAATTCAGCTTAAAAAAATATTTTTGAATAATTTTCAAAAAATAAATAAATAAATAAATAAATAAATAAAAATAAAGAATGAGCAATTTTTCTCTTAATTCAGATATGAAAAAGACCAGTTTTTAGAGGTTAATTTGTTAGACTGTGTCAGGGTAAATCTTTGTATGATCCTTTCACTACGGAGCCTTTCATCTAATGAATGTGACATTACTGACTTGATAACACAAACCAGTGAGGAGGGAAAAAGGTTGAAATTGAATGTACAACAGGGTGTTGTTTATTCTTTGTAAATTATTTTGTGGTGTTAACTTGTTATAACTTCAGTGTTCATACTTGGATTTGTGCATTCTGCATTAAAATAAAAGTATTCAATAATATACCACTGTGTGTTGAAATTCTGTTTAGTATAAAAGCAGAATTGATAGATAAATGCAAACAGTAAATGTTCATCATTTCCTACAGAGTAAATGTACTCATGCTCCTGATATCATGCCTCACTAATTACAACCTATTTGTGGATCTTTTGTTACACAAAAGCGTTACAGAAAGTAAAGCTGAGGGAGAGAGGATCATCATCATCACTGACGCACAACAGACAAGGCCGATGCACTCGAGCCTATTCAGTCACGAGCGTTACGTGAACAGATCACGACCTAATGAGCAAATTCTTTCTATCGGTACTGAACAGTGTTCTTGAGCCAGTGAATACCTGTTAATGGACCTTTCTAGTTGCGAGCACGGGTCCAGTAGCTGTGGATCTGACACACAGAAAGACAGTTTAGTTAGGACTAATGCACTGAAAGTAGGTTTTATTTTTTTTTTTTTATTTCGTTTCAAACCTGCACTCTCACTTGCCACCTAATGTACAAAACTCAGCAGTTATTCAGCTATTTTCATCTAGTTCCATTGCAGTTATTAGTTATGTTTTGACATAATCTCTGGATCATGATGATGAGTTTCTACATTATGTTTATTCAGAGACGGGACCTTCAAGAAGATGAAAAGAGAAGACAGACAAGGACACAACACTTTGTAAAGGCATGCATTTATAATTAGATTTATGTCTCCAATTAATTTACACGTACATACACATACAGACATTTTATTTAAAAAGGATAAAAAATGTCATTTGATGAACAAGAAATCTGAAGACACGTCAGTGATCGTCACGCTCCTTTTTTTTATTAAGCCGATGCAGATTACAGTGAAAAGGAGCAGGGTCACATGGGACGTCTCAGCACTCAGGGAGTTCTCGCTTGTTTTTGTTGCATTCGCGTCAGACTTGAATAATGAAGAACACTGAATCAGTGGTGGTCATACAGCGCTGCCGTATGGTTTATATACACAAATGCACGGGGACAAAAGGGCTCAATAAAAGACACAACCTTGACAAACAAGGAGCCACAAAAACTGTTTTTCTGCAGTGAATTTTCTGTGCAAAATATTTCAAATCTATACCTTTATCAAGGTAATCAACAAATACATACAGTTTACATTAAAACTTTATTTACATATCACATTAGAAGAAGCATGACTTATATTACATATTTTTTGTTGAATTCTAATAAAAATTTCACTTGATTTTTTTTTATGAGAACAATAAAAGAGGATTAAAATCCTATAAATATATACTGAACTCAGACTTACACTTGGCAAATTGTTCTTTTCTCTGTTGTAAACTTGTCATATTTTTGTGTGTGTGAACAAGTCCTTGGTTAAATTTGTTTCCTATAAAAAATAAAATGAAAAAAAGCAAGTGTGCACTGATGTGATGTATTTGATTAAAGCGTTGATTTAGTGGCGATTTTAAACTAATCCTTTCAGATCAACGTGATGAAGTGCACCTGTCTGACAGACTGATACGTGACGCGCATCTTCCATTTGTCTGGTTTTTCGTAAACAGAGCGGTTCTGAAGCGCCATCAACAGTTCCAGCTTTGTCTTAAATGTAAAAGTAGTTCTCAGAAGCTTCTCCGCTCTCCGCCATCTCACTCAGCTGTTTGTTTATCGACTCCTGCAAAGACCCCAGGGAGAGTTCTAACACTGGACTCATCTCAACGCTCGGAGAACCCGGCGGGATCTCCAGGAGAACATCGGATGGCTCTGCATCCACTAATTGCTCCCCTTCGCACAAACTCAGTCTGTATGCGCCTTCCGTCTCTGTGGTGGCTGTTTCTGTAGCAACCGTTTCCAAGGCAACCTCCTCCACAGGCGTGTCCTGCACCGCTGCGCCGTCTCCTCCTCCTCCTCCTCCTCCTTTGGAGGCCTTGAGTGCGGTCAGTTTCTCAATTTCTTGAACTAGTTCCTCATTCTGCTCCTTCCACTGACGGTACTTTGTGGCTGTCAGATTGGAGTCTTCTAAGATCTTGTTGATCAGCTGCAACTCGGCTTCTCTTGCCTGCAGAGAAAAAGGTGGTTTTTGTGAGAAAACAGATATACTTAAACATAAATTTATCCAATTTTAACTTTTTGACAACAGTAATCTTATTTGCCCAGGTGAAAAACTTCTACCTCTTGGCAAAATAATTTCAAATCAAGAGAAATGTAAGCCTGATCGCATGTTTCACAGTCTCAAAAACTTGCAAAAATCAGTAAGAAGTAAAAAGAATATACAAGATCGTAAAACTCTGTACCTTCAGCGTACTCTGCAAGGCCCGAAGTGTGTGTGCCTTCTCATTAATAACCGGGTTCTTGTTACGTCGAATGAACGACTTCCTGAAGTGATCATGAGTGAACGGTTGCTCCTGACCCATCAGAGAAACTCCTCCTTCCTTTATGTTGTTCAACATCTTTCCCATCTCATCTTCTGCTGCACCTTCTCAGATGAATTGGAGACACAGACAAGGTAGCAAATTTAGACCAAGTGTGGAAGGCAGAGATGGAGTTAAATAATGGAGTTAATTAAATTAAATACTGGAGTTAATTTCTTAAAGTTTTTCATTGTATTTAAATATACCGGACTGCTATGACAACCTAATTTCCCTTTGGGGATGAATAAAGTCATCTATCTATCTAAATATAAAGCAGTGCAGAGGGATTTAGTTGACAACATAAACACAAAATGAAACTATAATGAACCATCAAACTGCAGACGGATGATTAGACAAAACCATCTGCAGGGTTATTAAAACATCTATCAATGGGACCCACACTTGCATATTGAGGGAATTATTCACTGAGGGAGAAAATTAGAAAGCAGCAGGTTGTCAGAGTACAAACCTGTTCCTTTGCTGCCCCCTGGTGAAGGACTCGATGACAGCACCTTGCTCTTTCCTTTGGGGCGAGGCAGTGTGTTGGACTGTACTTTCTGGGACACATAGTGACACATTATGATTATTACATATTATAATATTAGAACAACGTCTAACGTAGTGTGTATGTGTGTGTATTTTTAACCTTGTTTCTTCTGCGGGGTGAAGGAGATCTCTCACTTTCTGATTCAGTTTCACTGTAACATTCTGTTTACAAATAAACAAAGTGATCAAATTAATAATCTGACAGTGGAGCACAGGCCAGTACATTCACAACACTTGTGTACAACACAGATGTAATGAGAGATTATTACTACATGATTCTGTGCCCTGCGTTCATACATTAAAATGCAGGTTACCATAGTAACAGTGATACAGCTTCACCACATTTTAACCACTTGACTCTATATGCAGAAACTATCATGATCAAAGATTAACAAAAGCAAAATATTGTCTTTGTTATTAGTAGAATCTTATTCCAAAGTAATCTAGTGGAATAAGTATGAGTTAATGTACATTATTGTACATCATTTTATATTTAATATATGCACAAATGTACAGATGTAACAAATTCTAGATGAAAGAAACAGAAACAGATAAAAGGATGTTTTAAAGCTTTTTTTTAAGAATAGGCCTCCTGTAAAAAGAATAACATCCACCTACCCGCCTCACTATCAGGGCCTTCGTGGAACTTCTTATACTTCTGTATGGCTGTAATTAGACAGTTAATCCACCTGAAAACAAAATGACAATTTAGTAAAAACCTCTCTCGTTATGTTGCTATGATCTCATATATTTAACTTTTAATTTAAGAGATCGTCTCTTAAAACAGCACAAAGACAGAGTCCTAAAAATCCAACACTAGGGGGCAGTGCAGGCCAACCCTCTGTCATATCAATTCACAGAACACCTTCACCGTCTTCACTGTTAAAAAATAAAATGAATGAATGACAACATCAAGCTGGAGCTGGTGAATCCCAACAACTGAACACAGTCTTTCGAAGAACAGGTCGAACTTACTTGCTCATTTCTGTGACGTTGTCAGCGGCAAAAAAAAAGGTCTGAAACCTTTGGTGACAAACTTTGAAGACACTGGTGGAAAGAGAAGAGAGAAGGGAGTCACAAACACGAATTAAAACACGTAAATCCTCAGGAAAGGCTCATCCCCCTTCTTTTTCATTACAGTGAATTTTGAAAACACAGAAAATGATTCTGTCAGGCGCATTTTTCCTGTAACTACAACAGATTTTCTACTGTGTGTGGAGACAATAAAGCTTCTGTTTTAAACTAGAGAAAAACTGGAACATTTATTCATCTCAGTGCCTTATCTTTCATGGAATCTATAATTTATGAACCAGCACATGTGCCTAGATAAAACTTTTAAGACGCCTATTAATACGATCCATCACTGAATTCATCCTTACTATTTTCTCTTGTGCTCCCCAGCGCTCTCTATGCTGTAGCTGGCTATGTTGACCAGACCCTCTGCCTTCTCATCCTGTAGAAGAAAAGCAGTAAAATTAGACAAAAAAAACCTATAAAGCCTGTGTTCTTTAAATTAATATCTTAGAACAACAGGATATCCGCAGATAATAAATTATTTGGAGATTTGTTTCTAAGGAGATAAAATAATCTCATATCCATCTTCCTACCTGTTGGGTGGTGTACCAGTAAAGTGAAGGCCCCTTGAGGACAAACCAGAAGCGCTGCCACTTCTGGGTGATGAAGACGCTGCTCTCCTTCCTCTTCTTCCACAGCCAGCCGTCGCAGTCGGGGCGGCCCAGCTCTCGACAGGACACACGACGTCGACTCAGAGCCGTTGTCATTCCTGGAAGGAAATGACAACCAGAGGGTGATCTCAGTTTTTGAGTGGCGGTGTAAGAAGGTGCTGAATTTATTATATGTCTTTGAATTAACTAGTCAAGAAACCACCCCACCAAGAAAACTCAGGATTAAATTTATTATGTTTCAATGATGTTTTTACCTTTTGTAGAACTCTTCTTAGCGTCTTTATTACCCTAAAAAGAGAAAGTGACAGAACATTCACTTCATGTTTCAAATATAGTTTAATAAAGTTAAAACTAAACGCGTGGAGACAGTGAATCTTGTTCTCTCACCGTGTGTCCGACCATTTCAGGACAGGAACTGATGCTTGCTCTCTCCTGACTGACTCTGTGAGGTGAAGGACTTCTGGGCGACGGCGATCGGTCTCTTCTCAGTCTCGGAGAAAGTCTTGAACTTTCGAAACCGTCAGACTCCACTGAGGAAAATTTACATTGATGGTCAAATTACAGAAATTAGATTAAATTCCTATTTAATGCAGCATAAGTATTCTTTCATGGATTTTATACTTTAAAATATTTTGCATTTTTAACATTTATACCCCCAAAGAGATATATTTAGACAGCTTAAGTGTTTTTTATTGTTTCGTATCTGTTTAATATAAACTCCTGCACAATGTTCCTGACAATATCCTGCTGCTGCCAACTGAAATATATTGAATCCTTCTGTGGGGGAGAAAACATTTCGCAAAAGACCTAGATTTCCTCTCCAGAACATTTCTTACCTGGGGCTGAATGTGGCGACAACCCCCCTTGTTGGTTTTGATATGAAGCGAGAGTTAAATTCCCATCCAGATCCTCAGTGGACTTAGTGAATTCGGATTCCTCTTGTCCCATATGCTGCTGAGATGGCTCAGGGCCGTGAATGGCTTTCCTGTAATCAAAAAAAGAAAAACAGATCACACCATCAATCAAAACAACTCACTTATGGTGCATTCAAGTGTTTCTAAGAAGCTACGCTACCTTAGGTTTTAGATTTAATGATCAAAACAAACGTGCAGTTTACAGGAAATTAAGCAAATCTGAGTGTGTTTACAAAAAAGGAGGCGCTCCTTACATTCATAAAGGTTTGTAGGTGAAACCAACAGTAATATAAAGACTATAAACAACTTGTATTGTCAGTTAAAGATGTGAAATATGACTGTTTGTCAGCGTTCAAAAGTTTCTGCTTGTTTTTTTTTCCCCTTAGTCGTGAGTTAAGCGTATGAAGACATGACAGGATTATTTACAACCGTAATGCTCCATCTCCGCCCACTCCCTCCATTTGTCTGAGTCCGCCTGCTCACCATCGACCATCACTGTCTCTCTTTGTATCTCCATCACTCTTTCCCTCCCCTCACCTATTTTTCTTTTTTTTTTTTCCCTTCTCCTCCCAACATTGTTAGAGTCTTTCTTCATCTCTCCAAAACTCCCTATTCATCTTTCTCTTAACCTCTTCCTTTCTCGTCAGACTCAGGTCGTGGGTGTAGCGCAGCTGAATTCATGGCATTTGAGATGTGACCTCATCGCAAACCTACCAGTTCCTGGCAGATTAACAAGGTCAAAGGGTTTTGTGGGAGGTTCGGCTCTGTTGAGTAAATCTCTGGTAATTTAGTGAACCAGACTCATGTCCAACCTGCTCAGTCTGAGATGTTATTATGCTTCTAAACACAGTTGTTAGAAGGACAAAGTTGCAGGTTCCCACAGATCCCAATTATTTGCGACATTAAAACGTAATTTTCACATTAAAGACAGACAGAGACACTGGATGAAAAAATGGAAAAATGATTTCTTACTTAATACACTTGCAGTTCTTTCTACACTTTTATCTACATCTATTTTTTTTTTACATCCTTTGGTCATACAGGCTCTTCTACTCTTTAAGGTACACTTTGTTTTTCACAGTAAAGGTTTCTCAGTGAACTATTATTATCTTATAATCAGTAGAACTGTGAAACCAGTGGCGGAAATGTGCAAAGTATCATATGAACCGAAACCAACTTATCAAAACGTTACACCGTAATACCATTAGAGTCAAAAATGACTCCATCTGTAATTAATCATTAAACCAGTAAACATCTCATGAATCAGATCCTCCACAACTGTCAACAGGATCAGTGGTATAGATACGTGATGGATGGATATTATGGATCCTTCAGTTCTACACAATAATGTTCTTTGTACAAGCAAGAAAGATTCATGCTCTCACCTAAAAGCTAATTAATGCCACTTTAAAGTAAAGCTAACTTAGCATTAAAGTTTACACTGTGATCTAAAAGACCTCAAAGAGGCAGTTCTTATGGAGGATCTGTAGCTTTAACTATGTAAACAAGGTGCTAGATAATTACAATTGGGTGTGTTGCAGCTTGAGATTGAGGACACAAATCAACAATCCTCTATCAATGTGCACCTGTGTTGCTATGGAATAAATATTCTGTCAAATTCAATCTGAGAAATGTTTACGCATAAAATAACCAAGGTAGTAATTTCTGCTTTTGGCTTTCACCTGAAATAAATCGGTGACGCATCAGAAAAATCTGTGACATAAAAAATCATATTAAAGACCGCTATAACTCACAATGACCTAATATTATATTATAAATATAAATGTAAAAGGTCATTTATGGTCTCACCTAAAAGACAAGGACCTGACAGAAGCCGCCACCCGCTCAAATATGGAGTGTCTGGGATTCTCCTCCTCGCTCTTTTCCTCTTCCTCCTCTTCAGACCTCTCGTCCTTCCCCTCTTCCTCTTTCTTCAAAGGAATCAGCAGAGAACAAGCATGTTAATGTGCCGCTGAACTGTCTTTTTATGTGTGTGTGTGTGTGTGTGTGTGTGTGTATTTAGGAGTCAGTGGAGGGCTAAGGAGGCGGCTGTCATGTGAACTGTAATGGTGCCTTCTGTGGCTCTGGAGATGAGACAGCAACAAAAACACACACAAACACAACACACACACACACACACACACACACACACACACACACACACACACACACACACAAAAGCATGTGCACAGTGTGAGAAACTCTTGCTAAACACAGGGAATCCTGTGAGAGCAATAAGGAGTTGGTTCCTTATGTGTGTGTTCACACCAGGCGCCACCAGCTAGATCTGAGATTAACATGATAATGGTCACAAAGGGGTGTGAAATGCTCTGAGTGTGTGTGCGTGCGTATGTGTGCGTTTCTGAGTTTTGAGATGCAGTGTGTAATTCTGTGTGCAGTTAAAAGACAAACAACAGTCAGCATAGTGACCAGAGAAATTGTTTATGGAGACGGATCCCAAGTGATGTTCAAACAGAAGGAGGAGAGGATTCTCATGAAGAGGACGGTTAAGGTTCCCCTGACGTTAACTATGTATCAGTCTGGTTTCTGATGGCTGATTTGGTGCTTCACCACTGGGTGTAATAATCCTAAACTACAACTGTGTGGTAGATAATTAAAATTGCATTTTTACCAACAATAAAACTGTTGTCTTGGGGGTTTTATCTAATGGATTCATAACTACACAGATGTTTTTTTTTTCCTTGTGAGAAAAATTATGAGCAAAAAAAGTCAAAGTAAAGAAAAAGGGCTGCTCCTAAAAATGTTCCAGTGTCTATGTGGCCACATCATGAGTAACTCTGAATAAGTGAGGCTGGTGGTGAAGGTACGATGTGTGACACATGGATACGAAAGGAAATAATGTAATCACAGAGTTTATCTAAAAGTCAGTAAATGCCGCCTGCATTGTCCAATAAATCCAAAGATTGACATCATCGGTATTCCTGGGTTGTGTACAACTAAACACTCTTCTCTTCTTGGTTGCTGTATTGGTGCAGTGAGGAGGGGAGTAGACACGTGAACAGATCCCTGACCTGTTTAGAAGAGACCTGCCGGACTTGGTCTTTGCGTCGCACTGATGCAGGAATCTTCTTCAGGACCAGAGTCACACCGGTGGGATTCTCCCGCAGCTTCTTCACAAGATTTGCTCTGCTCCAGCCCACCTGGTGATTATTCCACGACGAAGGTTACAGACTCAAACACGGTAAATTTGACAGATTTATAACTTTTAAGTAAATTTGCTGCTGATGAAATTTAGTTTATATTGACAAAAATTCTGCAAAAACTGACAGGAGCACAAATAGACAATGCAACCAATGGAAGAGTCAAAAATACACACATTCATGTCTCACTCACCACTATCTGGTCATTGACCTGAATGACTTCGTCACCAGCCAAGATTTTCACAAAAGCATCACTGGAAGGCTGCGGAAGGAGGAAGAAAAAAAAACACAGATAAGAAACCAACGTTCAATCTGGTCAAAATACTGTACACATTACCATATGGTCTAATACTTCTCTTCAATGAAATTATGCTCCTTTTCTCATAGTTTTTGCTCAAATCATTGCATCCTAGATTGATTATGTAATGATACAGATGCAAACATCCGTGTAGTCTGTGTGAGTTTGTGGGCATTGGCCACTTCTCATATTAACAGCAGACCGCGGTAGCAGAAGAGTCGAGAGTGCTTTATTGTTGACATCATGGAAAAATAACATTTCCATCTCCGACATCCCACAGGAGAGCTGCACTCACATTCATTTTACAAGCCCTCCTTATTCTGGCTGATAGAAACTTCTCCATCCTCCCATCACTCCCTTGTTTATTTAACAAAACCCCCAATCTCAGTGATCTTTGGCTTTCTCAGAAAATTACACAGCACTGCTCCTTCTATGCAGTGATTTTATGTTCCCAGAGAAGCTTTAATGAAACTAAACAAAAAAAAAAAAAAATATATATATACCAAGGTTATTAAGCACCTTTAATATGATACATTCTATGCATTCATACATTTCCACCTACACTTGATGTGTTTATTATAAATATAAAAACTGCAGATGACAACTGCCTCCCATACATATGCACAGATATTATTAGGAATGATGCGTCATGCTGTGATTGTTTACATGCTGTTCGCACAATTTGGAATGAGCAGCAGGAATGAGTAGGTCATATAAATATATTTGTATTTGGAGCACACGGGCTCAGATTCGTCTCAAAGCAAAGAAAGATAAGCTAATGGCTAAAAATAATGTGTCACACACAAGTACTTCCAAGGGGATTTCTGCTCAGTACAGAGCTCAGGCTTTATGATAAATAAAACTATGCAGAGCAGAATTCACAGCAGAGAAAGACATCATTGTATACCGACTCTCCTGCTTCTAAAAACAGCCACTAAATGAATTTTTTTCTTGCCCCAAACAGAGGGGAGAGTTGGTGTCGTTTTTGAAAGAGAGCCAGAAAAGATAAACTGATAATTCTCCTTCTTTATTTTTGCCTTAAATGACTGAAAATATGAAACTAGATGAAACAGACAAGTGTAAGTGTCTGTTTTTAGTGATAACAGAAGTGTTAGTGAGTTTTATCTCCTGCAAAAAATGTGACAAAACCAAGTGACAACTTCTTATCCGTCACACCGACAAACATTATGCTCTACAGCTTCTTAACCACACAGAACTGGTTAAGAAATGAAACATCAGACTCTTGCTGATCAATGTGACCAGCTCTCATCATGAATCTCCTGCAGAGAGGCAACATGTAGTTGAAGTTGTGGGTCAAAAGTTCAAGAGGAGGATACACCTGAGTCACCGCTCTCAAGAAGGTCAGTGAAGAGGTGGTATCTGAGGTGGCAGTGGTGGTTAATGGTGGCTTGTGAGTCACTAGTTAAAGAAAAGACAGTAAATGAGAAACTCTGACCTCAGCAGCAGTTCCGGTCACGTAGTGGTTACTAGAGCCAGTGGATGTTACTTCGATCCCCTGGGAGACACACAAATAAAAAGATGTTATGAGACTACGTTTCATACTTGCATCCATTAGCAAATCTGCCACATGGAACTGTTTCAAAATCATTCATCATAATGTATATTGCTCCATCAGTGGAGATGTTTATGTTCGCTCTGTAATTCCCCATCAGACCTCTATCCTGATTGATTATTTTTAGTTGTAATGGAAAAAGGGAGAGTAATCAAGTAATCACACCCCAGATCACAGAATCAATACACGACATCTCACACCACACAAGAAAATTACTAAGAAAAGTCACGTAGGATGTAAATGAATAAAGCTATCAATTTATCTAATGAAATATTCAGATTTGCTGAGTTTTACTGCAAAAGGCTGTGACACGACTTTATATCAAATCAATTGAAAATCTATTGAATTTAAATGGTACTAAACTCACAGCTGATCAGTGTGAATGTGATTTACCATTTATTACTTAACCTTTCTTTAACCTCAATTTAGTATTTACAGGTTTAATACATATATTTATTACACTGTAGACATAGTCACGGTTTACATTCAGACATGTAGATTTACCTTTGACATGAATTCCCATAGTAGCCACATAATGTCACAACCGTATGAGGCAGTGAGCTATTCATTCAGCTTTCAAAGAAAAAAATAACTGGACAGGTAACCCATTTATTTTCTTTCAAGTGCACAACAAAAGGTTGTTATGTAATTGTGAAAACATAAAAACATGACTTCCTTTGAACGAAGACGATCATTGTATACGAAGATAAACGAGACGCTCTTTTGTTTGGAAAAGCAAAAACATTTCTAGGATATAATTCACATCTGAACAATTTCTTCACCCTCTTCTTTGTGACTGTTATTACGTGTAAATTTGAGTAAAATGCAAGAGGAAAAAAAGGAGGTTGTATTTTTAAATTCACATTTACTTTGTGAATCGAACAAACGTACATCATGGTTTATACCTTTTGTGTACATGATTAAAATCATTCTTCCTGCCTCTCGTTTCCCTTTCTTTACTTAGTTCCCTTTACTTTCAGTCTTTTGCAGACACTGTTTGTTCTGATGTGCTCCAACCTCTGTCTGTCTGTTTGTCTGTCAACTGAAGATAATCAGCTTTTGTCGAAATATGATACTGTAAGCATGTTTGTAAAAAAACACACAGCTAACACTCATTAGAATCAAGGACACAAACACAAACAAACTTTGTGTTTGTTTTCAGGATCAGAGGTGATGAAGTGTGGCTGAAGAATCTGTACATGTTTTCTATAACAACAACGGACTGAAGAAGATTCAAAAGGTCACTCAATTGAGTGAATGAGCACAAGGAAATGGGACTGCTCCTCTAATCTACAGAGAGATTTGTACCCATGGGCTGACTGGGAAATGAAAACTAAATGTGACACTGAATTATGTAGATAACAAGCAAAGAAGAGAGCTGTAATTGTTGGTTCCTAATGTACTGACTGAAACACGAATCATTGAGAGAAAAGAAGAGACAAGAATAGAATACTATTTATGGACATGAAAGTAAAAAGAATAGAAGTGAGAACCTTGAGTCACAGGTAAGAGAAGTGATGAATGGAGGCAAATGACGGCGGGAACCTGCCGGACAACCATGAAAGCAGTAAATGACAGAGAGAATGAAAGAAAAATCAGACACGGACGAGGAGTTGATTATTAAGAAACTGACGAAGGGATAAAAAATTTAAAATGGTTATAAGAATAGAGGGAAGATGAGATGAGAAGAGATGATGGAGACAAAAAATGGTTTAACGGTCACTGAATGTGATAAATACTGGATTTAAAATGTGCAGTCTGATTGCATCAGAGGGCTGTAGCCCACTGTCATTTAAGAATTCACAATAACGAGCTGAATAGTATAACAATCAATTTTTAAAAATCATTACTCAATAATATTTATTATGCGTTGATCAATCAATTAATCAACCAACTCTATGATCTAAATTAGGGTTAGGGTTAGTTATGTGTCTCCTATAGCTTGAATATATATATCTTGAATATATCTTGAACTGTTTGAGCCAAACTTTAACCCTATACATGATCAAATTTATCATTTAAAAGTCACTGAATAGAAACAAAATAAATCCTTCTTGTATTTGGATCCCTTGTATTTGGAGCCATTTAGTGTAACATCATTTAAGTATTGTGACTTCATATAAAACACAAATTGCACATTTTCTCTATATTTGAGCAAGAGGAAGCGTTTACCAGGTGATCACCAGGTGACACAGGTACTAGGTCAACACTCTCGAGCTGAGCAGTGTGGGTAAGAAGAGCTTCAGGGCTGGAATTTAAGATTTCATCACAAACCGCCACCATCTGACGACACTGCGGATGAAAACACACCAGAGTTTACTCCAAAGTCGCTTTGGATTACAATCAATTTGTCATGCTATCAATCTAATTCAATTGTTGATATAATGAAATAAAATATCTCTAGAAGTCAAGAACACAAGAACTTACTACAGCGATGATGTCCTTTTCTTTTTCATAGACAGTTGTATCCTGTTGGATGAAACAACATGACATGAGTTAACACGAAGCAGAATGAGAAAATGACACTACAGAAGCCGACAGTGTGAAGGGAAGATATTGATTTGTGGAAATGGGACAATTTGACTAAAATATCACATCTTATTTCCTCCTCACAGCATGAGTCAGGAAGTGAAAGGCCTTCAGAGGCGTCCAGAGGAAACGCAAACACAGTTCCAGCCCCTAGTGGTATTTTAACTGTCTTAAAAACATAAAAGCGCTATTCTATTCTATTATAGGAAAATAACAAAACACATAAAATATGTTAACAAAAAAAAAAAAAATTACAAAGTGAGCAGTACAGTAAGGGAGTGACACCTCGAGCTGCGCGCAAAGTCCATCTAATCCAAGGATTCAATCTAATCCCCCAATGACACACATGCGCACACACTTCATGTACAGTATGTGTGCATCACACACACACATGCAGGAAGTGAGTGGTCAATATCACAGTCAGTAGAATCAATACACTGGAACTAAACTGCTTGATCTCTGGTTTGTGGGAGGGAAGCGTTGATAAAGCTCCTGCAGGCTCTGACGTGAGGCCGCAGAGTCTGGAGAGATGAGGGGGAGGCTTCGAATGAAGGAAGGTGATGACAGGTTCAAAAAGAGGTGGGGGTGGGGGGTTGTTTACATAGCATTGAATATTTATCGAATAGTCTAAAGCCACATACCATTGCTGCTCACAAGCTAATTTACGATGCTTGGTGATGTGAGTGTTGCGTAAAGGATTGTGAAGGGAAACTAATCCCTGTGAAATGTAACAAGGGATCAACAGTGAAGGCTAATTAAAGGCTGTGACACAAGGCCGGAGGGAGGGGTTCGACTCTGAGTTTCTGTCATGATTGTTGGTCACTTCAACTTCTGCATGTGTTTGTTTAGCGTCTGTGTTGCTATATTGCCCTTTGGTATTTGTTTGAGATACCCTAGAGACAGGGCAGCAAAATGTTGTTCATATAAACATTTAAAGGTGACAAGATCTTTAACTCGATACCTAGGGGCTCAATGGCTACATGCTAAAGTGAACTGATATGTAATTAGTTACTTAGCTAACCTGCTAGTTAGGCTTCATTCAGATTCATTTGTGTCCTGCACCAGTGCAAATTAACTAATCTGAGGCAAAAAAAACAACCATCTCTACACAGATCATATTATATGATGTGGTGCAGGAAGAGGTGCTGGAAAAGGGGGTTCACAGAGACGTCCACAACAATTCCTAACATGCCAGAGGTGCTGTTACTGGATGACAACTCCAACTTGGAAGTCTGTGTCAGGCAGAGATGTCTCCGGCTAACTTGTCTTACAGCTGCCGAGTGACTAATAGCTTTTAGACGGAAAGCCCCTCGTTCTGTCAATATACAAACATGGCCTCTAAGCTTTAATAAGCATAGCAAGTGTGGAAAACCAGATTGTCAATGTGTATTGGGCAAAAAAAAAACATTCACTGTAATAAAATCCCTAATATAAGTGAATCTTAAGTTAAATGATAAAACAATCTTGTATAGAAACATTTTTTAGGATCCAGGTTGTTACATGGATGTTATGCTGATGTTAGCTGATGTTAACTGGTTGACACCTCTTTCTATACATTATCACTTATGGCATTTGTTTCTCTAGTAACAACTCTTTCTCTACAGCAAATCATCATTGCATCTTAGAAACACGTTTAAAAATACAACAACGTCTACGCCTCTGTTGTGTGTCGTGTTTAGAGCCATATCACACGGTGCTTCCCCCCAGCTCTCCAGCCTGTTCTGCATTTCTTCTGTACAACTCTGTCAGAACAGGAAATGGCACCTATGTGTCTGTGTGAGGTGGATGACAAGTACACGCCCTGAAACTGATGTAAAAGTCCAGAGAGAGCATAGTGGGAGAACAGACAGCACAAACCAACACTTGTCATATGAGGAGCTGAGGAAGAGGAAAGGAGATGACGAGTAGAGGAGACATGCTGGGTTCCTCTTTGCCTCCAGCGTGTTCATGCTCCACTTGGATGCCCTTCTATTTATTTTGCTCTCATAAGATATTAATTAAAATAAAAGGCTGCTACTGTTTTTATGTTTATTTTTCTACAGGAACCCCTCAAGTTTAGCAACATAACAGTCTCATGTAACAGTGGCTTTTTTGTAGATACGACCCACTTTCAGTTCTCCATCAGCTAAACCCAAATAGGAGCACCATGATCACAAAAACGAAACAACCAGAAAACCTCAGCGCTGGCCTTTTGGTATCAGCATCAAGACAAATCCTTTTTCCTTTTTAATTATGATTATTATAGCTGTGCAATACTGATCGACATTAAAGACGGAATTTTTATTCCACTTCACTGTTGTTGCAAGTTCCCACCAATCGTACTGTAACAATAAATGTTAGATAAATCCCACGCAGAATGAGCTACAGTAACACTGAAGTTATCTTAATCAATGTCAATCACAATAAGGACATGTTGTTGCCATGGTGAAAATGAAACTGAAAAGTATTAATTTAACCACATCCTGCAGCACAGAAAGAAAAAAATTGTGTTGTGTGTGTGGTTGTGTTGTGTTGTGTTGTGTTGTGTTGTGTTGTGTTGTGTTGTGTTGTGTTGTGTTGTGTTGTGTTGTGTTGTGTTGTGTTGTGTTGTGTTGTGTTGTGTTGTGTTGTGTTGTGTTGTGTTGTGTTGTGTTGTGTTGTGCTGAGTGAAACATGGGAGTGTGGCTGGATCAGGTGGTGATCTAACTTTACAGCAGCGCTCTGTGCCTAAAAGTTGTCCTCTCTGTAGTCGTCTAGGAAACAAAGACAAGCTATTATGTGGGTGTAAGATTCTGATAACACACACACACAAACGTGCGCGCACGCACACACACACACACACACACACACACACACACACACACACACACACACACACACACACACACACACACACACACACACACACACACAAACACAACAAGAATGTACACAGTCATGCATGGACACACACATGCCAAAAAATACTGAAACTAACACAAACATCAATAACACACATGAATGTACATGTATGTTCAGACAGGCTGTTCATTACAGGCTCTAATGAACAAACTACTTTTTTCCCCATTTTTGTCATCAACTCAGTGTACAAATAAAGAATATCAAAAGCCAGTCTAGTCTAGTCTAGTCTAGTCTTGTCATGTGTGCCAGATTGTTTATATACTCTCATTACACCAGTATGTATTTTCTGTTTGCCACCAGGTCACAGGATTGCTATAAAAAGACGTGAGGACATACTGTAACAAAGTCGGAGCTGTTTTACACCTGCTCCTCAGCGTTCTGTCCAAATCTCACTATCATTTTTCCTTTTAATTTCCCATCATGTCGTCTTTCTCGTTTTTTTACCTCTCCACTTGGCCTTGGATTTTCTCTCATGTTTCTCTTTCAGAGTCGTAAATAATAAAAGTTACAGTTATTCATGCAGTGGCCTTTCAGTCTTTTTGGATATTTTTGCTGTTGTCACTGGCAAACAAGAAAACAACATTACACAACCAAACTGGATTCTTAGATAGGAAGAATTTCGTTCTTAACAAATAAAAATCTTTTAAATTTTTACCTGCAGAATCTTGTGTCAAAAACATTCTAAATTCACATACCTCAGTGTGATCCCTTCCAATTCCTCTTTCTCTATTTAATACAGTCCTGTGTCTTTCCCTGTCCCTGTCTCTTTCTCAGGAGCTTTGCCTCCTGCTTGGCTGTTTCGCGGTAGACTGAGTGTTTGCTACTGTGTGAGACTCAAACTTGACAACGCCAGTGTGGGATCCCACAACTATCAGCTGATCCTGACCGCCTTCAGGGGGGTATGACAAGGAACACATAAACCCCCACAGTCAAACAGGAAATCATTGCATATTCACTATTATAGAAGGATGTGGTCTAACAAACGTGGCCACAGTTCTGCAGAAAAGACGTCACGATGAAGCTGTGGCCTCCTGAGAATCAGACAAAGTGTCACGGGGAAGGGGTGACACCGGCCTTGATTACGCAGCAGCTGATTTCAACCAGCCATAATGGCTCTTGTGTGTAACTCTGAATGAACGCTACAATAAAATCATTTGAAGTGATTTTCTATGGTATAGGAACATAAACAAGCTTACGTAACGTGACAGAGCTACATATGTATGTATATGCTACAGGTGTGTGTGAAAAGTGATCTCCTGCACAGCCTCCAGGTTGATAATACCATGATGACAGATGAAATATGAGGCCATGTGACTGAGGAGTTTTCATTATCTCTTGTCTGTTTAACACCTGTTCAAAACTGACCTTTTAGTTTTTTTTATTACTATTATTATTTAATTAATAACTACACAGCACCTGAAAAAACAAACACAAGTAATACGCAGGTTTGATAGATATGAATCTACCGTATCTGTTACAGACGCTGTTTTGTGAATGGAATTGGTCTCTTTGTTGTAATTTAAACCTCTGACACAAATTCAGTAGGTGACGTTTGAGACCAGGGGGAAGTCCGAAAAAATGGTGCCATCCAACTATTTCTACTTCAGTGACTGACAACTGACAAGCGAGCTCTTCAAAATCCCATTACATGTGAAAAGATTTGTTAAAGGGCAATAAGTTTTATCTTAAAAACACCTGCATTCACACACACACACACACACACACACACACGTGCGCAAAGTTCAAAAACAGGAATTGAGCAAACAATAGCCAGTAATTACCCAACGATGATCAACCTCTGAAAGTGAACAAAAACAAAAGCGGCAATGGATTTTAACAAACTAATCACTAACTTAAGTGCTCTGCCACCACGTTTACAATGAACGAAAACAACAGTCTGCAGACGCCAATCTGATTCACCTCATGAGCGGCGAAAAACATCCGATCAGAGTCAACGTTCTTCATCACTCTGTCAAATCCATATTTCCTTCCTTCCCTTGTGTTCCTCCAAATCCATAAGAAGAATGACACTGATACTTTACACCAACACCGACACAGAGACAGTGACTTATGTCTCGCATGAAAGCCCCACAGGCGTTTTGCAACTCCTGTGAATGGCTTCGCATGTGAAATTACAAGATCTAGTTCAGGCTATTGTTATAAGGCTCCCACAGCATAAAACTAAATGATATTTGAATGATCTTTAACATTAATGTGAAGTTAAAAAATCCTCAGTGAACAATCAATTCACAGCTTTGAATAACAAAAAGAAAATACATTTGATGTTTTATGGAAGTTTTGCTTTCAGCAAAGTGCAAAAGCAGCATCAACCTGTGGAGAATTATCCAGTCAAAGAGGTGAGAACTGTACCTGTCGTGCCGGGCAGGAGTCCAGATCCTGCTAAACAAAGGCTAAATATAAACTCCTCTAAAGACCAAGACTCCCTTCTTCACCCACAGGTTCCCCGCTCCTCTTACTGCCTTTCTCTCTTATTATCCTTCATTCTCTTCCCATCTCTGTAGCTCTATGTTGTTTTTGTCTTCTTCACCTCTGTCATCCTCTTTACCTCTTATGTCACTACAGTGTTGTTACAGAGTTAAAGGTTTCTCTCTGCCTGCTGAACATTCAGTAACTAACGCACACTCCCCCAGGAGTCAAAAGTCATTTAACAGTTGTAGCACAATCCTGTTCTCAGTCTCCTCCTTCTTTCTCTGCCTTCCCCCTTTGCTTCTCACTTTGCCCTTCCCTCCCACCCATCCACCCTCCCCTAGGCACTGCAACATATCCAGACCTGTCTGCTCTACTATATGTAAAACTTTTTGCATTCATACAGTTCAGAATATTCCTTCTCCTCCTTCTTTTCTTTAAAACGTTCTACTATATCACATTTGGGCTAAACACAACAGACAACTCAGCTCTCCTCTGTGGCGATCCTGCCAACCCCGACCTTCTTCAAGGTACAGTCGCCTTCAAATATGCCAAGAATGTGAAGATAAAGAATGCATTACTCAAGCTAAACTGAGGCACGGGAGTATGTTTGTGCTTCTGGTTTTGTTTTCTTTTTTTCTCTTTAGGAGGTTGATTTAAAAAGAAATGGCCGACCGCTGAACAGGTTGTAGTTCCTCTTTGGAAATTTAGCGTGCATTGGTGCACGGTTCACTCCTGCATGGTTCCTCCTATGATAAACACGTCATGTTTTCATAAACGTGTGCAATAAAATGTACTAAACCAACACACAGCCAGTCACTTTGGATAAAGCAGACACTTTTTGTTTTGTAAAAGAATAGACATAGACAACAGACGTACAGTTATGAGAGTGTACTTATTGTTTAAAGTCAAACATGGACCAACCTTGTGGACGATTTCTCCCAACTCTCTGCAGTAACTGAATATGTTCTTGGTGGCTGTGTATCCACTGAGCTGGAAAAACTGATACCTGGAACAACAGGGATTAGATTTCAAATAAGTCTGTACATAAATGGAAGCGACTTGTAATGATTTAGTTTCACAAAGGTAAATGAGGCATCTATGAGAATCACTCAAAGAGAAATTTGTATGTATCAGTTCTCTCAACAAAGCACGACATATAAACATCTAGTCAGCATGTATGCTAAAATATTCCCATACATAGACCTCTTAATGAGTTAACCCACAATCATCACTTTTACATAAACCCACAACAACAAAAACTGCAACCTGAACTGACAGAGCAGAGAATGTTTCCATGTAAAAAAACAAAACCGCAGCATAAAACAGGATTTCAAGTAGCTGTTGTATATGCAACAGTTAGGTAACTCCCTCTTTACAAACCTATTGAGCAGAGAGAAGAGTCCTTTGGCAGAGGTGATGAGCTCCACAACAACCTGCAGGACTCCCGTCGACAGCTTGGTGGTGGTCCGTCCGTCGTAACTGTTGCGGTGCCAACGGCTCTGGATGCCCATCTGGAGCGAGTGGGCAACAGCGCGCAGCTTCTCTGTTAGACCTCGCAGGTTTTCACCACCTAAACCATATGTCTGGAGAGTAGGCATACAACAAAAACACACACATGCATCTGGTTTAAAGAATATTCCACTCCCAAAAATACTCACACACTATTTTATACAATATATATATATATATATATATACATACATATATGTATGAATGTGTATATGTATGTATTTGAATGATCTCTAACATCACTATGAACCCTAAAAATATTAACATAAAACAACTCTCAGTTTTTATCTGCTGTGCCAGGAAAGTGTCCAGATGCTGCTATAGAAGTGTTATGTATACACTCACAGACTGTTAGATAGATGTATATCCTTGATGTTTAATGCATTTTTTCCCTAAACATCCACATCACAGTGAGCAAGGGCCTAGTGTAAGATTTCATATATTGTGATCATGTCTGGTCTGACTGTCTGGTGGAGGATCTTTGTCTGGTGGAGAAGTTTCACACCTGACATTTGCTACTAATACTCATAGTTGTACAAGTAACTGAACAAGTTGTAATTAACTGAGCTGCTGTAGAGTTATTCTAGAAAATAATATGATGACTTAGAGACAGAAAATATAGATAAAGATTTAACGAAACATCAAAAAACAATTGGAGCGTCCAGATAGCCGAGTGGTTAGGGTGCACCACTTCCATCACTGGCCTCCCCACCTTCCTGTCTATCTCCACTAAACCTATTAATAAAGGCAAAAATATATCTTAAAAAAGACAATCACTGTTAAATCATTTTTCTCCTGATCAACAATCAGTCGTCAGTTAGTACAGTAGTATCAAAAACCAATGTAATTGTTTTATAAAAACCTTCATGATGAATTGTATTGTGTTAAAAATGGTTAAAACATTTTGCCTATTCCATTTATCTCGCTGAGAGAATACTGTGTTAGATCAATGTCCACAGAATTATACAAGCCTTACAATTACTTCAATCAATCTATAGCGAGGGACTAAATAAAACTTAAAAGGTCATTTTAACCAGACACAGCTTCTCGTGTCTCTTCATAAGCCTGTCATTACAGATCTGTCCCCGCCGGCGTGAGACGTGACTCCTCACAGCAACTGAAGAAGGAACAGGTTATTGTCGTGACCCACTCATCTTTGGTCAAGAGCTTGGGATCGATCGGGCTTTGTTGTTACACGTCAACCAGCCGGAACAATCCTTCGTCAACAAGTGGCCATGAATTTTTCATGACCTTTTCAACACTGCAGTTGTTAATTATGTAACTGTGCACTTGAACGTTTTTTTCATGTGAGCGTCTGATGGTTGGTTTTTATTTATGAATCAGCGACAGTGTTAGCGCTGTGAGAGAAGCAGACACATTCATACTCACACGTACTGTATGTGCTGTACGCAGAATCTTAAACTGTGTGTTGGTGAATAGGTTCAGATGTTGTCATGTGTTAAACACTTCACATTAAGGGCACATGGATCGCCACATGGTTATGACACAACACGTTGGCATGTATATGCTGTGCAGATGTTTGCTGGTTTGAATCCTGAGTTAAGCTTCCCTGACTCTCCTCCCCATTTCCTGTCTCTCTATACTGTCTAGATCATTAAGGCAAAAAATCCCTCTCCAATAATAATATTAAGCTTTTAATTTATTTACAAACTTATTTACACATTCATTCAGTTAATCTTCTGGTCGAATTGTTAATGCTGTAATGGACTATTTCATTCAGTATTAACAGTGATTTCAATAACTCTACAACAAACAAGTTAAGTAGCCAGAGCTTTAGTGTGATGGTCACAGACTGTTACAGCACCAGAACTGGAATGCTGCCTGGTTCTGTCCCGCTCAATTAGTCCCTCCAATGAAACAAAGGCCACTTTCCCTCCACACACACACACACACACACACACACACAAACACACACGCAGACAGGCACACACACACACCAAAGAGGAAATGTTGTTTTAGTTGACTGTAGACTTTCGCAGAAATTTGCATGTAAAGTAATCGGTGCAAGCTTTTCTATTGTAAACCTGCTTTGGTTGCAATTGAAGCACAACTAGTCCACTAGTCCTTTGATGTCGGCCAGAAAAAAATAAAGTGACTATTTTAATATGATCAGAGAAGAGAGGGTTTTAATAATAAAAAAGAAAGAGAGAAGGGGAAAGTGAAGCAGAAAATTAAACAAGACTTGTACACAAAAAGAAGGGTTTTCCAGCTGGATTTGTTTGGTTCTGCTACACAAACATCAAGAAGAGCAGGATCAAATGTGTGTGTCGGGTGTGATGATGGTAAAAACAATGCAATCCTGTTCTCCGGAATCAAACTTTACACAACAAAGCAACAAGTCAAGTACATGACTTCTAAGTAAATACGCAAACACACCTCTTTTCACACACACACACTCACTCACGGAGCAAAGCAGCCTTGGATACACGAGAGCACTGCTATGGACACATATTATACACAAACACACGTGATCTTTCCTCCTCACTCACCAGAGAGCAGAGTTTCTCCACAGCCTCCAGTATGAGCTCCTGGTGTCCAATCTTATTGACTCCCAGTGACTCCAGGTCCCGTGAGGTCAACTGAAGCAGATCCAGACCCGACAAATGCCACTCGGAGAACGGGTACTGATGCAGGGGGGCGTCCAGACCTGAACACATCACAGAAAACAAGCAGACACTTCAAACACATGAAAGACACGAGTGTAAAAGAAAATCCCTCACATTCAGAAGAACACATACATGTACAGGCAGAGACATGTAGAGTGAGTGTGGACTGACACAGATGGTAGAAGTTCAGTTGAGCAGCTGTAAAACAGCTTCTGCTGTTGCTGTTGTGTTGGACAGTTTGGTCTGAAATAAGTTCAAATGTTCAAATCCATAGGTTGAATCAATTCATACATTTATATAACTTCCTGGGAAATGAGTTAATACACTATAAGCTATGCTGATGTGAAGATAAACAACATGTTTTCTCACTTTCACCATAGGTTTTTTGAAATAATGACTAAATAATTAATAGTTATATAACTTAATATGTCTTTAACAATTTATATAATATTCACAAATGGGCTTAAAACTTTACATTTTTACATGTATCTGATAATTATGTGAGAAAGATTTGTTTGATCTGTTAAAATAGTAAGATTACAATATACTATCAAATATTTACAGTATTTACAATAAGTGAAAATATTGATAAATCAATACAGAGTGTACATACGTACATAACTGGATTATTATCATTATCATTAATGAATTAATATCTAAACAGTATTTCAGTTTTGTTTGCTCTTAAATACTATTTCATATACTTATTGATTCTTTAATCTGTAACATGTCACCACACTTGTTTTCTTTTAGTTTTTTTTCACTTAATACTCAGTTTTCCTGGGAAGTATAAACTGAAAATGAAACAAATATTTTTGCATTTAAGCTCAGTACTTGAGTAAAGGTACTTAGTTACTTTCCACCACTACATACAGCAATAAGTCACCTTTCCTTAGACAAAGATATTCTAATACCTGGTGTCTGTATAAAAGTAAACAGAGTAAATAAAGTAGGTGCACACACGCACTTTACAGTGACTTGACATGACCATTAGGGGGAAAAGAAGACGTGAATCAAACAGGCCACAGATCATAGAAATCACACACAAATGTCCGTCGTTTCTCTCCAAGGTGTTGACACTGATCAGACTCTTGTGGCTTCTTTCTCAGCAACATGAGTCCACTTCCTCATTCCACCTCCACCTTTCACTTCCAAGAGGATTAGTGTGGCGCTTCTATTTCTGACTTCTACTTATTCCCGAGACAACGTAACCTGTGAGGCGATCGAGGCGTGACAAGAGAGAGAGAGAGGGAGAGGGAGGAAAAAAAAAACGAGCAACCAGATAATGTTCCTCACCTTGGAGCCACTCGCCGACTCTCTCCTCGCTCCAGGACGTTATAGGCTCCATGCTCGGAGTCCTGTTACAGTCGCTCGTTCAGTTTCCAGTCGTCCTGCTCGACTTCTACCTTTCCGGGCTCCTGCAAGAAGGAGGAAAAGTTGATCCTGATTTGGAGTCGGACGATGACGAATGGCACTCCTTCTCACAGGTACAGGTAAGAGTCCCCCTGCTGTCAGCCAATACGAAACTTGTCAGGCTGCACCAGGAGCAAAGACCCCTCCCTCCTACCTCACCTCCACCTCTACCACCACCACTACTCCACCACCCTCCTCCCACCAGCGTTACCTGGAGCAGTAAGGTTGGTGTAGTGTGGGAAAGGTGCTGCACCTTTAAGGCTTCAAAACGTCCCTCATAGTGTTTTAGCTTTGATGCGCATTCACGTCATCTGTGCGGAAAAGGCGCAGAGTGATTGCAAAATAACAGCAGCTACACCTGTACAGAGTAATGCCATTCACCACACTAACCCTGCAATAATAATAATAGTAATAATAAAGCTACATTCAAGGCTCCTGTTCAACTCTGTGGTTAATGCAGAAATTGTGTTCTGATGCAAACAGCACTTTACCGTCTAATATAAGAACAAAAGAAACTCATGCATTATTAAAACTCAACTGTGATTCCCTGTACAACAATGAAAAAATAAAATAAAAAAAAAAAAAACACTTCTGCAGTTTTAGTTCTATTACAGTTTCTGAGTTTTCACGAGACTTAACTCACCTCCCCCTGTACAGACCAGCACATCTAATCCTCTTTTCCAGACGTCATAGTTGTAGGCTGTTCTTCTGGAAACACTCCAGAACCGGAACTGTTGACTTCTTTGTTGCAGCAGTATGAGAAAACATTCACTTAAAGTGATACATATTTTAATAATGCACAGTATTCTTTTTTTATTTTTTATCTTTTACAAGATGACAGAATTTCTCCTCATTGAATTATTTATACTATCAATAATTATACCACATGGACGCTACTGGAGGAATTTTATTTATGAATATTTTATCCATATTTACATAAATATATATGTTGATCAAACACAGTGATGTTATTAATGTACAATAATGTATTTTGTGGTAAAGTATACAGTCTCTTGGGGAATTTGATCCAGTGTTTTTGTATATAATTCATTGTTATTTATTTTTCCATCAGCATTTATAACTTTATAAATTATAGAAAAAAGGCTGAGCCATTACCGGCTTGGGGTTTCAAAGTTCTGTTATGCTGAATAACAACACCCCGATAAAATTCAGTTGGACTAACATCAGTTGATCTGCTAAACTTTTTCTTTTCAACATCTTTCAGTCAGTTTGTGCTTGTGACCTCACGTGCAGATATTCAGTAAATGATTTGTGAAATTATTGTTTATGTCTCATGTCATACAGTTCACAACAAGTTTTGCTGTTGAACGCTCCCCTAGGAAGAAAGGCCAATGCCTGATGAAAAGGCCATAGTCATGAAAGAGTTGCCCTCTGATATCTGGCACCCCCTGCTGTTGTTCTCTTTGAACCAATAGAAAGAGACAGTGGAGGGGGATAAGTTGGATTTATATCTCAGCAGGTGAAATGTCACTGTGTCCTCATGCATGTGGTAACATATATAAATGAATCATATCAGTGTCTTCAGGTATTTCAAAAAAATCTGTTGCACTTCACACAAATCTATTCCTGTTCTTGGTCTTTGTTTAAAATTGATGGCGTTTGAGAAAAAGAGAAAGAGAGAAAAACTGCAGAAAAACAGAAACAGACTGTAAGTTCACAGGTTGGATTTATAGCAGATACGAGTTGTAGTTTTTGTGGATGTTGACTGATTATTATTGAGCCATCATTGAATCATGTGAGAGGAAAATAACTGAGCATGACGTCAAACCTGATCTTGGTCAATGGGAATATAAACGTGTTATTGCTCAACACGTCCAGTGCTGCAGTGGTTTATTCCAGTGAGATGTCAAGCTGTGACATTACTGATACATGTTTATGGATCTATGTTTGCTTTTATAATTTGCTGCCAAAAAACCCAAACAAACAAACAAACAAAAAAACAAACAACGAGATTCCAGTGTGAATCTGGACATGTTTAATGTTTTGGAGAGTCTCAGGATGTTGCAATGACTTAATCCATTTCCCAGTGAAAATCAATGACATGATGATGTACTACACAAGCCTGTTTGTGCTGAACTCAGAGGTTGCTTTCTAGCAAGAATTCAGCTGCCATTTTTGCCCTGCCCAAATACCAGGAGCACATATTCAAGCCTCAACATGCTGTTTTTGCTTGACAGCACACTCATTACTACAGTCACATTTATGGCGTTAGATACTGTTTTGCATTAGAGGATTTTACCACAGAAGATATTGTTTCTGACAAGGAAGAAGACTGTACATAACTGACAGCAATTGAAAATCATCCTTTATCATTTCTCTCCCCCTTCCTCTCCCCTTTCTTCTCTTATTGATTAATATCCCCCTCACTGTCCATCTGTAGCCGCACTGTCCCATCAGCCATTTCTGTGACAAATGATTTTTCCACTGATGTTTGAAACACAATAACACTATTTGTTCATCATCTCTGTATGGCGCAGACCCAGAATGAATTTCATATGATCAAACACCATCTTCCCCTGCCATCGTCAGTCAGCAGAGACCAGATTATTACCCTTGCTTCACTATTTAGCAGCTAATTAATTTGATCCATGCTGCAGCCCCACTGATGGTGTTGGTCCTTACACTGCAGACATGTGCTCATTCAGCTAAGCTAAATATGAATTATTATACAAAGGTCAGAAAGTGCTCTTTCTGAAATCTGATCCACCCAGACTATTAAATATAGAAATTAAATAAAGTGGGCTAACATTACATTTATGTATAAAGTACAAGCTGTTAGTGGAAAAAGCATATCCATTAGCAATTTTATCTGGTATTTATCTAAATATCCTGGCTTTTAACTAGGATGATCTCGCCTTTAAGTGTTTAAGTGTTGCATAAACAAATTTATCCAGTGGATTAACTTGCTTGACATATTCACTTTATTTTTGTGAGCTTTGGATGCATTAAAGCTTTGCTCAACCTCATTAATGTGGGTGTGAATTTATTTAAGAATTATTATTATTTATTTTTTTTTTGCCAGTTTTGCATAAAATTATTCCAGCCACGTGTACTGTGTTTGTCTCCTGAAGCAGCGTATTTTTCTTCTTTTTATGGAATTATTTATTTATTTATTTATTCGTTTATTTTTTGTGTGTAACTAAGAGATATGACAAACATTCAGGAAAATGCGTGCAGAAGTAAAAACAAAACAAAACAAAAACACACACATCGCTGGCAGCAAGTTGAAGAATGCTGAAGAATGACAAGAAAAAATAAAAGTAATGAAAATAACTGAACGAGTGAATTTTTGAGCTGTCACTTCAGATTTAGAGTATGCATGCATTTGAATTTTAATCGCATTGTTTGCTGCTGTGTGTGTTGGAACTGTGCTGTGTGAATCATCATCTCTACTTCTGCACAACTGTGGTTTTAGCTCTAAGGTTAAACCACTTGTCATATTTACTTCAGTTTATCTGATTTGCCGTTTGTTGTCTTGAGACTAAACCAGCCGTCTGTTTTATCTCAGCTCAGCTGTTGTGTTTGTTCATCTGCTCAACAACAGGTATTATTTTGGCGTCAATATCCCAACAACTCAGGGCGGAGTCTCGGTCCATTGCGCATCCCAAGCTTGATTGACTCATATTTCCCATGATGCTTCATTTTTATCTGAAGGTAGAGCTAGGGCATCCCTGAAGTCCCTGTCGCCGGGCGGGAGACACCTCTGAGTCATCACCACCTGTGATGTCAGTGGATCATGAATAGAAGCAGAGATTCCCTGCAGTCAGAGCAGAAAAGGGAAAGAAGATGAATGTTTATTTGATAAGTGCCCTTCAAATAACAATATGTATGTGTGTGTGTGTGTGTGTGTGTGTGTGTGTTTGTGTGTGCTGTGGCTTTAAATGCACAAGAGAGTTTGCTGACCTTCCTCCCAGAAGGAAAACTGTTCTACAGTCTGAGACTCATAATGACTATCAAGCTTTGCTCCGTGGAGCTGAAGGTCTCTGTAGAGGTGAAAGGTATTAATAGTTAACAGACATGTTTAAGATCCTGTTGTGAGGAGGTGAATTTACTTACTGAACTAAATTCAATCACAAGTAAGTAATCATAATGTTTTTGCAGAGTTATAGACAAAATGTTTTAAGAGATAAATATTTCTCAGGTGAGATCAGCCCATTGTATTAATAACATGTTCATTGTTCATTGACCTGAGTTGTTGGAGGATGTTTGAATAGACAACCAGCGTAGCAATAATAAAATTCTGATTGTATTTTTCAAACATGTTATTTTCTTTATCCAGTTGCAGAATGATAGTAGTGTACAGCTCAAAAACATCAACATGCCAATCAATATCACTTTTATGATAGATGTTTTCAGATAATGTTGTCTGTTTTCATAAAAGGCCATTTCCTCCCTCTTCTTTATAATGCATTGATTTTTTTTTTTAAACAACTTATGTGCATCATTTTCTCTTTATGTATTCCTTTAAATTGTTACACCTTGACCTTTCGCAAACGTGATCAAACTTAAAGTCTGCAATTCATCATGTGCCACAAGAAGGAAATAGCAAGTAATGTACAGCATTAATTTACTGGTATCCTTGGAGAAAGAGAAGAGGAGAGGAGAGGAGAGCAGAGAGTGGCAGTTGTTCTGACACAAAATAGACAAGGGTGAAAAATGAGATCAAAGACAAGAGATGAGAAAAGATGAGAAAGAAAAGGAAAATAATGGCCAATGTTCTGGTTTGTGGCTGTAGTAAATAACAAACAGCAGCATTAGCAGGTGCCGTGGGTGTTCCCTCAGTAGCTGCTTATCCATCATTGAGATAAATCGATGGGTGAATATGAGCTTTGCTGGCACTAACTTTGAATATTACATATAACATGAGCATGATGGATAACCGTATCATCCCCCTAGGTGGCATAATGTCACCTTCTGCCCACCTTTTAAGTAGGGTGATAAAGATTTGTCAGAAGATAAATGAGCTGTACTTCGACCTGAAAAGGTTTTGAAGGAAAGAGGAAAACGGTTTCATTTTTGTTTGTTGTTGTCTTTAATCTCTTCACTGTCTTTCTTCTCCTTTCTTGTTATATGGAAACAAACAGGTGACAACAAACGATCATTATCACATGCATCCGTTGACTCCATCTGTACATGATTTCAAAATCACTTGGATCATGTGTGCGTGTTGCATCCGTGGGAATATTGGCAAAATGATTTTCAGAATAATTAACAAAACGTATGAACTCTCTTAAACTTAAACTCTCTTAAACCTTGAGACATGAATGAATGTGACGGTTTCCTACTGAAGTGAACAAAGACAAGGTGTTGCATAGTAACAGCTTGGATACAAAGTCCAAAAGCCACGTGTCAGGGACATGATATGTAATTACACAGGACAGGAAGTGTTTTCCTCTATAGATTATAGTTATCTGCGTGTCTAACCTGTCACAATCCTCAGACTAGCATTGGCAGGTCGGTGTGTTCAACAGGGATCTATCACTGCAGCAGCATTATACACATAACAGTACATTCATCAAAAATACACAAAATAAAGAGTTCCATTTTCAGAGCATCTTAATTATTCAAAAGAAGGAAAAATGTTACCATGAAATGTCATGTTTCTTTAATCTTAATTTGAATCATAAAATTTATTGTGATCCATCCATGGTGAGGCAGTTTTGATGCTCTCCAGTTGCCAATAGTAACCAAAGCTGGCCAAGAGCAAAATCCACTCGGCAGTGAATGAAGCAGAGAAGTGTTGCGGGTGGAGGGGTGTTTTATATCACTGAAGATTACAAGGACCATTACATGAGCATGTTTCATTGAAAAGACTGTTGCATCAATGTAATTTGCAAAGAGATTCAAACAGAGTCTGGTCACGACCCAAAACTCTACTTCCTTCTGGTATGTTCTATTCTCTAGACATATTGTTAAAATATTTGCTTGTTTTAAGCAAACATGAAGTGGTGATCTGAGACTAAATGTGCGCTAAATATATTTTTATTTTCATAGTTTGGAGAAATCTGTGCAACTCAAGACATAAAGACTCATAGACTGCGTTATCTAACCCTTTCCATCCAAGTTTACAAGAGATTTAACGCAACAACATATATCTCCAGTGTTATTTGGATGCAAGTGATGATTGACAGTTTTTCCCTTTCAATCTCAGTGGCTCTATACTTCTGCGATGCACCTGCTGCACCATGAGCATCAAAGAAAGAAGGGCCTCCATTAATCTCAGGTTGTAGTCTGCATTACGTATTTGCAGCTCCACTTTTCCACCAGACGGTGGCACGATCAGACCTGGGCGGAACCATTACAAACACAAAAAAGGGGGGTGGGCTGGATAAAATCCTGGTGGAGTCTGCCAATAACAGCTCGAGTTGGAGCTTGCTCGTACTACAAAGCCACACTGAGGTCTCTACGCGCATCGCCCACTGCTGGGAACCAGGCGAACACCGACAAGTCCTTCCTTTTCTGCCCGGGAGAAATCACACAAGCGCACACAGGGGAAGGAGGACGTTTAAATTTGATAAGGGGTCGATTGCGCGCACACACACACACACACACACAAAGAAGAAGACAACACGGACTCTGGTTGATTCATTTGTAGGAGGCATTAGATTCCTGCACAACCCCGGTGAAGCAGCGTGGATCAGACAGTTTGGCACCGCTCTCCGCTCCAGCTTGTCAAACACCCCCCAAAAATCCTGAGTCGCGCGTACCTGGAAGGACAAGAGGAATTTCTTAGTGATTTTTTTTGTTTTTGTTTTTGTTTTTGATTTTTCTTCTGTTGCATTACCACTTTCAACAAACAAACAAACACATAAGTGACCAAACGACGGCGGAGTAAAGAAAAAACAAGGGATTACAATTGTTTGTAAAAGAGATTTAGGTTGTGGTTGCTTGCGGCTCCGTGCGCGTCACCTTGTACGAGCACAACACGCTCATAAATAAATCTGCCCTTACCTGGACTTGGGACCTGAGTCAGGAGCTGCACTTGACAGGAAAGGAGCAACGAGGAGAGAAATCTCGGGGCCAGAGAGACACAGATTCACAGTTGAACAGCTGAAAAGAAGGAGAGAGACAAAGTGAAAATCCTGCGAAAATGCCTCTTGCACAGATCGCGGAGCCATGGCCCACGATGGAACTAGTGCAGCTGGAGACAGAGGTAATGATAGGTGAAATGTGTCCATGTTGATTTTCCATTAATTACTTTGGTTTATGGTTAAATTATCCTTAATTATTCATCGTATTTTGTTTCTTGTGACATGTTGAAACTGTTCAGTTTCCACTTTCTAGAAAAGATGTCAGTGATTAAGAGTAAAGTTGCTAAAAATATCTTAAAACTCACTCCACGGGTTTAATGTAGACCTTTGGCAGCAAACATAAGTGAGGATAAATAGACTCTATCAATAATTCATAGTGTATGTCCTGTGTTTTTAAATGAATTGTACATTATTAATCAGAGTAACTCAAAATGTGATGAATTGGCTGCACAGTCTCCAGAGGACATGTCAGTTTGCCACTTACATCCTCACTGAGCTACTCAGTTTGTTGCACCAAGTTTTTTTTTTAACCATCAGGGAGGTGTTTCATCTTCTTTTCTTTTTTTTTTTGGAAATAGATCAACTTAATAATACTTCACTTCCCCTTCTTTCTCTGGAGCTCACACTCAATTCCACAGCTCACAAGCACAGAGGAGATCACTGTGTGATGGCTGTCTGTCACTGCTCTCACCTGTAATGTGGTTCCTGCCACCTTTTGTGGTGTCATTGTGTTTTCATGCACGACTTCAAGTGGTAATGGTAGAGATGACAGTCCTGTGCTGTGATCTGTAAACCACAGCAGATTCAATCAGGTCAACGCTTAAACATTCAATACTGTTTTGTCATCAGTCAGTTTCAGGTTCAGTTGAATTTTTACCTTTTTTCCTCTTCTTGCTGCTGCTTTACAGTTGAAACATCCAGTGTGGATGATTTATGGAAAGTTACTGGCAGAAATTCAACACAGTCATTGTTTTCTTTATCTTTTAGAGTGACCCTCTATATCTACACCAGCAGCAGGTCGTCTTGTGCAGCCATATTGCTTTAGAAGCCTAGAAGGGACAAAGCTCTAGAAATGACTTTTTTAACAATTATCCACCTGAAGGCCATTTTAACTTCTCTATGTTTGATGTGGGAAGGTTGGGTGAAGTGTGTTCACTTGGTTACAATGTGCAACTCAAGGCTAGATGCCATTAAATCCTACATGCTGTCCTACAAGCTTGCGAGTTTCGCAGTGTCATGCTGTTTGAGTGTGTTTGCAGAGGTTTTACATGCGGTTACACGGTGGGTAGAGGATGATGTTGTTGAGCATGGACTTCACAAACACTCAACATCTCACTTCGACCTCAGAGCATTTAGAATTTGGATGATAGTAGCGGCTCTAAGGTTGTTCAGACTCTGTTTAATATTGCATCATTATTAATGAACTCACATTATGGTTCTGATGAGCGGACATTATGCTTCACGTGAGGCTACACTAGTTTTTCCCTGTGACATAATACTGAAGAGTTGAGGCTGTTTTTTGAATTAGTTTGCCAGTTAAGCACCAACATGCTAAAATGTAATGGCTGCATGTTTGTGTGTCTGATCTCACTGATTAGTAGCTCAGTTCTCAGTATTATAAGGTGTCCTCAATCAGAGATGAGTCTGCTTATGATTGAGGCTCATTGCTTGGCCTAGATAATCATCCTGGTGTGGATGGGGAGTGGATCTTTAATAAATGTATCGCCAAGAGGGAAATTGTTTTCAAAAAATTGATTGAGAATTGGTTTGTCATTATTGCCAGAAACTGCAGATGAAACTTGAGGCTGAATTGATGGAACAAAACAAAGACAAGTTAATGAGTCTTGACTCATTAAGCCACAAAATTAATCAGAATAGTACAAAGCGCTATTGAAGATGTAGAAATTATTCATATTGCACTTGGAGATCCAGTTGTTACAGTTAATTTTGGAGCAAAGAAATATTTATATCGGTGCTTTTAACTGCGTATTAAGCAGAAAATAAAAAGCACCTCTGGTAATTTCAAAACAGTGTCATCCTGACTCCACTGTTTACAGTGTTCTGCAGCATGTGAGCTGGCTGAGAAGCATATCGCAGCTGAACAGATGGTGGTGCAGAGCCTTGTGAACGGTGCTAAGTTTAATAGGGTAAAAATACACTTCCTTTGCTATGTATAACGCTCACAACTCGTTGATAAACAAATCTGTGTGATTCTTGCTAAAAATATGGATATGCTGTATAAATATCAGGCTGTGTCAAGTATCTTGTGGTAGAAATAATTTCTCTTTTCATCAGTATCGGTCTCCCAAAGTCCAGTATCTGTAATTGATCTGATCAGATCAGTCACTGCCAGTCAGAGTGGGATTGGCGCCATTTATCTCTTGTCTCCAACCCACCCGCCAGCTGCACCGTTTGGTTCCCGATGGCAGAGCGAGAGAGAGAGAGACAGAGAGTCAGCTCAGGGCTCAGAATGACTGAACATAAAGAGCAAGTGAGACTGGATGTCACGCCAGCGAACATGTTTAGGGAGTCAAAAAAAGAAGATGCATGGCAAGTGAAGTTTAACCAGTCATATGCACAGATGGGGCAGAAGGGAAGTTGCACTTTTGGCTCATTGATGAAAATGGTAGACTGAAGTGGAAAAAGTCAGTGTTTCCAAAAAACAACAAGATAGTCACCAGCATATGTAGTGATAGAGTGATGGGCTATCATACATCAGCTGATGAGACATCTGTTCCCCCTCCATCACTCATTATGCAAGCGCCTTTTGTTTGGAAGCAGCAAAGGTGTCACGAATGGAAATCAGACAAACTGTCTTTTGTGCTTGAAGCAAAGCAAGCAAGCAAAAAAAAAAAAAAAAAGACAGTTATTCAAAAATACACATTTGATAAAGCCTCCTTTTATTCATTAGTCATCACCAAAATCACATCTGTTGTGAATTAACCAATCCTGAATGAATCATTTCTGATAAAGGCACCTCTACTCATCATCCTCATCCTGTCCCAGCTGAGTCATAACCACCACTGGTCACTGCCACTATTAGGTTAAAGCAGGTTTTGTAAAATATTTGAATCATGCCTCTGTCAGTATTCAGCATATCTGTAGTGTAAATCTATGATAACCAAACGAATCCACATTCCTTTAAACCTTTTGATCCTTTATTAAAAAAAAAAAATCCCCCTTCCCTGCTAAACCAAAAATTCTGGTGTGACTTTAGCACCTTGACTCATTTTACTGATTCAAACAAGCGATTGTGAAATGATTCATATTATTAAACAACACGGTAGCTCTAGCATTATGCTCACAATGGTATTTAGGTTATTTTAGAAGCACATTTCCAGAAATTTCCACCGACAATCATTTCTACCATTTTCCTCTAACCTTTGTTGTGTAAGCATGTCCTTAAAGTTTACCACAAAAGTTGTAATGAGCAGCTGGAGACGCACTGAAATGTTTAGTAGGTAGTTTGCTGCTCATTTTCCCTCTAAAAAAAATGCTGACTTATATTGCTCTATTGCTCGCTCTCGCTACAGACTTAATTTGCCTATTTTTTCCTGCTCGTACTGTAGCTTGATGAGACGCTTTTTGTTCGTGTTTTTTTTTTTTTTTGAGGTTGTTCAAAATGGGCATTTTTTGTGGCTGCTACTCACAAAGTTTCATTGCTTATTTTGTACTGCTAGCCCTTCATTTCTTTACATTGGTAGTGCAAACCTACAATTAACAAGCAAAAGTATGTATTATGTATGTTTTTATGTTGAGGGATTGCACAATCCAGGATTTATAGAGCAGGACTGTACAAGCCGCAATGGTGAAGGAAAGATTGTGGAGACAAGTATAGGAGAACATAGGGTTAATATGTGGAATGCGCGCCATGTTTGTCAGTCAGGTGTGGTCAGCAATGCACAGTCATGTACCTCTACAAGTAGTTCACCTTAGTGCTTTGCTCTACCTGTGTGTGTGTGTGTGTGTGTGTGTGTGTGTGTGTGTGTGTGTGTGTGTGTGTGTGTGTGTGTGTGTGTGTGTGTGTGTGTGTGTGTGTGTGTGTGTGTGTGTGTGTGTGTGTGTGTGTGTGTGTGTGTGTGTGTGTGTGTGTGTGTGTGTGTGTGTGTGTGCATTCATGTAGGAAAACTGCAGCTAATCTGGGTGTGACCTGTTGAACACCTGAGCAGGGCTGTGGGAGTGGTGCAGGGCTCAATGGGCAAGTGATAACACAACCCTTCTACCCAATATGTGCCAAAAGAAAGTGAATTCTCATTCCTTTTGGCGTTTTAGATTCACAGCTTCATCTGTCGGTAAAGTCACGACTACATGTTGGTTATCCACACACATACCCGAGGATAAAGGTGTAAATTAGATGCTTTAAAAACCTAATGTCTTCTCTACATACTTCTTTGGTTGCTACTGTTTGGAGATAAACCTTTTTTTTTTCTTTTTTCGCACAGACCAAAAAAGACAAACAATATGGCCACTTCCATTTTGTGGCTCTGAACAAATGTGGATATTCAAGTAATGTGAGTCCGTATTTACTCTCGATGGCAGCTTAGATTACAAGAAATTCAGTTAGACAGGATTACACATACTGATAAAGAATGAGTTTGTTTTTTTCTTAGTTGCCTGGTTACAGAGCAGCTCTGCTCTAATCACACTAATAAAACACAAGTTTATCTACACATATATACACACCAGTGCCACCACCACCACTCTGAGTATGTGTTACTTGTTAAATCATGAAGGACTCTTTTGTTAAATTAAATGTTCTGCTATCTGGTTCTTGCTTAATAGAGTGGTCTGCTTACATGTTCGTGTGAACCTGTGTGCATCTTGCATCATTTTTGCAACACATGCATTTGCACTAACTTACTACACTATACTTCCTCACTGTGTTTACAATATAAATATGTATGGTTAATGAGTATATTTATGTGGCTGTTTTGTGTGTGTGCATGCCTGTGCTCTCACTGAGAAGGCCCAGAGGAGAGAAAGCACCATTAACAGGGCAACTTGGATCAGCCATGCAGAGCTAATGAGGCTGAAATGTGTTGAGCAGCAAACATTGCTGACAAACTCAGACAGTAGCTCTCGCTGGTACAGTCTTCACCTTACCAGATCAAACACAATTAACCACATACACCACACAGAGGAATAACAAATAAAATGATCAGAAAGGGGAGTGAACTGTGAACAGCAGAGTGAGAACGCTTCATTTCTTACAGTGAGATTGAATTTATCTTTAAAGTTCATCTTCGCGCAATCCACTTCCGCTCTGTTTTGTTTAAATTATCACCCTTAAAGCACATCTGTGCCTGACTGCGAGCCGCTTTCAGTTGCTTAATTACTTCCATCTCTCCCATACCACCTCACATTACGCCTCTTACAGCTTTTATTATGGCCACAGTTTGGTTAAATCAAATTGCCTCTCTTGAGATCATGATTAAAGTCCGACCAGATGAACTGTTGGTTTGTAAAAAAATAATAAAAAAAATAATGCCAGAGGTTGTATCAGCCAGTCAATAGCTTTTGCTTATTGCTAAAGTGAAGTTTAAAACAGAAAATAAGGAAGTACATCAGTTGTCAAACACATCCAAACTTGCTGCGTAGGCAGGGCTGTACTGAGGTGTATCACTTTGACTGTGAATTAGATCCACAGTATGTGTTCTTTCTGTTCAGAGTCTTTTTTTCCTCTTTGATACACAAGATCCCAGAGAAGCTGCTCTGCTGTCACAGTCTGTGTCTCCCTCTGGGTTTCAACACTGTCTATACCATTTTTGTTTAGTGTACGTCTGTTAAAGCCACTGCCTGTCATTGTATTGACTGCTCGTCTTATTTTGTGCAGTCTAAAGGAAATGGAAGGGGGAATAGGGCATGGAGGAAGTGGACAACCTCAGTGTCGCCCCTTTGTAATGGAAAAACAAAGCAAGAAACGGAAGAAGGGGGGAGTTGTTATGGAGGACGTTCTCACACTTGGACAGAAAACTCAACTCTGCATATTCTTTGATCGGTGGAAGGAGTCAATTATCAGAGATTTATTTTCACATTCATCAGTGGTGCAAGACTAGATGTACTGATGAGGTTTTTTGGTTCTGATCCAAGTCCTTTGATATTGAGTATCTGCTGATACTGATCTGATCTGATACTTAATTTACTCAAATGTTGATTTAAATAACTCATGGATTTAGTACATTAAATTTACACAACTCTCTAAGTTAATGTCACACACCTTATTTTTTTATATGCTTTTTTGATCCAAATGCAGTAGGGTGGTTCAAGAAATAGCTTAAATTAAAAACTTAATTTAAATTATTTATATTATATGAATGAATTTGCAATCAGGAAAATGCCATCATGGACACAGAAGATGTCTCTGTATTTGTTCTAAGTAAAGAAGCACTTGACTCAACTGTGGTTTTATGGTGACGTTACAGAGCGGAGGCTCTTACCTCACAAACTATCTTTGACAAGTACTCACAGCGATGTGCAGAGAGCACACAAACTGACGACAGCTAAGTTTAATTTAGGCCTGTCATCAAGTTACTGACAGAATTAGCATTAATCAGTGACAACCGATAGGACGTCTCCCACCGTGAGCAGCGTTTGTCATATTATATTTGTCTCATTACCATATATAAGGCGCTCAATTATAAATGTTAAGCTGCATTATGGGAAATTAAGTTTGACCAATATTTATGAACCAAAGGTCTCCAACCAGAGTTATGAAAATACAATACTAAACTGATTGGACACCACTTTGGAGTCATTCTAGAATATTAAAATCTGTAAAGATTAATTCCTAAACATCAATGTTTGTGTCGTTTACCGCTTTAAAAAGTTTATTCTCTCAGTTTATGTGTCCACAAAGTAAGTTGGATATTGTTTTTCAAACTAGTTTTTATATCACAGTGATGCCTTTGCTTTACTTTTACACCAGAGTTAAGAAGAGAGGAAGAAACTTTCCTCCCTTCAGCAGATGAATGTGAAGTCAGCCCTCTAGTGTCAAACTCTGCACATTCATTAGTCCAGTGAACAGTGGAGGTCATTCAAACATTCAAACTGAAATAACAATAACAAAAGGGGGGTCTTCATTTTAAAAGAATGGATACCATTAAATACAGTAGTGAAATCTGCAACTCAAACCCACGTCTGATACAATAGGAATCAGTTCTCTGTCGTATCAAATGCTGAAAATGTTTTGGAACAGCCAAGACGTGGTTGTGATCGATCCAGGATTAGTTATCTAGGCCTCGCTGTAGTCAAAAAAAAATCCTCTGTATTCTGCTGGAATCAATTCAATCATCTCTGAATGTATAAATGTCACAATTCCTGGTAATTACTGACTGATTTTTTTTTCCACTACACGTCTTCTTCTTTACACACACATCTGCAATAACAAGTGATCCCATTACTACTTTGGCTTGACGTCTTACTGGCTGGCTGATATTAAAAAAGAACAACAGTAAAAACATCTCACAGGATCTCTTTAATCCTCTGTTAATCATTATATCTGTTGCTCCTTATCTTTGTGTGCAAGAGGTAGATATCTAATCATGAAACCTCAGTGTATGTTCAAAGTTAGCCACCCACTTCTGCCCTGTGAACAGCATGTTGATTTTTCTGAATTGCCTTTGGCAAGCCATTGTTTTACAAATAACAATCAGCAAGGCGTACCTACTGGGGAACAAGTGAAGGATGTACATTTTGTGTGTCTGCCTCAGATTATTAGGTTTGCCAGCGGAGAAGTAAAGTGCTGGATACAATGGACTGTTGCCACCCACACAGTCTTGCAAATATTCTCTTGCAACTCTCTCTCTCTCTCTGTCTCTTCCTTCTCTTTCTTATATTTTAACCTTTGCCACTTTTTTGGGGGCAAAATACATAGATGTTCCTGGAAAGTTACTAGAACCACAACCCCCCAAAATCTGTAATTTCTCAAATGGGGACACTGATTTTGTCCCATATTGCACAAACTCTCCACAATTAACAAGCCTCAAGTCCAAGATCCATATGATGCATGCTCTGTCACACACACACACACACACACACACACACACACACACACACACACACACACACACATACACATACATACATATACACACACACTGACTGTGTCACTTCTCTTCTCTCTTGACAGAATGGGCAGAGCACTACTGAGGACGGAGTCTCGTCTTCTGTCAAGGTATGTGGCTTTGTTGGAACAGACACACACACACACATTCTCAAATGTGACTCATTCATTTTCATGCAGCTTAACATCCAGTAAATGAAACAGAGCACTTGGATGCAACTCGTGCTCATCATCATTTTGAGCTCTGCTCATCTCTACTAGACGCTGGAAAAAAAACACCAATCTCTCTCCCACAAATGTGTGACTGAGCACTGATGTTAGTCATTTTAACAACTACAGCGACAGCCGTCTGAGTGACGCTGATCCAACTTCAGTCCAGGCTGGTACGTACAGTCATGTGTTTGGGTCAATATTACAGGGCCGTAGTGTTACTCCTGGTGTCTGTCCTCATCTGTTTGGCTAAAATGTTTACACTGCATTAGGAGTCAAGTACAAACAAAGTTGCACAAACAAAAACACGCACAACTGTCTTGAGAATCATTGGGTCAGCCTTTTCCTGCCTCTTGGCTGGCCTCGACGCTGTATTGTCCAGCCCTGAAACGTGATCCTGTTTCCTTCTCGAGAATATTTCTCTTCAGCCCATGGAGCAGAGGACAAGGAAATGTTCTTTCTCGTTTAGCCTCTTTCTTTTCTCTGTCCTCGCTCTCGAGGGGGAGCGGCTCTGAAGAGCATGTCATCTTTTCTTTCAGTTCAGAACAATGTGCTGTGACTGAGGGAGAGCTGAGTGCACTGGATTTGAAAGAGGGTATACAGTCACAGGAGTCGGCATACAGGGGGGCACGCTGGGTAAAGCCATTAACGACTGAACGCCTGGAAAAAAAACAAGCTTTTTATCTTTGACAGTAGTTAAGGAAGTGCGTTTTCAGAATAAAGAACAAGAGATGGTATTCTTAGAAAAATGGGCTATAGCTGAAATAATGATCAGGATATTAAAAAGGATAATTTCTAATCTTGATATGCATTTAGTTAAACAAAATGTATGGACAATGCATTGCAAATTTGTCCCCTGTTTAATACATGTATTTATATGATACTGTGATTGCAAAGGTAAACAAAGTTTTTGATGGAATAAATGCAGGTGCTAACTGAATTTTAGGCACTAAAAACCAAACCAAAATGGCTACATCACTGCAGATACCTGATCCGTTCAACAGGATCAATATCAGCACTGATACCAATTGTGCTTGTTGGTTTGGTGTGTCCCTAATCACATCATCACAATATGACTCTGGTAAAAGTCAATAATATTTAATTATGACTCAGGCCTGGGCAGGGCTGTCATTATGTACATCACATGTTTGTGCTAATTGATTGGGGAATATTTCAGTAATCTGATCATTTCTGTGATCTTGTTAATTAGGAAAGTCTCATCAGAGAAGGCTGATGTGTCTGTGATGTCTACAAGAGTGGTCCTGTTTCACAAAAGAGATGGATGAACAATATGAGAGCGGTTAATGTAATAATGGATTCTGACTTGCATGTGGTGAGAATAAGTCAGCATTTTTCTCATAAAATCAAATCTTAAAATCTATACCTCACGCTAAGATGATGTCACAGACAGGTAAACCTCATCCTGAGACCGTTCTGGCACCGTGCAGGCAGGGCAGTCGTAACCAGGCGATGCAGCGATCGATGCTGAGCTGCCGTTTAAATGCTGGGAATCTGATAATGGCTTATCTACTCTAGCCATGGGAGTTACCTGGCTCCAGCAGACCTAATGGGAGGACCGGAGGTCGTAGAGAGGGAGGGGGGAGGGTGAAGGTAACAATTGAGACCATGGGTGAGGGTACTTGGCCTACCTTTCTGATAATATTGTTAAAATCTGAAAGAAGTTTTAAAAGGGTAAAGTGATAGTCTGCAGCATTAAGGTTTTTGTGTGTGCGTGTTTGTGTTCAGGGTTGCAGAGGTTAGGTCTGTAACGGCACTAATGAGCCATCTACTGTCGCTGGACATTTTTTCTCTCAGACTCTTTATACACTATAAAGTTTGGCGAATACATACGAGCATATTACCCAGATAGTACCTCTTTTTTTTCCTTCCATGCTTTTTCTGAGCCATTAACCAAATGGTTAAGGTGACCTACCCTTCACAGGATATTAACCCAATGACGTGGACCTTTTTTTGGTCTGTTTTAGGATGGGGGATTCACAAAAATAGAACAAAACAAGGTAAAAATTAAGGTGTATAGTACTGCCTAAGGCTGTAAGTGAATTACACTATTAAATGACAATTCTGTCGATAATGAACTTAGTTTTATTATTTATTATTTATTGTTTAATCCTTTAGGTCAGTGATTCTCCACCTGTGGTTTGAAACCTCCACAGTACTGCAAAACTAATCAAAGAGATTGAGAGATGATTGCAATGGTTGGGAAAGAGAACAAACTAAATTCTGATTAAAAAACAGTTTTTTTTTTTTTTTTTTTTACATCATTTTCTAATCTTTACTTCTTTCTTGGGAAATACTCTACATTTTTACCTTTCCTGCTAAATTTGACTGAACTGCTCACAGCTTGTGTGATTTGCTGACAGTTAGTGTTTCATAGTAATTATTAACAAGCAGTAAGTTTGGGAGTTGAGAGAAAACAGCACATTTTCTTCTTTTTCTTCAGTCGTTCAGAATCCAATCCAAAAAAATGACAATTACAGATAAACAGGAAATTCTTGCACTTGAGACGAAGCATCTGGAGAGTGTTTCGTGTCTTTGCATGATACATTTTTTAAACTATTGATCGATCACCAGAGTTATAGTTTGTTTCTGTTGATTAATGGGACAAATTATAATTAATCAAACTATGGTGAAAGTATAAATATCACAGGTAAAAAGACAATGTACATTTATCAACTTCACGTTTTCTCTCGTCTATGTGGTTTATAAAGAATAAAAACAAGATTCCTTTACGAAAGTTAAGTTGCTGTCACCAACAAATGGTCTCTGGTGAGGTGTATTTATGAGACTATCACCACAGAACATAGTTACCTGAGAGGGAATTCAACTGGTCCATCTCGCAGCAGGAGGATTACACTACTCAGCAATTTAGTCCCTTGGCATGACTCCAAGCTCACAATGATCTGTTCCCACATGAGTGTGGAAATTGGCCTATTTCTATCAGCAAATCATATCATCTTCATTGCCCTCTGGGATAACTGTGGGGAAGATTTGTTAGAGGAGTCGAAGCAATGAACACAACAAGTGCTAGAAAGTGCTAGTGGTTCGGAAAAAGCGTTCGAATACTGTACACTGTGAGGGATCAGCTGTCTGCCACGGGACTTTTAAAAGCAAATGAAAAATAATTAGCCCAGCAGGCGACAGTGACCTTACAAAACATCCACTGGGCATGGCTCAAGGTGGTGGCCATTTTTGGACCTTTTGTACCTTATGAGGAACAATGAAGCTGCTTTAATGTGACAAACTGACAGACACTCTGAGCCATGCTGAGAGGACACTGATGGGCTCAGAGATTACATTATAGACCGTACAGGCAGGACTGTCTGCTGTGATTTAAGTAATAAGCTATTGATGACAAAGGACATTAAGGTAATCCTAAATGTGAAAAAAAACACATTTTGTATTTCTATTATATACTATTATAATTCTCTAAGACTGTATATAGGAGAGCATAGAGTATCACACTACCTTTGGTAAAAGATTGAAAATCTACGTCTTACAGGAAGTACATGTTCTGCATACATCGTATTGTACGTCTCCATTATTTTGTTCATTCAAGGAATCACATTATTTACTCTCATCCAGATGATAATGAGGACAAATTCGACATTTGTAGCACAATTAACAAACTATGGATCTGTTCAGGCTATTTAGACGGTTGTAATTTACCCAACCAAATACATTAGTCTGCCTTACTAATGGACAGTCTAAACAAAGTAGCGACAGTCTGTCTTTGCTAATTGTGTTTTGCTTTATTAATGAGGCTGAGTCACTCACTTTTAGGGGCTGTGCTTTTGACGCTGACAACCAGAAACAAAATTTGCATGATTAGTAAAATAAAAAGCAATACGTGACCTAATGCTAGAGTTGAGGTTTACGTCACAGAAATCTATAGAAATGAATATTAAAGCCACTGAAAATTCCATAAAATTGTTTGAAAAGACCAACTTGAAATCAGTTTTAAGCATTAGTAGTAGTTCTGTGTTTCTTTGAGCCATATTTTGATTGACATCAGTCTGGCAATAGATGCGAACGACAACTGTCATCAGATTTTAATTTTAGCAACATGACCTTTGTCTAACCAAGCTGCTTCCACTTTATCCCTCAGAAGTTGGGACAAAACTTTCAGTCAACATTCTTCATTATCGCTTATTGTTACAGGTGATATACTTTTATGTTTTGTTTCGTCTTTTAGTACAACATTAACTTATTGCCCAATACTAAAAAACTTGTAATGTTTCCTCAGTGTGAGGAAAGTTGGTCGTCATGATTTCACATCAAATCGCTGGCGGACAGCTGTGCAAAAGAAAACAGGGTTTGTAATTGGATAATTTGTGCTTTTCCAAGTCCCAATAAATGAAGGACACAATGTGAGATCACAGCTTTTGTAGTTAAAAGTGGGAACATGAGACAGCTGTTGGAGCTATTGTTGTGTTATTAATCGTTGTCAAATCATGGTGAAAGATCACAGTGTGAGAAGAAAAGACAACAGCTTGGACAAGTCACAAAACTTAGAGATTTGTGTTTATTTAATTAGTTAACTGACAGTAAATGAATCAACAACAGTTAATTTATTAAGCAAAAATGCCAAACGTTGTTTGGTTCCAGCTTCTCAAATGTGGGGGTTGTCTGGTTTTCATACTTTATATCCTTGTAAACAAAATATGTGTTTTTTCTTTCTTTCTTTCTTTATCACCTGGGGTATTTTTGTAAAACAAACTGAATATATGAATGTATAATATGGAGCAGTTTGAAAATGTCCTTTTGACCTTTTTAGATCAAATAATAATCCAAAACCCAAATATTATATAACATATAGAGAAGGAAATGCTTTTATTTGTTTAGTCAAACACACACATGTGTATGGACTGTTTTTGGGATGTTTGCCACTAAAAATGCTTCTGATATGCAGCATTTATTAAGTCATGAGTTGAGAAACACAGTATGTGGTCAGTAAATTGCATAGTATGTGGTTTTACTTCCCTGTGCATGTTGAGTGTGTGTGTGTGAGCTTTTCTTTTGCCTGCTGTAATTCCCACTTCAGTATGAACTTCCACCTACCAAAGCATGAGGGAAGAGAGAAGAAAGAGGTAATGCCCTTTTCCATTGGTGTCGCTGACATTTTTTTCATGATCTCTAATGTAGATAATGGCTTTTTTAAAACTGCAACTGGGTACTGAGTGAGTGGTATTTGTGCTTCAGTGACCAAGTGACAAGTGGCGCTGCGGTGTAGAGACGGGATCAGGGGAATTAACGAGACTGTGAGTGGAGAGGGAATGGAAGGAGGAGCGAAACGGCATCGGAGGACTGCAGAACTAGAGTAGGGAGGAAAGGAAACAGTGGGCCGCCCCAGCATAGTTCTGCATACCAGTCAGTCAGTTGTGGACACAGATACACAGTCACACAGATCAGAGCTTTGTGACTGAATGAGGACTCAGCGGACAGGATGCCAACAAGAGGGAAATGACACAATAAGTCAGAACTTCAGACTTTGAGTCTCTTGGCAATGATGTTTGTGAACCAGTTACACACAACAGCTCATGTTGCTGTCTGTAAAGTGTAATCCAGAGTGATTCTGGCTAGTTTTATCTCTGTCCTCAGATCAGTAACCGTGGGTTTGCAGCCTTGTCTTTGTGTTCATGTGTGTCTTAATCAGAAGGTGGCCCTGATACAGCTATGGTGTTGAGTGTTTCCAGGGGCTGATTAAATATTTACCAGTAGCAGGAGCATGTTGGCAGTGATTGAAGCTGTACGCGATGAGCTTTTTGACCTCTGGGCGACTGTAGAGCGCCGTGGGGCTGGCGAGTCAGGAAATGGGAAAGTCAAGGCTGCGCAGCCTCAGAGCCTCGCAGCGTGTGTTTGTGTAACCATAAGCCTCTGTGTTTACACATGCATGGTGTAGGCATGGCAACTGCTCTCGCTCTCTTCCACAAATTTGACCTCGCACTTGATTTATGTGGCCTTGCCCATCTCCAGCTCCCCCACACACAGACACTCTCAAATATACACATATAGATACATATTCCACCGACGTAGACTTGCTAAGATCATCTCTAATTTGAAGTCCTGGACAGAGTTAAGATTATACCCAGAGGATAGTCCACATGACTTAAAACACTGGTGTAACCATATGTTTTTGCAGTGAGTTGATATGTGTCCATCCCTTCTTTTTCTTTCTTTAATGTGATTTAATGTCTCATCTGATGATGATGCTCCAGACGTCACGTCAGTGAGGAATTTAGTCTGCACATTACTGATAATAGTATCAATCAGAGAACATCCAGTTCATATTTATGTCTATGTGTGGCTGTTTGTGCCTAATGCTCGGATTTGTGCGAGAGTAAACACGGTTAAATCAAATCCTCCCCTCCTCTCATGAATAGTCACGGTTGCTAAGTGACACTAATTAACACAGTATAAAACTGTTGTGGCAGTAGGAGAGTATCATGTAAACTAGAGTGTAGAAAGACAGAAATAATGGGACATAAAAGAGAAGCTGAGAAGAAGCAACACAAAGTTGCTTTTGTTTGACGGCAAATATCCCTGGGTGAACTTTTGTATATTTACTGTAAATGCAGATCTGTCATCTGACCATCAGCAAGAACGCAAATAAGCAAATTTTTCAGAATATCTGACCATTTGCTTGGAGAAATGTGAAATGTCCTCATGCCGATCTCTTGCATTTGTGTCACTCTCCATAGTAGACATACACTGTCAGCTCCTTTGAGGGCTTTCAATCAGATAAAGTCACTGATTTCTATTCAAACAGCCTGATAACAACAAGACACAGGAGAAATAAATTAAAAAAAAAAAAAAAATCTGTCCTTTCTACCTTCTCTGCTGCTCAACTCTGCCTCTGTTTCTCTCCTCCTACCTCAGCTCTGTCATTTTCTCTTGGCTTGCATCCCCGCAGAGGCTGTTTGCATTTTACTCTTGATTAGATGCATCCGATCATTTCGAACCGCCCGACTACCTCATCCCTTTGAGTTTTGCTGACTAATGGTGGGGTTTATGTGAAGACACCGAGCCTGTGTATTGGACGGCTTCGCAGCGGCAGGTGTGTGATATTTGTTTTGAGCTCTTACAGAAACTCATTTTCTCATCAGGACAAAGTGCCATTGTTGCCTTGTGGCAAATCGTAACATTTTTGTGTCAAGTGCCCGTGAGCTGAAAATTGCATCAACATGAAATTTCTACACTACATCAGTTTGTTTCATAAACAACCTGATACCATCTGAATATGGTATGATTCCTCAACCATCTGCTCCTCCTTTTTGCCAAGCTCCGCTGAATGCCAAGATTTATTCGCAAATACTCTCATCATATCACCAAACCTGTGATAGTGAATCAGTTTACTTGCAAATCTCTGAATCTGAGTCCAAAGTTATGATACCTGAACTGCAAAGTTGACACTTTTTCTGTGCAGTTTTGCCTCTTTTTTTTTTTTTCCTCCACATACAAATGACTGAAGCTCCAGTCACGTGTTCATTATGTGATAAGAAATGAAATAATAATAATGTGTAACTAAATAAATGTCCAACAGGATGTTACTGGAAAAGGACATAAATGATCAATGGTTTTAATAAAGTAAAGTAAACACTATTAAACTTTATGGAAGGAAATTAAAAAAAGCCAGAGACAGCTGTGGATCTGTACTTTCAGCTCAACCTTGTGACTGGTTGTTTTTTCCTGTTCTCACAGGAACATCAAATACTTTCCACTGTCGCAAAGTGTCAAACATTTCTTTGAAAACCCAATCACCATCTTGCAAAACGGCATGAAATCTTCCTAAAGGAATAACGTATTATGTCGGCATCTGCTTGGCTGCGTTCCCCTGGTGAGCATAGGCCTGTGTTAACACGGTTCAGACACGCCTTGGAGCTCCGCACATCTAAACACTTCACATTCCTCTGCAGGGTTAGAGGGACGGGGCTTGAAGGTAAAGTTAATAGAGCTGTCTGTGACTGATGATCACTTTGGGGCTCGGGATGCAGCTCACTGCGCACTTGATGTATTATTGTCTGGTTTGTTCACATGCTATTTGATGTGTTTGTAGCAGTGACAGTATCTACACGTGTCTCGAGGTGTTCGTGGGATGTCTTCAGCCCCGAACTTGGTCAAAGTTGTAAAACAATATTAGAGTTCTTTTCTGTTTTTGCTCTTTCTCTTAAATCTACGTTATGGGTAATTCATTCATTCTGCTTGTGTGTTGTGTGCACACGTGAAGATTTCCCAGAGGTAAAAAAAAAACAAAAAAACAAAAAGAAACTGACTTTGACTGATAGTGGTGCAGCAGTAAGGGGAAAAAAATAAATAAAAATGTCAGCTTTTAAGTTGTAATGGGGGGGACTGCTGACGGCAGCACTGTGGCACAGACTCAGAGGTGACATTGGCTGTGCCCAGAACAGATGTGACTCAAACACAACACACACACACACACACAAAGACAGCGTTGGTAAGAACAGTGAGCAGGATGTGAGTTTGATGGCATTTGTGTGTTTAATTTTATAACTCTACTTTGCTGACAGATCTGTCATTATACTATTCAGTAGTTAGAGAATGTTTTCATGGATCTCACTTTGTGGCGGGTCCCCTCGGAAGCAGCCCACAGCCACACACACACACACACACACACACACACACACACACACACAGATTGACAGACAAAGACAGAGACAGTGTGCAGCCAGCAAGAACATTTGATATTTCCTTTGTTCATCATTTCTTTCTCTTTGATGCCTTATGCTATAATATCTTCCCCTTTGTGCGTGACTCAGACAGTTAACAAGGCAGAGTTCTGTGAATCAGCCCAAAAGTTAATTGAGATTATTGCTTTTTACCGTTTTCCCTGCAACCCCTTTTGCTTTTTCTTTACCTCCCTTTTTCCCCTTGGTAATGTTATTAGCCTGCTTACCCTTTCATTTCCTGGATGTGATTAGCTGCTTGTTAGCAAACATGCTAATGAGCAGTGAGCTGTTCATAAAAGATACACCCAGGGGATAGCATGCCAGCAGCTGATATTGGCTGGATGGCAGCAGAAAATCTGACTCAGGAGTAGCCCATAGCTTAATGCACACGTTGGCTTTTCTCTCTCCTTTTTATTATCTGAAACAGCATTTTTAAATTATAAAAACCTCACAAGCACCTTGACCTTTAAAGAGTTTTTAAATCAGTTGTTGTTTTCATAATAATAATATGCTCAGATTAAACAAATAGAGGATTATACCCACATAACATAAGACTTAGAGGATTTAAAAGATTTAGAGGTCTGGTTGTATAGAGCGATCTGATTATCTAAATTGTGGATCAAATGTAGCATGATGTAAGGAGATGAATATGTGGAGTTACTGAGTGGAGGACTTGTTGGTGCCAGGGTAAACACCAAGCAGGATATATAAAACTTTGCAGATTCACATATAAAAGCGTGTTTGTGTTCAGTTGTAAACAAGCCCACACAGTGTTTTAACAGAATAGGAACAATCCTCCTCATACTACTTTCATTGTAAATACGTACATGAGCATGAGCCTGGTGTCAGTGCCAACACTTTATTTAATTCAGTTCAATCCCAAATGAATCTGAATTGCACATAAATGCCAGTGGACATCATGAGCCACAGTGATGGTCCATCATGTTCCTGTGGATGGAAGAGAACAATTATCCTGTGATTTGACTGGTCAGAGAAACTGTATGTTAAGAACACAATGTTCTTGGGTTGTGTCTGGATGGAAGGGGAAAAAAAAGTAGAAATGCACCAGAGAAAGCATCCTGATTGGTGGTCAAAGAAAAAACACCTCACAGTAGTTGTGTCTTTTATCTCTGTAAATGGCTGAGATGGTTAAACGGTAACCTTTCAGAAAACAAATTATGGTGAGGTGGTAAACCTCACGTAGCTCACTGTGTTCTTTTCTGCTCCTGTTTAAAGCCAGAAGATCAGCAATATTCCCAGAAGACTTATGCTCACTGTCGTTTCCATTGGCAAGGTCCTTGAACAGCAGCTCTATGCAGCCAGTTTGTCACTCAGTAATGTTGCACGGCTATATATTACATAAGCCTTAATCACCTAATGACTGCTTGCAGTTGTTGGTTATGTATTTTATACATATTAAGTTTAAAACTAAAACAACCCATTCAGTTTACTTTCACTCTCAGGAAAGCTCATATAAATATATTGTGTAGACAACACATGTGAAAGATCAATATATGTAAACATGATTTGACACAGCTATCCATCCAGTCATGAGTGGTTGTGATTAATAAAGTTTTTGTTTGTAGAATAAAATGACTGATTTCAGTTAAAACTGTCCATACATTGGACATATATTTTGTATTCTAGTGTGTTTTACTGCCACTAGGCAACAACAAAATTGGACATTTTCTTATTTCATACTGAAAAACTTATAATATATTATGTGTGTATATATCCTTGATGTTAACATGCAGCATTTACATCTGTCCCCTTGACTTTGACTGCATGTTAGTTTTATGGTTTCATTGATACGTACACATATAATTTGGCTTGTTTATGCTCTTAAGAGACTCTACCACTCAAACAAGTCACACCTCTTTTGTTGCACCAGTTGTCTTCTCCACTAACTAATCAAAAGTTATTTGCTCTTTGGTTTTGTGTACTTATAAAAATTATATAGGTGACATAAGTTTATCACTATCGGTTATTTTTAAGACAATCTACCTTACAACATACATAGTTGTCATGACATGTCTGCTCATATAAGGAAGGACATGACTGTGATCGCAATTGGAATTCATAAACATGCTTCACTCATTTATAACCACGAGCGCTATGACTCACCCTAATAATGACTTGCATGTTTAAAAGCAGTCATCATTGTCTTTGTGAAGAGCAGAATGTTGGTTGAAGCTGACGACAGCAAAACAAAACAAGAGGGAAGGACGTGTTGAAGAAACAGTTTGGCAGAGTTAGTGTTAGGACAAGCGTCCTCAAAGATGGCTGATACCACAAATGCTGTTTCTGTGCATCGACAATCTTCTGCAAAAGCTTACGCCACACAAGTTAGCCACATCCTGAACGCTGATGTCAGACTTTGATAACATTATGGGGCGTTAATAAAAGCAGTTCTTGCCAAGAGGCAGAGCAAATATTCAAAGTGTCTGCTTTTAAAACAAGTTGCCACTATGACAAAAGAGAGGTTAAAAGAGGCATGAAGATGCAAGGATTAGTAAGTGAACTGCATCTTGATATTTCTAAATATTTATTCATTGTCATTCCTACTGCACAAATGCTTAATTTATCAGATTAAGAATAGCAGTGCAGATGCACAGAAAGGAAGAGGTTTATAGACTTGCAGCACATTAGAATAGTGAACAACAGTTATTCTGTGGTCTTGTGCAGCGCTGTTCACATGCTTGTGTCAACACATGTGATGTCTATGACAGTTCAGCAGAGCAGACTGAGACATGAGACACTTTCTCTTTTAATGTCTCCACTGCAGAAGGCCGTGTTGTAGAGCGAGAGAGGTGCAGTTTATCTGAAGTGTATTGCCTCTTGAGGACTTAATTACAACCGTTCCCTCTGTGCATCTGTGCTGCAGCAGGAGACATTTAACTGTGGGAAAAGCTTCATGGAAGTGATGTTTTCTGAATCGTGATTAAGTGGCTGCGTGATTGTCAACTCAGTTTTTCATATTATAATTGTTTATTGAAGGTGGATGGGCGTGTTTTTATAGAAATCTAGATAGATGTTTAAAGTCCTTTCAATGCTGCTAATTCCTTGAATATTAAAAAATATATGCATGTGTATCACACACACATAATATTGTATCTGCATATGAATGTTTGTTTATATGTGTGTATGTGTTTGTGTCTATATACTTATATACACATGTTTATGTATGTATTTTCATACACTTTGAATTTGTGCTTCAGTTTTTAAATTAGTGATAGATGTAATTAGTCTTCCTACTATTATCTATTTCTTTATTAGCCGTGTGATTGTGATGATTATAAGGTAACAATAACACAGCAGCTACTGCATAATGTAGCAGTGGTGGCCCCTGTCATTTCAATTACATGTTTCATCACCATATGATTTGACACTTGACCTGAATATGTGCAGCTGTGTCTCTTATATCCTCAGTCTATTTTAGCGTTATCTCTAAATGTGACTGTCCGTCTCCTCACATCACCCTGATAATGGAACTGAACGTATGAGTTTCCTAAGGCAGGGAGGTTCTGGTTTATTTGATTATTTTTGCGCTAAAGCTGACGAGGAGCAACCAGACCTGCTGTTTTTATTGCCTTTAATTTCTTGTTTGATCAAATTATAACAATCACATCGATAATAACAAGTGGAAACGGCCTCTGGATTCTGTCAGAGTGGTGCACTGAGTGGACTGGTGCTCCAGCCACACTTTAGATGACGACAGGAAGGGAACCCTGATGACGCACACACATTGAACTGACTGACACACACACACACACACAGATCTCCGAAATGAGAAAAAGCAATGAGCCTTGAAGATGCCCTCTTTCGTGCTCTCTCTCTCACTTCCCGTCATCATTCTCCTCCTATACATTCCAGTACACCAGCCTCCTCTTTTCCTCGCCACCTCCCTATTTCTCATTACTACTCCTCAGCAGCGCCGCTTAAAACCCTATACATCACTATGTCTTGCAGTATAGATAAAGCGCGGCTACGTGACAATCAGTTCAGCAGGTATCCTTGACTGTCCCATCCCATTTCCTGCCTCTCACTTTTGTTCTCTCAAAGTTTTTAAGTCAATTATGTCTTCTTTTCACCATGTTAGTCGCTCAAAGATGAGAATGACCTCAGACCAGCTCTGACTGAATGGATTTTTATCAAGTCCTGAATGGTAGTTTTGCAGCACAGTCATACTAAGCATGTGTAATTGAATTGATGTTTGGGAAATCAAAAGCTTACATTTTGATGAATAGTTGCAACCATGTTTGATTCATCTGTTACGTATAAACTCTCAGTGTTCCTGTTCTGGCATAGCAAGTTATTCAGTTAACAAGTGTGTGGAGTGGAAAATCAGTTTCATTACGCAAGCTGGACAGACTTTGCTCCAACACACATACACACAATCGTCTGAGTATAATAATAAAAAAAGCTCTTTTTCATTGGCTCAACATCATTCATGTTTTATCAGAAGTGAGTCAGACGGTTGTGTACGCAGCAAGTTAATTGAGCCACTCCAGAAGGTTTTTTTTTTCTTCTAACAAACTAAAATGGCTCCTTATTCTCTGTAGTAGCTTTATGGTTGCCTCTGCAGGCACAGAAGGCGTGTGTGGAGCGTGAATTTTAATGCGTGCATGTGCAGCAGCGCTTGTGGGGTGTAAATCACTGATTGTTAGTCACGTTTCTGTGCAGATGGGTGTGTGTGTGCGTGTGTGTGTGTGTGTGTTCGAGGGTTAGTGGCATTTGATTGACGTGTCTGTCAAGCGAGTATCCTCTTATCTGAGTTTATTATCAGCAGAAACTGATGTTAATGGCAGCGGTAGTTTAAGTGACTTGGGCTGCTGGTGGGCACAGGACACACACACACACACACACACACACATCACACACAGGCTCGGAGATGGTTTACAGTCCAATTACCCAGCCTGCCTCTGTGCTAGAAGGGAGCTCTAAATCTTTGGATTCTATTGTACACAATATAACCTCTGTTAGTCCCTCTCCTTTTTCTTGCCTCTGAGCTATAAAGTTATTCTTTCTGCTCCCTGTTTTCATGCAGTGCTGTTAAACTGGTCTTTACTGATTATTTTTTTTTTATAGTTTTAGTCACAATTTCTGTTGGTTATGATTAAAACTATCAACGGGCCTATAGCAAGTCTATAAAAACAGTTCAACTTCATTATTATATTTGTGATTAAATAAACCAGTGGTCCCTGGTTTACATGCTCCGTAGACTTAATGCCTCAGACAACTGTTTTTATACATGTTACAGTAACAAGCTGGGTGCAGCAGGTAAATGTCATTATTCTCAGTTTTCTGTTTGTGTGAGAAGTGATGGGAAAAGATGCATAATAGACAAATTTCACTATTTCTATTTAAGTATTATCATATTATAACTCAGTAAACTAGTAAGTAATGATATCTATAGTTTCTTGATGATACCTCGTGTTTTTCATATGATCACTAATGTAATTAAGTCACCAACTATTACACCCAGACTATGAAACCTGAGATCCACATTGTATGAAACCAGAATTTCCTCAAATTAAAAATCTCACAGCACTGCATAATTATATTATGAGTCCATTAGGCCACATCCATGTTGATAGTGAATGAATGAATGGGTTTCTGTGAATGGATGCAGCAGGACTGTGTGTTTACAGGTAGCTTGTCAAGTCCACATATCAATGTGTTTCATCATCCCAAAACAGACTAAAAACTACCAGACTTGAACCACATGACCCCTAAACTCAGGATATGTCTATTTATTCGCGTCATCCCCTCCTCCATCCATTCATGGCTGCTGTGGGCCTAGTTGTCATGGTTACTGTGTCCTAGGTGTCACTAAGCACTGATTGTGACTTGTGCAGCCAGGAGAAAAAAATGGTTTATGATAATGAATATACACAAAAGAACAGATGCACATAAACACACACACTTCTGATAAATCCTCAGTGATGTGTCGGATCATTGGGGTTTTCATTCATGCATCAGTTTGACTTCAGATGCACGTGCAGACAAACGCATGCTGAGTTTCTCTCTTTCTCTCTCTCACACACACACACTTACACACTTTTTACACACAGACACGTATAGAGTGGTGATTACATGGGGCTACTCTGACAGAAAGTCAGGGCCATTAGTCATCCAGTGTGTGCACGTTATCTTATAGATAAGTCTGCGTATCCTGAAAGGTCTCCTGTATCAGAGTCACAAGCTACGCTGCTAACCTTAAAAAGCCATTGTAATATATTACCACACTGTATAAATGCACATAAATTCATTCTCATGCAGAGAGGATGCTCTGGAGAAGAGGATTCTGGGATCACGCTGCATATTGAAGTAGAGTGTGAAGGCACAAAAGTGCTCTATTTGTGAAGATGGAGGCTGGGAACTGTTACCTGGAAGCATCATCTAAAAAATGATTTTTTTGTGTGTGTGTGTGTGTGTGTGTGTGTGTGTCTGTCTGCAACCTCTTTGTAAAACAAGAGGATGCAGGGAGATGAAGACAAAGAAAACACAGTTGCCATAGTTTCGCACTTCTCCCTCTCAGGGTCGATTAAGGAAAACGTTCCAACCAGTTTCTCTCATCCTTTATACTTCTCATTAACATGTATACTGACGGTGTTTATTCTCCCAGCTCTGCTATTTTCTGTCTTGATATAATAAAACCTCTGATGCTTTCTACTTTATATTTCCATTCGATTTTCTGACTCTTTGTATTTTCTTCTCCATTTTTCATCTCTGTCTTATCTTTTTTTTCTCTCTCTCTTTGCCAGCAGTTTTAAGTGTCACACCCAGTTTCAGGTAACATTTGACCTTAGTTGCCATGGCAGTAGGACTGGGAATCGTGGATCAAAATTCCTGTTTTAAGCTTAACGTCAATCGGCAATGGATCATGGTATTTTGCAATTTGCATTTGCAATGCAAATAAAGACTTATAAAATATATATATATACACACACACACACACACACACACACACACACACACAGCACTGTGTCTCTCTCCATGTTGCAGGAGAAGTTGTGAGTGAGTGAGTGGGGCCACAGACGGAGGGAGAGTGGGGGCGGGGTTGTGTGGAGAGAGTGAGAGAGAGGAGAGATGTAAACACTGACTGGCATCGCTTTATAGAAGAAACGTGTTATCTAATGCAACTTTAGAATATGTCGATAGAAATGATGTGGTCCTAACTTGTATGTGGTTTAAGAATATATTGATATTTGGATCTTAAAAAGCAAATACACGGCCCAGCGGGGTGATATTCACTAGAGGAGGCGATAATCATTAACAACCACATATTTCACAGATAGATCTGTTTATCGCGCCAGTTTGTCGGGTCAACTGATTTGTTCAGCTTCTAACAATGAATTTATTTGTGGTGCTTATTTAATTTTGTTGTGTTGTTCAGAGTAAGGACACAGACCTTTAATAGAAAAAGGGCTTCAGAAGGAATCTCATTCATACTGATTTAACACAGTCTGACATGGCCAGAGGCAAGGCTCTAAATTTCCACTAGCCACTAACCAAATGTTGGTAAAAAATTTGGATGTTTCTGCCCCATCAGTCATATTTCCATCTGCATTGGCAAGTAGCCACATCTCTCAACCCTTTTCTCTTTCTGCATTTACATATTGCAATGCTGTAGAAATCCATGTTCAGTCTCTCTAGTCCCATAAACTTTATTACATGTGTAGAGACGTCAGGCAGTCGTTTGTAACAGACAAGCATCGATAAACCTGCCCATCACCAACCAGCAGGTGAAGCGTTCAGGAGCTAAATAACCAGGGGTTTCCCTCAGGAGTTGGTGTTGACTAAAACAGAGCTTTAAAAAAATGAATCAGCATTAATATAATGCATCCAGGTGATTTCAGTGAGCTATATTTTGCTCAAACTTAATTTGTCATCAGGTGCTTAAGGCCATTAACTTTTTTCCTGCACATTCAAGTTTATCAGCCATTTATCTGGCATCAGTAGATGAAGAGTGAAGGTGTGGCAGCACCAGGTTGGTTAAATAGAAGCCACAAATATTCTTGTCGTTAATCTAGTAGAAATAATATATCAACAAACACGTTGTGAAACAACACAGAAGATTGTCAGTGATGATTAACACGAGCTTTTGGGACTGATGCATACGGTGGTGTTTTGATTCGAGCAGGTGTTTTTGGCTGATATTTAAAAAAAGATTACAACCACGAGAGGGAGGAAGCAGGAAGTATCGACTGAGATATGAAGTTGCTATTTTTGACCACTCCTGGCTGGTGTGAGGAGTGGGAACGGTTATGATGATGACTTAGAAATCAGAGATGAGTATCGAAAGGCTCAGTCAATGTTGTTGTTTGTTTATGGCTTGTACTCTGTGTACTGTGTGTACTTATGTGCATATTGCTCTCTAGTCCTCACACGGTGCTGTAGAGCGCTACACATTTCCACTGCAGTCAGCCAGCTTAGCTTTAACTCCGATGACCTCATTGTGTACATCACCGGCATCCACTCTGTCTTCTCTCCCTCTGTCTCATCTCTCTCTCCCACTTATCTTTCAATCCCTTGTTTTTGTTCTGCCTTACATCACCTCTGTCCCTTCTTTTTTTATTGACCACCACTGCCACTGTAGATATTATACAAGCCCATAATGGATACGTGTCATCTCAATGCTATCCTTGCCTGTGCTATTAATACTACAGATGCCAATGCAGGATTTCCTGTAGCATCAGTGCTAATCCTGTGCTAACATTTCCCGTAGCGTCCACTTCACTTGTTTATGTCATTTGATATAAAAACCTGCACCTGTGTCAGTTTGACAGCTCTTGTTCGTGAGACATTTGCTGTTGTCATTCAGTGACGTCATTCGGTGCAGTGTATTATGAAGCTGTGGTATCTACACTAACTGTTTTTCAATGTAAATCAGGCTGTTAAAAAGTGTGTGTGTGTGTGTGTGTGTGTGTGTGTGTGTGTGTGTGTGTGTGTGTGTGTGTGTGTGTGTGTGTGTGTGTGTGTGTGTGTGTGTGTGTGTGTGTGTGTGTGTGTGTGTGTGTGTGTGTGTGTGTGTGTGTGTGTGTGTGTGTGTGTGTGTGTGTGTGTGTGTGTGTGTGTGTGTGTGTGTGTGTGTGTGTGTGTGTGTGTGTGTGTGTGTGTGTGTGTGTGTGTGAATTGTGGATGTGACTGGATGATCAGATGGGACAGATGGCACGTTTAGGATTGGTTTTAACCCCAAACGTGCCCTTTTACCGAGAGGTCAAGGGTCAAAACATGTTACCTCTCAACAGAAACAGACAACCTGTGCTTAGTTTTATATACACACACACACACACCACCTTACACCATCATTTTTATTTCTATTTACATCTTCACTTATTTTACATATGTTTTATAAAGAAATATGCTGAGTTACACTGTTGTTGTTTGTAGTTATGCTATAGTTCCTCCTCTAAATGTTCTCATCTTCACTCTTTCTTTGGCATAACAGCAGCCATATTGGCAAAGACACAACTAATCACATTAAATAGTGAAGGATTAAGAATTTTAAGTAAGTCAGATGCTGCCAGTTCTTTGGATTATTCCGCCAGCTTTTACCTAAAGTTTTTTTTTTTTCTCAGTTCTTCACTTCTTTTATGATGTTCTTCTGACTACCTCAGTCTAAGTTAGCATTAAAGCAACATGGGAGGATGTCTGAGGATTGTGTTTGGATCAGGTGCCATCTGTAATACTGTCTCACAGTCTCACTTCCCCCCTCCCTCCATCCTCTACCCTCCTCCCGTCTATCACTCCTGGCTGTCACAGCAGGTGTTGCTAAAGGGCAAGAAGACAAAAGTGTAAGAGAGAAATGAACGGAGAGGAAAAGGACGAAGTGAAGGTGGACAGATGGACAGGCTGTTTGGCAAAGTGAAAAGAAGGTGTGTCACAGGTACAGACCATTTTTCAAAGGGAAAGAAGAGATAATGGAGGAGAGAAAAAAAAACACTGGCTGAAACCAATGAGTCAGACCTGCCGTCCAAAATACAGCGGGGCGCTCATCGGGCTTGTGCCTTCAGAGCTGAGGGAAAGGGGAAGAGATGACAGAGCTTCAGATTGATAAAGACAGAGAGACATTCCTGTCTCTCACCTGACAGATTTGGGTGCCTGCCTGGAGACATGTCTGAACCTTTGTGTTCAAAGGCACACGCACAAACACAAACCATTTCGGTTTCTCTCCACTGGAAATTCCTACGTCAGTTCATGTATCGAAGTATAGAAGTATAAGCATGTATCACTAAGTCACCATTACACCCTCACAAAGCATTTCATATTGATTACATTACATCTGTTGTTTTGGAGAGTTTCTTATTAAGTGTATTTTTAAAAAAAAACAGGAAATTGAAGCAACTTATACATGTTAGCTTTATGGCTTTATTAATGGTTAATAAATAACCTGATGCAACTGTGAGCCAAACTGCTATAAACTGCACTGACCTGATAGGACACAGACTAAAATGTGTTTTGATTTGTATTCGTTTGTGTACAATATATCAAGTCTGCATATATAAACGTTAAGAAGCCGCTAATGAGTACGTTTTACTTTAGATTTCTCTCCAGGAGGTCGACAAACAGTCTGCTGCAGGAGCGAACAAAAGAACTAAAAAAAAATAAGCTAGTGTCACGCTGGCAGAGGATAAACACAACCAAAAAAAAAGTTGTTCCTATTAATAATTCATAATAGATGGGTATGGTGATAATAAATGATGTATTTATAATTAATAAAGATAGTAGTAAAAACTTTTGATGCTAAATTAGAAAGTGGTAAAATAAAAACATGAGACGTTTTGTTATTGTGGTTTTATTTTTGACATCCAGCCCACTTTATTTTTAGGAGTCTGTTTTTTCTTTTTTTTCCAGTTCTAATTATGTAATCCCAGTCAGAGTAGCTCTGCAGAGTATCTATGCAGTGTATTTTATTCTTCTGTGTTTGCTCATTCAGACTAGGTCTATTGTAGGATATTTGTTTTCACAGTAATGAGCCTGAACCATGGTTGGTTGGATGGATGTTTAGACTACTCTGTCTCCCTCCATGTACACTACTCATGTGCTATCTCCCGTTCTGGACACTGTCTCTTTTTCTCCTCCTCTCCGTTCCAACAGCCAGAGCTGTCATGCATCTGAAATCGTGCAGGTGCTTCTTGCTCCTATTTCCAGTAAAGAGTAGAAACACGAGTCAGAGACCTGTAGACAAACACTGTAATTGTCTTGTTTTCCGGTTCACTTCTTTTCTTGCAAACATGCACCATTTAAATTCTTCTCCTTTTCTGTTTGTTTTTCTCTTATTTACCACATCCACTCTTCTCCATTCTCTAAACTTTACTGTCATAGAGAGCAGGTTATAACTTTAGTCTATTGCCTCGAGACGCGGCTGTTGCGGTGGTTTAAACCCAAATGACCTTTACCGCAGTGATTGGACAGCTTTTGAGCAGCAGGCCAGCGTCGGCTGCCACCCACACGTTCAATTTCTGTCTCATTTTATGTCTCCCTGAGTGTAACTGATGTCCGAGCCAACACTGAGATTTGGAGGAGGCATGAGGTAACAATGTGAACATGCCCTTACTTGGCTAAAGCTCCTACTCACGACACTCTTCTCTGGAGCATCTTCCCATCAGCCCTGCTGTAGACTTGCACTGGCCCCTTGTGTTTGCCAAAGAGCATTACACCAAGTGTTTTAGAGGCTGCATCTGCTGTCTACTGTAGAGAGACAAGTTAATGGAGCTGCAAGTGCTGAATGAATAAAACTACAAAAGATGCCTTTGGTTAATTAGCTTTAGTTTTGATCTGATGGTGACGAAAAGCTTTTTTAAAAACCGTATCATGGAAGGTTTATTGCATCATAGTTTCTAGTTTTTGTTCTAGTTTTTAAGGTTTGGTTCAAGTGAAGCTTTTGGTCAGATGAGATTTTAATGCAAATTGCAAACTTCATGTTAGATTTTCACTTTCTCAAGCATCTTCTTCTTGACTGTGTGCAGCAGCATGCACCCTATTTCCTCCTGTGGTTGCAAACATAAACTTGCCTCAATATGCAAAGTGAATCTGTTTTGTTTGACTTTACATGAGAAATGGTCCAGCAGGATAGTTAGACTTGATAAGAGCTGCTCTGCGCTTCTGCAACAACATCTTTTTTACTCTCCTCTCTGTCACTAACACTCCCTCTCTCTGCTTATTTTCCTCCTCAATGAGAAAACACTTCCTCAGAGACACTTCCTGTTGCTCTGGAACTATATTTCCCTCTACTCTATCCCTCACAAATCTGCTGCTCATGTCCATTTTTATAACACTCACTTCACTTCCCATTTCGGTGCGTGTTAGCGCATGCATATTTTATCTCTGTCACTGTGGTATTGCATACAGAACATGTGAGCTAATTGTGACACAGAGGATGTGCAATTTTGAGGCAGCAACAGTTAGTGAGTGAGGTCTTGACAGCTAACTGACAGTATTAGTGACATGGACAGATCTGGACAGAGAAATGTGGAGGCTCTTATTTCGTACCAAAACCCACAGACGAGAGGCAAGTTTCCACTTTTTAATGTAACCGCCATTTGATGTGAAATGAGTGTCAGCGTGTGTGACTGTGGTGCCAGGGTGATGGATGTGACTGGGACCAGGGACTTGCCCAAAGCTTTAAGCAGCTGTGTGAGCGTGCGCGTTTGTGTGAGTGTGTGCGAGTTGTGATATTTTGGGAGAAGAGGAAGGGGTTTCATGTGTGAGGATGGGTGTGAAGCTGAGCTGCCATCCTCTCAATGAGGAAATGCACTAACACATGTCTATCTTCCACCTCCTCTAACCACTAAATCGTAAATAGCCAGTTTTGCTAAACCTCTGTCCTCTCAGTCTAAAAGGGCAGCTAATTTTCCAGTCGGCGCTAATCGATTTTCAGTGTGCTCTTCATTTGCTGCCCTTGTGTTTCGACTATGCATTGTTGCACTAAATCACTAGATCAGCACAATAAAATTGAAACCGTTCAACCAAACCATCTGAACATGCCGAGACTGTTCAATTCTAGAACAATATGGAGACTCATTTCTGTTTGATGCAGTCTAGTAACCTCACGCAATCTGTTAAACTGACTCATATCTAGCCGCTCTAAATTTTGTACATTGCCAGCACTTTTGTGCGTGTGTGTGATCAGTCAGATAGGTTTGCTCTAAATTCAAAATCTCTTGAGCGGCGTTAATACCGGGAGCCTCGGTTCCTCGCTGCCACCGGGTTGGGAGTTATCGAGCAGGAAGGAAGTGAGATCGGTTCTAGAAAAGAGGAAGTCAGAACTAGGAGGGAAGAGAGGTTTCCTGTCACTGATGTGACCACAATCTTTCTCTCTTCTACCTTCTTCTGTGTGTATGTGGGTGTGCGATTGTTTGATTGTGAGTGAAATGCAAAGATACTTGTGCTTTTGTATTGTATTTGTACATCTCTAGAGGATGATGACCCTTTCCATTCCTTCATTTGAAACCAAATATATTCTCTTTAACCTGTTCATATATTCACCTCCTAGAACGTGTCTCATATTACCTGGATAGAGAAGGACTATGCCAGTATTAGATGCCAGGTAAGCTCTGAACATCTCTGCTGCGCATCTACTTTTTTTTATTTTTCTTATGAGGCCTCCATTGTAGCTCCTCCCTTGCTGAACAAACACACCACAGCTTACTGTTGCTTACACTAACATATCTGGGTTTTTACCCACTTCAGACAAACACACTTTTTATTTCCAGCCTTGGAAATTGAATTTAATATTTGCACTTTCCGTCAAGTGTGGACTGCAATGCGGTGTATTATTCCTCCGGTCGGTCGAAATAGAGAAGTTGACTCATAGGTTGTATTTATCTGCCTGTGCAATGGCCTGTTCTCTCTCTCTTGTTAAGAGGGTTTGTGTAGAGAGCAATAAAGTGAAAGATGGGGGGGAAAAGGAAAACGGCGACGGGGCACTTCAGGACCGGTGTGTGAGCTGTTTTTAAGAGGCAGGATGGGCAGGAATAGACTATTATGTGAGGGATTTGCCTGGACAGAGACAGGAAAATCTCTGTCATCCTCAGGCAGCGAGACATCTGAATCGTCTCTGTGGCGTTGACACTGAGAGGTAGACACCTTATACCCTTGCTCTCTGGTTCCCCTTTTTCTCGAGCGTCATACTCTGTTGAATTGTGGGTAAAGAAGTGACACCTAGATGGCTGAGAGAGGCTGTCATATGCTTGTCATATGCTCATGGGAGCATATGCTATGGGAATTTGCTACTCTCTTTTTTTTTTTTCTGTTGTTGTTTCAGTCTTCCTCTTGCCCTCTCTTTCTTTCTTTCATGCTGTCTCTTCCTCGTAACCTCACTCTCTCGCTCTCTCTCTCTTTCACTCTCTCACTCTCAAATGTGTGTGTGCAGGACTGAGAATAAGAGGAGGCTCTTCCTTCCTGCATGCTTTGGTTCTAGTTCACTTCAGATGCAGTCAGTCACTGAGGGAGTACAAGGCTAATCAGAGCAACACACAGACGGAGAGAGAGACAGAGAGAGGGAAGCAGACGACAGGAGGGATAATGGAAGAGAAAACGAAGATGAATAGTTAATAAATGAAATATTGCAGGACATCCCTGCAGAGGAATAGATAAGGGGCAGACGCTGACATATTTCCCAGTAGTCCACAAAACTAATGCTAACATGAGTACACAAATAAGGCTACAGTGTGCTTGTGGCGACATGAGATGAGGTTGAAGTTGATTTATGCGAGGCGGTACGGTGTTTGCCTTGTTTCATGGACATGGCTAGGATGGTAAAAAAATCTGGGAAATGCTGAGATGGAGAAGGACAAGAGAAAGTTCAACCTGTTCAACTTGCTGACCCTTTACCTGTCCAAAAAGAACAAAGCCTTGGCCGGCAGCCCTGCTCACTGTAACAGCTGCAGATCAACAGCTGCTTCAGAAAACAACACTGACACTACACCTGCGTCAAGGAACCTCTGGACGGTAAAGTGAAATCTGCTAATGTTGACATTTTTCATGAGATTTAAGTTCTCACCAGAGAGCTGATAGTGGTGTTTTGAAATTTTCGTGTGCTGTTTAAAAAAATATATATTTTAAACAGAAAAAGCAGTAAAATTTCTGAAGACTTTTAAAGAAAACAGAAAGCATTGGTGCTTTCTGTCCCTGGTGATTGTTTAGAAACAAGGTGCAATCTGCACCATCAACCAGCTCTGGTTTCCTGTTGTCAAATAAAGTCCCAGGCTTCAGTGGTCTGTGGTGTTGGCTGCTGACAATTTACTGACAATTCTTCATCATTTAAAGAATCTTTTGTCAGTGTAACCGCACACGTTCAGTAAAAAATGAAAAAAAAAAAGACCTTCCTACTTCTCAGAAACAAGAGTGACGTCTTTGAATGATTTGTTTTATCTCACAAGTTTAAAATGCAGACACTTTTCTTCATAAACGTCTTTAAATGATAAGCAAATCTTCAGCCTATCTTGTTAGTCATCAAATGCTTCTGTTGATTAACTGATTAATCAACCCGTTGCTGTATGTGTATATATGTATATATATATATAATTTGAGCTTTAATTTGTCTGGTAAGCTGTCTTTAGCAGTAGCACTGAGCGTTAACCCCCGTAGATTAAAATGTTCTGTCTATTATTAGGTGCACATGATAATGGGGTGCATTGTATCAGGTTTCTGCAGAGGACACGTTCAATGGATACATTTTAGAAGAGACATGATGTCCTACTTTCTAGTGTCACGTTTGGAAATTAAACCTACTGCAAGTTAGCAATGAACTTCCTGAGTAGAAGTTGATTTTTTTTTTTTTTTTTTTAAACAAATGTGTTTCCCCTCTAACCACACTGCATTTAAAGCGCCACGGCCCCGTGGTGTGACACTTAGTGAGGATTACGAGCACAGAGAAATGAAAAAAGGCCGGTCACTATGGTAGTGACTTGATGTTGTTGTTGCTTTTCTGTCGGGTGTTGATGAGTCGTGGCTGAGGTTGACTGCAGGTCAGCTGTGTGTTTGTGCGGTGGATTTCGCACCAGTGCCAGCTGTGCTCCACCCTGTGAAAGATGCCGAGAAGTCGTCTGAAAAAGTCTCTGAGCAAAATGTTGAGCTTGAGGTTGCACAAACTTGTGTCCAAAAAACATAAAAAAAAATAAAAATAAAAAAACATTTAAGGCATTTTGTTTCAGGACCTTTGTACCAGTGGTTTATTTTTAGTTACTCACTTCCATTTAATGTTCTAGTCACCATCATTTACAGAAACCTCTTTAAAAATATCTAACCACTGGGTGTAATCACACAATTCTTACACATGCGTGTTCTCTCTTATCACCATGCTTCCTCCTTCTGATGTGTTGTTTTCACGTACTGCTATTTACAACAGGAGACACTCCTATGAAAGAAACCTGCTCTTTGCAAAAACAATCTGACATTTTCTGTCCTCACAATAACACTGTAATCTTTCTGTTTCAGCCACTTGTTCTATGATCACTGACTGTGACTGTGTTGTAATACTTTGCCCTTTTTGTTCTACACATCAGGAAGATGGAGACATCAAGGAGATCAACATTACCCATGTGGTCAAAGAGGGCTCAGAGAAGGCCGATGCATCTCAGTTTGAACTGCTCAAAGTTTTGGGACAAGGATCCTTTGGCAAGGTAACGCACAGACCAGACACACATCTGCACGATTTGTCTGATGCATTTTTCCCACTGGTCTACACTGGAAGACTCTCGATGCAGCATCAGATAGAATATTGTTTTAATTTCAGCTTTTATTGTGCATGTTGCAGGTGTTCCTTGTACGAAAGGTGACGGCTCCAGATGCCAACCAGCTCTACGCCATGAAGGTCCTCAAGAAGGCAACACTTAAAGGTACAGTAGTTTGTTGTGTGACTTTATGATGTCATCATAGTGAAACACAACAAAAAGATTGGATTATGAAACTTTTTTTTCATGATCTCAACTGTTCAACACGTACTGTATGTTCTGTTTTTATTTAACGGTGTGATTTGGAAAATAAATCTCTTAATTAACAAGTTTGGCACAAGTCATGTTAGATAAAAATAAAATATATAAATAAAATATTGACAAGTTCGAGCCTCTTTAATGTGAAATGAAAAAAAAACACACACATACATTTTTGTGTTTGGGACAGTTACACAAAATAAGTAATTCATCAATAAATGTCACTAACATTTTTATCACAGCTGGATGGATAATTAAGATATTAATTCAATAGAAATGTAGATTTATTGAACTTGTACATCATGTAAGGATTTATTTCAAAAGGTTTCTGTTCGGGGTTTTGGTGCTTTCACTGCTTGTTGTGAGATGACTATGTCCTTAGTTTTACCCAGGAGGGTGTATGCATTTCCTGTAACTTGCGTACTCTACGCTGGTAGCATAGTGAGACCACCTTGCTGTGGTTTTTTTTATTTTTTTTTATTTTTGATTTCACACAGAGGACACACACACCCCAAGCTATCAGAAGTTCACACAGTCTCAAAGCTTTTAAGTTTCAGGTGTTTGATTTACAAATTCTCATTGGATCTTTAAATCCTTCTGTTATCTAACCCATTTAACATGATATAGTTTGAGTGCTGTCATCAAGATCATTTATTTACCTCTATGAAAAAGATGAACTTGCTTCAGTTTTTTTTTTTAACCGTTTTCTTTTCATTGGAAACCTGATCTTTCTTTTCTTTCTGCCACCCTTTCCACTGTGAGTGAAGTGAAAAATGTTTACTTTCTTTCTAAATGAAATAAATGAGTCAGTATTCTTACTCTTATTCATCCGTCAGTGAGAGACCGTGTGAGGACCAAGATGGAACGAGACATTCTGGCCGACGTCAACCACCCGTTTGTTGTCAAACTGCACTATGGTGAGATCATCTCTTTACTTTCCAATTTCTAGTCTGCTGGATTCCATTACTGTTTTATTGCAATAAACTCCAGTCAATATTCAGTCAAATTTTCTGATTTACAGTTGAATTATATTTCAATTAAATGTATGTGTATGTTTCTAGCATTCCAAACT